>CM032123.1:18929043-19607295 GCA_018894105.1 Jacaranda mimosifolia
TTAATTATCAAAATCAATAATTCCTATGCCCAACGCTGTGTAGTTAGTTATATTTAATATTAATATTCCTTTTTTTTTGGGAAGGGGGAAGCAGAGCAGTTACCCCTCTCCAACACACGCGACGTCCTTATTGTTGGGATTCTAGAGGTGGCAACTACGAGTTCAAGAGCTGGCTCCCGCATGCTTAGCACTTTATCCCACAGGTTGAAGAAGCAGCTCCCACAGGTGTAGCACATTGTCCCGCATCGCTGTTCGCTCTGCATATTTCAATAGGTGATTGACTCTGACACCATTTTGTCATGCCCGATTCAACAAAATAAAATAATTTTCGTACATAAATGAACTTAAAAACCCCAACAAGAAAGTTTCTCCTTGTCTATTGGCCTTGCTAATTCTCCTCCAAATCAGAAAATGTGAAAAAAATAGTGTGTCGACGGACCACCAAACATTTTAATATGTTTAAGATGCAAAATATTTAATAGTTCAAAAGTAACCCTGAGATGATTTATAATCATCATGAGACTGACCTATTACCGTTAATTTAGTGGACAATCGAGCACCAGAGTAATTTTTACAAAGTAATCAAAACAAGTTTCGATCCACATATAACAATGTCTGCATATCACCACATCACTTGGTAAGAGTGTTTATATTCGACTGTTTGTGCAAAAGGAACATCATTACAAATCTCATGATAAAATGTAGTCATCGATATAAATGAATATTTTAATACCTAGAAACATGTAAAGCACTCACCTGCAAGTTCTTATAAAGTTAATTAGAAAGACCACTTGAATATCCCTCATTTCCTCTTCTTTACACTAACACGTCCCCTCTTCTTCTAATATTTTGTCATCCCCCATACATGCCGGTTTTTCACATATCTCCATAGATATATATAAGCTATTTTTGTAATGAACAAATTGATTTCCACCATACATGAACACTCACCACTACCCTCATTCTTAAAGTAAATGCACGTCTATATATTCTTCAATAAATATGCTATCACACCACACTCCCAAGTAAATACATCAGCTTTACTTGATTACTACACCTCTCCAATAGTCCTCATTCTTAATTCACCATATTCTCAAGGGAAGACCTCACTATAAACGTTTAATACGCAACTATTCCTCATTCGTAACTGAAACCACTTCATATTCCCCTTGTAACTTATAAAGTAATGGTCATAATTAATTATCAAAATCAAATAATTCCTACGCCCAACGCTGTGCAGTTAGTTATATTTTAATATTAATATTCCTTTTTTTTGGAAGGGGGAAGCATAGTATTACCCTCCAACATAACGCGACGTCCTTATTGTTGGATTCTAGAGGTGGCAACTACGAGTTCAAGAGCTGCTCCCGCATGCTTAGCACTTTATCCACTGGTTGAAGAAGTAGCTCCCACAGGTGGTAGCCCATTGTCTCGCATCGCTGTTCGCAGCTGCATATTTCAATAGGGTGATTGACTCTGACACCATTTGTCATGCCCCGATTCAACAAAATAAAATAATTTTCGTACGTAAATGATCTTAACAAAACCCCCCAACAAGCAAAGTTTCTCCTTTTCTATTGGCCTCTGCTAATTCCCCTCCAAATCAGAAAATGTGAACAAAAATAGTGTGCCGACGGACCAACAAGCATTTTAAATATGTTTAAGATGAAAATATTTAACAGTTCAAAGTAACCTGAGATGATTTATAATCAACATGAGACGTGACTATTGCCTTAAATTAGTGGACAGTCGAGCACCAGATAAATTTTTACAAAGTAATCAAAACAAGTTTCGATCCAGCATATCACAATATCTCCATATCACCACATCACATTGTAAGATTGTTATATTCGATTGGTTTATGCAAAAGAACATCATTACAAATCTTAAGGATAAAATGTAGTCATCCATATAAAAGAATATTTTAATACTTAAAAACATGTAAAGCACTCACCTTGCAAGTTCTTATAAAGTTAAGTAGAAAGGACCACTTGAACATCCCTCATTTCCTCTTCTTACACTAACACTTTCCCCTCTTCTTCTAATATTTTGTCATCCTGCATGCATGTTCTCACATATCTCCATAATTTATATATACAGCTAATTTCTGTAATGGACAAATTAAATTCCACCTTACATGAACGCACACCACTACCCTCATTCTTAAATAAAATGCACCGTCTATATATTCTTCTATAAATATGCTATCACTCCACACTCCCAAGTAAATACATCAGCTTTACTTGATTACTACACCTCTCCACTATTCCTCATTCTTAATTCACCATATTCTCAAGTGAAGACCTCGCTATAAACGATTAATACGCAACTATTGCCTCATTCATAACTGAAACCAGCTTCATATTCCAATAGTAACTTATAAAGTAATAGCCATAATTAATTATCAAAATCCAACAATTCCTACGCCCTAACGCTGTGTAGTTTGTTATATTTTAATATTAATATTCCTTCTTTTTTGGGAAAGGGGAAGCAAGCAATTACCCCTCCAACACAACGGACAGTCCTTATTGTTAGGATTCTAGAGGTGGCAACTACGAGTTCAAGAGCTGGCTCCCGCATGCTTAGCACTTTATCCCACAGGTTGAAGAAGCAGCTCCCACAGGTGCAGCACATTGTCCCGCGTCGCAGTTCGCTCTGCATATTTCAATAGGTGATTGACTCTGACATCATTTTGTCATGCCCCGATTCATCAAAATAAAATAATTTTCGGTACATAAATGAACTTAACAAAACCCCCGAACAAGAAAGTTTCTCCTTGTCTATTGGCCTTGCTAATTCTCCTTCAAATCAGAAAATGTGAACAAAAATAGTGTGTCGACGGACCAACAAACATTTTAAATATGTTTAAGATGCAAAATACTTTAATAGTTCAAAGTAACCTGAGATGATTTTTAATCAACATAAGACGTGACTATTGCCTTAAATTAGTGGACAATCGAGCACAAGATAAATTTTTACAAAGTAATCATAACAAGTTTCGATCCAGGAAATAACAATGTCTCCATATCACCACATCACATTGTAAGATTGTTATATTCGATTGGTTTATGCAAAAGAACTTCAGTTACAAATCTTATGGATAAAATGTAGTCATCCATATAAAAGAATATTTTAATACCTAAAAACATGTAAAGCACTCACCTTGCAAGTTCTTATAAAGTTAAGTAGAAAGACCACTTGAATATCCCTCATTTCCTCTTCTTACTCTAATACTTTCCCTTCTACTTCTAATATTTTGTCATCCGGCCATGCATGCATGTTCTCACATATCTCCATAATATATATATATATATACAGCTAATTTTTGTAATGGACAAATTAATTTCCACCATACATGAACACACACCACTACCCTCATTCTTAAATAAATGCTCGTCTATATATTCTTCAATAAATATGCTATCACTCTACACTCCTAAGTAAATACATCAGCTTTACTTGATTACGATACCTCTCCACTATTCCTCATTCTTAATTCACCATATTCTCAAGTGAAGACCTCACTATAAACGATTAATACGCAACTATTCCTCATTCATAACTGAAACCACTTCATATTCCACTTGTAAGTTATAAATTAATGGTCATAATTAATTATCAGAATCCAACAATTCCTACGCCTAACGTTGTGTAGTTTGTTATATTTTAATATTAATATTCCTTTTTTTTTGGGAAAGGGAAAGCAAAGCAATTACCCCTCCAATACAACGCCACGTCCTTATTATTGGGATTATAGAGGTGGCAACTACGAGTTCAAGAGTTGGCTCCTGCATGCTTAGCACTTTATCCCACAGGTTGAAGAAGCAGCTCCCACAGGTGTAGCACATTGTCCCGCATCATTGTTCGCTCTACATATTTCAATTGGTGATTGACGCTGACACGATTTTGTCATGCCCCGATTCAACAAAATAAAATATTTTTGGTACATAAATGAACTTAACAAAACCCCCCAACAAGAGAGTTTCTCCTTGTCTATTGGCCTGGCTAATTCTCCTCGAAATCAGAAAATGTGAACAAAAATAGTGTGTCGACGGACCAACAAACATTTTAAATACGTTTAAGATGCAAAATATTTAATAGCTCAAAGTAACCTGAGATGATTTATAATCAACATGAGACGTGACTATTGTCATAAATTAGTAGACAATCGAGCACCAGATAAATTTTTACAAAGTAATCAAAACAAGTTTCGATCCAGCATATAACAATGTCTCCATATCACCACATCACATTGTAAGATTGTTATGTTCGATTGGTTTATGCAATTGAACATCATTACAAATCTTAAGGGTAAAATGTAGTTATCCATATAAAAGATATTTTAATACATAAAAACATGTAAAGCACTCACCTTGCAAGTTCTTATAAAGTTAAGTAGAAAGACCACTTGAATATCCCTCATTTCCTCTTTTTACACTAACACTTTCCCCTCTTCTTCTAATATTTTGTCATCCCGCCATGCATGCATGTTCTCACATATCTCCATAATATATATATACAGCTAATTTTTGTAATGGACAAATTAATTTCCACCATACATAAACACACACCACTACCTCATTCTTAAATAAAATGCACTTCTATATATTCTTCAATGAATACGCTATCATTCCACACTCCCAAGTAAATACATCAGCTTTACTTGATTACTATACCTTTCCACTATTCCTCATTCTTAATTCACCATATTCTCAAGTGAAGACCTCACTATAAACGATTAATACGCAACTATTCCTCATTCATAACTGAAACCACTTCATATTCCACTTGTAACTTATAAAGTAATGGTCATAATTAATTATCAAAATCCAACAATTCCTACGCCCAACGCTGTGTAGTTAATTATATTTTAATATTAATATTCCTTTATTTTTGGGAAGGGGGAAGCAGAGCAATTACCTCTGCAACACAACACGACGTCCTTATTGCTGGGATTCTAGAGGTGGCAGCTACGAGTTCAAGAGCTGGCTCCCGTATGCTTGGCACTTTATCCCACAGGTTGAAGAAGCAGCTCCCACAGGTGTAGCACATTGGCTCGCATCGCTGTTCGCTCTGCATATTTCAATAGGTGATTGACTCTGACACCATTTTGTCATGCCCCAATTCAACAAAATAAAATAATTTTCGTACGTAAATGAACTTAACAAAACCCCCCAACAACTAAGTTTCTCCTTTTCTATTGGCCTTGCTAATTCTCCTCCAAATCAGAAAATGTGAACAAAAATACTGTGTCGACGGACCAACAAACATTTTAAATTTGGTTAAGATGCAAAATATTTAATAGCTCCAAGTAACCTGAGATGATTAATAATCAACATGAGACATGACTATTGTCATAAATTAGTGGACAATCGAGCACATTGGCTCGCATCGCTGTTCGCTCTGCATATTTCAATAGGTGATTGACTCTGACACCATTTTGTCATGCCCCGATTCAACAAAATAAAATAATTTTCGTACGTAAATGAACTTAACAAAACCCCCCAACAACTAAGTTTCTCCTTTTCTATTGGCCTTGCTAATTCTCCTCCAAATCAGAAAATGTGAACAAAAATACTGTGTCGACGGACCAACAAACATTTTAAATATGGTTAAGATGCAAAATATTTAATAGCTCCAAGTAACCTGAGATGATTAATAATCAACATGAGACGTGACTATTGTCATAAATTAGTGGACAATCGAGCACCAGATAAATTTTTACAAAGTAATCAAAACAAGTTTCGATCCAGCACATAACAATGTCTCCATATCACCACATCACATTGTAAGATTGTTATATTCGATTGGTTTATGCAAAAGAACATCATTACAAATCTTATGGGTAAAATGTAGTCATCGATATAAATGAAAATTTTAATACATAAAAACATGTAAAGCACTCACCTTGCAAGTTCTTATAAAGTTAAGTAGAAAGACCACTTGAATATCCCTCATTTCCTCTTCTTACACTAACACTTTCCCCTCTTCTTCTAATATTTTGTCATCCCGCCATACATGCCGGTTTTCACATATCTCCATAATATATATATAGCTAATTTTTGTAATGAACAAATTGATTTCCACCATACATGAACACTCACCACTACCCTCATTCTTAAATAAAATGCACGTCTATATATTCTTCAATAAATATGCTATCACACCACACTCCCAAGTAAATACATCAGCTTTACTTGATTACTACACCTCTCCAATAGTCCTCATTCTTAATTCACCATATTCTCAAGTGAAGACCTCACTATAAACGATTAATACGCAACTATTCCTCATTCGTAACTGAAACCACTTCATATTCCCCTTGTAACTTATAAAGTAATGGTCATAATTAATTATCAAAATCAAATAATTCCTACGCCCAACGCTGTGCAGTTAGTTATATTTTAATATTAATATTCCTATTTTTTTGGGAAGGGGGAAGCATAGTAGTTACCCCTCCAACATAACGCGACGTCCTTATTGTTGGGATTCTAGAGGTGGCAACTACGAGTTCAAGAGCTGGCTCCCGCATGCTTAGCACTTTATCCACAGGTTGAAGAAGTAGCTCCCACAGGTGTAGCCCATTGTCTCGCATCGCTGTTCGCGCTGCATATTTCAATAGGTGATTGACTCTGACACCATTTTGTCATGCCCCGATTCAACAAAATAAAATAATTTTCGTACGTAAATGATCTTAACAAAACCCCCCAACAACAAAGTTTCTCCTTTTCTATAGGCCTCGCTAATTCCCCTCCAAATCAGAAAATGTGAACAAAAATAGTGTGCCGACGGACCAACAAGCATTTTAAATATGTTTAAGATGGAAAATATTTAACAGTTCAATTTAACCTGAGATGATTTATAATCAACATGAGACTTGACTATTGCCTTAAATTAGTGGACAGTCGAGCGCCAGATAAATTTTTACAAAGTAATCAAAACAAGTTTCGATCCAGCATAACACAATATCTCCATATCACCACATCACACTGTAAGATTGTTATATTCGATTGGTTTATGCAAAAGAACATCATTACAAATCTTAAGGATAAAATGTAGTCACCCATATAAAAGAATATTTTAATACTTAAAAACATGTAAAGCACTCACCTTGCAAGTTCTTATAAAGTTAAGTAGAAAGACCACTTGAATATCCCTCATTTCCTCTTCTTACTCTAACACTTTCCCCTCTTCTTCTAATATTTTTTCATCCCGTCATGCATGCATGTTCTCACATATCTCCATAATATATATACAGCTAATTTTTGTAATGGACAA
This sequence comes from Jacaranda mimosifolia, assembly GCA_018894105.1. Taxonomy (NCBI): domain Eukaryota; kingdom Viridiplantae; phylum Streptophyta; class Magnoliopsida; order Lamiales; family Bignoniaceae; genus Jacaranda; species Jacaranda mimosifolia. Next base: position 18,936,322 of record CM032123.1, read on the forward strand.
ATTAATTTCCACCATACATGAACACACACCACTGCCCTCATTCTAAAATAAAATGCACCTCTATATATTCTTCAATAAATATGCTATCACTCCACACTCCCAAGTAAATACATCAGCTTTACTTGATTACTACCCCTCTCCACTATTCCTCATTCTTAATTCACAATATTCTCAAGTGAAGACCTCGCTATAAACGATTAATACGCAACTATTCCTCATTCATAACTGAAACCACTTCATATTCCTCTTGTAACTTATAAAGTAATGGTCATAATTAATTATCAAAATCTAATAATTCCTATGCCCAACGCTGTGTAGTTAGTTATATTTCAATATTAATATTCCGTTTTTTTTGGGAAGGGGGAAGCAGAGCAGTTACCCCTCCAACACAACGTGACATCCTTATTGTTAGGATTCTAGAGGTGGCAACTACGAGTTCAAGAGCTGGCTCCCGCATGCTTAGCACTTTATCCCACAGGTTGAAGAAGCAGCTCCCACAGGTGCAGCACATTGTCCCGCGTCGCAGTTCGCTCTGCATATTTCAATAGGTGATTGACTCTGACATCATTTTGTCATGCCCTGATTCATCAAAATAAAATAATTTTCGTACATAAATGAACTTAACAAAACCCCCGAACAAGAAAGTTTCTCCTTGTCTATTGGCCTTGCTAATTCTCCTTCAAATCAGAAAATGTGAACAAAAATAGTGTGTCGACGGACCAACAAACATTTTAAATATGTTTAAGATGCAAAATACTTAATAGTTCAAAGTAACCTGAGATGATTTTTAATCAACATAAGACGTGACTATTGCCTTAAATTAGTGGACAATCGAGCACAAGATAAATTTTTACAAAGTAATCATAACAAGTTTCGATCCAGGATATAACAATGTCTCCATATCACCACATCACATTGTAAGATTGTTATATTCGATTGGTTTATGCAAAAGAACATCATTACAAATCTTATGGATAAAATGTAGTCATCGATATAAATGAATATTTTAATACCTAAAAACATGTAAAGCACTCACCTTGCAAGTTCTTATAAAGTTAAGTAGAAAGACCACTTGAATATCCCTCATTTCCTCTTCTTACACTAACACTTTCCCCTCTTCTTCTAATATTTTGTCATCCCGCCATGCATGCATGTTTTCACATATCTCCATAATATATATATACAGCTAATTTTTGTAATGGACAAATTAATTTCCACCATACATGAACACACACCACTACCCTCATTCTAAAATAAAATGCACCTCTATATATTCTTCAATAAATATGCTATCACTCCACACTCCCAAGTAAATACATCAGCTTTACTTGATTACTACTCCTCTCCACTATTCCTCATTCTTAATTAACAATATTCTCAAGTGAAGACCTCACTATAAATGATTAATACGCAACTATTCCTCATTCATAACTGAAACCACTTCATATTCCTCTTGTAACTTATAAAGTAATGGTCATAATTAATTATCAAAATCCAATAATTCCTATGCCCAACGCTGTGTAGTTAGTTATATTTCAATATTAATATTCCTTTTTTTTGGGAAGGGGGAAGTAGAGCAGTTACCCCTCCAACACAACGCGACGTCCTTATTGTTGGGATTCTAGAGGTGGCAACTACGAGTTCAAGAGCTGGCTCCCGCATGCTTAGCACTTTATCCCACAGGTTGAAGAAGCAGCTCCCACAGGTGTAGCACATTGTCCCGCATCGCAGTTCGCTCTATATATTTCAACAGGTGATTGACTCTGACACCATTTTGTCATGCGCCGATTCAACAAAATAAATTAATTTTCGTACATAAATGAACTTACCAAAACTCCCCCAACAAGAAAGTTTCTCCTTGTCTATTGGCCTTGCTAATTCTCCTCCAAATCAGAAAATGTGAACAAAAATAGTGTGTCGACGGACCAACAAACATTTTAAATATGTTTAAGATGCAAAATATTTAATAGTTCAAAGTAACCTGAGATGATTTATAATCAACATGAGACGTGACAATTGCCTTAAATTAGCCGACAACCGAGCACCAGATAAATTTTTACAAAGTAATCAAAACAATTTTCAATCCAGCATATAACAATGTCTCCATATCACCACATCACATTGTAAGATTGTTATATTCGATTGGTGTATGCAAAAGAACATCATTTCAAATCTTAAGGATAAAATGTAATCATCCATATAAAAGAATATTTTAATACTTAAAAACATGTAAAGCACTCCCCTTGCAAGTTCGTATAAAGTTAAGTAGATGGACCACTTGAACATCCCTCATTTCCTCTTCTTACACTAACACTTTCCCCTCTTCTTCTAATATTTTGTCATCCTGCATGCATGTTCTCACATATCTCCATAATTTATATATACAGCTAATTTCTGTAATGGACAAATTAAATTCCACCATACATGAACACACACCACTACCCTCATTCTTAAATAAAATGCACGTCTATATATTCTTCTATAAATATGCTATCACTCCACACTCCCAAGTAAATACATCAGCTTTACTTGATTACTACACCTCTCCACTATTCCTCATTCTTAATTCACCATATTCTCAAGTGAAGACCTCACTATAAACGATTAATACGCAACTATTCCTCGTTCATAACTGAAACCACTTCATATTCCCCTTGTAACTTATAAAGCAATGGTCATAATTAATTATCAAAATCAGACAATTCCTACGCCAAACGCTGTGTAGTTAGTTATATTTTAATATTAATATTCCTTTTTTTTTGGGAAGGGGGAAGCAGAGCAATTACCCATCCAACACAACGCGACGTCCTTGTTGTTGGGATTCTAGAGGTGGCAACTACGAGTTCAAGAGCTGGCTCCCGCATGCTTAGCACTTTATCCCACAGGTTGAAGAAGCAGCTCCCACAGGTGTAGCACATTGTCCCGCATCGCTGTTCGCTCTGCATATTTCAATAGGTGATTGACTCTGACACCATTTTGTCATGCCCCGATTCAACAAAATAAAATAATTTTTGTACATTAATGAACTTAAAAAAACCCCCCAACAAGAAAGTTTCTCCTTGTCTATTGGCCTTGCTAATTCTCCTCCAAATAAGAAAATGTTAACAAAAATAGTGTGTCGACGGACCAACAAACATTTTAAATATGTTTAAGATGCAAAATATTTAATAGTTCAAAGTAACCTGAGATGATTTATAATCAACATGAGACGTGACTATTGCCTTAAATTAGTGGACAATCGAGCACAAGATAAATTTTTACAAAGTAATCAAAACAAGTTGTGATCCAGGATATAACAATGTCTCCATATCACCACATCACATTGTAAGATTGTTATATTCGATTGGTTTATGCAAAAGAACATCATTACAAATCTTATGGATAAAATGTAGTCATCGATATAAATGAATATTTTAATACCTAAAAACATGTAAAGCACTCACCTTGCAAGTTCTTATAAAGTTAAGTAGAAAGACCACTTGAATATCCCTCATTTCCTCTTCTTACACTAACACTTTCCCATCTTCTTCTATTATTTTGTCATCCCGCCATGCATTCATGTTTTCACATATCTCCATAATATATATATACAGCTAATTTTTGTAATGCACAAATTAATTTCCACCATACATGAACACACACCACTACCCTCATTCTAAAATAAAATGCACCTCTATCTATTCTTCAATAAATATGCTATCACTCCACACTCCCAAGTAAATACATCAGCTTTACTTGATTACTACACCTCTCTAGTATTCCTCATTCTTAATTCACAATATTCTCAAGTGAAGACCTCACTATAAATGATTAATACGCAACTATTCCTCATTCATAACTGAAACCACTTCATATTCCTCTTGTAACTTATAAAGTAATGGTCATAATTAATTATCAAAATCTAATAATTCCTACGCCCAACGCTGTGTAGTTAGTTATACTTCAATATTAATATTCCTTTTTTTTTGGGAAGGGGGAAGCAGAGCAGTTACCCCTCCAACACAACGTGACATCCTTATTGTTAGGATTCTAGAGGTGGCAACTACGAGTTCAAGAGCTGGCTCCCGCATGCTTAGCACTTTATCCCACAGGTTGAAGAAGCAGCTCCCACAGGTGCAGCACATTGTCCCGCATCGCAGTTCGCTCTGCATATTTCAATAGGTGATTGACTCTGACATCATTTTGTCATGCCCTGATTCATCAAAATAAAATAATTTTCGTACATAAATGAACTTAACAAAACCCCCCAACAAGAAAGTTTCTCCTTGTCTATTGGCCTTGCTAATTCTCCTTCAAATCAGAAAAGGTGGACAAAAATAGTGTGTCGACGGACCAACAAACATTTTAAATATGTTTAAGATGCAAAATATTTAATAGTTCAAAGTAACCTGAGATGATTTATAATCGACATGAGACGTGACTATTACCTTAAATTAGTGGACAATCGAGCACCAGATAAATTTTTACAAAGTAATCAAAACAAGTTTCGATCCAGCATATAACAATGTCTGCATATCACCACATCACTTTGCAAGATTGTTATATTCGATTGGTTTGTGCAAAAGAACATCATTACAAATCTCATGGATAAAATGTAGTCATCGATATAAATGAATATTTTAATACATAGAAACATGTAAAGCACTCACCTTGCAAGTTCTTATAAAGTTAAGTAGAAAGACCACTTGAATATCCCTCATTTCCTCTTCTTACACTAACACTTTCCCCTCTTCTTCTATTATTTTGTCATCCCGCCATGCATTCATGTTTTCACATATCTCCATAATATATATATACAGCTAATTTTTGTAATGCACAAATTAATTTCCACCATACATGAACACACACCACTACCTTCATTCTAAAATAAAATGCACCTCTATCTATTCTTCAATAAATATGCTATCACTCCACACTCCCAAGTAAATACATCAGCTTTACTTGATTACTACACCTCTCCACTATTCCTCATTCTTAATTCACAATATTCTCAAGTGAAGACCTCACTATAAATGATTAATACGCAACTATTCCTCATTCATAACTGAAACCACTTCATATTCCTCTTGTAACTTATAAAGTAATGGTCATAATTAATTATCAAAATCTAATAATTCCTATGCCCAACGCTGTGTAGTTAGTTATATTTCAATATTAATATTCCTTTTTTTTTGGGAAGGGGGAAGCAGAGCAGTTACCCCTCCAACACAACGTGACATCCTTATTGTTAGGATTCTAGAGGTGGCAACTACGAGTTCAAGAGCTGGCTCCCGCATGCTTAGCACTTTATCCCACAGGTTGAGGAAGCAGCTCCCACAGGTGCAGCACATTGTCCCGCATCGCAGTTCGCTCTGTATATTTCAATAGGTGATTGACTCTGACATCATTTTGTCATGCCCTGATTCATCAAAATAAAATAATATTCGTACATAAATGAACTTAACAAAACCCCCCAACAAGAAAGTTTCTCCTTGTCTATTGGCCTTGTTAATTCTCCTTCAAATCAGAAAAGGTGAACAAAAATAGTGTGTCGACGGACCACCAAACATTTTAAATATGTTTAAGATGCAAAATATTTAATAGTTCAAAGTAACCTGAGATGATTTATAATCAACATGAGACGTGACTATTACCTTAAATTAGTGGACAATCGAGCACCAGATAAATTTTTACAAAGTAATCAAAACAAGTTTCGATCCAGCATATAACAATGTCTGCATATCACCACATCACTTTGTAAGATTGTTATATTCGACTGGTTTGTGCAAAAGAACATCATTACAAATCTCATGGATAAAATGTAGTCATCGATATAAATGAATATTTTAATACCTAGAAACATGTAAAGCACTCACCTTGCAAGTTCTTATAAAGTTAAGTAGAAAGACCACTTGAATATCCCTCATTTCCTCTTCTTACACTAACACTTTCCCCTCTTCTTCTATTATTTTGTCATCCCGCCATGCATGCATGTTTTCACATATCTCCATAATATATATATACAGCTAATTTTTGTAATGGACAAATTAATTTCCACCATACATGAACACACACCACTACCCTCATTCTAAAATAAAATGCACCTCTATATATTCTTCAATAAATATGCTATCACTCCACACTCCCAAGTAAATACGTCAGCTTTACTTGATTACTACCCCTCTCTACTATTCCTCATTCTTAATTCACAATATTCTCAAGTGAAGACCTCACTATAAATGATTAATACGCAACTATTCCTCATTCATAACTGAAACCACTTCATATTCCTCTTGTAACTTATAAAGTAATGGTCATAATTAATTATCAAAATCCAATAATTCCTATGCCCAACGCTGTGTAGTTAGTTATATTTCAATATTAATATTCCTTTTTTTTGGGAAGGGGGAAGTAGAGCAGTTACCCCTCCAACACAACGCGACGTCCTTATTGTTGGGATTCTAGAGGTGGCAACTACGAGTTCAAGAGCTGGCTCCCGCATGCTTAGCACTTTATCCCACAGGTTGAAGAAGCAGCTCCCACAGGTGTAGCACATTGTCCCGCATCGCAGTTCGCTCTACATATTTCAATAGTTGATTGACTCTGACACCATTTTGTCATGCACCGATTCAACAAAATAAATTAATTTTCGTACATAAATGAACTTAACAAAACTCCCCCAACAAGAAAGTTTCTCCTTGTCTATTGGCCTTGCTAATTCTCCTCCAAATCAGAAAATGTGAACAAAAATAGTGTGTCGACGGACCAACAAACATTTTAAATATGTTTAAGATGCAAAATATTTAATAGTTCAAAGTAACCTGAGATGATTTTTAATCAACATGAGACGTGACTATTGCCTTAAATTAGTGGACAATCGAGCACAAGATAAATTTTTACAAAGTAATCAAAACAAGTTTTGATCCAGGATATAACAATGTCTCCATATCACCACATCACATTGTAAGATTGTTATATTCGATTGGTTTATGCAAAAGAACATCATTACAAATCTTATGGATAAAATGTAGTCATCGATATAAATGAATATTTTAATACCTAAAAACATGTAAAGCACTCACCTTGCAAGTTCTTATAAAGTTAAGTAGAAAGACCACTTGAATATCCCTCATTTCCTCTTCTTACACTAACACTTTCCCCTCTTCTTCTAATATTTTGTCATCCCGCCATGCATTCATGTTTTCACATATCTCCATAATATATATATACAGCTAATTTTTATAATGCACAAATTAATTTCCACCATACATGAACACACACCACTGCCCTCATTCTAAAATAAAATGCACCTCTATATATTCTTCAATAAATATGCTATCACTCCACACTCCCAAGGAAATACATCAGCTTTACTTGATTACTACACCTCTCCACTATTCGTCATTCTTAATTCACAATATTCTCAAGTGAAGACCTCGCTATAAACGATTAATACGCAACTATTCCTCATTCATAACTGAAACCACTTCATATTCCTCTTGTAACTTATAAAGTAATGGTCATAATTAATTATCAAAATCTAATAATTCCTATGCCCAACGCTGTGTAGTTAGTTATATTTCAATATTAATATTCCTTTTTTTTTGGGAAGGGGGAAGCAGAGCAGTTACCCCTCCAACACAACGTGACATTCTTATTGTTAGCATTCTAGAGGTGGCAACTACGAGTTCAAGAGCTGGCTCCTGCATGCTTAGCACTTTATCCCACAGGTTGAAGAAGCAGCTCCCACAGGTGCAGCACATTGTCCCGCATCGCAGTTCGCTCTACATATTTCAATAGGTGATTGACTCTGACATCATTTTGTCATGCCCTGATTCATCAAAATAAAATAATTTTCGTACATAAATGAACTTAACAAAACCCCCCAACAAGAAAGTTTCTCCTTGTCTATTGGCCTTGCTAATTCTCCTTCAAATCAGAAAATGTGAACAAAAATAGTGTGTCGACGGACCAACAAACATTTTAAATATGTTTAAGATGCAAAATATTTAATAGTTCAAAGTAACCTGAGATGATTTATAATCAACATGAGACGTGACTATTACCTTAAATTAGTGGACAATCGAGCACCAGATAAATTTTTACAAAGTAATCAAAACAAGTTTCGATCCAGCATATAACAATGTCTGCATATCACCACATCACATTGTAAGATTGTTATATTCGATTGGTTTGTGCAAAAGAACATCATTACAAATCTCATGGATAAAATGTAGTCATCGATATAAATGAATATTTTAATACCTAGAAACATGTAAAGCACTCACCTTGCAAGTTCTTATAAAGTTAAGTAGAAAGACCACTTGAATATCCCTCATTTCCTCTTCTTACACTAACACTTTCCCCTCTTCTTCTAATATTTTGTCATCCCGCCATGCATGCATGTTTTCACATATCTCCATAATATATATATATACAGCTAATTTTTGTAATGGACAAATTAATTTCCACCATACATGAACACACACCACTACCCTCATTCTAAAATAAAATGCACCTCTATATATTCTTCAATAAATATGCTATCACTCCACACTCCCAAGTAAATACATCAGCTTTACTTGATTACTACCCCTCTCCACTATTCCTCATTCTTAATTCACAATATTCTCAAGTGAAGACCTCACTATAAATGATTAATACGCAACTATTCCTCATTCATAACTGAAACCACTTCATATTCCTCTTGTAACTTATAAAGTAATGGTCATAATTAATTATCAAAATCCAATAATTCCTATGCCCAACGCTGTGTAGTTAGTTATATTTCAATATTAATATTCCTTTTTTTTTGGGAAGGGGGAAGTAGAGCAGTTACCCCTCCAACACAACGCGACGTCCTTATTGTTGGGATTCTAGAGGTGGCAACTACGAGTTCAAGAGCTGGCTCCCGCATGCTTAGCACTTTATCCCACAGGTTGAAGAAGCAGCTCCCACAGGTGTAGCACATTGTCCCGCATCGCAGTTCGCTCTACATATTTCAATAGGTGATTGACTCTGACACCATTTTGTCATGCACCGATTCAACAAAATAAATTAATTTTCGTACATAAATGAACTTAACAAAACTCCCCCAACAAGAAAGTTTCTCCTTGTCTATTGGCCTTGCTAATTCTCCTCCAAATCAGAAAATGTGAACAAAAATAGTGTGTCGACGGACCAACAAACATTTTAAATATGTTTAAGATGCAAAATATTTAATAGTTCAAAGTAACCTGAGATGATTTTTAATCAACATGAGACGTGACTATTGCCTTAAATTAGTGGACAATCGAGCACAAGATAAATTTTTACAAAGTAATCAAAACAAGTTTCGATCCAGCATATAACAATGTCTCCATATCACCACATCACATTGTAAGATTGTTATATTCGATTGGTTTATGCAAAAGAACATCATTACAAATCTTATGGATAAAATGTAGTCATCGATATAAATGAATATTTTAATACCTAAAAACATGTAAAGCACTCACCTTGCAAGTTCTTATAAAGTTAAGTAGAAAGACCACTTGAATATCCCTCATTTCCTCTTCTTACACTAACACTTTCCCCTCTTCTTCTAATATTTTGTCATCCCGCCATGCATGCATGTTTTCACATATCTCCATAATATATATATACAGCTAATTTTTGTAATGCACAAATTAATTTCCACCATACATGAACACACACCACTACCCTCATTCTAAAATAAAATGCACCTCTATATATTCTTCAATAAATATGCTATCACTCCACACTCCCAAGTAAATACATCAGCTTTACTTGATTACTACACCTCTCCACTATTCGTCATTCTTAATTCACAATATTCTCAAGTGAAGACCTCACTATAAACGATTAATACGCAACTATTCCTCATTCATAACTGAAACCACTTCATATTCCTCTTGTAACTTATAAAGTAATGGTCATAATTAATTATCAAAATCTAATAATTCCTATGCCCAACGCTGTGTAGTTAGTTATATTTCAATATTAATATTCCTTTTTTTTGGGAAGGGGGAAGCAGAGCAGTTACCCCTCCAACACAACGTGACATCCTTATTGTTAGGATTCTAGAGGTGGCAACTACGAGTTCAAGAGCTGGCTCCCGCATGCTTAGCACTTTATCCCACAGGTTGAAGAAGCAGCTCCCACAGGTGTAGCACATTGTCCCGCATCGCAGTTCGCTCTGCATATTTCAATAGGTGATTGACTCTGACATCATTTTGTCATGCCCTGATTCATCAAAATAAAATAATTTTCGTACATAAATGAACTTAACAAAACCCCCCAACAAGAAAGTTTCTCCTTGTCTATTGGCCTTGCTAATTCTCCTTCAAATCAGAAAATGTGAACAAAAATAGTGTGTCGACGGACCAACAAACATTTTAAATATGTTTAAGATGCAAAATATTTAATAGTTCAAAGTAACCTGAGATGATTTATAATCAACATGAGACGTGACTATTACCTTAAATTGGTGGACAATCGAGCACCAGATAAATTTTTACAAAGTAATCAAAACAAGTTTCGATCCAGCATATAACAATGTCTGCATATCACCACATCACATTGTAAGATTGTTATATTCGATTGGTTTGTGCAAAAGAACATCATTACAAATCTCATGGATAAAATGTAGTCATCGATATAAATGAATATTTTAATACCTAAAAACATGTAATGCGCTCACCTTGCAAGTTCTTATAAAGTTAAGTAGAAAGACCACTTGAATATCCCTCATTTCCTCTTCTTACACTAACACTTTCCCCTCTTCTTCTAATATCTTGTCATCCCGCATGCATGCATGTTTTCACATATCTCCATAATATATATATATACAGCTAATTTTTGTAATGGACAAATTAATTTCCACCATACATGAACACACACCACTACCCTCATTCTAAAATAAAATGCACCTCTATATATTCTTCAATAAATATGCTATCACTCCACACTCCCAAGTAAATACATCAGCTTTACTTGATTACTACACCTCTCCACTATTCCTCATTCTTAATTCACAATATTCTCAAGTGAAGACCTCACTATAAACGATTAATACGCAACTATTCCTCATTCATAACTGAAACCACTTCATATTCCTCTTGTAACTTATAAAGTAATGGTCATAATTAATTATCAAAATCCAATAATTCCTATGCCCAACGCTGTGTAGTTAGTTATATTTCAATATTAATATTCCTTTTTTTTTGGGAAGGGGGAAGCAGAGCAGTTACCCCTCCAACACAACGCGACGTCCTTATTGTTGGGATTCTAGAGGTGGCAACTACGAGTTCAAGAGCTGGCTCCCGCATGCTTAGCACTTTATCCCACAGGTTGAAGAAGCAGCTCCCACAGGTGCAGCACATTGTCCCGCATCGCAGTTCGCTCTGCATATTTCAATAGGTGATTGACTCTGACACCATTTTGTCATGCCCTGATTCAACAAAATAAAATAATTTTCGTACATAAATGAACTTAACAAAACCCCCGAACAAGAAAGTTTCTCCTTGTCTATTGGCCTTGCTAATTCTCCTTCAAATCAGAAAATGTGAACAAAAATAGTGTGTCGACGGACCAACAAACATTTTAAATATGTTTAAGATGCAAAATACTTAATAGTTCAAAGTAACCTGAGATGATTTATAATCAACATGAGACGTGACTATTGCCTTAAATTAGTGGACAATCGAGCACCAGATAAATTTTTACAAAGTAATCAAAACAAGTTTCGATCCAGCATATAACAATGTCTCCATATCACCACATCACTTTGTAAGATTGTTATATTCGATTGGTTTATGCAAAAGAACATCATTACAAATCTTATGGATAAAATGTAGTCATCGATATAAATGAATATTTTAATACCTAAAAACATGTAAAGCACTCACCTTGCAAGTTCTTATAAAGTTAAGTAGAAAGACCACTTGAATATCCCTCATTTCCTCTTCTTACACTAACACTTTCCCCTCTTCTTCTAATATTTTGTCATCCCGCCATGCATGCATGTTTTCACATATCTCCATAATATATATATACAGCTAATTTTTGTAATGGACAAATTAATTTCCACCATACATGAACACACACCACTACCCTCATTCTAAAATAAAATGCACCTCTATATATTCTTCAATAAATATGCTATCACTCCACACTCCCAAGTAAATACATCAGCTTTACTTGATTACTACACCTCTCCACTATTCCTCATTCTTAATTCACAATATTCTCAAGTGAAGACCTCACTATAAATGATTAATACGCAACTATTCCTCATTCATAACTGAAACCACTTCATATTCCTCTTGTAACTTATAAAGTAATGGTCATAATTAATTATCAAAATCCAATAATTCCTATGCCCAACGCTGTGTAGTTAGTTATATTTCAATATTAATATTCCTTTTTTTTGGGAAGGGGGAAGTAGAGCAGTTACCCCTCCAACACAACGCGACGTCCTTATTGTTGGGATTCTAGAGGTGGCAACTACGAGTTCAAGAGCTGGCTCCCGCATGCTTAGCACTTTATCCCACAGGTTGAAGAAGCAGCTCCCACAGGTGTAGCACATTGTCCCGCATCGCAGTTCGCTCTACATATTTCAATAGGTGATTGACTCTGACACCATTTTGTCATGCGCCGATTCAACAAAATAAATTAATTTTCGTACATAAATGAACTTAACAAAACTCCCCCAACAAGAAAGTTTCTCCTTGTCTATTGGCCTTGCTAATTCTCCTTCAAATCAGAAAATGTGAACAAAAATAGTGTGTCGACGGACCAACAAACATTTTAAATATGTTTAAGATGCAAAATATTTAATAGTTCAAAGTAACCTGAGAAGATTTTTAATCAACATGAGACGTGACTATTGCCTTAAATTAGTGGACAATCGAGCACAAGATAAATTTTTACAAAGTAATCATAACAAGTTTCGATCCAGGATATAACAATGTCTCCATATCACCACATCACATTGTAAGATTGTTATATTCGATTGGTTTATGCAAAAGAACATCATTACAAATCTTATGGATAAAATGTAGTCATCGATATAAATGAATATTTTAATACCTAAAAACATGTAAAGCACTCACCTTGCAAGTTCTTATAAAGTTAAGTAGAAAGACCACTTGAATATCCCTCATTTCCTCTTCTTACACTAACACTTTCCCCTCTTCTTCTAATATTTTGTCATCCCGCCATGCATTCATGTTTTCACATATCTCCATAATATATATATACAGCTAATTTTTGTAATGCACAAATTAATTTCCACCATACATGAACACACACCACTACCCTCATTCTAAAATAAAATGCACCTCTATATATTCTTCAATAAATATGCTATCACTCCACACTCCCAAGTAAATACATCAGCTTTACTTGATTACTACACCTCTCCACTATTCCTCATTCTTAATTCACAATATTCTCAAGTGAAGACCTCACTATAAATGATTAATACGCAACTATTCCTCATTCATAACTGAAACCACTTCATATTCCTCTTGTAACTTATAAAGTAATGGTCATAATTAATTATCAAAATCCAATAATTCCTATGCCCAACGCTGTGTAGTTAGTTATATTTCAATATTAATATTCCTTTTTTTTGGGAAGGGGGAAGTAGAGCAGTTACCCCTCCAACACAACGCGACGTCCTTATTGTTGGGATTCTAGAGGTGGCAACTACGAGTTCAAGAGCTGGCTCCCGCATGCTTAGCACTTTATCCCACAGGTTGAAGAAGCAGCTCCCACAGGTGTAGCACATTGTCCCGCATCGCAGTTCCCTCTACATATTTCAATAGGTGATTGCCTCTGACACCATTTTGTCATGCGCCGATTCAACAAAATAAATTAATTTTCGTACATAAATGAACTTAACAAAACTCCCCCAACAAGAAAGTTTCTCCTTGTCTATTGGCCTTGCTAATTCTCCTTCAAATCAGAAAATGTGAACAAAAATAGTGTGTCGACGGACCAACAAACATTTTAAATATGTTTAAGATGCAAAATATTTAATAGTTCAAAGTAACCTGAGATGATTTTTAATCAACATAAGACGTGACTATTGCCTTAAATTAGTGGACAATCGAGCACAAGATAAATTTTTACAAAGTAATCATAACAAGTTTCGATCCAGGATATAACAATGTCTCCATATCACCACATCACATTGTAAGATTGTTATATTCGATTGGTTTATGCAAAAGAACATCATTACAAATCTTATGGATAAAATGTAGTCATCGATATAAATGAATATTTTAATACCTAAAAACATGTAAAGCACTCACCTTGCAAGTTCTTATAAAGTTAAGTAGAAAGACCACTTGAATATCCCTCATTTCCTCTTCTTACACTAACACTTTCCCCTCTTCTTCTAATATTTTGTCATCCCGCCATGCATTCATGTTTTCACATATCTCCATAATATATATATACAGCTAATTTTTGTAATGCACAAATTAATTTCCACCATACATGAACACACACCACTACCCTCATTCTAAAATAAAATGCACCTCTATATATTCTTCAATAAATATGCTATCACTCCACACTCCCAAGTAAATACATCAGCTTTACTTGATTACTACACCTCTCCACTATTCCTCATTCTTAATTCACAATATTCTCAAGTGAAGACCTCACTATAAATGATTAATACGCAACTATTCCTCATTCATAACTGAAACCACTTCATATTCCTCTTGTAACTTATAAAGTAATGGTCATAATTAATTATCAAAATCCAATAATTCCTATGCCCAACGCTGTGTAGTTAGTTATATTTCAATATTAATATTCCTTTTTTTTGGGAAGGGGGAAGTAGAGCAGTTACCCCTCCAACACAACGCGACGTCCTTATTGTTGGGATTCTAGAGGTGGCAACTACGAGTTCAAGAGCTGGCTCCCGCATGCTTAGCACTTTATCCCACAGGTTGAAGAAGCAGCTCCCACATGTGTAGCACATTGTCCCGCATCGCAGTTCCCTCTACATATTTCAATAGGTGATTGCCTCTGACACCATTTTGTCATGCGCCGATTCAACAAAATAAATTAATTTTCGTACATAAATGAACTTAACAAAACTCCCCCAACAAGAAAGTTTCTCCTTGTCTATTGGCCTTGCTAATTCTCCTTCAAATCAGAAAATGTGAACAAAAATAGTGTGTCGACGGACCAACAAACATTTTAAATATGTTTAAGATGCAAAATATTTAATAGTTCAAAGTAACCTGAGATGATTTTTAATCAACATGAGACGTGACTATTGCCTTAAATTAGTGGACAATCGAGCACAAGATAAATTTTTACAAAGTAATCATAACAAGTTTCGATCCAGGATATAACAATGTCTCCATATCACCACATCACATTGTAAGATTGTTATATTCGATTAGTTTATGCAAAAGAACATCATTACAAATCTTATGGATAAAATGTAGTCATCGATATAAATGAATATTTTAATACCTAAAAACATGTAAAGCACTCACCTTGCAAGTTCTTATAAAGTTAAGTAGAAAGACCACTTGAATATCCCTCATTTCCTCTTCTTACACTAACACTTTCCCCTCTTCTTCTAATATTTTGTCATCCCGCCATGCATTCATGATTTCACATATCTCCATAATATATATATACAGCTAATTTTTGTAATGCACAAATTAATTTCCACCATACATGAACACACACCACTACCCTCATTCTAAAATAAAATGCACCTCTATATATTCTTCAATAAATATGCTATCACTCCACACTCCCAAGTAAATACATCAGCTTTACTTGATTACTACACCTCTCCACTATTCCTCATTCTTAATTCACAATATTCTCAAGTGAAGACCTCACTATAAATGATTAATACGCAACTATTCCTCATTCATAACTGAAACCACTTCATATTCCTCTTGTAACTTATAAAGTAATGGTCATAATTAATTATCAAAATCCAATAATTCCTATGCCCAACGCTGTGTAGTTAGTTATATTTCAATATTAATATTCCTTTTTTTTGGGAAGGGGGAAGTAGAGCAGTTACCCCTCCAACACAACGCGACGTCCTTATTGTTGGGATTCTAGAGGTGGCAACTACGAGTTCAAGAGCTGGCTCCCGCATGCTTAGCACTTTATCCCACAGGTTGAAGAAGCAGCTCCCACATGTGTAGCACATTGTCCCGCATCGCAGTTCCCTCTACATATTTCAATAGGTGATTGCCTCTGACACCATTTTGTCATGCGCCGATTCAACAAAATAAATTAATTTTCGTACATAAATGAACTTAACAAAACTCCCCCAACAAGAAAGTTTCTCCTTGTCTATTGGCCTTGCTAATTCTCCTTCAAATCAGAAAATGTGAACAAAAATAGTGTGTCGACGGACCAACAAACATTTTAAATATGTTTAAGATGCAAAATATTTAATAGTTCAAAGTAACCTGAGATGATTTTTAATCAACATGAGACGTGACTATTGCCTTAAATTAGTGGACAATCGAGCACAAGATAAATTTTTACAAAGTAATCATAACAAGTTTCGATCCAGGATATAACAATGTCTCCATATCACCACATCACATTGTAAGATTGTTATATTCGATTAGTTTATGCAAAAGAACATCATTACAAATCTTATGGATAAAATGTAGTCATCGATATAAATGAATATTTTAATACCTAAAAACATGTAAAGCACTCACCTTGCAAGTTCTTATAAAGTTAAGTAGAAAGACCACTTGAATATCCCTCATTTCCTCTTCTTACACTAACACTTTCCCCTCTTCTTCTAATATTTTGTCATCCCGCCATGCATTCATGATTTCACATATCTCCATAATATATATATACAGCTAATTTTTGTAATGCACAAATTAATTTCCACCATACATGAACACACACCACTACCCTCATTCTAAAATAAAATGCACCTCTATATATTCTTCAATAAATATGCTATCACTCCACACTCCCAAGTAAATACATCAGCTTTACTTGATTACTACACCTCTCCACTATTCCTCATTCTTAATTCACCATATTCTCAAGTGAAGACCTCACTATAAACGATTAATACGCAACTATTCCTCATTCATAACTGAAACCACTTCATATTCCTCTTGTAATTTGTAAAGTAACGGTCATAATTAATTATTGAAATCCAACAATTCCTACGCCCAACGCTGTGTAGTTAGTTATATTTTAATATTAATATTCGTTTTTTTTTGGGAAGGGGGAAGCAGAGCAGTTACCCCTCCAACAAAACGCGATGTCCTTATTGTTGGGATTCTAGGGGTGGCAACTACGAGTTGAAATGCTGGCTCCCGCATGCTTAGCACTTTATCCCACAGTTTTAAGATGCAGCTCCCACAGGTGTAGCACATTGTCCCGCATCGCTGTTCGCTCTGCATATTTCAATACGTGATTGACTCTGACACCATTTTGTCATGCCCCGATTCAACAAAATAAAATAATTTTCGTACATAAATGAACTGAACAAAACCCACCAACAAGAAAGTTTCTCCTTGTTTATTAGCCTTGCTAATTCTCCTCCAAATCAGAAAATGTGAACAAAAATAGTGTGTCGACGGACCAACAAACATTTTAAATATGTTTAAGATGCAAAATATTTAATAGTTCAAAGTAACCTGAGATGATTTATAATCAACATGAGACGTGACTATTACCATAAATTAGTGGACAATCGAGCACCAGATAAATTTTTACAAAGTAATCAAAACAAGTTTCGATCCAGCATATAATAATATCTCCATATCACCACATCACATTGTAAGATTGTTATATTCGATTGGTTTATGCAAAAGAACATCATTACAAATCTTAAGGATAAAATGTAGTCATCCATATAAAAGAATATTTTAATACTTAAAAACATGTAAAGCACTCACCTTGCAAGGTCTTATAAAGTTAAGTAGAAAGACCACTTGAATATCCCTCATTTCCTCTTCTTACACTAACACTTTCCCCTCTTCTTCTAATATTTTGTCATCCCGCCATGCATGCATGCTCTCACATATCTCCATAATATATATATACAACTAATTTTTGTAATGGACAAATTAATTTCCACTATACATGAACACACACCACTACCCTCATTCTTAAATAAAATGCACTTCTATATATTCTTCAATGAATATGCTATCACTCCACACTCCCAAGTAAATACATCAGCTTTACTTGATTACTACACCTCTCCACTATTCCTCATTCTTAATTCACCATATTCTCAAGTGAAGACCTCACTATAAACGATTAATACGCAACTATTCCTCATTCATAACTGAAACCACTTCATATTCGACTTGTAACTTATAAAGTATTGGCCATAATTAATTATCAAAATCCAACAATCCCTACGCCTAACGCTGTGTAGTTAGTTATATTTTAAAATTAATATTCCTTTTCTTTTTGGGAAGGGGGAAGCAGAGCAATTTCCCTTCCGACACAATGCAACGTCCTTGTTTTTGGGATTCTAGAGGTGGCAACAACGACTTCAAGAGCTGGCTGCCGCATGCTTAGCACTTTATTCCACAGGTTGAAGAAACAGCATCCACAGGTGTAGCATATTGTCCCGCATCGCTGTTCGCTCTGCATATTTCAATAGGTTATTGACTCTTACACCATTTTGTCATGCCCCGATTCAACAAAATAAAATAATTTTCCTACATAAATGAACTTAACAAAACCCCCCAACAAGAAAGTTTCTCCTTGTCTATTGGCCTTGCCAATTCTCCTCCAAATCAGAAAATGTGAACAAAAATAGTGTGTCGACGGACCAACAAACATTTTAAATATGTTTAAGATGCAAAATATTTAATTGTTCAAAGTAACCTGAGATGATTTAAAATCAACATGAGACTTGACTATTGCCTTAAATTAGTGGACAATCGGGCACCAGATAAATTTTTACAAAGTAATCAAAACAAGTTTTGATCCAGGATATAACAATGTCTCCATATCACCACATCACATTGTAAGATTGTTATATTCGATTGGTTTATGCAAAAGAACATCATTACAAATCTTAAGGATAAAATGTAGTCATCCATATAAAAGAATATTTTAATACATAAAAACATGTAAAGCACTCACCTTGCAAGTTCTTATAAAGTTAAGTAGAAAGATCACTTGAATATCCCTTATTTCCTCTTCTTACTCTAACACTTTCCCCTCTTATTCTAATATTTTGTCATACCATCATGCATGCATGTTCTCACATATCTCCCTAATATATATACACAACTAATTTTTGTAATGGACAAATTAATTTCCACCATACATGAACACACACCACTACCCTCATTCTTAAATAAAATGCACCTCTATATATTCTTCAATAAATATGCTATCACTCCGCACTCCCAAGTAAATACATCAGCTTTACTTGATTACTACTCCTCTCCACTATTCCTCATTCTTAATTCACCATATTCTCAAGTGAAGATCTCACTATAAACGATTAATACGCAACTATTCCTCATTCATAATTGAAACCACTTCATATTCCACTTGTAACTTATAAAGTAATGGTCATAATTAATTATCAAAATCCAACAATTCCTACGCCTAACGCTGTGTAGTTAGTTATATTTTAAAATTAATATTCCTTTTTTTTTTGGGAAGGGAGAAGCAGAGCAGTTACCCCTCCAACACAACGCGACGTCCTTATTGTTGGGATTCTAGAGGTGGCAACTACGAGTTCAAGAGCTGGCTCCCGCATGCTTAGCACTTTATCCCACAGGTTGAAGAAGCAGCTCCCACAGGTGTAGCACATTGTCCCGCATCGCAGTTCCCTCTACATATTTCAATAGGTGATTGCCTCTGACACCATTTTGTCATGCGCCGATTCAACAAAATAAATTAATTTTCGTACATAAATGAACTTAACAAAACTCCCCCAACAAGAAAGTTTCTCCTTGTCTATTGGCCTTGCTAATTCTCCTTCAAATCAGAAAATGTGAACAAAAATAGTGTGTCGACGGACCAACAAACATTTTAAATATGTTTAAGATGCAAAATATTTAATAGTTCAAAGTAACCTGAGATGATTTTTAATCAACATAAGACGTGACTATTGCCTTAAATTAGTGGACAATCGAGCACCAGATAAATTTTTACAAAGTAATCATAACAAGTTTCGATCCAGGATATAACAATGTCTCCATATCACCACATCACATTGTAAGATTGTTATATTCGATTGGTTTATGCAAAAGAACATCATTACAAATCTTATGGATAAAATGTAGTCATCGATATAAAAGAATATTTTAATACCTAAAAACATGTAAAGCACTCACCTTGCAAGTTCTTATAAAGTTAAGTAGAAAGACCACTTGAATATCCCTCATTTCCTCTTCTTACACTAACACTTTCCCCTCTTCTTCTAATATTTTGTCATCCCGCCATGCATTCATGTTCTCACATATCTCCATAATATATATATACAGCTAATTTTTGTAATGCACAAATTAATTTCCACCATACATGAACACACACCACTACCCTCATTCTAAAATAAAATGCACCTCTATATATTCTTCAATAAATATGCTATCACTCCACACTCCCAAGTAAATACATCAGCTTTACTTGATTACTATACCTCTCCACTATTCCTCATTCTTAATTCACAATATTCTCAAGTGAAGACCTCACTATAAATGATTAATACGCAACTATTCCTCATTCATAACTGAAACCACTTCATATTCCTCTTGTAACTTATAAAGTAATGGTCATAATTAATTATCAAAATCCAATAATTCCTATGCCCAACGCTGTGTAGTTAGTTATATTTCAATATTAATATTCCTTTTTTTTGGGAAGGGGGAAGTAGAGCAGTTACCCCTCCAACACAACGCGACGTCCTTATTGTTGGGATTCTAGAGGTGGCAACTACGAGTTCAAGAGCTGGCTCCCGCATGCTTAGCACTTTATCCCACAGGTTGAAGAAGCAGCTCCCACAGGTGTAGCACATTGTCCCGCATCGCAGTTCCCTCTACATATTTCAATAGGTGATTGCCTCTGACACCATTTTGTCATGCGCCGATTCAACAAAATAAATTAATTTTCGTACATAAATGAACTTAACAAAACTCCCCCAACAAGAAAGTTTCTCCTTGTCTATTGGCCTTGCTAATTCTCCTTCAAATCAGAAAATGTGAACAAAAATAGTGTGTCGACGGACCAACAAACATTTTAAATATGTTTAAGATGCAAAATATTTAATAGTTCAAAGTAACCTGAGATGATTTTTAATCAACATGAGACGTGACTATTGCCTTAAATTAGTGGACAATCGAGCACAAGATAAATTTTTACAAAGTAATCATAACAAGTTTCGATCCAGGATATAACAATGTCTCTATATCACCACATCACATTGTAAGATTGTTATATTCGATTAGTTTATGCAAAAGAACATCATTACAAATCTTATGGATAAAATGTAGTCATCGATATAAATGAATATTTTAATACCTAAAAACATGTAAAGCACTCACCTTGCAAGTTCTTATAAAGTTAAGTAGAAAGACCACTTGAATATCCCTCATTTCCTCTTCTTACACTAACACTTTCCCCTCTTCTTCTAATATTTTGTCATCCCGCCATGCATTCATGTTTTCACATATCTCCATAATATATATATACAGCTAATTTTTGTAATGCACAAATTAATTTCCACCATACATGAACACACACCACTACCCTCATTCTAAAATAAAATGCACCTCTATATATTCTTCAATAAATATGCTATCACTCCACACTCCCAAGTAAATACATCAGCTTTACTTGATTACTACACCTCTCCACTATTCCTCATTCTTAATTCACAATATTCTCAAGTGAAGACCTCACTATAAACGATTAATACGCAACTATTCCTCATTCATAACTGAAACCACTTCATATTCCTCTTGTAACTTATAAAGTAATGGTCATAATTAATTATCAAAATCCAATAATTCCTATGCCCAACGCTGTGTAGTTAGTTATATTTCAATATTATTATTCCTTTTTTTTTGGGAAGGGGGAAGTAGAGCAGTTACCCCTCCAACACAACGCGACGTCCTTATTGTTGGGATTCTAGAGGTGGCAACTACGAGTTCAAGAGCTGGCTCCCGCATGCTTAGCACTTTATCCCACAGGTTGAAGAAGCAGCTCCCACAGGTGTAGCACATTGTCCCGCATCGCAGTTCGCCTCTACATATTTCAATAGGTGATTGCCTCTGACACCATTTTGTCATGCGCCGATTCAACAAAATAAAATAATTTTCGTACATAAATGAACTGAACAAAACCCCCCAACAAGAAAGTTTCTCCTTGTCTATTAGCCTTGCTAATTCTCCTCAAATCAGAAAATGTGAACAAAAATAGTGTGTCGACGGACCAACAAACATTTTAAATATGTTTAAGATGCAAAATATTTAATAGTTCAAAGTAACCTGAGATGATTTATAATCAACATGAGACGTGACTATTACCATAAATTAGTGGACAATCGAGCACCAGATAAATTTTTACAAAGTAATCAAAACAAGTTTCGATCCAGCATATAACAATGTCTGCATATCACCACATCACATTGTAAGATTGTTATATTCGATTGGTTTGTGCAAAAGAACATCATTACAAATCTCATGGATAAAATGTAGTCATCGATATAAATGAATATTTTAATACCTAAAAACATGTAAAGCACTCACCTTGCAAGTTCTTATAAAGTTAAGTAGAAAGACCACTTGAATATCCCTCATTTCCTCTTCTTACACTAACACTTTCCCCTCTTCTTCTAATATTTTGTCATCCCGCCATGCATGCATGTTTTCACATATCTCCATAATATATATATACAGCTAATTTTTGTATTGGACAAATTAATTTCCACCATACATGAACACACACCACTACCCTCATTCTAAAATAAAATGCACCTCTATATATTCTTCAATAAATATGCTATCACTCCACACTCCCAAGTAAATACATCAGCTTTACTTGATTACTACACCTCTCCACTATTCCTCATTCTTAATTCACCATATTCTCAAGTGAAGACCTCACTATAAACGATTAATACGCAACTATTCCTCATTCATAACTGAAACCACTTCATATTCCACTTGTAACTTAGTAAAGTAACGGTCATAATTAATTATTGAAATCCAACAATTCCTACGCCCAACGCTGTGTAGTTAGTTATATTTTAATATTATTATTCCTTTTTTTTTGGGAAGGGGGAAGCAGAGCAGTTACCCCTCCAACAAAACGCGATGTCCTTATTGTTGGGATTCTAGGGGTGGCAACTACGAGTTGAAATGCTGGCTCCCGCATGCTTAGCACTTTATCCCACAGTTTTAAGATGCAGCTCCCACAGGTGTAGCACATTGTCCCGCATCGCTGTTCGCTCTGCATATTTCAATACGTGATTGACTCTGACACCATTTTGTCATGCCCCGATTCAACAAAATAAAATAATTTTCGTACATAAATGAACTGAACAAAACCCACCAACAAGAAAGTTTCTCCTTGTTTATTAGCCTTGCTAATTCTCCTCCAAATCAGAAAATGTGAACAAAAATAGTGTGTCGACGGACCAACAAACATTTTAAATATGTTTAAGATGCAAAATATTTAATAGTTCAAAGTAACCTGAGATGATTTATAATCAACATGAGACGTGACTATTACCATAAATTAGTGGACAATCGAGCACCAGATAAATTTTTACAAAGTAATCAAAACAAGTTTCGATCCAGCATATAACAATGTCTGCATATCACCACATCACATTGTAAGATTGTTATATTCGATTGGTTTGTGCAAAAGAACATCATTACAAATCTCATGGATAAAATGTAGTCATCGATATAAATGAATATTTTAATACCTAAAAACATGTAAAGCACTCACCTTGCAAGTTCTTATAAAGTTAAGTAGAAAGACCACTTGAATATCCCTCATTTCCTCTTCTTACACTAACACTTTCCCCTCTTCTTCTAATATTTTGTCATCCCGCCATGCATGCATGTTTTCACATATCTCCATAATATATATATACAGCTAATTTTTGTAATGGACAAATTAATTTCCACCATACATGAACACACACCACTACCCTCATTCTAAATAAAATGCACCTCTATATATTCTTCAATAAATATGCTATCACTCCACACTCCCAAGTAAATACATCAGCTTTACTTGATTACTACACCTCTCCACTATTCCTCATTCTTAATTCACCATATTCTCAAGTGAAGACCTCACTATAAACGATTAATACGCAACTATTCCTCATTCATAACTGAAACCACTTCATATTCCACTTGTAACTTATAAAGTAACGGTCATAATTAATTATTGAAATCCAACAATTCCTACGCCCAACGCTGTGTAGTTAGTTATATTTTAATATTAATATTCCTTTTTTTTTGGGAAGGGGGAAGCAGAGCAGTTACCCCTCCAACAAAACGCGATGTCCTTATTGTTGGGATTCTAGGGGTGGCAACTACGAGTTGAATGCTGGCTCCCGCATGCTTAGCACTTTATCCCACAGTTTTAAGATGCAGCTCCCACAGGTGTAGCACATTGTCCCGCATCGCTGTTCGCTCTGCATATTTCAATACGTGATTGACTCTGACACCATTTTGTCATGCCCCGATTCAACAAAATAAAATAATTTTCGTACATAAATGAACTGAACAAAACCCACCAACAAGAAAGTTTCTCCTTGTTTATTAGCCTTGCTAATTCTCCTCCAAATCAGAAAATGTGAACAAAAATAGTGTGTCGACGGACCAACAAACATTTTAAATATGTTTAAGATGCAAAATATTTAATAGTTCAAAGTAACCTGAGATGATTTATAATCAACATGAGACGTGACTATTGCCTTAAATTAGTGGACAATCGAGCACCAGATAAATTTTTACAAAGTAATCAAAACAAGTTTCGATCCAGCATATAATAATATCTCCATATCACCACATCACATTGTAAGATTGTTATATTCGATTGGTTTATGCAAAAGAACATCATTACAAATCTTAAGGATAAAATGTAGTCATCCATATAAAAGAATATTTTAATACTTAAAAACATGTAAAGCACTCACCTTGCAAGGACTTATAAAGTTAAGTAGAAAGACCACTTGAATATCCCTCATTTCCTCTTCTTACACTAACACTTTCCCCTCTTCTTCTAATATTTTGTCATCCCGCCATGCAAGTATGCTCTCACATATCTCCATAATATATATATACAACTAATTTTTGTAATGGACAAATTAATTTCCACTATACATGAACACACCCCACTACCCTCATTCTTAAATAAAATGCACTTCTATATATTCTTCAATGAATATGCTATCACTCCACACTCCCAAGTAAATACAACAGCTTTACTTGATTACTACACCTCTCCACTATTCCTCATTCTTAATTCACCATATTCTCAAGGGAAGACCTCGCCATAAACGATTTATACGCAACTATTCCTCATTCATAACTGAAACCACTTCATATTCGACTTGTAACTTATAAAGTATTGGCCATAATTAATTATCAAAATCCAACAATCCTACGCCTAACGCTGTGTAGTTAGTTATATTTTAAAATTAATATTCCTTTTTTTTTGGGAAGGGGGAAGCAGAGCAATTTCCCTTCCGACACAATGCGACGTCCTTATTGTTGGATTCTAGAGGTGGCAACAACGAGTTCAAGAGCTGGCTGCCGCATGCTTAGCACTTTATTCCACAGGTTGAAGAAACAGCATCCCACAGGTGTAGCACATTGTCCCGCATCGCTGTTCGCTCTGCATATTTCAATAGGTGATTGACTCTTACACCATTTTGTCATGCCCCGATTCAACAAAATAAATAATTTTCCGTACATAAATGAACTTAACAAAACCCCCCAACAAGAAAGTTTCTCCTTGTCTATTGGCCTTGCAAATTCTCCTCCAAATCAGAAAATGTGAACAAAAATAGTGTGTCGACGGACCAACAAACATTTTAAATATGTTTAAGATGCAAAATATTTAATTGTTCAAAGTAACCTGAGATGATTTAAAATCAACATGAGACTTGACTATTGCCTTAAATTAGTGGACAATCGAGCACCAGATAAATTTTTACAAAGTAATCAAAACAAGTTTCGATCCAGGATATAACAATGTCTCCATATCACCACATCACATTGTAAGATTGTTATATTCGATTGGTTTATGCAAAAGAACATCATTACAAATCTTAAGGATAAAATGTAGTCATCCATATAAAAGAATATTTTAATACATAAAAACATGTAAAGCACTCACCTTGCAAGTTCTTATAAAGTTAAGTAGAAAGACCACTTGAATATCCCTCATTTCCTCTTCTTACTCTAACACTTTCCCCTCTTCTTCTAATATTTTGTCATACCATCATGCATGCATGTTCTCACATATCTCCCTAATATATATATACAACTAATTTTTGTAATGGACAAATTAATTTCCACCATACATGAACACACACCACTACCCTCATTCTTAAATAAAATGCACCTCTATATATTCTTCAATAAATATGCTATCACTCCGCACTCCCAAGTAAATACATCAGCTTTACTTGATTACTACACCTCTCCACTATTCCTCATTCTTAATTCACCATATTCTCAAGTGAAGATCTCACTATAAACGATTAATACGCAACTATTCCTCATTCATAACTGAAACCACTTCATATTCCACTTGTAACTTATAAAGTAATGGTCATAATTAATTATCAAAATCCAACAATTCCTACGCCTAACGCTGTGTAGTTAGTTATATTTTAAAATTAATATTCCTTTTTTTTTTGGGAAGGGGGAAGCAGAGCAGTTACCCCTCCAACACAACGCGACGTCCTTATTGTTGGGATTCTAGAGGTGGCAACTACGAGTTCAAGAGCTGGCTCCCGCATGCTTAGCACTTTATCCCACAGGTTGAAGAAGCAGCTCCCACAGGTGTAGCACATTGTCCCGCATCGCAGTTCCCTCTACATATTTCAATAGGTGATTGCCTCTGACACCATTTTGTCATGCGCCGATTCAACAAAATAAATTAATTTTCGTACATAAATGAACTTAACAAAACTCCCCCAACAAGAAAGTTTTCTCCTTGTCTATTGGCCTTGCTAATTCTCCTTCAAATCAGAAAATGTGAACAAAAATAGTGTGTCGACGGACCAACAAACATTTTAAATATGTTTAAGATGCAAAATATTTAATAGTTCAAAGTAACCTGAGATGATTTATAATCAACATAAGACGTGACTATTGCCTTAAATTAGTGGACAATCGAGCACAAGATAAATTTTTACAAAGTAATCATAACAAGTTTCGATCCAGGATATAACAATGTCTCCATATCACCACATCACATTGTAAGATTGTTATATTCGATTGGTTTATGCAAAAGAACATCATTACAAATCTTATGGATAAAATGTAGTCATCGATATAAAAGAATATTTTAATACCTAAAAACATGTAAAGCACTCACCTTGCAAGTTCTTATAAAGTTAAGTAGAAAGACCACTTGAATATCCCTCATTTCCTCTTCTTACACTAACACTTTCCCCTCTTCTTCTAATATTTTGTCATCCCGCCATGCATTCATGTTTTCACATATCTCCATAATATATATATACAGCTAATTTTTGTAATGCACAAATTAATTTCCACCATACATGAACACACACCACTACCCTCATTCTAAAATAAAATGCACCTCTATATATTCTTCAATAAATATGCTATCACTCCACACTCCCAAGTAAATACATCAGCTTTACTTGATTACTACACCTCTCCACTATTCCTCATTCTTAATTCACAATATTCTCAAGTGAAGACCTCACTATAAATGATTAATACGCAACTATTCCTCATTCATAACTGAAACCACTTCATATTCCTCTTGTAACTTATAAAGTAATGGTCATAATTAATTATCAAAATCCAATAATTCCTATGCCCAACGCTGTGTAGTTAGTTATATTTCAATATTAATATTCCTTTTTTTTGGGAAGGGGGAAGTAGAGCAGTTACCCCTCCAACACAACGCGACGTCCTTATTGTTGGGATTCTAGAGGTGGCAACTACGAGTTCAAGAGCTGGCTCCCGCATGGTTAGCACTTTATCCCACAGGTTGAAGAAGCAGCTCCCACAGGTGTAGCACATTAACCCGCATCGCTGTTCGCTCTGCATATTTTAATACGTGACTGGCTCTGACACCATTTTGTCATGCCCCGATTCAACAAAATAAAATAATTTTGGTACATAAATGAACTTAACAAAACCCCTCAACAAGAAAGTTTCTCCGTGTCTATTGGCCTTGCTAATTCTCTCAAATCAGAAAATGTGAACAAAAATAGTGTGTCCGACGGACCAACAAACATTTTAAATATGTTTAAGATGCAAAATATTAGTAGCTCAAAGTAACCTGAGATGATTTATAATCACATGAGACTTGATTATTGCCTTAAATTAGTGGACAATCTGAGCATCGAATTAAATTTTACAAAGTAATTCAAAACAGTTTCGATACAAGCATATAACAATGTCTCCATATCACTCACATCACAATTGTAAGATTGTTATATTCGATGGTTTATTGCAAAAGAACCATCTTTACAAATCTGACGAATTAAATGTAGTCATCCATATAAATGTAATATTTCATACTTGAAAACATGTAAAGCACTCAAGCTTGGCATGTTCTTGTATAGTTAAGTAGAAAGACCACTTGAATATCCCTCATTTCCTCTTCTTACACTAACACTTTCCCCTCTTCTTCTAATATTTTGTCATCCCGCCATGCATGCATGTTTTCACATATCTCCATAATATATATATACAGCTAATTTTTGTAATGGACAAATTAATTTCCACCATACATGAACACACACAACTACCCTCATTCTTAAATAAAATGCACCTCTATATATTCTTCAATAAATATGCTATCACTCCACACTCCCAAGTAAATACATCAGCTTTACTTGATTACTACACCTCTCCACTATTCCTCATTCTTAATTCACCATATTCTCAAGTGAAGACCTCACTATAAACGATTAATACGCAACTATTCCTCATTCATAACTGAAACCACTTCATATTCCACTTGTAACTTATAAAGTAATGGTCATAATTAATTATCAAAATCCAACAATTCCTACGCCCAACGCTGTGTAGTTAGTTATATTTTAATATTAATATTCTTTTTTTTTGGGAAGGGGGAAGCAGAGCAATTACCCCTCCAACACAACGCGACATCCTTTTGTTGGGATTCTAGAGGTGGCAACTACGAGTTCAAGAGCATGGCTCCCGCATGCTTAGCACTTTATCCCACAGGTTGAAGAAGGCAGCTCCCACAGTGTAGCACATTGTCCCGCATCGCTGTTCGCCTCTGCATATTCAATAGGTGATTGACTCTGACACCATTTTGTCATGACCCGATTCAACAAAATAAAATATTTTGTACATAATGAACTTAACAAAACTCCCCAACAAGAAAGTTTCTTCTCCTTGTCTATTGGCCTTAGCTAATTCTTCCTCCAAATCAAAAATGTGAACAAAAATAGTGTGTCGACGGACCAACAATACATTTTAAATATGTTTAAGATGCAAAATATTTAATAGTTTCAAAGTAACCTGAGATGATTTATATTCAACATGAGACGTGACAATTGCCTTAAAATAGTGGACAATCGAGGCACCAGATAAATTTTTACAAAGTAATCAAAACAAAGTTTCGATCCAGCATATAACAATGTCTCCATATCACCACATCACATTGTAAGATGTTATATTCGATTGGTTTATGCAAAAGAACATCATTACAAATCTTAAGGATAAAATGGTAGTCATCCATATAAAAGAATATTTCAATACATAAAAACATTGTAAAGCACCTCACCTTGCAAGTTCTTATAAAGTTAAGGTAGAAAGACCACTTGAATATCCCTCATTTCCTCTTCTTACTCTAACACTTTCCCCTCTTCTTCTAATATTTTGTCATCCCCTCATGCATGCATGTTCTCACATTCTCCATAATAATATATATCAGCTAATTTTTGTAATGGACAAATTAATTTCCACAGTACATGAACAAACACCACACCCTCATTCTTAAATAAAATGCACCTCTAGTATATTCTTCAATAAATATGCTATCACTCCACACTCCCAAGGTAAATACATCAGATTTACTTGATTACTACACCTCATCCACTATTCCTCATTCTAATTCACCATATTCTCAAGTGAAGACCTCACTATAAACGATTAATACGCAACTATTCCTCATTCATAACTGAAACCACTTCATATTCCACTTGTAACTTATAAAGTAATGGTCATAATTAATTATCAAAATCCAACAATTCCTACGCCTAACGCTGTGTAGTTAGTTATATTTTAATATTAATATTCCTTTTTTTTGGGAAGGGGGAAGCAGAGCAATTACCCCTCCAACACAACGCGACGTCCTTATTGTTGGGATTCTAGAGGTGGCAACTACGAGTTCAAGAGCTGGCTCCCGCATGCTTAGCACTTTATCCCACAGGTTGAAGAAGCAGCTCCCACAGGTGTAGCACATTGTCCCGCATCGCTGTTCGCTCTGCATATTTCAATAGGTGATTGACTCTGACACCATTTTGTCATGCCCCGATTCAACAAAATAAAATAATTTTCGTACATAAATGAACTTAACAAAACCCCCCAACAAGAAAGTTTCTCCTTGTCTATTGGCCTTGCTAATTCTCCTCCAAATCAGAAAATGTGAACAAAAATAGTGTGTCGACGGACCAACAAACATTTTAAATATGTTTAAGATGCAAAATATTTAATAGTTCAAAGTAACCTGAGATGATTTATAATCAACATGAGACGTGACTATTGCCTTAAATTAGTGGACAATCGAGCACCAGATAAATTTTTACAAAGTAATCAAAACAAGTTTCGATCCAGCATATAACAATGTCTCCATATCACCACATCACATTGTAAGATTGTTATATTCGATTGGTTTATGCAAAAGAACATCATTACAAATCTTAAGGATAAAATGTAGTCATCCATATAAAAGAATATTTTAATACTTAAAAACATGTAAAGCACTCACCTTGCAAGTTCTTATAAAGTTAAGTAGAAAGACCACTTGAATATCCCTCATTTCCTCTTCTTACCTAACACTTTCCCCTCTTCTTCTAATATTTTGTCATCCCGTCATGCATGCATGTTCTCACATATCTCCATAATATATATATACAGCTAATTTTTGTAATGGACAAATTAATTTCCACCATACATGAACACACACCACTACCCTCATTCTTAAATAAAATGCACCTCTATATATTCTTCAATAAATATGCTATCACTCCACACTCCCAAGTAAATACATCAGCTTTACTTGATTACTACACCTCTCCACTATTCCTCATTCTTAATTCACCATATTCTCAAGTGAAGACCTCACTATAAACGATTAATACGCAACTATTCCTCATTCATAACTGAAACCACTTCATATTCCACTTGTAACTTATAAAGTAATGGTCATAATTAATTATCAAAATCCAACAATTCCTACGCCTAACGCTGTGTAGTTAGTTATATTTTAATATTAATATTCCTTTTTTTTTGGGAGGGGGAAGCAGAGCAATTACCCCTCCAACACAACGCGACGTCCTTATTGTTGGGATTCTAGAGGTGGCAACTACGAGTTCAAGAGCTGGCTC
Organism: Jacaranda mimosifolia; assembly: GCA_018894105.1. Taxonomy (NCBI): domain Eukaryota; kingdom Viridiplantae; phylum Streptophyta; class Magnoliopsida; order Lamiales; family Bignoniaceae; genus Jacaranda; species Jacaranda mimosifolia. Next base: position 18,968,138 of record CM032123.1, read on the forward strand.
CCGCATGCTTAGCACTTTATCCCACAGTTTGAAGAAGCAGCTCCCACAGGTGTAGCACATTGTCCCGCATCGCTGTTCGCTCTGCATATTTCAATAGGTGATTGACTCTGACACCATTTTGTCATGCCCCGATTCAACAAAATAAAATAATTTTTGTACATAAATGAACTTAACAAAACCCCCCAACAAGAAAGTTTCTCCTTGTCTATTGGCCTTGCTAATTCTCCTCCAAATCAGAAAATGTGAACAAAAATAGTGTGTCGACGGACCAACAAACATTTTAAATATGTTTAAGATGCAAAATATTTAATAGTTCAAAGTAACCTGAGATGATTTATAATCAACATGAGACGTGACTATTGCCTTAAATTAGTGGACAATCGAGCACCAAATAAATTTTTACAAAGTAATCAAAACAAGTTTCGATCCAGCATATAACAATGTCTCCATATCACCACATCACATTGTAAGATTGTTATATTCGATTGGTTTATGCAAAAGAACATCATTACAAATCTTAAGGATAAAATGGTAGTATCCATATAAAAGAATATTTTAATACTTAAAAACATGTAAAGCACTCACCTTGCAAGTTCTTTAAAGTTAAGTAGAAAGACCACTTGAATATCCCTCATTTCCTCTTCTTACTCTAACACAGTCCCCTCTTCTCTAAATATTTTGTCATCCCCGTCATGCATGCATGTTCTCATATCTCCATAATATATATATACAGCTAATTTTGTAATGGACAAATTAATTTCCACCTATACATGACACACACCACTACCCTCATTCTTAAATAAAATGCACCCTCTATATATTCTTCAATAAATATGCTATCACTCCACACTCCCAAGTAAATACATCAGCTTTACTTGATTACTACACCTCTCCACTATTGCCTCATTCTAATTCACCATATTCTCAAGTGAAGACCTCACTATAAACGATTAATACGCAACTATTCCACATTCATAACTGAAACCACTTCATATTCCACTTGTAACTTATAAAGTAATGGTCATAATTAATTATCAAAATCCAACAATTCCTACGCCCAACGCTGTGTAGTTCCTTTTTTTTGGGAAGGGGAAGCAGAGCAATTACCCCTCCAACACAACGCGACGTCCTTATTGTGGGATTCTAGAGGTGGCAACTACGAGTTCAAGAGCTGGCTCCCGCATGCTTAGCACTTTATCCCACAGGTTGAAGAAGCAGCTCCCACAGGTGTAGCACATTGTCCCGCATCGCTGTTCGCTCTGCATATTTCAATAGGTGATTGACTCTGACACCATTTTGTCATGCCCCGATTCAACAAAATAAAATAATTTTCGTACATAAATGAACTTAACAAAACCCCCCAACAAGAAAGTTTCTCCTTGTCTATTGGCCTTGCTAATTCTCCTCCAAATCAGAAAATGTGAACAAAAATAGTGTGTCGACGGACCAACAAACATTTTAAATATGTTTAAGATGCAAAATATTTAATAGTTCAAAGTAACCTGAGATGATTTATAATCAACATGAGACGTGACTATTGCCTTAAATTAGTGGACAATCGAGCACCAGATAAATTTTTACAAAGTAATCAAAACAAGTTTCGATCCAGCATATAACAATGTCTCCATATCACCACATCACATTGTAAGATTGTTATATTCGATTGGTTTATGCAAAAGAACATCATTACAAATCTTAAGGATAAAATGTAGTCATCCATATAAAAGATATTTTAATACTTAAAAACATGTAAAGCACTCACCTTGCAAGTTCTTATAAAGTTAAGTAGAAAGACCACTTGAATATCCCTCATTTCCTCTTCTTACACTAACACTTTCCCCTCTTCTTCTAATATTTTGTCATCCCCATCATGCATGCATGTTCTCACATATCTCCATAATATATATATACAGCTAATTTTTGTAATGGACAAATTAATTTCCACCATACATGAACACACACCACTACCCTCATTCTTAAATAAAATGCACCTCTATATATTCTTCAATAAATATGCTATCACTCCACACTCCCAAGTAAATACATCAGCTTTACTTGATTACTACACCTCTCCACTATTCCTCATTCTTAATTCACCATATTCTCAAGTGAAGACCTCACTATAAACGATTAATACGCAACTATTCCTCATTCATAACTGAAACCACTTCATATTCCACTTGTAACTTATAAAGTAATGGTCATAATTAATTATCAAAATCCAACAATTCCTACGCCAAACGCTATTTCCTTTTTTTTGGGAAGGGGGAAGCAGAGCAATTACCCCTCCAACACAACGCGACGTCCTTATTGTTGGGATTCTAGAGGTGGCAACTACGAGTTCAAGAGCTGGCTCCCGCATGCTTAGCACTTTATCCCACAGGTTGAAGAAGCAGCTCCCACAGGTGTAGCACATTGTCCCGCATCGCTGTTCGCTCTGCATATTTCAATAGGTGATTGACTCTGACACCATTTTGTCATGCCCCGATTCAACAAAATAAAATAATTTTCGTACATAAATGAACTTAACAAAACCCCCAACAAGAAAGTTTCTCCTTGTCTATTGGCCTTGCTAATTCTCCTCCAAATCAGAAAAGTGAACAAAAATAGTGTGTCGACGGACCAACAAACATTTTAAATATGTTTAAGATGCAAAATATTTAATAGTTCAAAGTAACCTGAGATGATTTATAATCAACATGAGACGTGACTATTGCCTTAAATTAGTGGACAATCGAGCACCAATATTTTTACAAAGTAATCAAAACAAGTTTCGATCCAGCATATAACAATGTCTCCATATCACCACATCACATTGTAAGATTGTTATATTCGATTGGTTTATGCAAAAGAACATCATTACAAATCTTAAGGATAAAATGTAGTCATCCATATAAAAGAATATTTTAATACATAAAAACATGTAAAGCACTCACCTTGCAAGTTCTTATAAAGTTAAGTAGAAAGACCACTTGAATATCCCTCATTTCCTCTTCTTACACTAACACTTTCCCCTCTTCTTCTAATATTTTGTCATCCCGTCATGCATGCATGTTCTCACATATCTCCATAATATATATATACAGCTAATTTTTGTAATGGACAAATTAATTTCCACCATACATGAACACACACCACTACCCTCATTCTTAAATAAAATGCACCTCTATATATTCTTCAATAAATATGCTATCACTCCACACTCCCAAGTAAATACATCAGCTTTACTTGATTACTACACCTCTCCACTATTCCTCATTCTTAATTCACCATATTCTCAAGTGAAGACCTCACTATAAACGATTAATACGCAACTATTCCTCATTCATAACTGAAACTGAAACCACTTCATATTCCACTTGTAACTTATAAAGTAATGGTCATAATTAATTATCAAAATCCAACAATTCTACGCCCAACGCTGTTATTCCTTTTTTTTGGGAAGGGGGAAGCAGAGCAATTACCCCTCCAACACAACGCGACGTCCTTATTGTTGGGATTCTAGAGGTGGCAACTACGAGTTCAAGATGTGGCTCCCGCATGCTAGCACTTTATCCCACATGTTGAAGATGTAGCTCCCACAGGTGCAGCACATTGTTCCGCATCACTGTTTGCTCAGCATATTTCAATAGGTGATTAGCGTTGACACCATTTTCACTGCCCCTATTCAATAAAATAAAATAATTTTTGTACATAAATGAACTGAAACAAAACCCTGGAACAAGAAAGTTTCTCCTTACTTTTGGCCTTGCTAATTCTCCTCTTACACTTGAAATGTAAACAAAATAGTGTGTCGAGAGCCAACAAACATTTTAAATATGTTTAAGATGCATAATATTGAACAGTTCAAATAACATGAAATGATTTATAATCAACATGAGACTTGACTATAGCCTTAAATTTAGTGGACAATCAACCCGCAAGATAAATTTATACAAGTAATCAAAACAAGTTTCGATCCAGCATATAACAATGGTCTCCATATAACCACATCACATTGAGAGATTGCTATACTCGATTGGTTTATGCAAAAGAACATCATTACAAATCTTAAGGATAAAATGTAGTCATCCATATAAAAGAATATTTTAATACTTAAAAACATGTAAAGCACTCACCTTGCAAGTTCTTATAAAGTTAAGTAGAAAGACCACTTGAATATCCCTCATTTCCTCTTCTTACACTAACACTTTCCCCTCTTCTTCTAATATTTTGTCATCCCGCCATGCATGCATGTTCTCACATATCTCCATAATTATATAATAGCTAATTTTTGTAATGGACAAATTAATTTCCACCATACATGAACACACACCACTACCCTCATTCTTAAATAAAATGCACCTCTATATATTCTTCAATAAATATGCTATCACTCCACACTCCCAAGTAAATACATCAGCTTTACTTGATTACTACACCTCTCCACTATTCCTCATTCTTAATTCACCATATTCTCAAGTGAAGACCTCACTATAAACGATTAATACGCAACTATTCCTCATTCATAACTGAAACCACTTCATATTCCACTTAAACTTATAAAGTAATGGTCATAATTAATTATCAAAATCCAACAATTCCTACGCCTAACGCTGTGTAGTTAGTTATATTTAATATTAATATTCCTTTTTTTTTGGGAAGGGGGAAGCAGAGCAATTACCTCTCCAACACAACGCGACGTCCTTATTGTTGGGATTCTAGAGGTGGCAACTACGAGTTCAAGAGCTGGCTCCCGCATGCTTAGCACTTTATCCCACAGGTTGAAGAAGCAGCTCCCACAGGTGTAGCACATTGTCCCGCATCGCTGTTCGCTCTGCATATTTCAATAGGTGATTGACTCTGACACCATTTTGTCATGCCCCGATTCAACAAAATAAAATAATTTTCGTACATAAATGAACTTAACAAAACCCCCCAACAAGAAAGTTTCTCCTTGTCTATCTCTAGGCCTTGCTAATTCTCCTCCAAATCAGAAAATGTGAACAAAAATAGTGTGTCGACGGACCAACAAACATTTTAAATATGTTTAAGATGCAAAATATTTAATAGTTCAAAGTAACCTGAGATGATTTATAATCAACATGAGACGTGACTATTGCCTTAAATTAGTGGACAATCGAGCACCAGATAAATTTTTACAAAGTAATCAAAACAAGTTTCGATCCAGCATATAACAATGTCCCATATCACCACATCACATGTAAGATTGTTATATTCGATTGGTTTATGCAAAAGAACATCATTACAAATCTTAAGGATAAAATGTAGTCATCCATATAAAAGAATAATTTTAATACTTAAAAACATGTAAAGCACTCACCTTGCAAGTTCTTATAAAGTTAAGTAGAAAGACCACTTGAATATCCCTCATTTCCTCTTTTACACTAACACTTTCCCCTCTTCTTCTAATATTTTGTCATCCCGTCATGCATGCATGTTCTCACATATCTCCAAATATATATATACTAATTTTTGTAATGGACAAATTAATTTCCACCATACATGAACACACACCACTACCCTCATTCTTAATAAAATGCACCTCTATATATTCTTCAATAAATATGCTATCACTCCACACTCCCAAGTAAATACATCAGCTTTACTTGATTACTACACCTCACCTCACTATTCCTCATTCTTAATTCACCATATTCTCAAGTGAAGACCTCACTATAAACGATTAATACGCAACTATTCCTCATTCATAACTGAAACCACTTCATATTCCTCTTGTAACTTATAAAGTAATGGTCATAATTAATTATCAAAATCCAAAATCAAACAATTCCCATGCCTAACGCTGTGTAGTTAGTTATATTTTAATATTAATATTCCTTTTTTTTGGAAGGGGGAAGCAGAGCAATTACCCCTCCAACACAACGCGACGTCCTTATTGTTGGGATTCTAGAGGTGGCAACTACGAGTTCAAGAGCTGGCTCCCGCATGCTTAGCACTTTATCCCACAGGTTGAAGAAGCAGCTCCCACAGGTGCAGCACATTGTCCCGCAATCGCTGTTGCTCGCATATTTCAATAGGTGATAGCCTCTGCCACCATATTGTAACGCCCCGATTCCAACTAAAATAAAATAATTTTTGTACATAAATGACTTAACAAAACCCCCAACAAGAAAGTTTCTCCTTGTCTAATTGGCCTTGCTAATTCTCCTCCATAATCAGAAAATGTGAAACAGAAAATAGTGTGTCGACAGGACCAACAAACATTTTAAATATGTTTAAGATGCAAATATTTAATAGTTCAAAATAACCTGAGATGATTTATAATCAACATGAGACGTGACTATAGCCTTAAATTAGTGGACATCGAGCACCCAGATAAATTTTACAAAGTAATCAAAACAAGTTTCGATCCAGCATATAACAATGTCTCCATATCACCACATCACATTGCTAGATTGTTATGATCGATTGCGTTTATGCAAAAGAACATCATTACAAATCTTAGGATAAAATTGTAGTCATCCACATAAAAGAATATTTTAATACATAAAAAACATGTAAAGCACTCACCTTGCAAGTTCTTATAAAGTTAAGTAGAAAGACCACTTGAATTCTTTATTTCCTTTTCCTACACTAACACTTTCCCTTCTTCTTCTAATATTTTGTCATCCTGCCATTGCATGCATTGTTCTCACATATCTCCATAATATATATATACAGCTAATTTTTGTAATGGACAAATTAATTTCCACCATACAAGAACACACACCACTACCCTCATTCTTAAATAAATTGCACGTCTATATATTCTTCAAAAAATATGCTATCACTCCACACTCCCAAGTAAATACATCAGCTTATACTTGATTACTACACCTCTCCCCTATTCTCATTCTTAATTCACCATATTCTCAAGTGAAGACCTCACTATAAACGATTAATACGCAACTATTCCTCATTCATAACTGAAACCACTTCATATTCCACTTGTAACTTATAAAGTAATGTTCATAATTAATTATCAAAATCCAACAATTCCTACGCCTAATGCTGTGTAGTTTAGTTATATTTTAATATCAATACTCCTTTTTTTTGGGAAAGGGGGAAGCAGAGCATTACCCCTCCAACACATCGCGATGTCCTTATTGCTGGGTTTCTAGAGGTGGCAACTACGAGTTCAAGAGCTGGCTCCCGCATTGCCTTAGCACTTTATCCCACAGGTTGAAGAAGCAGCTCCCACAGGTGTAGCACATTGTCCCGCAACGCTATTCGCTCTGCCAATTTCAATAGATGATTGGACTCTGACACCATTTTGTCATGCCCCGATTCAACAAAATAAAATAATATTCGTACATAAATGAACTTAACATAACCCTCCAACAAGGAAGTTTCTCCTTGTCTATTGGCCTTGCTAATTCTCCTCCAATCATAAAATGTGAACAAAAATAGTGTGTCGACAACAAACATTTTAAATATGTTTAAGATGCAAAATATTTAATAGTTCAAAGTAACCCTGAGATGATTTATAATCAAATGAGACGTGACTATTGCCTTAAATTAGTGGACAATCGAGCACCAGATTAATTTTTACAAAGTAATCAAAACAAGTTTCGATCCAGCATATAACAATGTCTACATATCACTACATCACATTGTAAGATTGTTGTATTCGATTGGTTTATGCAAAAGAACATCATTACAAATCTTAAGGATAAATTGTAGTCATCCATATAAAAGAATATTTTAATACGTAAAAACATGTAAAGCACTCAAGTTGCAAGCTCTTATAAAGTTAAGTAGAAAGACCACTAGAATATCCCTCATTTCCTATTCTAACACTAACACTTTCCCCTCTTCTTCTAATATTTTGTCATCCGCCATGCATTCATGTTCTCACATATCTCCATAATATATATATACAGCTAATTTTTGTAATGGACAAATTAATTTCCACCATACAAGAACACACACCACTACCCTCATTCTTAAATAAATTGCACGTCTATATATTCTTCAATAAATATGCTATCACTCCACACTCCCAAGTAAATACATCTGCTTTACTTGATTACTACACCTCTCCACTATTCCTCATTCTTATTCACCATATTCTCAAGTGAAGACCCCACTATAAACGATTAATACGCAACTATTCCTCATTCATAACTGAAACCACTTCATATTCCACTTGTAACTTATAAAGTAATGTTCATAATTAATTATCAAAATCCAACAATTCCTACGCCTAATGCTGTGTAGTTAGTTATATTTTAATATCAATACTCTTTTTTTTTTGGGAAGGGGGAAGCAGAGCAATTACCCCTCCAAAACAATGCGATGTCCTTATTGTTGGGTTTCTAGAGGTGGCAACTACGAGTTCAAGAGCTGGCTCCCGCATGCTTAGCACTTTATCCCACAGGTTGAAGAAGCAGCTCTCACAGGTGTAGCACATTGTCCCGCATCGCTGTTCGCTCTGCATATTTCAATAGGTGATTGACTCTGACAACCATTTCGTCAGGCCCCGATTCAACAAAATAGAATAATTTTCATACATAAATGAACTTAACAAAACCCCCCAACAAGAAAGTTTCTCCTTGTCTATTGGCCTTGCTAATTCTCCTCCAAATCTGAAAATGTGAACAAAAATAGTGTGTCGACGGACCAACAAACATTTTAAATATGTTTAAGATGCAAAATATTTAATAGTTCAAAGTAACCTTAGATGATTTATAATCAACATGAGACGTGACTATTGCCTTAAATTAGTGGACAATCGAGCACCAGATAAATTTTTATATAGAAATCAAAACAAGTTTCGATCCAGCATATAACAATATCTCCATATCACCACATCACATTGTAAGAATGTTATGCTCGATTGGTTTATGCAAAAGAACATCATTAAAAATCTTATGGATAAAATGTAGTCATCCATATAAAAGAATATTTTAATATATAAAAACAGGTAAAGCACTCACCTTGCAAGTTCTTATAAAGTTAAGTTGAAAGACCACTTGAATATCCCTCATTTCCTCTTCGTAGTCTAATACTTTCCCTTCTTCTTCTAATATTTTGTCATCCCGTCATGCATGCATGTTCTCACATATCTCCATAATATATATATACAGCTAATTTTTGTAATGGACAAATTAATTTCCACCATACATGAACACACACCACTACCCTCATTCTTAAATGAAATGCACGTCTATATACTCTTCAATATATATGCTATCACTGCACACTCCAAAGTAAATACATCAGCTTTACTTGATTACTACACCTCTCCACTATTCCTCATTCTTAATTCACCATATTCTCAAGTGAAGACCTCACTATAAACAATTAATACGCAACTATTCCTCATTCATAACTGAAACCACTTCATATTCCACTTGTAACTTATAAAGTAATGGTCATAATTAGTTATCAAAATCCAACAATTCCTACGCCTAACGCTGTGTGGTTAGTTATATTTTAATATTAATATTCCTTTTTTTTGGGAAGGGGGAAGCAGAGCAATTACCCCTCCAACACAACGCGACGTCCTTATTGTTGTGCTTCAGGAGGCGGCAACTACGAGTTCAAAAGCTGGCTCCCGCATGCGTAGCACTTTATCCCACAGGATGAAGAAGCAGCTTCCACAGGTGTAGCACATTGTCCCGCATCGCTGTTCGCTCTGCATATTTCATTAGATGATTGACTCTGACACCATTTCGTCATGCCCCGATTCAACAAAATAAAATAATTTTCGTACATAAATGAACTTAACAAAACCCCCCAGCAAGAAAGTTTCTCCTTGTCTATTGGCCTTGCTAATTCTCCTCCAAATCAGAAAATGTGAACAAAAATAGTGTGTCGACGGACCAACAAACATTTTAAATATGTTTAAGCTGCAAAATATTTAATAGTTCAAAGTAACATGAGATGATTTATAATCAACATGAGACGTGACTATTGCCTTAAATTAGCGGACAATCGAGCACCAGCTAAATATTTACAAAGTAATCAAAACAAGTTTCGATCCAGCATATAACAATGTCTCCATATCACCACATCACATTGTAAGATTGTTATGTTCGATTGGTTTATGCAAAAGAACATCATTACAAATCTTACGGATAAAATGAAGTCATCCACATAAAAGAATATTTTAATACATAAAAACATGTAAAGCACTCACCTTGCAAGTTCTTATAAAGTTAAGTAGAAAGACCACTTGAATATCCTTTATTTCCTTTTCCTACACTAGCATTTTCCCCTCTTCTTCTAATATTTTGTCATCCCGCCATGCATGCATGTCCTCACATATCTCCATAATATATATATACAGCTAATTTTTGTAATGGACAAATTAATTTCCACCATACAAGAACACACACCACTACCCTCATTCTTAAATAAATTGCACGTCTATATATTCTTCAAAAAATATGCTATCACTCCACACTCCCAAGTAAATACATCAGCTTTACTTGATTACTACACCTCTCCCCTATTCCTCATTCTTAATTCACCATATTCTCAAGTAAAGACCCCACTATAAACGATTAATACGCAACTATTCCTCATTCATAACTGAAACCACTTCATATTCCACTTGTAACCTATAAAGTAATGTTCATAATTAATTATCAAAATCCAACAATTCCTACGCCTAATGCTGTGTAGTTAGTTATATTTTAATATCAATACTCCTTTTTTTTGGGAAGGGGGAAGCAGAGCAATTACCCCTCCAACACAACGCGATGTCCTTATTGCTGGGTTTCTAGAGGTGGCGACTACGAGTTCAAGAGCTGGCTCCCGCATGCTTAGCACTTTATCCCACAGGTTGAAGAAGCAGTTCCCACAGGTGTAGCACATTGTCCCGCATCGCTATTCGCTCTGCCAATTTCAATAGATGATTGACTCTGACACCATTTTGTCATGCCCCGATTCAACAAAATAAAATAATTTTCGTACATAAATGAACTTAACATAACCCCCCAACAAGAAAGTTTCTCCTTGTCCTATTGGCCTAGCTAATTCTCCTCCAAATCATAAATGTGAACAAAAATAGTGTGTCGACAACAAACATTTTAAATATGTTTAAGATGCAAAATATTTAATAGATCAAAGTAACCTGAGATGATTTATAATCAACATGAGACGTGACTATTGCCTTAAATTAGTGGACAATCGAACACCAGATCAATTTTTACACAGTAATCAAAACAAGTTTCAATCCAGCATATAACAATGTCTCCATATCACTACATCACATTGTAAGATTGTTGTATTCGATTGGTTTATATTAAAGAACATCATTACAAATCTTAAGGATAAATTGTAGTCATCCATATAAAAGAATATTTTAATACGTAAAAACATGTAAAGCACTGAAGTTGCAAGCTCTTATAAAGTTATGTAGAAAGACCACTAGAATATCCCTCATTTCCTATTCTTACACTAACACTTTCCCCTCTTCTTCTAATATTTTGTCATCCCGCCATGCATTCATGTTCTCACATATCTCTATAATATATATATACAGCTAATTTTTGTAATGGACAAATTAATTTCCACCATACAAGAACACACAACCACTACCCTCATTCTTAAATAAATTGCACGTCTATATATTCTTCAATAAATATGCTATCACTCCACACTCCCAAGTAAATACATCTGCTTCACTTGATTACTACACCTCTCCACTATTCCTCATTCTTATTCACCATATTCTCAAGTGAAGACCCCACTATAAACGATTAATACGCAACTATTCCTCATTCTAACTGAAACCACATCATATTCCACTTGTAACTTATAAAGTAATGTTCATAATTAATTATCAAAATCCAACAATTCCTACGCCTAACGCTGTGTAGTTAGTTATATTTTAATATTAATATTCCTTTTTTTTGGAAGGGGGAAGCAGAGCAATTACCCCTCCAACACAACGCGACGTCCTTATTGTTGTGCTTCAGGAGGTGGCAACTACGAGTTCAAAAGCTGGCTCCCACATGCGTAGCACTTTATCCCACAGGATGAAGAAGCAGCTTCCACAGGTGGAGCACATTGTCCCGCATCGCTGTTCGCTCTGCATATTTCATTAGATGATTGACTCTGACACCATTTCGTCATGCCCCGATTCAACAAAATAAAATAATTTTCGTACATAAATGAACCGAACAAAACCCCCCAGCAAGAAAGTTTCTCCTTGTCTATTGGACTTGCTAATTCTCCTCCAAATCAGAAAATGTGAACAAAAATAGTGTGTCGACGGACAACAAACATTTTAAATATGTTTAAGATGCAAAATATTTAATAGTTCAAAGTAACCTTAGATGATTTATAATCAACATGAGACGTGACTATTGCCTTAAATTAGTGGACAATCGAGCACCAGATAAATTTTTACATAGAAATCAAAACAAGTTTCGATCCAGCGTATAACAATATCTCCATATCACCACATCACATTGTAAGATTGTTATGCTCGATTGGTTTATGCAAAAGAACATCATTACAAATCTTATGGATAAAATGTAGTCATCCATATAAAAGAATATTTTAATATATAAAAACAGGTAAAGCACTCACCTTGCAAGTTCTTATAAAGTTAAGTAGAAAGACCACTTGAATATCCCCCATTTCCTCTTCGTGCTCTAATACTTTCTGTTCTTCTTCTAATATTTTGTCATCCCGTCATGCATGCATGTTCTCACATATCTCCATAATATATATATACAGCTAATTTTTGTAATGGACAAATTAATTTCCACCATACATGAACACACACCACTACCCTCATTCTTAAATAAAATGCACGTCTATATACTCTTCAATATATATGCTATCACTGCACACTCCAAAGTAAATACATCAGCTTTACTTGATTACTACACCTCTCCACTATTCCTCATTCTTAATTCACCATATTCACAAGTGAAGACCTCACTATAAATGATTAATACGCAACTATTCCTGATTCATAACTGAAACCACTTCATATTCCACTTGTAACTTATAAAGTAATGGTCATAATTAGTTATCAAAATCCAACAATTCCTACGCCTAACGCTGTGTAGGTAGTTATATTTTAATATTAATATTCCTCTTTTTTTGGGGAGGGGGAAGCATAGCAATTACACGTCCAACAAAACGCGACGTCCTTATTGTTGGGTTTCTGGAGGTGGCAACTACGAGTTCAAGAGCTGGCTCCCGCATGTGTAGCACTTTATCCCACAGGATGAAGAAGCAGCTTCCACAGGTGTAGCACATTATCTCGCATTGCTCTTCGCTCTGCATATTTCAATAAATGATTGACTCTGACACCATTTCGTCATGCCCCGATTCAACAAAATAAAATAATTTTCGTACATAAATGAACTTAACAAAACCCCCCAACAAGAAAGTTTCTCCTTGTCTATTGGCCTTGCTAATTCTCCTCCAAATCAGAAAATGTGAACAAAAATAGTGTGTCGACGGACCAACAAACATTTTAAATATGTTTAAGCTGCAGAATATTTAATAGTTCAAAGTAACCTGAGATGATTTATAATCAATGAGACGTGACTATTGCCTTAAATTAGTGGACAATCGAGCACCAGATAAATTTTTACAAAGTGATCAAAACTAGTTTCGATCCAGCATATAACGATGTCTCCATATCACCACATCACATTTAAGATTGTTATATTCGATTGGTTTATGCCAAAGAACATCATTACAAATCTTAAGGATAAAATGTAGTCATCCATATAAAAGAATATTTTAATACGTAAAAACATGTAAAGCACTCACCTTGCAAGTTCTTATAAAGTTAAGTAGAAAGACCACTTGAATATCCCTCATTTCCTATTCTTACACTAACACTTTCCCGTCTTCTTCTAAAATTTTGTCATCCCGCCATGCATGCATGTTCTAACATATCTCCATAATATATATATACAGCTAATTTTTGTAATGGACAAATTAATTTCCACCATACAAGAACACACACCACTACCCTCATTCTTAAATAAATTGCACGTCTATATATTCTTCAATAAATATGCTATCACTCCACACTCCCAAGTAAATACATCTGCTTTACTTGATTACTACACCTCTCCACTATTCCTCATTCTTAATTCACCATATTCTCAAGTGAAGACCCCACTATAAATGATTAATACGCAACTATTCCTTATTCATAACTGAAACCACTTCATATTCCACTTGTAAGTTATAAAGTAATGTTCATAATTAATTATCAAAATCCAACAATTCCTACGCCTAATGCTGTGTAGTTAGTTATATTTTAATATCAATACTCCTTTTTTTTTGGGAAGGGGGAAGCAGAGCAATTACCCCATCAACACAAAGCGACGTCCTTATTGCTGGGTTTCTAGAGGTGGCAACTACGAGTTCAAGAGCTGGCTCCCGCATGCTTAGCACTTTATCCTACAGGTTGAAGAAGCAGCTCCCACAGGCATAGCACATTGTCCCGTATCGCTGTTCGCTTTGCATATTTCAATAGATGATTGACTCTGGCACCATTTTGTCATGCCCCGATTCAACAAAATAAAATAATTTTCAGACATAAATGAACTTAACGAAACCCCCCAACAAGAAAGTTTTTGCTTGTCTATTGGCCTTGCTAATTCTCCTCCAAATCAGAAAATGTGAACAAAAATAGTGTGTCGACGGACCAACAAACATTTTAAATATGTTTAAGCTGCAAAATATTTAATAGTTCAAAGTAACCTGAGATGATTTATAATCAACATGAGATGTGACTATTGCCTTAAATTAGTGGACAATCGAGCACCAGATAAATATTTACAAAGTAATCAAAGCAAGTTTCGATCTAGCATATAACGATGTCTCCATATCACCACATCACATTGTAAGATTGTTATATTCGATTTGTTTATGCAAAAGAACATCATTACAAATCTTAAGGATAAAATGTAGTCATCCATATAAAAGAATATTTTAATATGTAAAAACATGTAAAGCACTCACCTTGCAAGTTCTTATAAAGTTAAGTAGAAAGACCACTTGAATATCCCTCATTTCCTATTCTTACACTAACACTTTCCCCTCTTCTTCTAATATTTTGTCATCCCGCCATGCATGCATGTTCTAACATATATCCATAATATATATACAGCTAATTTTTGTAATGGACAAATTAATTTCCACCATACAAGAACACACACCACTACCCTCATTCTTAAATAAATTGCACGTCTATATATTCTTCAGTAAATGTGCTATCACTCCACACTCCCAAGTAAATACATCAGCTTTACTTGATTACTACACCTCTCCACTATTCCTCATTCTTAATTCACTATATTCTCAAGTGAAGACCTCACTATAAACGATTAGTACGCAACTATTCCTCATTCATAACGAAACCACTTCATATTCCACTTGTAACTTATAAAGTAATGGACATAATTAATAGGCAAAATCCAACAATTCCTACGCGTAACGCTGCGTAGTTAGTTATATTTTATTACTAAAATTCCTTTTTTTTTGGGAAGGGGGAAGCAGAGCAATTACCCCATCAACACAACGCGACGCCCTTATTGCTGGGTTTCTAAAGGTGGCAACTACGAGTTCAAGAGCTGGCTCCCGCATGCACTGCACTTTATCCCACAGGTTGAAGAAGCAGCTCCCACAGGTGTAGCACATTGTCCCGCATCGCTATTCGCTATACATATTTCAATAGGTGATTGACTCTGACACCATATTGTCATGCCCCGATTCAACAAAATAATATAATTTTCATACATAAATGAACTTAACAAAACCCCCCAACAAGAAAGTTTCTCCTTGTCTATTGGCCTTGCTAATTCTCCTCCAAATCAGAAAATGTGAACAAAAATAGTGTGTCGACAACAAACATTTTAAATATGTTTAAGATGCAAAATATTTAATAGTTCAAAGTAACCTGAGATGATTTATAATCAACATGAGACGTGACTATTGCCTTAAATTAGTGGACAGTCGAGCACCAGATAAATTTTTACAAAGTAATCAAAACAAGTTTCGATCCAGCATATAACAATATCTCCATATCACCACATCACATTGTAAGATTGTTATGCTCGATTGGTTTATGCAACAGAATATCATTACCAATCTTATGGATAAAATGTAGTCATCCATATAAAAGAATATTTTAATACATAAAAACATGTAAAGCACTCACCTTGCAAGTTCTTATAAAGTTAAGTAGAAAGACCACTTGAATATCCCTCATTTCCTCTTCTTACTCTAACACTTTCCCCTCTTCTTCTAATATTTTGTCATCCCGGCATGCATGCATGTTCTCACATATCTCCATAATATGCATATACATCTAATTTTTGTAATGGTCAAATTAATTTCCACCATACATGAACACACACCACTACCCTCGTTCTTAAATAAAATGCACATCTATACTTTTTTCAATAAATATGCTATCACTCCACACTCCCAAATAAATACATCAGCTTTACTTGATTACTACACCTGTCTACTATTCCTCATTCTTAATTCACCATATTCTCAAGTGAAGACCTCACTATGAACGATTAATACGCAACTATTCCTCATTCATAACTGAAACCTGTTCATATTCCCCTTGCAACTTATAAAGTAATGTTCATAATTAATTATCAAAATCCAACAATTCCTATGCGTAACGCTGCGTAGTTAGTTATATTTTAATATTAAAATTCCTTTTTTTTGGGAAGGGGGAAGCAGAGCAATTACCCCATCTACACAACGCGACGTCCTTATTGCTGGGTTTCTAGAGGTGGCAACTACGAGTTCAAGAGCTGGCTCCCGCATGCTTAGCACTTTATCCCACAGATTGAAGAAGCTGCTCCCACGGGTGTAGCACATTGTCCCGCATCGCTATTCGCTCTGCATATTTCAGTAGGTGATTGACTCTGACACCATATTGTCATGCCCCCATGAAACAAAATAAAATAATTTTCATACATAAATGAACTTAACAAAATCCCCCAACAAGAAAGTTTCTCCTTGTCTATTGGCCTTGCTAATTCTCCTCCAAATCAGAAAATGTGAACAAAAATAGCGTGTCGACAACAAACATTTTAAATATGTTTAAGATGCAAAATATTTAATAGTTCAAAGTAACCTGAGATGATTTATAATCAACATGAGACGTGACTATTGCCTTAAATTAGTGGACAATCGAGCACCAGATAAATTTTTACAAAGTAATCAAATCAAATTTCGATCCAGCATATAACAATATCTCCATATCACCACATCACATTGTAAGACTGTTATGCTCGATCGGTTTATGCAAAAGAATATCATTACAGATCTTATGGATAAAATGTAGTCATCCATATAAAAGAATATTTTAGTACATAAAGACATGTAAAGCACTCAACTTGCAAGTTCTTATAAAGTTAAGTAGAAAACCACTTGAATATCCCTCATTTCCTCTTCTTACTCTAACACTTTCCCCTCTTCTTCTAATATTTTGTCATCCCGTCATGCATGCATGTTCTCACATATCTCCATAATATATATATACAGCTAATTTTTGTAATGGACAAATTAATTTCCACCATACATGAACACACACCACTACCCTCGTTTTTAAATAAAATGCACCTCTATATTTTCTTCAATAAATATGCTATCACTCCACACTCCCAAGTAAATACATCAGCTTTACTTGATTACTATAAACGATTGGTACGCAACTATTCCTCATTCATAACTGAAACCACTTCATATTCCACTTGTAACTTATAAAGTAATGGTCATAATTAATAAGCAAAGTCCAACAATTCCTACGCCTAACGCTGTGTAGTTAGTTATATTTTAATATTAAAATTCCTTTTTTTTTGGGAAGGGGGAAGCAGAGCAATTACCCCATCAACACAACGCGACGTCCTTATTGTTGGGATTCTAGAGGTGGCAACTACGAGTTCAAGAGCTGGCTCCCGCATGCTTAGCACTTTATGCCACAGGTTGAAGAAGCAGCTTCCACAGGTGTAGCACATTTTCCCGCATCGCTGTTCGCTCTGCATATTTCAATAGATGATTGACTCTGACACCATTTTGTCATGCCCCGATTCAACAAAATAAAATAATTTTCGTACATAAATGAACTTAACAAAACCCCCCAACAAGAAAGTTTCTGCTTGTCTATTGGCCTCGCTAATTCTCCTCCAAATCAGAAAATGTGAACAAAATAGTGTGTCGATGGACCAACAAACATTTTAAATATGTTTAAGCTGCAAAATATTTAATAGTTCAAAGTAACCTGATATGATTTATAATCAACATGAGACGTGACTGTTGCCTTAAATTAGTGGACAATCGAGCACCAGATAAATTTTTACAAAGTAATCAAAACAAGTTTCGATCCGGCATATAACGATGTCTCCATATCACCACATCACATTGTAAGATTGTTATATTCGATTGGTTTATGCAAAAGAACATCATTACAAATCTTAAGGATAAAATGTAGTAATCCATATAAAAGAATATTTTAATACGTAAAAACATGTAAAGCACTCACCGTGCAAGTTCTTATAAAGTTAAGTAGAAAGACCACTTGAATATCCCTCATTTCCTATTCTTACACTAACACTTTCCCCTCTTCTTCTAATATTTTGTCATCCCGCCATGCATGCATGTTCTAACATATCTCCATTATATATAAATATACAGCTAATTTTTGTAATGGACAAATTAATTTACACCATACAAGAACACACACCACTACCCTCATTCTTAAATAAAATGCACCTCTATATTTTCTTCAATATATATGCTATCACTCCACACTCCCAAGTAAATACATCAGCTTTACTTGATTACTACACCTCTCCACTATTCCTCATTCTTAATTCACCATATTCTCAAGTGAAGACCTCACTATAAACGATTAATACGCAACTATTCCTCATTCATAACTGAAACCTGTTCATATTCTACTTGCAACTTATAAAGTAATGTTCATAATTAATTATCAAAATCCAACAATTCCTACGCGTAACGCTGCTTAGTTAGTTATATTTTAATATTAAAATTCCTTTTTTTATGGGAAAGGGGAAGCAGAGCAATTACCCCATCAACACAACGCGACGTCCTTATTGCTGGGTTTCTAGAGGTGGCAGCTACGAGTTCAAGAGCTGGCTCCCGCATGCTTAGCACTTTATCCCACAGGTTGAAGAAGTAGCTCCCACAGACGTAGCACATTGTCCCGCATCGCTGTTCGCTCTGCATATTTCAATAGATGATTGACTCTGACACCATTTTGTCATGCCCCGATTCAACAAAATAAAATAATTTTCGTACATAAATGAACTTAACAAAACCCCCCAACAAGAAAGTTTCTGCTTGTCTATTGGCCTTGCTAATTCTCCTCCAAATCAGAAAATGTGAACAAAAATAGTGTGTCGACGGACCAACAAACATTTTAAATATGTTTAAGCTTCAAAATATTTAATAGTTCAAAGTAATCTGAGATGATTTATAATCAACATGAGACGTGACTGCTGCCTTAAATTAGTGGACAATCGAGCACCAGATAAATTTTTACAAAGTAATCAAAACAAGTTTCGATCCGGCATATAACGATGTCTCCATATCACCACATCACATTGTAAGATTGTTATATTCGATTGGTTTATGCAAAAGAACATCATTACAAATCTTAAGGATAAAATGTAGTAATCCATATAAAAGAATATTTTAATACGTAAAAACATGTAAAGCACTCACCGTGCAAGTTCTTATAAAGTTAAGTAGAAAGACCACTTGAATATCCCTCATTTCCTATTCTTACACTAACACTTTCCCCTCTTCTTCTAATATTTTGTCATCCCGCCATGCATGCATGTTCTAACATATCTCCATTATATATAAATATACAGCTAATTTTTGTAATGGACAAATTAATTTACACCATACAAGAACACACACCACTACCCTCATTCTTAAATAAATTGCACGTCTATATATTCTTCAGTAAATATGCTATCACTCCACACTCCCAAGTAAATACATCAGTTTTACTTGATTACTACACCTCTCCACTATTCCTCATTCTTAATTCACCATATTCTCAAGTGAAAACCTAACTATAAACGATTAGTACGCAACTATTCCTCATTCATAACGGAAACCACTTCATATTCCACTTGTAACTTATAAAGTAATGGACATAATTAATAGGCAAAATCCAACAATTCCTACGCCTAACGCTGTGTAGTTAGTTATATTTTAACATTAAAATTCCTTTTTTTTTGGGAAGAGGGAAGCAGAGCAATTACCTCATCAACACAACGCGACGTCCATATTGTTGGGATTCTAGAGGTGGCAACTATGAGTTCAAGAGCTGGCTCCTGCAAGCTTAGCACTTTATGCCACATGTTGAAGAAGCAGCTTCCACAGGTGTAGCACATTGTCCCGCATCACTGTTCGCTCTGGATATTGCAATAGATGATTGACTATGACACCATTTTGTCATGCCCCGATTTAACAAAATAAAATAATTTTCGTACATAAATGAACTTAACAAAACCCCCCAACAAGAAAGTTTCTGCTTGTCTATTGGCCTTGCTAATTCTCCTCCAAATCAGAAAATGTGAACAAAAATAGTGTGTCGACGGACCAACAAACATTTTAAATATGTTTAAGCTTCAAAATATTTAATAGTTCAAAGTAATCTGAGATGATTTATAATCAACATGAGACGTGACTGTTGCCTTAAATTAGCGGACAATCGAGCACCAGATAAATTTTTACAAAGTAATCAAAACAAGTTTCGATCCAGCATATAACGATGTCTCCATATCACCACATCACATTGTAAGATTGTTATATTCGATTGGTTTATGCAGAAGAACATCACTACAAATCTTAAGGATAAAATGTAGTAATCCATATAAAAGAATATTTTAATACGTAAAAACATGTAAAGCACTCACCGTGCAAGTTCTTATAAAGTTAAGTAGAGAGACCACTTGAATATCCCTTATTTCCTATTCTTACACTAACACTTTTCCCCTCTTCTTCTAATATTTTGTCATCCCGCCAAGCATGCATGTTCTAACATATCTCCATAATATATATATACAGCTAATTTTTGTAATGGACAAATTAATTTACACCATACAAGAACACACACCACTACCCTCGTTCTTAAATAAAATTCACCTCTACATTTTCTTCAACAAATATGCTATCACTCCACACTCCCAAGTAAATACATCAGCTTTACTTGATTACTACACCTCTCCACTATTCCTCATTCTTAATTCACCATATTTTAAAGAGGAGACCTCACTATAAACGATTAATACGCAACTATTCCTCATTCATAACTGAAACCTGTTCATATTCCTTGCAACTTATAAAGTAATGTTCGTAATTAATTATCAAAATCCAACAATTCCTACGCGTAACGCTGCGTAGTTAGTTATATTTTAATAT
The DNA here is from genome assembly GCA_018894105.1 of Jacaranda mimosifolia. Classification (NCBI taxonomy): domain Eukaryota; kingdom Viridiplantae; phylum Streptophyta; class Magnoliopsida; order Lamiales; family Bignoniaceae; genus Jacaranda; species Jacaranda mimosifolia. The sequence goes on from CM032123.1 coordinate 18,989,561, forward strand.
TAAAATTCCTTTTTTTTGGGAAGGGGGAAGCAGAGCAATTACCCCATCAACACAACGCAACGTCCTTATTGCTGGGTTTCTAGAGGTGGCAACTACGAGTTCAAGAGCTGGCTCCCACATGATTTGCACTTTATGCCACATGTTGAAGAAGCAGCTTCCACAGGTGTAGCACATTGTCCCGCATCGCTGTTCGCTCTGGATATTTCAATAGATGATTGACTCTGACACCATTTTGTCATGCCCCGATTCAACAAAATAAAATAATTTTTGTACATAAATGAACTTAACAAAACCCCCCAACAAGAAAGTTTCTGCTTGTCTATTGGCCTTGCTAATTCTCCTCCAAATCAGAAAATGTGAACAAAAGTAGTGTCTCGATGGACCAACAAACATTTTAAATTTGTTTAAGCTGCAAAATATTTAATAGTTCAAAGTAACCTGAGATGATTTATAATCAACATGAGACGTGACTGTTGCCTTAAATTAGTGGACAATCGAGCACCAGATAAATTTTTACAAAGTAATCAAAACAAGTTTCGAACCAGCATATAATGATGTCTCCATATCACCACAACACATTATAAGATTGTTATATTCGATTGGTTTATGCAAAAGAACATCATTACGAATGTTAAGGATAAAATGTAGTCATCCATATAAAAGAATATTTTAATACGTAAAAACATGTGAAGCACTCACCTTGCAAGTTCTTATAAAGTTAAGTAGAAAGACCACTTGAATATCCCTCATTTCCTATTCTTACACTAACAATTTCCCCTTTTCTTTTAATATTTTGTCATCCCGCCATGCATGCATGTTCTAACATATCTCCATAATATATATATATATACAGCTCATTTTTGTAATGGACAAATTAATTTACACCATACAAGAACACACACCACTACCCTCATTCTTAAATAAATTGCACGTCTATATATTCTTCAGTAAATATGCTATCACTCCACACTCCCAGTAAATACATCAGCTTTACTTGGTTACTACACCTCTCCACTATTCCTCATTCTTAATTCACCATATTCTCAAGTGAAAACCTAACTATAAACGATTGGTACGCAACTATTCCTCATTCATAACTGAAACCACTTCATATTCCACTTGTAACTTATAAAGTAATGGTCATAATTAATAAGCAAAATCCAACAATTCCTACGCCTAACGCTGTGTAGTTAGTTATATTTTAATATTAAAATTCCTTTTTTTTTGGGAAGGGGAAAGCAGAGCAATTACCCCATCAACACAACGCGACGTCCTTATTGTTGGGATTCCAGAGGTGGCAACTACGAGTTCAAGAGCTGGCTCCTGCATGCTTAGCACTTTATGCCACATGTTGAAGAAGCAGCTTCCACAGGTGTAGCACATTGTCCCGCATCGCTGTTCGCTCTGGATATTTCAATAGATGATTGACTCTGACACCATTTTGTCATGCCCCGATTCAACAAAATAAAATAATTTTCGTACATAAATGAACTTAACAAAACCCCCCCAACAAGAAAGTTTCTGCTTGTCTATTGGCCTTGCTAATTCTCCTCCAAATCAGAAAATGTGAACAAAAAGTAGTGTCTCGATGGACCAACAAACATTTTAAATTTGTTTAAGCTGCAAAATATTTAATAGTTCAAAGTAACCTGAGATGATTTATAATCAACATGAGACGTGACTGTTGCCTTAAATTAGTGGACAATCGAGCACCAGATAAATTTTTACAAAGTAATCAAAACAAGTTTCGAACCAGCATATAATGATGTCTCCATATCACCACAACACATTATAAGATTGTTATATTCGATTGGTTTATGCAAAAGAACATCATTACGAATGTTAAGGATAAAATGTAGTCATCCATATAAAAGAATATTTTAATACGTAAAAACATGTGAAGCACTCACCTTGCAAGTTCTTATAAAGTTAAGTAGAAAGACCACTTGAATATCCCTCATTTCCTATTCTTACACTAACAATTTCCCCTTTTCTTTTAATATTTTGTCATCCCGCCATGCATGCATGTTCTAACATATCTCCATAATATATATATATATATACAGCTCATTTTTGTAATGGACAAATTAATTTACACCATACAAGAACACACACCACTACCCTCATTCTTAAATAAATTGCACGTCTATATATTCTTCAGTAAATATGCTATCACTCCACACTCCCAGTAAATACATCAGCTTTACTTGGTTACTACACCTCTCCACTATTCCTCATTCTTGATTCACCATATTCTCAAGTGAAAACCTAACTATAAACGATTGGTACGCAACTATTCCTCATTCATAACTGAAACCACTTCATATTCCACTTGTAACTTATAAAGTAATGGTCATAATTAATAAGCAAAATCCAACAATTCCTACGCCTAACGCTGTGTAGTTAGTTATATTTTAATATTAAAATTCCTTTTTTTTTTGGGAAGGGGAAAGCAGAGCAATTACCCCATCAACACAACGCGACGTCCTTATTGTTGGGATTCCAGAGGTGGCAACTACGAGTTCAAGAGCTGGCTCCTGCATGCTTAGCACTTTATGCCACATGTTGAAGAAGCAGCTTCCACAGGTGTAGCACATTGTCCCGCATCGCTGTTCGCTCTGGATATTTCAATAGATGATTGACTCTGACACCATTTTGTCATGCCCCGATTCAACAAAATAAAATAATTTTCGTACATAAATGAACTTAACAAAACCCCCCAACAAGAAAGTTTCTGCTTGTGTATTGGCCTTGCTAATTCTTCTCCAAATCAAAAATGTGAACAAAAATAGTGTGTCGACGGACCAACAAACATTCTAAATATGTTTAAGCTGCAAAATATTTAATACTTCAAAGTAACCTGAGATGATTTATAATCAACATGGGACGTGACTATTGCCTTAAATTGGTGGACAATCGAGCACCAGATAAATTTTTACAAAGTAATCTAAACAAGTTTCGATCCAGCATATAACAATATCTCCATATCACCACATCACATTGTAAGATTGTTATGCTAGATTGGTTTATGCAAAAGAATATCATTACAATCTTATGGATAAAATGTAGTCATCCATATAAAAGAATATTTTAATACATAAAAACATGTAAAGCACTCACCTTGCAAGTTCTTATAAAGTTAAGTAGAAAGACCACTTGAATATCCCTCATTTCCTCTTCTAACTCTAACACTTTCCCCTCTTCTTCAAATATTTTGTCATCCCGTCATGTATGCATGTTCTCACATAACTCCATAATATATATATACAGCTAATTTTTGAAATGGACAAATTAATTTCCACCATACATGAACACACACCACTACCCTCGTTCTTAAATAAAATGCACCTCTATATTTTCTTCAATAAATATGCTATCACTCCACACTCCCAAGTAAATACATCTGCTTTACTTGATTACTACACCTCTCCACTATTCCTCATTCTTAATTCACCATATTCTCAAGTGAAGACCCCACTATAAACGATTAATACGCAACTATTCCTCATTCATAACTGAAACCACTTCATATTCCACTTGTAACTTATAAAGTAATGTTCATAATTAATTATCAAAATCCAACAATTCCTACGCCTAATGCTGTGTAGTTAGTTATATTTTAATATCAATACTCTTTTTTTTTGGGAAGGGGGAAGCAGAGCAATTACCCCTCCAAAACAATGCGATGTCCTTATTGTTGGGTTTCTAGAGGTGGCAACTACGAGTTCAAGAGCTGGCTCCCGCATGCTTAGCACTTTATCCCACAGGTTGAAGAAGCAGCTCTCACAGGTGTAGCACATTGTCCCGCATCGCTGTTCGCTCTGCATATTTCAATAGGTGATTGACTCTGACACCATTTCGTCAGGCCCCGATTCAACAAAATAGAATAATTTTCATACATAAATGAACTTAACAAAACCCCCCAACAAGAAAGTTTCTGCCTGTCTATTGGCTTTGTTAATTCTCCTCCAAATCAGAAAATGTGAACAAAAATAGTGTATCGACGGACCAACAAACATTTTAAATATGTTTAAGCTACAAAATATTTAATAGTTCAAAGTAACCTGAGATGATTTATAATCAACATGAGACGTGACTGTTGCCTTAAATTAGTGGACAATCGAGCACCAGATAAATTTTTACAAAGTAATCAAAACAAGTTTCGATCCAGCATATAACGATGTCTCCATATCACCACATCGCATTGTAAGATTGTTATATTCGATTGGTTTATGCAAAAGAACATCATTACAAATCTGACGGATAAAATGTAATCATCCATATAAAAGAATATTTTAATACGTAAAAACATGTAAAGCACTCACCTTGCAAGTTCTTATAAAGTTAAGTACAATGACCACTTGAATATCCCTCATTTCCTCTTCTTACTCTAACACTTTCCCCTCTTCTTCTAATATTTTGTCATCCCGTTATGCATGCATGTTCTCACATAACTCCATAATATATATATACAGCTAATTTTTGCAATGGACAAATTAATTTCCACCACACAAGAACACACACCACTACCCTCATTCTTAAATAAATTGCACGTCTATATATTCTTCAATAAATATGCTATCACTCCACACTCCCAAGTAAATACATCAGCTTTACTTGATTACTACACCTCTCCACCATTCCTCATTCTTAATTCACCATATTCTCAAGTGAAAACCAAACTATAAACGATTGGTACGCAACTATTCCTCATTCATAACTGAAACCACTTCATATTCCACTTGTAACTTATAAAGTAATGGTCATAATTGGTAAGCAAAATCCAACAATTCCTACGGCTAACGCTGTGTAGTTAGTTATATTTTAATATTAATATTCCTATTTTTTTGGGAAGGGGGAAGCAGAGCAATTACCCCTCCAACACAATGCGACGTCGTTGTTGTTGGGATTCTAGAGGTGGCAACTACGAGTTCAAGAGCTGGCTCCCTCATGCTTAGCACTTTATGCCTTAGGTTGAAGAAGCAGCTTCCACAGGTGTAGCACATTGTCCCGCATCGCTGTTCGCTCTGGATATTTCAATAGATGATTGACTCTGACACCATTTTGTCATGCCCCGATTCAACAAAATAAAATAATTTTCGTACATAAATGAACTTAACAAAACCCCCCAACAAGAAAGTTTCTGCTTGTCTATTGGCCTTGCTAATCCTCCTCCAAATCTGAAAATGTGAACAAAAATAGTGTGTCGACGAACCAACAAATATTTTAAATATGTTTAAGCTGCAAAATATTTAATAGTTCAAAGTAACCTGAGATGATTTATAATCAACATGAGACGTGACTGTTGCCTTAAATTAGTGGACAATCGAGCACCAGATAAATTTTTACAAACTAATCAAAACAAGTTTCGATCCAACATATAATGATGTCTCCATATCACGACATCACATTGTAAGTTTGTTATATTCGATTGGTTTATGCAAAAGAACATCAATACAAATCTTAAGGATAAAATGTAGTCATCCATATAAAAGAATATTTTAATATGTAAAAACATGTAAAGCACTCACCTTGCAAGTTCTTATAAAGTTAAGTAGAAAGACCACTTGAATATCCCTCATTTCCTATTCTTACACTAACAATTTCCCCTCTTCTTCTAATATTTTGTCATCCCGCCATGCATGCATGTTCTAACATATCTCCATAATATATATATATATACAGCTAATTTTTGTAATGGACAAATTAATTTACCCATACAAGAACACACACCACTACCCTCATTCTTAAATAAATTGCACGTCTATATATTCTTCAGTAAATATGCTATCACTCCACACTCCCAAATAAATACATCAGCTTTACTTGGTTACTGCACCTCTCCACTATTCCTCAATCTTAATTCACCATATTCTCAAGTGAAGACCTCACTATAAACTTTTAATACGCAACTATTCCTCATTCATAACTGAAACCAGTTCATATTCCACTTGCAACTTATAAAGTAATGTTCATAATTAATTATCAAAATCCAACAATTCCTATGCGTAACGCTGCGTAGTTAGTTATATTTTAATATTAAAATTCCTTTTTTTTTCGGAAGGGGGAAGTAGAGCAATTACCCCATCAACAAAACGCGACGCCCTTATTGCTGGGTTTCCAGAGGTGGCAACTACGAGTTCAAGAGCTGGCTCCCACAGGCTTAGCAATTTATCCCACAGGTTGAAGAAGCAGCTCCCACAGGTGTAGCACATTGTCTCGCATTGCTGTTCGCTTTGCATATTTCAATTGGTGATTGACTCTTACACCATTTTATCATGCTCCGATTCAACAAAATAAAATATTTTTCGTACATGAATGAACATAACAAAACCCCCCAACAAGAAAGTTTCTCCTTGTCTATTGGCCTTGCTACTTCTCCTCCAAATCAGAAAATGTGAACAAAAATAGTGTGTCGACAACAAACATTTTAAATATGTTTAAGATGCAAAATATTTAATAGTTCAAAGTAACCTCAGATTATTTATAATCAACATGAGACGTGACTATTGCCTTAAATTAGTGGACAATCGAACACCAGATAAATTTTTACAAAGTAATCAAAACAAGTTTCGATCCAGCATATAACATTATCTCCATATCACCACATCACATTGTAAGACTGTTATGCTCGATTGGTTTATGCAAAAGAATATCATTACAAATCTTATGGATAAAATGTAGTCATCCATATAAAAGAATATTTTAATACATAAAAACATGTAAAGCACTCACCTTGCAAGTTCTTATAAAGTTAAGTAGAAAGACCACTTGAATATCCCTCATTTCCTCTTCTTACACTAACACTTTCCCCTCTTCTTCTAATATTTTGTCATGCCGCCATGCATGCATGTTCTAACATATCTCCATAATATATATATACAACTAATTTTTGTAATGGACAAATTAATTTCCAGCATACAAGAACACACACCACTACCCTCATTCTTAAATAAATTGCACGTCTATATTATTCTTCAATAAATATGCTATCACTCCACACTCCCAAGTAAATACATCAGCTTTACTTGATTACTACACCGCTCCACTATTCCTCATTCTTAATTCACCATATTCACAAATGAAGACATCACTATAAACGATTAATACGCAACTATTCCTCATTCATAACTGAAACCACTTCATATTCCACTTGTAACTTATAACGTAATGTTCATAATTAACTATCAAAATCCAACAATTTCGACGCGTAACGCTGCGAAGTTAGTTATATTTTAATATTTATATTCCTTTTTTTTGGGATGGGAGAAGCAGAGCAATTACCCCTCCAACACAACGCGACGTCCTTATTGCTGGGTTTCTGGAGGTGGCAACTACGAGTTCAAGAGCTGGCTCCCGCATGCTTAGCACTTTATCCCACAAGTTGAAGAAGCAGCTCCCACAGGTGTAGCACATTGTCCTGCATCGCTGTTTGCTCTGCATATTTCAATAGGTGATTGACTCTGACACCATTTTGTCATGCCCCGATTCAATAAAATAAAATAATTTTCATACATAAATGAACGTAACAAAACCCCCCGAACAAGAAAGTTTCTCCTTGTCTATTAGGCTTGCTAATTCTCCTCCAAATCAGAAAATGTGAACAAAAATAGTGTGTCGACGGACCAACAAACATTTTAAATATGTTTAAGCTGCAAAATATTTAATTGTTCAAAGTAACCTGAGATGATTTATAATCAACATGAGACGTGACTATTGCCTTAAATTAGTGGACAATCGAGCACCAGATAAATTTTTACAAAGTAATCAAAACGAGTTTCGATCCAGCATATAACAATGCTTCTATATGCCCACATCACATTGTAATTTTGTTATATTCGATTGGTTTATGCAAAAGAACATAATTACAAATCTTAAGGATAAAATGTAGTCATCCATATAAAAGAATATTTTAATACATAAAAACATGTAAAGCACTCACCTTGCAAGTTCTTATAATGTTAAGTAGAAAGACTACTAGAATATCCTTCATTTCCTCTTCTTACACTAACACTTTCCCCTCTTCTTCTAATATTTTGTCATCCCACCATGCATGCATGTTCTAACATATCTCCATAATATATAGATACAGCTTATTTTTGTAATGGACAAATTAATTTCCACCATACAAGAACACACACCACTACCCTCATTCTTAAATAAATTGCACGTCTGTATTATTCTTCATTAAATATGCTATCACTGCACACTCCCAAGTAAATACATCAGCTTTACTTGATTACTACACCTCTCCACTATTCCTCATTCTTAATTCACCATATTCTCAAGTGAAGACCTCACTATAAATGATTAATACACAACTATTCCTTATTCAAAACTGAAACCACTTCATATTCCACTTGTAACTTATAAAGTAATGTTCATAATTAATTATCAAAATCCAACAATTCCTACGCCTAACGCTGTGTAGTTAGTTATATTTTAATATCAATACTCCTTTTTTTTTGGGAAGGGGGAAGTAGAGCTATTACCCCTCCAACACAACGCGACGTCCTTATTGCTGGGTTTCCAGAGGTGGCAACTACGAGTTCAAGAGCTGGCTCCCGCATGCTTAGCACTTTATCCCACAAGTTGAAGAAGCAGCTCCCACAGGTGTAGCACATTGTCCTGCATCGCTGTTCGCTCTGCATATTTCAATAGGTGATTGACTCTGACACCATTTTGTCATGCCCCGATTCAATAAAATAAAATAATTTTCATACATAAATGAACGTAACAAAACCCCCGAACAAGAAAGTTTCTCCTTGTCTATTAGGCTTGCTAATTCTCCTCCAAATCAGAAAATGTGAACAAAAATAGTGTGTCGACGGACCAACAAACATTTTAAATATGTTTAAGCTGCAAAATATTTAATTGTTCAAAGTAACCTGAGATGATTTATAATCAACATGAGACGTGACTATTGCCTTAAATTAGTGGACAATCGAGCACCAGATAAATTTTTACAAAGTAATCAAAACGAGTTTCGATCCAGCATATAACAATGCTTCCATATGCCCACATCACATTGTAATTTTGTTATATTCGATTGGTTTATGCAAAAGAACATCATTACAAATCTTAAGGATAAAATGTAGTCATCCATATAAAAGAATATTTTAATACATAAAAACATGTAAAGCACTCACCTTGCAAGTTCTTATAATGTTAAGTAGAAAGACCACTAGAATATCCCTCATTTCCTCTTCTTACACTAACACTTTCCCCTCTTCTTCTAATATTTTGTCATCCCGCCATGCATGCATGTTCTTACATATCTCCATAATATATATATATACAGCTAATTTTTGTAATGGACAAATTAATTTCCACCATACAAGAACACACACCACTACCCTCATTCTTAAATAAATTGCACGTCTATATTATTCTTCAATAAATATGCTATCACTGCACACTCCCAAGTAAATACATCAGCTTTACTTGATTACTACACCTCTCCGCTATTCCTCATTCTTAATTCACCATATTCTCAAGTGAATACCACACTATAAACGATTGGTACGCAACTATTCCTCATTCATAACTGAAACCACTTCATATTCCACTTGTAACTTATAACGTAATGTTCATAATTAACTATCAAAATCCAACAATTCCTACGCGTAACGCTGCGAAGTTAGTTATATTTTAATATTTATATTCCTTTTTTTTGGGAAGGGAGAAGCAGAGCAGTTACCCCTCTAACACAACCCAACGTCCATAATGTTGGGATTCTAGAGGTGGCAACTACGAGTTTAAGAGCTGGCTCCCGCATGCTTAGCACTTTATCCCACAGGTTGAAGAAGCAGCTCCCACAGGTGTGGCATATTGTCCCGCATCGCTGTTCGCTCTGCATATTTCAATAGGTGATTGAATCTGACACCATTTTGTCATGCCCCGATTCAATAAAATAAAATAATTTTCATACATAAATGAACTTAACAAAACCCCCCAACAAGAAAGTTTCTCCTTGTCTATTGGGCTTGCTAATTCTCCTCCAAATCAGAAAATGTGAACAAAAATAGTGTGTCGACGGACCAACAAACATTTTAAATATGTTTAAGCTGCAAAATATTTAATTGTTCAAAGTAACCTGAGATGATTGATAATCAACATGAGACGTGACTATTGCCTTAAATTAGTGGACAATCGAGCACCAGATAAATTTTTACAAAGTAATCAAAACTAGTTTCGATCCAGCATATAACAATGCTTCCATATGCCCACATCACATTGTAATTTTGTTATATTCGATTGGTTTACGCAAAAGAACATAATTACAAATCTTAAGGATAAAATGTAGTCATCCATATAAAAGAATATTTTAATACATAAAAACATGTAAAGCACTCACCTTGCAAGTTCTTATAATGTTAAGTAGAAAGACCACTAGAATATCCTTCATTTCCTCTTCTTACACTAACACTTTCCCCTCTTCTTCTAATATTTTGTCATCCCACCATGCATGCATGTTCTAACATATCTCCATAATATATAGATACAGCTTATTTTTGTAATGGACAAATTAATTTCCACCATACAAGAACACACACCACTACCCTCATTCTTAAATAAATTGCACGTCTGTATTATTCTTCATTAAATATGCTATCACTGCACACTCCCAAGTAAATACATCAGCTTTACTTGATTACTACACCTCTCCACTATTCCTCATTCTTAATTCACCATATTCTCAAGTGAAGACCTCACTATAAACGATTAATACACAACTATTCCTTATTCAAAACTGAAACCACTTCATATTCCACTTGTAACTTATAAAGTAATGTTCATAATTAATTATCAAAATCCAACAATTCCTACGCCTAATGCTGTGTAGTTAGTTATATTTTAATATCAATACTCCTTTGTTTTTGGGAAGGGGGAAGTAGAGCAATTACCCTCCCAACACAACGCGACGTCCTTATTGCTGGGTTTCTGGAGGTGGCAACTACGAGTTCAAGAGCTGGCTCCCGCATGCTTAGCACTTTATCCCACAAGTTGAAGAAGCAGCTCCCACAGGTGTAGCACATTGTCCCGCATCGCTGTTCGCTCTGCATATTTCAATAGGTGATTGACTCTGACACCATTTTGTCATGCCCCGATTCAATAAAATAAAATAATTTTCATACATAAATGAACTTAACAAAACCCCCCAACAAGAAAGTTTCTCCTTGTCTATTAGGCTTGCTAATTCTCCTCCAAATCAGAAAATGTGAACAAAAATAGTGTGTCGACGGACTAACAATCATTTTAAATATGTTTAAGCTGCAAAATATTTAATTGTTAAAAGTAACCTGAGATGATTTATAATCAACATGAGACGTGACTATTGCCTTAAATTAGTGGACAATCGAGCACCAGATAAATTTTTACAAAGTAATCAAAACGAGTTTCGATCCAGCATATAACAATGCTTCCATATGCCCACATCACATTGTAATTTTGTTATATTCGATTGGTTTATGCAAAAGAACATCATTACAAATCTTAAGGATAAAATGTAGTTATCCATATAAAAGAATATTTTAATACATAAAAACATGTAAAGCACTCACCTTGCAAGTTCTTATAATGTTAAGTAGAAAGACCACTAGAATATCCCTCATTTCCCCTTCTTACACTAACACTTTCCCCTCTTCTTCTAATATTTTGTCATCCCGCCATGCATGCATGTTCTAACATATCTCCATAATATATATATACAGCTAATTTTTGTAATGGACAAATTAATTTCCACCATACAAGAACACACACCACTACCCTCATTCTTAAATAAATTGCACGTCTATATTATTCTTCAATAAATATGCTATCACTGCACACTCCCAAGTAAATACATCAGCTTTACTTGATTACTACACCTCTCCACTATTCCTCATTCTTAATTTACCATATTCTCAAGTGAAGACCTCACTATAAACGATTAATACACAACTATTCCTTATTCATAACTGAAACCACTTCATATTCCACTTATAACTTATAAAGTAATGTTCATAATTAATTATCAAAATCCAACAATTCCTACGCCTAACGCTGTGTAGTTAGTTATATTTTAATATCAATACTCCTTTTTTTTTGGGAAGGGGGAAGTAGAGCAATTACCCCTCCAACACAACGCGACGTCCTTATTGCTGGGTTTCTGGAGGTGGCAACTACGAGTTCAAGAGCTGGCTCCCGCATGCTTAGCACTTTATCCCACAAGTTGAAGAAGGAGCTCCCACAGGTGTAGCACATTGTCCTGCATCGCTGTTCGCTCTGCATATTTCAATAGGTGATTGACTCTGACACCATTTTGTCATGCCCCGATTCAATAAAATAAAATAATTTTCATACATAAATGAACGTAACAAAACCCCCGAACAAGAAAGTTTCTCCTTGTCTATTAGGCTTGCTAATTCTCCTCCAAATCAGAAAATGTGAACAAAAATAGTGTGTCGACGGACCAACAAACATTTTAAATATGTTTAAGCTGCAAAATATTTAATTGTTCAAAGTAACCTGAGATGATTTATAATCAACATGAGACGTGACTATTGCCTTAAATTAGTGGACAATCGAGCACCAGATAAATTTTTACAAAGTAATCAAAACGAGTTTCGATCCAGCATATAACAATGCTTCCATATGCCCACATCACATTGTAATTTTGTTATATTCGATTGGTTTATGCAAAAGAACATCATTACAAATCTTAAGGATAAAATGTAGTCATCCATATAAAAGAATATTTTAATACATAAAAACATGTAAAGCAGTCACCTTGCAAGTTCTTATAATGTTAAGTAGAAAGACCACTAGAATATCCCTCATTTCCTCTTCTTACACTAACACTTTCCCCTCTTCTTCTAATATTTTGTCATCCCGCCATGCATGCATGTTCTAACATATCTCCATAATATATATATATACAGCTAATTTTTGTAATGGACAAATTAATTTCCACCATACAAGAACACACACCACTACCCTCATTCTTAAATAAATTGCACGTCTATATTATTCTTCAATAAATATGCTATCACTGCACACTCCCAAGTAAATACATCAGCTTTACTTGATTACTACACCTCTCCGCTATTCCTCATTCTTAATTCACCATATTCTCAAGTGAATACCACACTATAAACGATTAATACGCAACTATTCCTCATTCATAACTGAAACCACTTCATATTCCACTTGTAACTTATAAAGTAATGTTCATAATTAATTATCAAAATCCAACAATTCCCACGCCTATGCTTGTGTAGTTAGTTATATTTTAATATCAATACTCCTTTTTTTTTGGGAAGGGGGAAGCAAAGCAATTACCTCTCCAACACAACGCGACGTCCTTATTGCTTGGTTTCTAGTGGTGGCAACTACGAGTTCAAGAGCTGGCTCCTGCATGGTTAGCACTTTATCCCACAGGTTGAAGAAGCAGCTCCCACAAGTGTAGCTCATTGTCCCGCTTCGCTGTTCGCTCTGCATATTTGAATAGGTGATTGACTCTGACACCATTTTGTCATGCCCCGATTCAACAAAATAAAATAATTTTCATACATAAATGAACTTAACAAAACCCCCCAACAAGAAAGTTTCTCCTTGTCTATTTGGCTTGCTAATTCTCCTCCAAATCAGAAAATGTGAACAAAAATAGTGTGTCGACGGACCAACAAACATTTTAAATATGTTTAAGCTGCCAAATATTTAATTGTTCAAAGTAACCTGAGATGATTTATAATCAACATGAGACGTGACTATTGCCTTAAATTAGTGGACAATCGAGCACCAGATAAATTTTTACAAAGTAATCAAAACGAGTTTCGATCCAGCATATAACAATGCTTCCATATGCCCACATCACATTGTAATTTTGTTATATTCGATTGGTTTATGCAAAAGAACATCATTACAAATCTTAAGGATAAAATGTAGTTATCCATATAAAAGAATATTTTAATACATAAAAACATGTAAAGCACTCACCTTGCAAGTTCTTATAATGTTAAGTAGAAAGACCACTAGAATATCCCTCATTTCCTCTTCTTACACTAACACTTTCCCCTCTTCTTCTAATATTTTGTCATCCCGCCATGCATGCATGTTCTAACATATCTCCATAATATATATATACAGCTAATTTTTGCAATGGACAAATTAATTTCCACCATACAAGAACACACACCACTACCCTCATTCTTAAATAAATTGCACGTCTATATTATTCTTCAATAAATATGCTATCACTGCACACTCCCAAGTAAATACATCAGCTTTACTTGATTACTACACCTCTCCACTATTCCTCATTCTTAATTTACCATATTCTCAAGTGAAGACCTCACTATAAACGATTAATACACAACTATTCCTTATTCAAAACTGAAACCACTTCATATTCCACTTGTAACTTATAAAGTAATGTTCATAATTAATTATCAAAATCCAACAATTCCTACGCCTAACGCTGTGTAGTTAGTTATATTTTAATATCAATACTCCTTTTTTTTTGGGAAGGGGGAAGTAGAGCAATTACCCCTCCAACACAACGCGACGTCCTTATTGCTGGGTTTCTGGAGGTGGCAACTACGAGTTCAAGAGCTGGCTCCCGCATGCTTAGCACTTTATCCCACAAGTTGAAGAAGCAGCTCCCACAGGTGTAGCACATTGTCCTGCATCGCTGTTCGCTCTGCATATTTCAATAGGTGATTGACTCTGACACCATTTTGTCATGCCCCGATTCAATAAAATAAAATAATTTTCATACATAAATGAACGTAACAAAACCCCCGAACAAGAAAGTTTCTCCTTGTCTATTAGGCTTGCTAATTCTCCTCCAAATCAGAAAATGTGAACAAAAATAGTGTGTCGACGGACCAACAAACATTTTAAATATGTTTAAGCTGCAAAATATTTAATTGTTCAAAGTAACCTGAGATGATTTATAATCAACATGAGACGTGACTATTGCCTTAAATTAGTGGACAATCGAGCACCAGATAAATTTTTACAAAGTAATCAAAATGAGTTTCGATCCAGCATATAACAATGCTTCCATATGCCCACATCACATTGTAATTTTGTTATATTCGATTGGTTTATGCAAAAGAACATCATTACAAATCTTAAGGATAAAATGTAGTCATCCATATTAAAGAATATTTTAATACATAAAAACATGTAAAGCACTCACCTTGCAAGTTCTTATAATGTTAAGTAGAAAGACCACTAGAATATCCCTCATTTCCTCTTCTTACACTAACACTTTCCCCTCTTCTTCTAATATTTTGTCATCCCGCCATGCATGCATGTTCTAACATATCTCCATAATATATATATACAGCTAATTTTTGTAATGGACAAATTAATTTCCACCATACAAGAACACACACCACTACCCTCATTCTTAAATAAAATGCACGTCTATATATTCTTCAATATATATGCTATCACTCCACACTCCCAAGTAAATACCTCAGCTTTACTTGATTACTACACCTCTCCACTATTCCTCATTCTTAATTCACCATATTCTCAAGTGAAGACCTCACTATAAACGATTAATACGCAACTCTTCCTCATTCATAACTGAAACCAGTTCAAATTCCACTTGCAACTTATAAAGTAATGTTCATAATTAATTATCAAAATCCAACAATTCCTACGCCTAACGCTACGTAGTTGGTTATATTTTAATATTAAAATTCCTTTTTTTTTGGGAAGGGGGAAGCAGAGCAATTACCCCATCAACACAACGCGACATCCTTATTGCTGGGTTTCTAGAGGTGGCAACTACGACTTCAAGAGCTGGCCCCCGCATGCTTAGCACTTTATCCCACAGGTTGAAGAAGCAGCTCCCACAGGTGTAGCACATTGTCCCGCATCGCTGTTCGCTCTGCATATTTGAATAGGTGATTAACTCTGACACCATTTTGTCATGCCCCGATTCAACAAAATAAAATAATTTTCATACATAAATGAACTTAACAAAACCCCCCAACAAGAAAGTTTCTCCTTGTCTATTAGGCTTGCTAATTCTCCTCCAAATCAGAAAATGTGAACAAAAATAGTGTGTCGACGGACCAACAAACATTTTAAATATGTTTAAGCTGCAAAATATTTAATAGTTCAAAGTAAACTGAGATGATTTATAATCAACATGAGACGTGACTGTTGCCTTAAATTAGTGGACAATCGACCACCAGATAAATTTTTACAAAGTAATCAAAACAAGTTTCGATCCAGCATATAACATTATCTCCATATCACCACATCACATTGTAAGACTGTTATGCTCGATTGGTTTATGCAAAAGAATATCATTACAAATCTTATGGATAAAATGTAGTCATCCATATAAAAGAATATTTTAATACATAAAAACATGTAAAGCACTCACCTTGCAAGTTCTTATAAAGTTAAGTAGAAAGACCACTAGAATATCCCTCATTTCCTCTTCTTACACTAACACTTTCCCCTCTTCTTCTAATATTTTGTCATCCCGCCATGCATGCATGTTCTAACATATCTCCATAATATATATATACAGCTAATTTTTGTAATGGACAAATTAATTTCCACCATACCAGAACACACACCACTACCCTCATTCTTAAATAAACTGCACGTCTATATTATTCTTCAATAAATATGCTATCACTCCACACTCCCAAGTAAATACATCAGCTTTACTTGATTACTACACCTCTCCATTATTCCTCACTCTTAATTCACCATATTCTCAAGTGAAGACCACACTATAAACGATTAATACGCAACTATTCCTCATTCATAACTGAAACCACTTCATATTCCACTTGTAACTTATAAAGTAATGTTCATAATTAATTATCAAAATCTAACAATTCCCACGCCTAACGCATTGTAGTTAGTTATATTTTAATATCAATACTCCTTTTTTTTTGGGAAGGGGGAAGTAGAGCAATTACCTCTCCAACACAACGCGACGTCCTTATTGTTGGGTTTCTGGAGGTGGCGACTATGAGTTCAAGAGCTGGCTCCCCCATGCGTAGCACTTTATCCCACAGGATGAAGAAGCAGCTTCCACAGGTGTAGCACATTGTCTCGCATCGCTGTTCGCTCTGCATATTTCAATAGATGATTGACTCTGACACTATTTTGTCATGCCCTGATTCAACAAAATAAAATAATTTTCGCACATAAATGAACTTAACAAAACCCCCCAACAAGAAAGTTTCTCCTTGTCTATTGGCCTTGCTAATTCTCCTCCAAATCAGAAAATGTGAACAAAAATAGTGTGTCGACGGACCAACAAACATTTTAAATATGTTTAAGCAGCAAAATATTTAATAGTTCAAAGTAGCCTGAGATGATTTATAATCAACATGAGACGTGACTGTTGCATTAAATTAGTGGACAATCGACCACCAGATAAATTTTTACAAAGTAATCAAAACAAGTTTCGATCCAGCATATAACAATGTCTCCATATCACCACATCACATTGTAAGATTGTTATGCTCGATTGGTTTATGCAAAAGAACATCATTACAAATCTTATGGATAAAATGTAGTCATCCATATAAAAGAATATTTTAATACATAAAAGCATGTACAGCACTCACCTTGCAAGTTCTTATAAAGTTGAGTAGAAAGACCACTTGAATATCCCTCATTTCCTCTTCTTACTCGAATACTTTCCCTTCTTCTTCTAATATTTTGTCATCCCGTCATGCATGCATGTTCTCACATATCTCCATAATATATATATATATATACAGCTAATTTTTGTAATGGACAAATTAATTTCCACCATACATGAACACACACCACTACCCTCATTCTAAAATAAAATGCACCTCTATATATTCTTCAACAAATATGCTATCACTCCACACTCCCAAGTAAATACATCAGCTTTACTTGATTACTTCACCTCTCCACTATTCCTCATTCTTAATTCACCATATTCACAAGTGAAGACCTCACTATAAACGATTAATACGCAACTATTCCCCATTCATAACTGAAACCACTTCACATTGCACTTGTAACTTATAAAGTAATGTTCATAATTAACTATCAAAATCCAACAATTCCTTCGCGTAACGCTGCGAAGTTAGTTATGTTTTAATATTTATATTCCTTTTTTTTGGGAAGGGAGAAGCGGAGCAATTACCCCTCTAACACAACGCGACGTCCATATTGTTGGGTTTCTAGAGGTGGCAACTACGAGTTCAAGAGCTGGCTCCCGCAGGCTTAGCACTTTATCCCACAGGTTGAAGAAGCAGCTCCCACAGGTGCAGCATATTGTCCCGCATCGCTGTTCGCTCTGCATATTTCAATACGTGATTGAATCTGACACCATTTTGTCATGCCCCGATTCAACAAAATAAAATAATTTTCATACATAAATGAACTTAACAAAACCCCCCAACAAGAAAGTTTCTCCTTGTCTATTGACCTTGCTAATTCTCTTCCAAATCAGAAAATGTGAACAAAAATAGTGTGTCGACGGACCAACAAACATTTTAAATATGTTTAAGATGCGAAATATTTTATAGTTCAAAGTAACCTGAGATGATTTATAATCAACATGAGACGTGACTGTTGCATTAAATTAGTGGACAATCGACCACCAGATAAATTTTTACAAAGTAATCAAAACGAGTTTCGATCCAAGATATAACAATGCCTCCATATCCCCACATCACATTGTAATTTTGTTATATTCGATTGGTTTATGCAAAAGAACGTCATTACAAATCTTAAGGATAAAATGTAGTCATCCATATAAAAGAATATTTTAATACATAAAAACATGTAAAGCACTCACCTTGTAAGTTCTTATAATGTTAAGTAGAAAGACCACTAGAATATCCCTCATTTCCTCTTCTTACACTAACACTTTCCCCTCTTCTTCTAATATTTTGTCATCCCGTCATGCATGCATGTTATCACATATCCCCATAATATATATATACAGCTAATTTTTGTAATGGACAAATTAATTTCCACCATACATGAACACACGCCACTACCCTCATTCTTAAATAAATTGCACGTCTATATTATTCTTCAATAAATATGCTATCACTCCACACTCCCAAGTAAATACATCAGCTTTACTTGATTACTACACCTCTCCATTATTCCTCACTCTTAATTCACCATATTCTCAAGTGAAGACCACACTATAAACGATTAATACGCAACTATTCCTCATTCATAACTGAAACCACTTCATATTCCACTTGTAACTTATAAAGTAATGTTCATAATTAATTATCAAAATCTAACAATTCCCACGCCTAACGCATTGTAGTTAGTTATATTTTAATATCAATACTCCTTTTTTTTTGGGAAGGGGGAAGTAGAGCAATTACCTCTCCAACACAACGCGACGTCCTTATTGTTGGGTTTCTGGAGGTGGCGACTATGAGTTCAAGAGCTGGCTCCCCCATGCGTAGCACTTTATCCCACAGGATGAAGAAGCAGCTTCCACAGGTGTAGCACATTGTCTCGCATCGCTGTTCGCTCTGCATATTTCAATAGATGATTGACTCTGACACTATTTTGTCATGCCCTGATTCAACAAAATAAAATAATTTTCGCACATAAATGAACTTAACAAAACCCCCCAACAAGAAAGTTTCTCCTTGTCTATTGGCCTTGCTAATTCTCTTCCAAATCAGAAAATGTGAACAAAAATAGTGTGTCGACGGACCAACAAACATTTTAAATATGTTTAAGCAGCAAAATATTTAATAGTTCAAAGTAGCCTGAGATGATTTATAATCAACATGAGACGTGACTGTTGCATTAAATTAGTGGACAATCGACCACCAGATAAATTTTTACAAAGTAATCAAAACAAGTTTCGATCCAGCATATAACAATGTCTCCATATCACCACATCACATTGTAAGATTGTTATGCTCGATTGGTTTATGCAAAAGAACATCATTACAAATCTTATGGATAAAATGTAGTCATCCATATAAAAGAATATTTTAATACATAAAAGCATGTACAGCACTCACCTTGCAAGTTCTTATAAAGTTGAGTAGAAAGACCACTTGAATATCCCTCATTTCCTCTTCTTACTCGAATACTTTCCCTTCTTCTTCTAATATTTTGTCATCCCGTCATGCATGCATGTTCTCACATATCTCCATAATATATATATATATATACAACTAATTTTTGTAATGGACAAATTAATTTCCACCATACATGAACACACACCACTACCCTCATTCTAAAATAAAATGCACCTCTATATATTCTTCAACAAATATGCTATCACTCCACACTCCCAAGTAAATACATCAGCTTTACTTGATTACTTCACCTCTCCACTATTCCTCATTCTTAATTCACCATATTCACAAGTGAAGACCTCACTATAAACGATTAATACGCAACTATTCCCCATTCATAACTGAAACCACTTCACATTGCACTTGTAACTTATAAAGTAATGTTCATAATTAACTATCAAAATCCAACAATTCCTTCGCGTAACGCTGCGAAGTTAGTTATGTTTTAATATTTATATTCCTTTTTTTTGGGAAGGGAGAAGCGGAGCAATTACCCCTCTAACACAACGCGACGTCCATATTGTTGGGTTTCTAGAGGTGGCAACTACGAGTTCAAGAGCTGGCTCCCGCAGGCTTAGCACTTTATCCCACAGGTTGAAGAAGCAGCTCCCACAGGTGCAGCATATTGTCCCGCATCGCTGTTCGCTCTGCATATTTCAATACGTGATTGAATCTGACACCATTTTGTCATGCCCCGATTCAACAAAATAAAATAATTTTCATACATAAATGAACTTAACAAAACCCCCCAACAAGAAAGTTTCTCCTTGTCTATTGACCTTGCTAATTCTCTTCCAAATCAGAAAATGTGAACAAAAATAGTGTGTCGACGGACCAACAAACATTTTAAATATGTTTAAGATGCGAAATATTTTATAGTTCAAAGTAACCTGAGATGATTTATAATCAACATGAGACGTGACTGTTGCATTAAATTAGTGGACAATCGACCACCAGATAAATTTTTACAAAGTAATCAAAACGAGTTTCGATCCAGGATATAACAATGCCTCCATATCCCCACATCACGTTGTAATTTTGTTATATTCGATTGGTTTATGCAAAAGAACGTCATTACAAATCTTAAGGATAAAATGTAGTCATCCATATAAAAGAATATTTTAATACATAAAAACATGTAAAGCACTCACCTTGTAAGTTCTTATAATGTTAAGTAGAAAGACCACTAGAATATCCCTCATTTCCTCTTCTTACACTAACACTTTCCCCTCTTCTTCTAATATTTTGTCATCCCGTCATGCATGCATGTTATCACATATCCCCATAATATATATATACAGCTAATTTTTGTAATGGACAAATTAATTTCCACCATACATGAACACACGCCACTACCCTCATTCTTAAATAAAATGCACCTCTATATATTCTTCAATAAATATGGTATCACTCCACACTCCCAAGTAAATACATCAGCTTTACTTGATTAGTACACCTCTCCACTATTCCTCATTCTTAATTCACCATATTCTCAAGTGAAGACCTCACTATAAACGATTAATACGCAACTATTCCACATTCATAACTGAAACCACTTCATAATCCACTTGTAACTTATAAAGTAATGGTCATAATTGGTTATCAAAATCCAACAATTCCTACACCTAGCGCTGTGTAGTTAGTTATATTTTAATATTAAAATTCCTTTTTTTTTGGGAAGGGGGAAGTAGAGCAATTACCCCTCCAACACAACGCGACGTCCTTATTGTTGGGTTTCTGGAGGTGGCGACTATGAGTTCAAGAGCTGGCTCCCCCATGCGTAGCACTTTATCCCACAGGATGAAGAAGCAGCTTCCACAGGTGTAGCACATTGTCTCGCATCGCTGTTCGCTCTGCATATTTCAATAGATGATTGACTCTGACACCATTTTGTCATGCCCTGATTCAACAAAATAAAATAATTTTCGCACATAAATGAACTTAACAAAACCCACCAACAAGAAAGTTTCTCCTTGTCTATTGGGCTTGGTAATTCTCCTCCAAATCAGAAAATGTGAACAAAAATAGTGTGTCGACGGACCAACAAACATTTTAAATTTGTTTAAGCAGCAAAATATTTTATAGTTCAAAGTAACCTGAGATGATTTATAATCAACATGAGACATGACTGTTGCATTAAATTAGTGGACAATCGACCACCAGATAAATTTTTACAAAGTAATCAAAACGAGTTTCGATCCAGGATATAACAATGCCTCCATATCCCCACATCACATTGTAATTTTGTTATATTCGATTGGTTTATGCAAAAGAACGTCATTACAAATCTTAAGGATAAAATGTAGTCATCCATATAAAAGAATATTTTAATACATAAAAACATGTAAAGCACTCACCTTGTAAGTTCTTATAATGTTAAGTAGAAAGACCACTAGAATATCCCTCATTTCCTCTTCTTACTCTAATACTTTCCCCTCTACTTCTAATATTTTGTCATCCCGTCATGCAAGCATGTTCTCACATATCTCCATAATATATATATACAGCTAATTTTTGTAATGGACAAATTAATTTCCACCATACAAGAACACACACCACTACCCTCATTCTTAAATAAATTGCACGTCTATATTATTCTTCAATAAATATGCTATCACTGCACACTCCCAAGTAAATACATCAGCTTTACTTGATTACTACACCTCTCCACTATTCCTCATTCTTAATTTACCATATTCTCAAGTGAAGACCTCACTATAAACGATTAATACACAACTATTCCTTATTCATAACTGAAACCACTTCATATTCCACTTGTAACTTATAAAGTAATGTTCATAATTAATTATCAAAATCCAACAATTCCTACGCCTAACGCTGTGTAGTTAGTTATATTTTAATATCAATACTCCTTTTTTTTTGGGAAGGGGGAAGTAGAGCAATTACCCCTCCAACACAACGCGACGTCCTTATTGCTGGGTTTCTGGAGGTGGCAACTACGAGTTCAAGAGCTGGCTCCCGCATGCTTAGCACTTTATCCCACAAGTTGAAGAAGCAGCTCCCACAGGTGTAGCACATTGTCTTGCATCGCTGTTCGCTCTGCATATTTCATTAGGTGATTGACTCTGACACCATTTTGTCATGCCCCGATTCAATAAAATAAAATAATTTTCATACATAAATGAACGTAACAAAACCCCCGAACAAGAAAGTTTCTCCTTGTCTATTAGGCTTGCTAATTCTCCTCCAAATCAGAAAATGTGAACAAAAATAGTGTGTCGACGGACCAACAAACATTTTAAATATGTTTAAGCTGCAAAATATTTAATTGTTCAAAGTAACCTGAGATGATTTATAATCAACATGAGACGTGACTATTGCCTTAAATTAGTGGACAATCGAGCACCAGATAAATTTTTACAAAGTAATCAAAACGAGTTTCGATCCAGCATATAACAATGCTTCCATATGCCCACATCACATTGTAATTTTGTTATATTCGATTGGTTTATGCAAAAGAACATCATTACAAATCTTAAGGATAAAATGTAGTCATCCATATAAAAGAATATTTTAATACATAAAAACATGTAAAGCACTCACCTTGCAAGTTCTTATAATGTTAAGTAGAAAGACCACTAGAATATCCCTCATTTCCTCTTCTTACACTAACACTTTCCCCTCTTCTTCTAATATTTTGTCATCCCGCCATGCATGCATGTTCTAACATATCTCCATAATATATATATATACAGCTAATTTTTGTAATGGACAAATTAATTTCCACCATACAAGAACACACACCACTACCCTCATTCTTAAATAAATTGCACGTCTATATTATTCTTCAATAAATATGCTATCACTGCACACTCCCAAGTAAATACATCAGCTTTACTTGATTACTACACCTCTCCGCTATTCCTCATTCTTAATTCACCATATTCTCAAGTGAATACCACACTATAAACGATTAATACGCAACTATTCCTCATTCATAACTGAAACCACTTCATATTCCACTTGTAACTTATAAAGTAATGTTCATAATTAATTATCAAAATCCAACAATTCCCACGCCTATCGTTGTGTAGTTAGTTATATTTTAATATCAATACTCCTTTTTTTTTGGGAAGGGGGAAGCAAAGCAATTACCTCTCCAACACAACGCGACGTCCTTATTGCTTGGTTTCTAGTGGTGGCAACTACGAGTTCAAAAGCTGGCTCCTGCATGGTTAGCACTTTATCCCACAGGTTGAAGAAGCAGCTCCCACAAGTGTAGCTCATTGTCCCGCTTCGCAGTTCGCTCTGCATATTTGAATAGGTGATTGACTCTGACACCATTTTGTCATGCCCCGATTCAACAAAATAAAATAATTTTCATACATAAATGAACTTAACAAAACCCCCCAACAAGAAAGTTTCTCCTTGTCTATTTGGCTTGCTAATTCTCCTCCAAATCAGAAAATGTGAACAAAAATAGTGTGTCGACGGACCAACAAACATTTTAAATATGTTTAAGCTGCCAAATATTTAATTGTTCAAAGTAACCTGAGATGATTTATAATCAACATGAGACGTGACTATTGCCTTAAATTAGTGGACAATCGACCACCAGATAAATTTTTACAAAGTAATCAAAACGAGTTTCGATCCAGCATATAACAATGCTTCCATATGCCCACATCACATTGTAATTTTGTTATATTCGATTGGTTTATGCAAAAGAACATCATTACAAATCTTAAGGATAAAATGTAGTTATCCATATAAAAGAATATTTTAATACATAAAAACATGTAAAGCACTCACCTTGCAAGTTCTTATAATGTTAAGTAGAAAGACCACTAGAATATCCCTCATTTCCTCTTCTTACACTAACACTTTCCCCTCTTCTTCTAATATTTTGTCATCCCGCCATGCATGCATGTTCTAACATATCTCCATAATATATATATACAGCTAATTTTTGTAATGGACAAATTAATTTCCACCATACAAGAACACACACCACTACCCTCATTCTTAAATAAATTGCACGTCTATATTATTCTTCAATAAATATGCTATCACTGCACACTCCCAAGTAAATACATCAGCTTTACTTGATTACTACACCTCTCCACTATTCCTCATTCTTAATTTACCATATTCTCAAGTGAAGACCTCACTATAAACGATTAATACGCAACTATTCCTCATTCATAACTGAAACCACTTCATATTCCACTTGTAACTTATAAAGTAATGTTCATAATTAATTATCAAAATCTAACAATTCCCACGCCTAACGCAGTGTAGTTAGTTATATTTTAATATCAATACTCCTTTTTTTTTGGGAAGGGGGAAGTAGAGCAATTACCTCTCCAACACAACGCGACGTCCTTATTGTTGGGTTTCTGGAGGTGGCGACTATGAGTTCAAGAGCTGGCTCCCCCATGCGTAGCACTTTATCCCACAGGATGAAGAAGCAGCTTCCACAGGTGTAGCACATTGTCTCGCATCGCTGTTCGCTCTGCATATTTCAATAGATGATTGACTCTGACACTATTTTGTCATGCCCTGATTCAACAAAATAAAATAATTTTCGCACATAAATGAACTTAACAAAACCCCCCAACAAGAAAGTTTCTCCTTGTCTATTGGCCTTGCTAATTCTCCTCCAAATCAGAAAATGTGAACAAAAATAGTGTGTCGACGGACCAACAAACATTTTAAATATGTTTAAGCAGCAAAATATTTAATAGTTCAAAGTAGCCTGAGATGATTTATAATCAACATGAGACGTGACTGTTGCATTAAATTAGTGGACAATCGACCACCAGATAAATTTTTACAAAGTAATCAAAACAAGTTTCGATCCAGCATATAACAATGTCTCCATATCACCACATCACATTGTAAGATTGTTATGCTCGATTGGTTTATGCAAAAGAACATCATTACAAATCTTATGGATAAAATGTAGTCATCCATATAAAAGAATATTTTAATACATAAAAGCATGTACAGCACTCACCTTGCAAGTTCTTATAAAGTTGAGTAGAAAGACCACTTGAATATCCCTCATTTCCTCTTCTTACTAGAATACTTTCCCTTCTTCTTCTAATATTTTGTCATCCCGTCATGCATGCATGTTCTCACATATCTCCATAATATATATATATATATATACAGCTAATTTTTGTAATGGACAAATTAATTTCCACCATACATGAACACACACCACTACCCTCATTCTAAAATAAAATGCACCTCTATATATTCTTCAACAAATATGCTATCACTCCACACTCCCAAGTAAATACATCAGCTTTACTTGATTACTTCACCTCTCCACTATTCCTCATTCTTAATTCACCATATTCACAAGTGAAGACCTCACTATAAACGATTAATACGCAACTATTCCCCATTCATAACTGAAACCACTTCACATTGCACTTGTAACTTATAAAGTAATGTTCATAATTAACTATCAAAATCCAACAATTCCTTTGCGTAACGCTGCGAAGTTAGTTATGTTTTAATATTTATATTCCTTTTTTTTGGGAAGGGAGAAGCGGAGCAATTACCCCTCTAACACAACGCGACGTCCATATTGTTGGGTTTCTAGAGGTGGCAACTACGAGTTCAAGAGCTGGCTCCCGCAGGCTTAGCACTTTATCCCACAGGTTGAAGAAGCAGCTCCCACAGGTGCAGCATATTGTCCCGCATCGCTGTTCGCTCTGCATATTTCAATACGTGATTGAATCTGACACCATTTTGTCATGCCCCGATTCAACAAAATAAAATAATTTTCATACATAAATGAACTTAACAAAACCCCCCAACAAGAAAGTTTCTCCTTGTCTATTGACCTTGCTAATTCTCTTCCAAATCAGAAAATGTGAACAAAAATAGTGTGTCGACGGACCAACAAACATTTTAAATATGTTTAAGATGCGAAATATTTTATAGTTCAAAGTAACCTGAGATGATTTATAATCAACATGAGACGTGACTGTTGCATTAAATTAGTGGACAATCGACCACCAGATAAATTTTTACAAAGTAATCAAAACGAGTTTCGATCCAGGATATAACAATGCCTCCATATCCCCACATCACATTGTAATTTTGTTATATTCGATTGGTTTATGCAAAAGAACGTCATTACAAATCTTAAGGATAAAATGTAGTCATCCATATAAAAGAATATTTTAATACATAAAAACATGTAAAGCACTCACCTTGTAAGTTCTTATAATGTTAAGTAGAAAGACCACTAGAATATCCCTCATTTCCTCTTCTTACACTAACACTTTCCCCTCTTCTTCTAATATTTTGTCATCCCGTCATGCATGCATGTTATCACATATCCCCATAATATATATATACAGCTAATTTTTGTAATGGACAAATTAATTTCCACCATACATGAACACACGCCACTACCCTCATTCTTAAATAAAATGCACCTCTATATATTCTTCAATAAATATGGTATCACTCCACACTCCCAAGTAAATACATCAGCTTTACTTGATTAGTACACCTCTCCACTATTCCTCATTCTTAATTCACCATATTCTCAAGTGAAGACCTCACTATAAACGATTAATACGCAACTATTCCACATTCATAACTGAAACCACTTCATAATCCACTTGTAACTTATAAAGTAATGGTCATAATTGGTTATCAAAATCCAACAATTCCTACACCTAGCGCTGTGTAGTTAGTTATATTTTAATATTAAAATTCCTTTTTTTTTGGGAAGGGGGAAGTAGAGCAATTACCCCTCCAACACAACGCGACGTCCTTATTGTTGGTTTTCTGGAGGTGGCGACTATGAGTTCAAGAGCTGGCTCCCCCATGCGTAGCACTTTATCCCACAGGATGAAGAAGCAGCTTCCACAGGTGTAGCACATTGTCTCGCATCGCTGTTCGCTCTGCATATTTCAATAGATGATTGACTCTGACACCATTTTGTCATGCCCTGATTCAACAAAATAAAATAATTTTCGCACATAAATGAACTTAACAAAACCCCCCAACAAGAAAGTTTCTCCTTGTCTATTGGGCTTGGTAATTCTCCTCCAAATCAGAAAATGTGAACAAAAATAGTGTGTCGATGGACCAACAAACATTTTAAATTTGTTTAAGCAGCAAAATATTTAATAGTTTAAAGTAACCTGAGATGATTTATAATCAACATGAGACGTGACTGTTGCATTAAATTAGTGGACAATCGACCACCAGATAAATTTTTACAAAGTAATCAAAACAAGTTTCGATCCAGCATATAACAATGTCTCCATATCACCACATCACATTGTAAGATTGTTATGCTCGATTGGTTTATGCAAAAGAACATCATTACAAATCTTAAGGGTAAAATGTAGTTATCCATATAAAAGAATATTTTAATACATAAAAGCATGTACAGCACTCACCTTGCAAGTTCTTATAAAGTTGAGTAGAAAGACCACTTGAATATCCCTCATTTCCTCTTCTTACTCGAATACTTTCCCTTCTTCTTCTAATATTTTGTCATCCCGTCATGCATGCATGTTCTCACATATCTCCATAATATATATATATATACAGCTAATTTTTGTAATGGACAAATTAATTTCCACCATACATGAACACACACCACTACCCTCATTCTAAAATAAAATGCACCTCTATATATTCTTCAAAAAATATGCTATCACTCCACACTCCCAAGTAAATACATCAGCTTTACTAGATTACTTCACCTCTCCACTATTCCTCATTCTTAATTCACCATATTCACAAGTGAAGACCTCACTATAAACGATTAATACGCAACTATTCCTCATTCATAACTGAAACCACTTCACATTGCACTTGTAACTTATAAAGTAATGTTCATAATTAACTATCAAAATCCAACAATTCCTTCGCGTAACGCTGCGAAGTTAGTTATGTTTTAATATTTATATTCCTTTTTTTTGGGAAGGGAGAAGCGGAGCAATTACCCCTCTAACACAACGCGACGTCCATATTGTTGGGTTTCTAGAGGTGGCAACTACGAGTTCAAGAGCTGGCTCCCGCATGCTTAGCACTTTATCCCACAGGTTGAAGAAGCAGCTCCCACAGGTGCAGCATATTGTCCCGCATCGCTGTTCGCTCTGCATATTTCAATACGTGATTGAATCTGACACCATTTTGTCATGCCCCGATTCAACAAAATAAAATAATTTTCATACATAAATGAACTTAACAAAACCCCCCAACAAGAAAGTTTCTCCTTGTCTATTGACCTTGCTAATTCTCTTCCAAATCAGAAAATGTGAACAAAAATAGTGTGTCGACGGACCAACAAACATTTTAAATATGTTTAAGATGCGAAATATTTAATAGTTCAAAGTAACCTGAGATGATTTATAATCAACATGAGATGTGACTATTGCCTTAAATTAGTGGACAATCGAGCACCAGATAAATTTTTACAAAGTAATCAAAACGAGTTTCGATCCAGCATATAACAATGCCTCCATATCCCCACATCACATTATAATTTTGTTATATTTGATTGGTTTATGCAAAAGAACATCATTACAAATCTTAAGGATAAAATGTAGTCATCCATATAAAAGAATATTTTAATACACAAAAACATGTAAAGCACTCACCTTGTAAGTTCCTATAATGTTAAGTAGAAAGACCACTAGAATATCCCTCATTTCCTCTTCTTACACTAACACTTTCCCCTCTTCTTCTAATATTTTGTCATCCCGTCATGCATGCATGTTATCACATATCCCCATAATATATATATACAGCTAATTTTTGTAATGGACAAATTAATTTCCACCATACAAGAACACACACCACTACCCTCATTCTTAAATAAATTGCACGTCTATATTATTCTTCAATAAATATGCTATCACTGCACACTCCCAAGTATATACATCAGCTTTACTTGATTACTACACCTCTCCACTATTCCTCATTCTTAATTTACCATATTCTCAAGTGAAGACCTCACTATAAACGATTAATACACAACTATTCCTTATTCATAACTGAAACCACTTCATATTCCACTTGTAACTTATAAAGTAATGTTCATAATTAATTATCAAAATCCAACAATTCCTACGCCTAACGCTGTGTAGTTAGTTATATTTTAATATCAATACTCCTTTTTTTTTGGGAAGGGGGAAGTAGAGCAATTACCCCTCCAACACAACGCGACGTCCTTATTGCTGGGTTTCTGGAGGTGGCAACTATGAGTTCAAGAGCTGGCTCCCGCATGCTTAGCACTTTATCCCACAAGTTGAAGTAGCAGCTCCCACAGGTGTAGCACATTGTCCTGCATCGCTGTTCGCTCTGCATATTTCAATAGGTGATTGACTCTGACACCATTTTGTCATGCCCCGATTCAATAAAATAAAATAATTTTCATACATAAATGAACGTAACAAAACCCCCCAACAAGAAAGTTTCTCCTTGTCTATTAGGCTTGCTAATTCTCCTCCAAATCAGAAAATGTGAACAAAAATAGTGTGTCGACAGACCAACAAACATTTTAAATATGTTTAAGCTGCAAAATATTTAATTGTTCAAAGTAACCTGAGATGATTTATAATCAACATGAGACGTGACTATTGCCTTAAATTAGTGGACAATCGAGCACCAGATAAATTTTTACAAAGTAATCAAAACGAGTTTCGATCCAGCATATAACAATGCTTCCATATGCCCACATCACATTGTAATTTTGTTATATTCGATTGGTTTATGCAAAAGAACATCATTACAAATCTTAAGGATAAAATGTAGTCATCCATATAAAAGAATATTTTAATACATAAAAGCATGTAAAGCACTCACCTTGCAAGTTCTTATAATGTTAAGTAGAAAGACCACTAGAATATCCCTCATTTCCTCTTCTTACACTAACACTTTCCCCTCTTCTTCTAATATTTTGTCATCCCGCCATGCATGCATGTTCTAACATATCTCCATAATATATATATATACAGCTAATTTTTGTAATGGACAAATTAATTTCCACCATACAAGAACACACACCACTACCCTCATTCTTAAATAAATTGCACGTCTATATTATTCTTCAATAAATATGCTATCACTGCACACTCCCAAGTAAATACATCAGCTTTACTTGATTACTACACCTCTCCGCTATTCCTCATTCTTAATTCACCATATTCTCAAGTGAATACCACACTATAAACGATTAATACGCAACTATTCCTCATTCATAACTGAAACCACTTCATATTCCACTTGTAACTTATAAAGTAATGTTCATAATTAATTATCAAAATCCAACAATTCCCACGCCTATCGTTGTGTAGTTAGTTATATTTTAATATCATTACTCCTTTTTTTTTGGGAAGGGGGAAGCAAAGCAATTACCTCTCCAACACAACGCGACGTCCTTATTGCTTGGTTTCTAGTGGTGGCAACTACGAGTTCAAAAGCTGGCTCCTGCATGGTTAGCACTATATCCCACAGGTTGAAGAAGCAGCTCCCACAAGTGTAGCTCATTGTCCCGCTTCGCTGTTCGCTCTGCATATTTGAATAGGTGATTGACTCTGACACCATTTTGTCATGCCCCGATTCAACAAAATAAAATAATTTTCATACATAAATGAACTTAACAAAACCCCCCAACAAGAAAGTTTCTCCTTGTCTATTAGGCTTGCTAATTCTCCTCCAAATCAGAAAATGTGAACAAAAATAGTGTGTCGACGGACCAACAAACATTTTAAATATGTTTAAGCTGCCAAATATTTAATTGTTCAAAGTAACCTGAGATGATTTATAATCAACATGAGACGTGACTATTGCCTTAAATTAGTGGACAATCGAGCACCAGATAAATTTTTACAAAGTAATCAAAATGAGTTTCGATCCAGCATATAACAATGCTTCCATATGCCCACATCACATTGTAATTTTGTTATATTCGATTGGTTTATGCAAAAGAACATCATTACAAATCTTAAGGATAAAATGTAGTCATCCATATAAAAGAATATTTTAATACATAAAAACATGTAAAGCACTCACCTTGCAAGTTCTTATAATGTTAAGTAGAAAGACCACTAGAATATCCCTCATTTCCTCTTCTTACACTAACACTTTCCCCTCTTCTTCTAATATTTTGTCATCCCGCCATGCATGCATGTTCTAACATATCTCCATAATATATATATACAGCTAATTTTTGTAATGGACAAATTAATTTCCGCCATACAAGAACACACACCACTACCCTCATTCTTAAATAAATTGCACGTCTATATTATTCTTCAATAAATATGCTATCACTGCACGCTCCCAAGTAAATACATCAGCTTTACTTGATTACTACACCTCTCCGCTATTCCTCATTCTTAATTCACCATATTCTCAAGTGAATACCACACTATAAACGATTAATACGCAACTATTCCTCATTCATAACTGAAACCACTTCATATTCCACTTGTAACTTATAAAGTAATGTTCATAATTAATTATCAAAATCTAACAATTCCCACGCCTAACGCAGTGTAGTTAGTTATATTTTAATATCAATACTCCTTTTTTTTTGGGAAGGGGGAAGTAGAGCAATTACCTCTCCAACACAACGCGACGTCCTTATTGTTGGGTTTCTGGAGGTGGCGACTATGAGTTCAAGAGCTGGCTCCCCCATGCGTAGCACTTTATCCCACAGGATGAAGAAGCAGCTTCCACAGGTGTAGCACATTGTCTCGCATCGCTGTTCGCTCTGCATATTTCAATAGATGATTGACTCTGACACCATTTTGTCATGCCCTGATTCAACAAAATAAAATAATTTTCGCACATAAATGAACTTAACAAAACCCCCCAACAAGAAAGTTTCTCCTTGTCTATTGGCCTTGCTAATTCTCCTCCAAATCAGAAAATGTGAACAAAAATAGTGTGTCGACGGACCAACAAACATTTTAAATATGTTTAAGCAGCAAAATATTTAATAGTTCAAAGTAGCCTGAGATGATTTATAATCAACATGAGACGTGACTGTTGCATTAAATTAGTGGACAATCGACCACCAGATAAATTTTTACAAAGTAATCAAAACAAGTTTCGATCCAGCATATAACAATGTCTCCATATCACCACATCACATTGTAAGATTGTTATGCTCGATTGGTTTATGCAAAAGAACATCATTACAAATCTTATGGATAAAATGTAGTCATCCATATATAAGAATATTTTAATACATAAAAGCATGTACAGCACTCAGCTTGCAAGTTCT
This sequence comes from Jacaranda mimosifolia, assembly GCA_018894105.1. Taxonomy (NCBI): domain Eukaryota; kingdom Viridiplantae; phylum Streptophyta; class Magnoliopsida; order Lamiales; family Bignoniaceae; genus Jacaranda; species Jacaranda mimosifolia. The sequence goes on from CM032123.1 coordinate 19,022,882, forward strand.
TATAAAGTTGAGTAGAAAGACCACTTGAATATCCCTCATTTCCTCTTCTTACTCGAATTCTTTCCCTTCTTCTTCTAATATTTTGTCATCCCGTCATGCATGCATGTTCTCACATATCTCCATAATATATATATATATACAGCTAATTTTTGTAATGGACAAATTAATTTCCACCATACATGAACACACACCACTACCCTCATTCTAAAATAAAATGCACCTCTATATATTCTTCAACAAATATGCTATCACTCCACACTACCAAGTAAATACATCAGCTTTACTTGATTACTTCACCTCTCCACTATTCCTCATTCTTAATTCACCATATTCACAAGTGAAGACCTCACTATAAACGATTAATACGCAACTATTCCCCATTCATAACTGAAACCACTTCACATTGCACTTGTAACTTATAAAGTAATGTTCATAATTAACTATCAAAATCCAACAATTCCTTCACGTAACGCTGCGAAGTTAGTTATGTTTTAATATTTATATTCCTTTTTTTTGGGAAGGGAGAAGCGGAGCAATTACCCCTCTAACACAACGCGACGTCCATATTGTTGGGTTTCTAGAGGTGGCAACTACGAGTTCAAGAGCTGGCTCCCGCAGGCTTAGCACTTTATCCCACAGGTTGAAGAAGCAGCTCCCACAGGTGCAGCATATTGTCCCGCATCGCTGTTCGCTCTGCATATTTCAATACGTGATTGAATCTGACACCATTTTGTCATGCCCCGATTCAACAAAATAAAATAATTTTCATACATAAATGAACTTAACAAAACCCCCCAACAAGAAAGTTTCTCCTTGTCTATTGACCTTGCTAATTCTCTTCCAAATCAGAAAATGTGAACAAAAATAGTGTGTCGACGGACCAACAAACATTTTAAATATGTTTAAGATGCGAAATATTTTATAGTTCAAAGTAACCTGAGATGATTTATAATCAACATGAGACGTGACTGTTGCATTAAATTAGTGGACAATCGACCACCAGATAAATTTTTACAAAGTAATCAAAACGAGTTTCGATCCAGGATATAACAATGCCTCCATATCCCCACATCACATTGTAATTTTGTTATATTCGATTGGTTTATGCAAAAGAACGTCATTACAAATCTTAAGGATAAAATGTAGTCATCCATATAAAAGAATATTTTAATACATAAAAACATGTAAAGCACTCACCTTGTAAGTTCTTATAATGTTAAGTAGAAAGACCACTAGAATATCCCTCATTTCCTCTTCTTACACTAACACTTTCCCCTCTTCTTCTAATATTTTGTCATCCCGTCATGCATGCATGTTATCACATATCCCCATAATATATATATACAGCTAATTTTTGTAATGGACAAATTAATTTCCACCATACATGAACACACGCCACTACCCTCATTCTTAAATAAAATGCACCTCTATATATTCTTCAACAAATATGCTATCACTCCACACAACCAAGTAAATACATCAGCTTTACTTGATTACTTCACCTCTCCACTATTCCTCATTCTTAATTCACCATATTCACAAGTGAAGACCTCACTATAAACGATTAATACGCAACTATTCCCCATTCATAACTGAAACCACTTCACATTGCACTAGTAACTTATAAAGTAATGGTCATAATTGGTTATCAAAATCCAACAATTCCTACACCTAGCGCTGTGTAGTTAGTTATATTTTAATATTAAAATTCCTTTTTTTTTGGGAAGGGAGAAGTAGAGCAATTACCCCTCCAACACAACGCGACGTCCTTATTGTTGGTTTTCTGGAGGTGGCGACTATGAGTTCAAGAGCTGGCTCCCCCATGCGTAGCACTTTATCCCACAGGATGAAGAAGCAGCTTCCACAGGTGTAGCACATTGTCTCGCATCGCTGTTCGCTCTGCATATTTCAATAGATGATTGACTCTGACACCATTTTGTCATGCCCTGATTCAACAAAATAAAATAATTTTCGCACATAAATGAACTTAACAAAACCCCCCAACAAGAAAGTTTCTCCTTGTCTATTGGGCTTGGTAATTCTCCTCCAAATCAGAAAATGTGAACAAAAATAGTGTGTCGATGGACCAACAAACATTTTAAATTTCTTTAAGCAGCAAAATATTTAATAGTTTAAAGTAACTTGAGATGATTTATAATCAACATGAGACGTGACTGTTGCATTAAATTAGTGGACAATCGACCACCAGATAAATTTTTACAAAGTAATCAAAACAAGTTTCGATCCAGCATATAACAATGTCTCCATATCACCACATCACATTGTAAGATTGTTATGCTCGATTGGTTTATGCAAAAGAACATCATTACAAATCTTATGGATAAAATGTAGTCATCCATATAAAAGAATATTTTAATACATAAAAGCATGTACAGCACTCACCTTGCAAGTTCTTATAAAGTTGAGTAGAAAGACCACTTGAATATCCCTCATTTCCTCTTCTTACTCGAATACTTTCCCTTCTTCTTCTAATATTTTGTCATCCCGTCATGCAAGCATGTTCTCACATATCTCCATAATATATATATATACAGCTAATTTTTGTAATGGACAAATTAATTTCCACCATACATGAACACACACCACTACCCTCATTCTAAAATAAAATGCACCTCTATATTTTCTTCAACAAATATGCTATCACTCCACACTCCCAAGTAAATACATCAGCTTTACTAGATTACTTCACCTCTCCACTATTCCTCATTCTTAATTCACCATATTCACAAGTGAAGACCTCACTATAAACGATTAATACGCAACTATTCCTCATTCATAACTGAAACCACTTCACATTGCACTTGTAACTTATAAAGTAATGTTCATAATTAACTATCAAAATCCAACAATTCCTTCGCGTAACGCTGCGAAGTTAGTTATGTTTTAATATTTATATTCCTTTTTTTTGGGAAGGGAGAAGCGGAGCAATTACCCCTCTAACACAACGCGACGTCCATATTGTTGGGTTTCTAGAGGTGGCAACTACGAGTTCAAGAGCTGGCTCCCGCATGCTTAGCACTTTATCCCACAGGTTGAAGAAGCAGCTCCCACAGGTGCAGCATATTGTCCCGCATCGCTGTTCGCTCTGCATATTTCAATACGTGATTGAATCTAACACCATTTTGTCATGCCCCGATTCAACAAAATAAAATAATTTTCATACATAAATGAACTTAACAAAACCCCCCAACAAGAAAGTTTCTCCTTGTCTATTGACCTTGCTAATTCTCTTCCAAATCAGAAAATGTGAACAAAAATAGTGTGTCGACGGACCAACAAACATTTTAAATATGTTTAAGATGCGAAATATTTAATAGTTCAAAGTAACCTGAGATGATTTATAATCAACATGAGATGTGACTATTGCCTTAAATTAGTGGACAATCGAGCACCAGATAAATTTTTACAAAGTAATCAAAACGAGTTTCGATCCAGCATATAACAATGCCTCCATATCCCCACATCACATTATAATTTTGTTGTATTCGATTGGTTTATGCAAAAGAACATCATTACAAATCTTAAGGATAAAATGTAGTCATCCATATAAAAGAATATTTTAATACACAAAAACATGTAAAGCACTCACCTTGTAAGTTCCTATAATGTTAAGTAGAAAGACCACTAGAATATCCCTCATTTCCTCTTCTTACACTAACACTTTCCCCTCTTCTTCTAATATTTTGTCATCCCGTCATGCATGCATGTTATCACATATCCCCATAATATATATATACAGCTAATTTTTGTAATGGACAAATTAATTTCCACCATACATGAACACACACCACTACCCTCATTCTAAAATAAAATGCACCTCTATATATTCTTCAACAAATATGCTATCACTCCACACTCCCAAGTAAATACATCAGCTTTACTTGATTACTTCACCTCTCCACTATTCCTCATTCTTAATTCACCATATTCACAAGTGAAGACCTCACTATAAACGATTAATACGCAACTATTCCTCATTCATAACTGAAACCACTTCACATTGCACTTGTAACTTATAAAGTAATGTTCATAATTAACTATCAAAATCCAACAATTCCTTCGCGTAACGCTGCGAAGTTAGTTATGTTTTAATATTTATATTCCTTTTTTTTGGGAAGGGAGAAGCGGAGCAATTACCCCTCTAACACAACGCGACGTCCATATTGTTGGGTTTCTAGAGGTGGCAACTACGAGTTCAAGAGCTGGCTCCCGCATGCTTAGCACTTTATCCCACAGGTTGAAGAAGCAGCTCCCACAGGTGCAGCATATTGTCCCGCATCGCTGTTCGCTCTGCATATTTCAATACGTGATTGAATCTGACACCATTTTGTCATGCCCCGATTCAACAAAATAAAATAATTTTCATACATAAATGAACTTAACAAAACCCCCCAACAAGAAAGTTTCTCCTTGTCTATTGACCTTGCTAATTCTCTTCCAAATCAGAAAATGTGAACAAAAATAGTGTGTCGACGGACCAACAAACATTTTAAATATGTTTAAGATGCGAAATATTTAATAGTTCAAAGTAACCTGAGATGATTTATAATCAACATGAGATGTGACTATTGCCTTAAATTAGTGGACAATCGAGCACCAGATAAATTTTTACAAAGTAATCAAAACGAGTTTCGATCCAGCATATAACAATGCCTCCATATCCCCACATCACATTATAATTTTGTTATATTTGATTGGTTTATGCAAAAGAACATCATTACAAATCTTAAGGATAAAATGTAGTCATCCATATAAAAGAATATTTTAATACACAAAAACATGTAAAGCACTCACCTTGTAAGTTCCTATAATGTTAAGTAGAAAGACCACTAGAATATCCCTCATTTCCTCTTCTTACACTAACACTTTCCCCTCTTCTTCTAATATTTTGTCATCCCGTCATGCATGCATGTTATCACATATCCCCATAATATATATATACAGCTAATTTTTGTAATGGACAAATTAATTTCCACCATACATGAACACACACCACTACCCTCATTCTAAAATAAAATGCACCTCTATATATTCTTCAACAAATATGCTATCACTCCACACTCCCAAGTAAATGCATCAGCTTTACTTGATTACTTCACCTCTCCACTATTCCTCATTCTTAATTCACCATATTCACAAGTGAAGACCTCACTATAAACGATTAATACGCAACTATTCCTCATTCATAACTGAAACCACTTCACATTGCACTTGTAACTTATAAAGTAATGTCCATAATTAACTATCAAAATCCAACAATTCCTTCGCGTAACGCTGCGAAGTTAGTTATGTTTTAATATTTATATTCCTTTTTTTTGGGAAGGGAGAAGCGGAGCAATTACCCCTCTAACACAACGCGACGTCCATATTGTTGGGTTTCTAGAGGTGGCAACTACGAGTTCAAGAGCTGGCTCCCGCATGCTTAGCACTTTATCCCACAGGTTGAAGAGGCAGCTCCCACAGGTGCAGCATATTGTCTCGCATCGCTGTTCCCTCTGCATATTTCAATACGTGATTGAATCTGACACCATTTTGTCATGCCCCGATTCAACAAAATAAAATAATTTTCATACATAAATGAACTTAACAAAACCCCTCAACAAGAAAGTTTCTCCTTGTCTATTGACCTTGCTAATTCTCTTCCAAATCAGAAAATGTGAACAAAAATAGTGTGTTGACGGACCAACAAATATTTTAAATATGTTTAAGATGCGAAATATTTAATAGTTCAAAGTAACCTGAGATGATTTATAATCAACATGAGATGTGACTATTGCCTTAAATTAGTGGACAATCGAGCACCAGATAAATTTTTACAAAGTAATCAAAACGAGTTTCGATCCAGCATATGACAATGCCTCCATATCCCCACATCACATTGTAATTTTGTTATATTCGATTGGTTTATGCAAAAGAACATCATTACAAATCTTAAGGATAAAATGTAGTCATCCATATAAAAGAATATTTTAATACATAAAAACATGTAAAGCACTCACCTTGTAAGTTCTTATAATGTTAAGTAGAAAGACCACTAGAATATCCCTCATTTCCTCTTCTTACACTAACACTTTCCCCTCTACTTCTAATATTTTGTCATCCCGTCATGCAAGCATGTTCTCACATATCTCCATAATATATATATACAGCTAATTTTTGTAATGGACAAATTAATTTCCACCATACATGAACACACACCACTACCCTCATTCTTAAATAAAATGCACCTCTATATATTGTTCAATAAATATGCTATCACTCCACACTCCCAAGTAAATACATCAGCTTTACTTGATTAGTACACCTCTCCACTATTCCTCATTCTTAATTCACCATATTCTCAAGTGAAGACCTCACTATAAACGATTAATACGCAACTATTCCTCATTCGTAACTGAAACCACTTCATAATCCACTTGTAACTTATAATGTAATGGTCATAATTGGTTATCAAAATCCAACAATTCCTACACCTAGCGCTGTGTAGTTAGTTATATTTTAATATTAATATTTCTTTTTTTTGGGGAAGGGGGAAGTAGAGCAATTACCCCTCCAACACAACGCGACGTCCTTATTGTTGGGTTTCTGGAGGTGGCAACTACGACTTCAAGAGCTGGCCCCCGCATGGTTAGCACTTTATCCCACAGGTTGAAGAAGCAGCTCCCACAGGTGTAGCACATTGTCCCGCATCGCTGTTCGCTCTGCATATTTCAATACGTGATTGAATCTGACACCATTTTGTCATGCCCCGATTCAACAAAATAAAATAATTTTCATACATAAATGAACTTAACAAAACCCCTCAACAAGAAAGTTTCTCCTTGTCTATTGACCTTGCTAATTCTCTTCCAAATCAGAAAATGTGAACAAAAATAGTGTGTCGACGGACCAACAAACATTTTAAATATGTTTAAGATGCGAAATATTTAATAGTTCAAAGTAACCTGAGATGATTTATAATCAACATGAGATGTGACTATTGCCTTAAATTAGTGGACAATCGAGCACCAGATAAATTTTTACAAAGTAATCAAAACGAGTTTCGATCCAGCATATAACAATGCCTCCATATCCCCACATCACATTATAATTTTGTTGTATTCGATTGGTTTATGCAAAAGAACATCATTACAAATCTTAAGGATAAAATGTAGTCATCCATATAAAAGAATATTTTAATACACAAAAACATGTAAAGCACTCACCTTGTAAGTTCCTATAATGTTAAGTAGAAAGACCACTAGAATATCCCTCATTTCCTCTTCTTACACTAACACTTTCCCCTCTTCTTCTAATATTTTGTCATCCCGTCATGCATGCATGTTATCACATATCCCCATAATATATATATACAGCTAATTTTTGTAATGGACAAATTAATTTCCACCATACATGAACACACACCACTACCCTCATTCTAAAATAAAATGCACCTCTATATATTCTTCAACAAATATGCTATCACTCCACACTCCCAAGTAAATACATCAGCTTTACTTGATTACTTCACCTCTCCACTATTCCTCATTCTTAATTCACCATATTCACAAGTGAAGACCTCACTATAAACGATTAATACGCAACTATTCCTCATTCATAACTGAAACCACTTCACATTGCACTTGTAACTTATAAAGTAATGTTCATAATTAACTATCAAAATCCAACAATTCCTTCGCGTAACGCTGCGAAGTTAGTTATGTTTTAATATTTATATTCCTTTTTTTTGGGAAGGGAGAAGCGGAGCAATTACCCCTCTAACACAACGCGACGTCCATATTGTTGGGTTTCTAGAGGTGGCAACTACGAGTTCAAGAGCTGGCTCCCGCATGCTTAGCACTTTATCCCACAGGTTGAAGAAGCAGCTCCCACAGGTGCAGCATATTGTCCCGCATCGCTGTTCGCTCTGCATATTTCAATACGTGATTGAATCTGACACCATTTTGTCATGCCCCGATTCAACAAAATAAAATAATTTTCATACATAAATGAACTTAACAAAACCCCCCAACAAGAAAGTTTCTCCTTGTCTATTGACCTTGCTAATTCTCTTCCAAATCAGAAAATGTGAACAAAAATAGTGTGTCGACGGACCAACAAACATTTTAAATATGTTTAAGATGCGAAATATTTAATAGTTCAAAGTAACCTGAGATGATTTATAATCAACATGAGATGTGACTATTGCCTTAAATTAGTGGACAATCGAGCACCAGATAAATTTTTACAAAGTAATCAAAACGAGTTTCGATCCAGCATATAACAATGCCTCCATATCCCCACATCACATTATAATTTTGTTATATTTGATTGGTTTATGCAAAAGAACATCATTACAAATCTTAAGGATAAAATGTAGTCATCCATATAAAAGAATATTTTAATACACAAAAACATGTAAAGCACTCACCTTGTAAGTTCCTATAATGTTAAGTAGAAAGACCACTAGAATATCCCTCATTTCCTCTTCTTACACTAACACTTTCCCCTCTTCTTCTAATATTTTGTCATCCCGTCATGCATGCATGTTATCACATATCCCCATAATATATATATACAGCTAATTTTTGTAATGGACAAATTAATTTCCACCATACATGAACACACACCACTACCCTCATTCTAAATAAAATGCACCTCTATATATTCTTCAACAAATATGCTATCACTCCACACTCCCAAGTAAATGCATCAGCTTTACTTGATTACTTCACCTCTCCACTATTCCTCATTCTTAATTCACCATATTCACAAGTGAAGACCTCACTATAAACGATTAATACGCAACTATTCCTCATTCATAACTGAAACCACTTCACATTGCACTTGTAACTTATAAAGTAATGTCCATAATTAACTATCAAAATCCAACAATTCCTTCGCGTAACGCTGCGAAGTTAGTTATGTTTTAATATTTATATTCCTTTTTTTTGGGAAGGGAGAAGCGGAGCAATTACCCCTCTAACACAACGCGACGTCCATATTGTTGGGTTTCTAGAGGTGGCAACTACGAGTTCAAGAGCTGGCTCCCGCATGCTTAGCACTTTATCCCACAGGTTGAAGAGGCAGCTCCCACAGGTGCAGCATATTGTCTCGCATCGCTGTTCCCTCTGCATATTTCAATACGTGATTGAATCTGACACCATTTTGTCATGCCCCGATTCAACAAAATAAAATAATTTTCATACATAAATGAACTTAACAAAACCCCTCAACAAGAAAGTTTCTCCTTGTCTATTGACCTTGCTAATTCTCTTCCAAATCAGAAAATGTGAACAAAAATAGTGTGTTGACGGACCAACAAATATTTTAAATATGTTTAAGATGCGAAATATTTAATAGTTCAAAGTAACCTGAGATGATTTATAATCAACATGAGATGTGACTATTGCCTTAAATTAGTGGACAATCGAGCACCAGATAAATTTTTACAAAGTAATCAAAACGAGTTTCGATCCAGCATATGACAATGCCTCCATATCCCCACATCACATTGTAATTTTGTTATATTCGATTGGTTTATGCAAAAGAACATCATTACAAATCTTAAGGATAAAATGTAGTCATCCATATAAAAGAATATTTTAATACATAAAAACATGTAAAGCACTCACCTTGTAAGTTCTTATAATGTTAAGTAGAAAGACCACTAGAATATCCCTCATTTCCTCTTCTTACACTAACACTTTCCCCTCTACTTCTAATATTTTGTCATCCCGTCATGCAAGCATGTTCTCACATATCTCCATAATATATATATACAGCTAATTTTTGTAATGGACAAATTAATTTCCACCATACATGAACACACACCACTACCCTCATTCTTAAATAAAATGCACCTCTATATATTGTTCAATAAATATGCTATCACTCCACACTCCCAAGTAAATACATCAGCTTTACTTGATTAGTACACCTCTCCACTATTCCTCATTCTTAATTCACCATATTCTCAAGTGAAGACCTCACTATAAACGATTAATACGCAACTATTCCTCATTCGTAACTGAAACCACTTCATAATCCACTTGTAACTTATAATGTAATGGTCATAATTGGTTATCAAAATCCAACAATTCCTACACCTAGCGCTGTGTAGTTAGTTATATTTTAATATTAATATTTCTTTTTTTTGGGGAAGGGGGAAGTAGAGCAATTACCCCTCCAACACAACGCGACGTCCTTATTGTTGGGTTTCTGGAGGTGGCAACTACGACTTCAAGAGCTGGCCCCCGCATGGTTAGCACTTTATCCCACAGGTTGAAGAAGCAGCTCCCACAGGTGTAGCACATTGTCCCGCATCGCTGTTCGCTCTGCATATTTCAATACGTGATTGAATCTGACACCATTTTGTCATGCCCCGATTCAACAAAATAAAATAATTTTCATACATAAATGAACTTAACAAAACCCCTCAACAAGAAAGTTTCTCCTTGTCTATTGACCTTGCTAATTCTCTTCCAAATCAGAAAATGTGAACAAAAATAGTGTGTCGACGGACCAACAAACATTTTAAATATGTTTAAGATGCGAAATATTTAATAGTTCAAAGTAACCTGAGATGATTTATAATCAACATGAGATGTGACTATTGCCTTAAATTAGTGGACAATCGAGCACCAGATAAATTTTTACAAAGTAATCAAAACGAGTTTCGATCTAGCATATAACAATGCCTCCATATCCCCACATCACATTGTAATTTTGTTATATTCGATTGGTTTATGCAAAAGAACATCATTACAAATCTTAAGGATAAAATGTAGTCATCCATATAAAAGAATATTTTAATACATAAAAACATGTAAAGCACTCACCTTGCAAGTTCTTATAATGTTAAGTAGAAAGACCACTAGAATATCCCTCATTTCCTCTTCCTACAGTAACACTTTCCCCTCTTCTTCTAATATTTTGTCATCCCGCCATGCATGCATGTTCTCACATATCTCCATAATATATATGTACAGCTAATTTTTGTAATGGACAAATTAATTTCCACCATATGAACACACACCACTACCCTCATTCTTAAATAAAATGCACCTCTATATATTCTTCAATAAATATGCTATCACTCCACACTCCCAAGTAAATACATCAGCTTTACCTGATTACTTCACCTCTCCGCTTTCCTCATTCTTAATTCCCCTTATTCTCAAGTGAAGACCTCACTATAAACGATTAATACGCAACTATTCCTCATTCATAACTGAAACCACTTCATAATCCACTTGTAACTTATAAAGTAATGGTCATAATTGGTTATCAAAATCCAACAATTCCTACACCTAGCGCTGTGTAGTTAGTTATATTTTAATATTAAAATTCCTTTTTTTTTGGGAAGGGGGAAGTAGAGCAATTACCACTCCAACACAACGCGACGTCCTTATTGTTGGTTTTCTGGAGGTGGCGACTATGAGTTCAAGAGCTGGCTCCCCCATGCGTAGCACTTTATCCCACAGGATGAAGAAGCAGCTTCCCCAGGTGTAGCACATTGTCTCGCATCGCTGTTCGCTCTGCATATTTCAATAGATGATTGACTCTGACACCATTTTGTCATGCCCCGATTCAACAAAATAAAATAATTTTCGTACATAAATGAACTTAACAAAACCCCCCAACAAGAAAGTTTCTCCTTGTCTATTGGCCTTGCTAATTCTCCTCCAAATCAGAAAATGTGAACAAAAATAGTGTGTCGACGGACCAACAAACATTTTAAATATGTTTAAGCTGCAAAATATTTAATAGTTCAAAGTAACCTGAGATGATTTATAATCAACATGAGACGTGACTGTTGCCTTAAATTAGTGGACAATCGACCACCAGATAAATTTTTACAAAGTAATCAAAACAAGTTTCGATCCAGCATATAACAACGTCTCCATATCACCACATCACATTGTAAGATTGTTATGCTCGATTGGTTTATGCAAAAGAACATCATTACAAATCTTATGGATAAAATGTAGTCATCCATATAAAATAATATTTTAATACATAAAAGCATGTAAAGCACTCACCTTGCAACTTCTTATAAAGTTAAGTAGAAAGACCACTTGAATATCCCTCATTTCCTCTTCTTACTCTAAAACTTTCCCATCTTCTTCTAATATTTTGTCATCCCGTCATGCATGCATGTTCTCACATATCTCCATAATATATATATACAGCTAATTTCTGTAATGGACAAATTAATTTCCACCATACATGAACACACACCACTACCCTCATTCTTAAATAAAATGCACGTCTATATATTCTTCAATATATATGCTATCACACCACACTCCCAAGTAAATACCTCAGCTTTACTTGATTACTACACCTCTCCACTATTCCTCACTCTTAATTCACCATATTCTCAAGTGAAGACCACACTATAAACGATTAATACGCAAGTATTCCTCATTCATAACTGAAACCACTTCATATTCCACTTGTAACTTATAAAGTAATGTTCATAATTAATTATCAAAATCCAACAATTCCCACGCCTAACGCAGTGTAGTTAGTTATATTTTAATATCAATACTCCTTTTTTTTTGGGAAGTGGGAAGCAGAGCAATTACCTCTCCAACATAACGCGACGTCCTTATTGCTGGGTTTCTAGAGGTGGCAACTACGACTTCAAGAGCTGGCCCCCGCATGCTTAGCACTTTATCCCGCAGGTTGAAGAAGCAGCTCCCACAGGTGTAGCACATTGTCCCGCATCGCTGTTCGCTCTGCATATTTCAATAGGTGATTGACTCTGACACCATTTTTTCATGCCCCGATTCAACAAAATAAAATAATTTTCATACATAAATGAACTTAAAAAAACCCACAAACAAGAAAGTTTCTCCTTGTCTATTGGCCTTTCTAATTCTCCTCCAAATCAGAAAATGTGAACAAAAATAGTATGTCGACAACAAACATTTGAAATATGTTTAAGATGCAAAATATTTAAATGTTCAAAGTAACCTGAGATGATTTATAATCAACATGAGACGTGACTATTGCCTTAAATTAGTGGACAATCGAGCACCAGATAAATTTTCACAAAGTAATCAAAACAAGTTTCGATCCAGCATATAACAATGTCTCCATATCACCACATCACATTGTAAGATTGTTATGCTCGATTGGTTTATGCAAAAGAACATCATTACAAATCTTAAGGATAAAATGTAGTTATCCATATAAAAGAATATTTTAATACGTAAAAACATGTAAAGCACTCACCTTGCAAGTTCTTATAAAGTTAAGTAGAAAGACCACTTGAATATCCCTCATTTCCTCTTCTTACTCTAATACTTTCCCTTCTTCTTCTAATATTTTGTCATCCCATCATGCATGCATGTTCTCACATATCTCTATAATATATATAAACAGCTAATTTTTGTAATGGACAAATTAATTTCCACCATACATGAACACACACCACTACCCTCATTCTTAAATAAAATGCACGTCTATATATTCTTCAATATATATGCTATAACTCCACACTCCCAAGTAAATACATCAGCTTTACTTGATTGCTACACCTCTCCACTATTCCTCAATCTTAATTCACCATATTCTCAAGTGAAGACCTCACTATAAACGATTAATACGCAACTATTCCTCATTCATAACTGAAACCACTTCATATTCCACTTGTAACTTATAAAGTAATGTTCATAATTAATTATCAAATCCAACAATTCCCACGCCTAACGCTGTGTAGTTAGTTATATTTTAATATCAATACTCCTTTTTTTTTGGGAAGGGGGAAGCAGAGCAATTACCTCTCCAACACAACGCGACGTCCTTATTGCTGGGTTTCTAGAGGTGGCAACTACGAGTTCAAGAGCTGGCTCCCGCATGCTTAGCCCTTTATCCCATAGGTTGAAGAAGCAGCTCCCACAGGTGTAGCACATTGTCCCGCATCGCTGTTCGCTCTGCATATTTCAATAGGTGATTGACTCTGACACCATTTTGTCATGCCCCGATTCAACAAAATAAAATAATTTTCATAGATAAATGAACTTAACAAAACCCACAAACAAGAACATTTCTCCTTGTCTGTTGGCCTTTCTAATTCTCCTCCAAATCTAAAAATATGAACAAAAATAGTGTGTCGACAACAAACATTTTAAATATGTTTAAGATGCAAAATATTTAATAGTTCAAAGTAACCTGAGATGATTTATAATCAACATGAGACGTGACTATTGCCTTAAAATAGTGGACAATCGAGCACCAGATAAATTTTTACAAAGTAATCAAAACGAGTTTCGATCCAGCATATAACAATGTCTCCATATCACCACATCACATTGTAAGATTGTTGTATTCGATTGGTTTATGCAAAAGAACATCATTACAAATCTTAAGGATAAAATGTAGTCATCCATATAAAAGAATATTTTAATACGTAAAAACATGTAAAGCACTCACCTTGCAACTTCTTATAAAGTTAAGTAGAAAGACCACTTGAATATCCCTCATTTCCTCTTCTTACTCTAATACTTTCCCTTCTTCTTCTAATATTTTGTCATCCCGTCGGGCATGCATGTTCTCACATATCTCCAAAATATATATATACAACTAATTTTTGTAATGGACAAATTAATTTCCACCATACATGAACACACACCACTACCCTCATTCTTAAATAAAATGCACGTCTATATATTCCTCAATATATATGCTGTCACTCCACACTCTCAAGTAAATACATCAGCTTTACTTGATTACTACACCTCTCCACTATTCCTCATTCTTAATTCACCATATTCTCAAGTGAAGACCTCACTATAAACGATTAATACGCAACTATTCCTCATTCATAACTGAAACCACTTCATATTCCACTTGTAACTTTTAAAGTAATGTTAATAATTAATTATCAAAATCCAACAATTCCCACGCCTAACGCTGTGTAGTTAGTTATATTTTAATATCAATACTCCTTTTTTTTTGGGAAGGGCGAAGCAGAGCAATTACCTCTCCAACACAACGCAACGTCCTTATTGCTGGGTTTCTAGAGGTGGCAACTACGACTTCAAGAGCTGGCTCCCGCATGCTTAGCACTTTATCCCACAGGTTGAAGAAGCAGCACCCACAGGTGTAGCATATTGTCCAGCATCGTTGTTCGCTCCGCATATTTCAATAGGTGATTGAATCTGACACCATTTTGTCATGCCCGATTCAACAAAATAAAATAATTTTCATACATAAATGAACTTAACAAAACCCCCCAACAAGAATGTTTCTCCATGTCTATTGGCCTTGCTAATTCTCCTCCAAATCAGAAAATGTGAACAAAAATAGTTTGTCGACGACAAACATTTTAAATATGTTTAAGATGCAAAATATTTAATAGTTCAAAGTAACCTGAGATGATTTATAATCAACATGAGACGTGACTATTGCCTTAAATTAGTGGACAATCGAGCACCAGATAAATTTTTACAAAGTAATCAAAACGAGTTTCGATCCAGCATATAACAATATCTCCATATCACCACATCACATTGTAAGATTGTTTTGCTCGATTGGTTTATGCAAAAGAACATCATTACAAATCTAATGGATAAAATGTAGTCATCCATACAAAAGAATATTTTAATACATCAAAACATGTAAAGCACTCACCTTGCAAGTTCTTATAAAGTTAAGTCGAAAGACCACTTGAATATCCCTCATTTCCTCTTCTTACTCTAATACTTTCCCTTCTTCTTCGAATATTTTGTCATCCTGTCATGCAAGCATGTTCTCATATATCCCCATAATATATATATACAGCTAATTTTTGTAATGGACAAATTAATTTCCACCATACATGAACACACACCACTACCCTCATTCTTAAATAAAATGCACGTCTATATATTCTTCAATATATATGCTATCACTCCACACTCCCAAGTAAATACCTCAGCTTTACTTGATTACTACACCTCTCCACTATTCCTCACTCTTAATTCACCATATTCTCAAGTGAAGACCACACTATAAACGATTAATACGCAAGTATTCCTCATTCATAACTGAAACCACTTCATATTCCACTTGTAACTTATAAAGTAATGTTCATAATTAATTATCAAAATCCAACAATTCCCACGCCTAACGCAGTGTAGTTAGTTATATTTTAATATCAATACTCCCTTTTTTTTGGGAAGTGGGAAGCAGAGCAATTACCTCTCCAACACAACGCGACGTCCTTATTGCTGGGTTTCTAGAGGTGGCAACTACGACTTCAAGAGCTGGCCCCCGCATGCTTAGCACTTTATCCCATAGGTTGAAGAAGCAGCTCCCACAGGTGTAGCACATTGTCCCGCATCGCTGTTCGCTCTGCATATTTCAATAGGTGATTGACTCTGACACCATTTTTTCATGCCCCGATTCAACAAAATAAAATAATTTTCATACATAAATGAACTTAACAAAACCCCCCAACAAGAAAGTTTCTCCTTGTCTATTGGCCTTTCTAATTCTCCTCCAAATCAGAAAATGTGAACAAAAATAGTATGTCGACAACAAACATTTGAAATATGTTTAAGATGCAAAATATTTAAATGTTCAAAGTAACCTGAGATGATTTATAATCAACATGAGACGTGACTATTGCCTTAAATTAGTGGACAATCGAGCACCAGATAAATTTTCACAAAGTAATCAAAACAAGTTTCGATCCAGCATATAACAATGTCTCCATATCACCACATCACATTGTAAGATTGTTATGCTCGATTGGTTTATGCAAAAGAACATAATTACAAATCTTAAGGATAAAATGTAGTTATCCATATAAAAGAATATTTTAATACGTAAAAACATGTAAAGCACTCACCTTGCAAGTTCTTATAAAGTTAAGTAGAAAGACCACTTGAATATCCCTCATTTCCTCTTCTTACTCTAATACTTTCCCTTCTTCTTCTAATATTTTGTCATCCCATCATGCATGCATGTTCTCACATATCTCTATAATATATATAAACAGCTAATTTTTGTAATGGACAAATTAATTTCCACCATACATGAACACACACCACTACCCTCATTCTTAAATAAAATGCACGTCTATATATTCTTCAATATATATGCTATAACTCCACACTCCCAAGTAAATACATCAGCTTTACTTGATTGCTACACCTCTCCACTATTCCTCAATCTTAATTCACCATATTCTCAAGTGAAGACCTCACTATAAACGATTAATACGCAACTATTCCTCATTCATAACTGAAACCACTTCATATTCCACTTGTAACTTATAAAGTAATGTTCATAATTAATTATCAAATCCAACAATTCCCACGCCTAACGCTGTGTAGTTAGTTATATTTTAATATCAATACTCCTTTTTTTTTGGGAAGGGGGAAGCAGAGCAATTACCTCTCCAACACAACGCGACGTCCTTATTGCTGGGTTTCTAGAGGTGGCAACTACGAGTTCAAGAGTTGGCTCCCGCATGCTTAGCCCTTTATCCCACAGGTTGAAGAAGCAGCTCCCACAGGTGTAGCACATTGTCCCGCATCGCTGTTCGCTCTGCATATTTCAATAGGTGATTGACTCTGACACCATTTTGTCATGCCCCGATTCAACAAAATAAAATAATTTTCATAGATAAATGAACTTAACAAAACCCACAAACAAGAACATTTCTCCTTGTCTGTTGGCCTTTCTAATTCTCCTCCAAATCTAAAAATATGAACAAAAATAGTGTGTCGACAACAAACATTTTAAATATGTTTAAGATGCAAAATATTTAATAGTTCAAAGTAACCTGAGATGATTTATAATCAACATGAGACGTGACTATTGCCTTAAAATAGTGGACAATCGAGCACCAGATAAATTTTTACAAAGTAATCAAAACGAGTTTCGATCCAGCATATAACAATGTCTCCATATCACCACATCACATTGTAAGATTGTTGTATTCGATTGGTTTATGCAAAAGAACATCATTACAAATCTTAAGGATAAAATGTAGTCATCCATATAAAAGAATATTTTAATACGTAAAAACATGTAAAGCACTCACCTTGCAACTTCTTATAAAGTTAAGTAGAAAGACCACTTGAATATCCCTCATTTCCTCTTCTTACTCTAATACTTTCCCTTCTTCTTCTAATATTTTGTCATCCCGTCGGGCATGCATGTTCTCACATATCTCCAAAATATATATATACAACTAATTTTTGTAATGGACAAATTAATTTCCACCATACATGAACACACACCACTACCCTCATTCTTAAATAAAATGCACGTCTATATATTCCTCAATATATATGCTGTCACTCCACACTCCAAGTAAATACATCAGCTTTACTTGATTACTACACCTCTCCACTATTCCTCATTCTTAATTCACCATATTCTCAAGTGAAGACCTCACTATAAACGATTAATACGCAACTATTCCTCATTCATAACTGAAACCACTTCATATTCCACTTGTAACTTTTAAAGTAATGTTAATAATTAATTATCAAAATCCAACAATTCCCACGCCTAACGCTGTGTAGTTAGTTATATTTTAATATCAATACTCCTTTTTTTTTGGGAAGGGCGAAGCAGAGCAATTACCTCTCCAACACAACGCAACGTCCTTATTGCTGGGTTTCTAGAGGTGGCAACTACGACTTCAAGAGCTGGCTCCCGCATGCTTAGCACTTTATCCCACAGGTTGAAGAAGCAGCACCCACAGGTGTAGCATATTGTCCAGCATCGTTGTTCGCTCCGCATATTTCAATAGGTGATTGAATCTGACACCATTTTGTCATGCCCGATTCAACAAAATAAAATAATTTTCATACATAAATGAACTTAACAAAACCCCCCAACAAGAATGTTTCTCCATGTCTATTGGCCTTGCTAATTCTCCTCCAAATCAGAAAATGTGAACAAAAATAGTTTGTCGACGACAAACATTTTAAATATGTTTAAGATGCAAAATATTTAATAGTTCAAAGTAACCTGAGATGATTTATAATCAACATGAGACGTGACTATTGCCTTAAATTAGTGGACAATCGAGCACCAGATAAATTTTTACAAAGTAATCAAAACGAGTTTCGATCCAGCATATAACAATATCTCCATATCACCACATCACATTGTAAGATTGTTTTGCTCGATTGGTTTATGCAAAAGAACATCATTACAAATCTAATGGATAAAATGTAGTCATCCATACAAAAGAATATTTTAATACATCAAAACATGTAAAGCACTCACCTTGCAAGTTCTTATAAAGTTAAGTCGAAAGACCACTTGAATATCCCTCATTTCCTCTTCTTACTCTAATACTTTCCCTTCTTCTTCGAATATTTTGTCATCCTGTCATGCATGCATGTTCTCATATATCCCCATAATATATATATACAGCTAATTTTTGTAATGGACAAATTAATTTCCACCATACATGAACACACACCACTACCCTCATTCTTAAATAAAATGCACATCTATATATTCTTCAATATATATGCTATCACTCCACACTCCCAAGTAAATACCTCAGCTTTACTTGATTACTACACCTCTCCACTATTCCTCACTCTTAATTCACCATATTCTCAAGTGAAGACCACACTATAAACGATTAATACGCAAGTATTCCTCATTCATAACTGAAACCACTTCATATTCCACTTGTAACTTATAAAGTAATGTTCATAATTAATTATCAAAATCCAACAATTCCCACGCCTAACGCAGTGTAGTTAGTTATATTTTAATATCAATACTCCTTTTTTTTTGGGAAGTGGGAAGCAGAGCAATTACCTCTCCAACACAACGCGACGTCCTTATTGCTGGGTTTCTAGAGGTGGCAACTACGACTTCAAGAGCTGGCCCCCGCATGCTTAGCACTTTATCCCATAGGTTGAAGAAGCAGCTCCCACAGGTGTAGCACATTGTCCCGCATCGCTGTTCGCTCTGCATATTTCAATAGGTGATTGACTCTGACACCATTTTTTCATGCCCCGATTCAACAAAATAAAATAATTTTCATACATAAATGAACTTAACAAAACCCCCCAACAAGAAAGTTTCTCCTTGTCTATTGGCCTTGCTAATTCTCCTCCAAATCAGAAAATGTGAACAAAAATAGTTTGTCGACGACAAACATTTTAAATATGTTTAAGATGCAAAATATTTAATAGTTCAAAGTAACCTGGGATGATTTATAATCAACATGAGACGTGACTATTGCCTTAAACTAGTGGACAATCGAGCACCAGATAAATTTTTACAAAGTAATCAAAACGAGTTTCGATCCAGCATATAACAATGTCTCCATATCACCACATCACATTGTAAGATTGTTGTATTCGATTGGTTTATGCAAAAGAACATCATTACAAATCTTAAGGATAAAATGTAGTCATCCATATAAAAGAATATTTTAATACGTAAAAACATGTAAAGCACTCACCTTGCAACTTCTTATAAAGTTAAGTAGAAAGACCACTTGAATATCCCTCATTTCCTCTTCTTACTCTAATACTTTCCCTTCTTCTTCTAATATTTTGTCATCCCGTCGGGCATGCATGTTCTCACATATCTCCATAATATATATATACAGCTAATTTTTGTAATGGACAAATTAATTTCCACCATACATGAACACACACCACTACCCTCATTCTTAAATAAAATGCACGTCTATATATTCTTCAATATATATGCTATCACTCCACACTCCCAAGTAAATACATCAGCTTTACTTGATTACTACACCTCTCCACTATTCCTCATTCTTAATTCACCATATTCTCAAGTGAAGACCTCACTATAAACGATTAATACGCAACTATTCCTCATTCATAACTGAAACCACTTCATATTCCACTTGTAACTTATAAAGTAATGTTCATAATTAATTATCAAAATCCAACAATTCCCACGCCTAACGGTGTGTAGTTAGTTATATTTTAATATCAATACTCCTTTTTTTTTGGGAAGGGGGAAGCAGAGCAGTTACCTCTCCAACACAACGCGACGTCCATATTGCTGGGTTTCTAGAGGTGGCAACTAGGAGTTCAAGAGCTGCCTCCCGCATGCTTAGCACTTTATCCCACAGATTGAAGAAGCAGCACCCACAGATGTAGCATATTGTCCCGCATCGTTGTTCGCTCTGCATATTTCAATAGGTGATTGAATCTGACACCATTTTGTCAAGCCCCGATTCAACAAAATAAAATAATTTTCATACATAAATGAACTTAAAAAAACCCCCCAACAAGAAAGTTTCTCCTTGTCTATTGACCTTGCTAATTCTCTTCCAAATCAGAAAATGTGAACAAAAATAGTGTGTCGACGGACCAACAAACATTTTAAATATGTTTAAGATGCAAAATATTTAATAGTTCAAAGTAACCTGAGATGATTTATAATCAACATGAGACGTGACTATTGCCTTAAATTAGTGGACAATCGAGCACCAGATAAATTTTTACAAAGTAATCAAAATGAGTTTCGATCCAGCATATAACAATGCCTCCATATCCCCACATCACATAGTAATTTTGTTATATTCGATTGGTTTATGCAAAAGAACATCATTACAAATCTTATGGATAAAATGTAGTCATCCATATAAAAGAATATTTTGATACATAAAAACATGTAAAGCACTCACCTTGCAAGTTCTTATAATGTTAAGTAGAAAGACCACTAGAATATCCCTCATTTCCTCTTCTTACAGTAACACTTTCCCCAGTTCTTCTAATATTTTGTCATCCCGCCATGCATGCATGTTCTCACATATCTCCATAATATATATGTACAGCTAATTTTTGTAATGGACAAATTAATTTCCACCATATGAACACACACCACTGCCCTCATTCTTAAACAAAATGCACCTCTATACATTCTTCAATAAATATGCTATCACTCCACACTCCCAAGTAAATACATAAGCTTTACCTGATTACTACACCTCTCCACTATTCCTCATTCTTAATTCACCATATTCTCAAGTGAAGACCTCACTATAAACGATTAGTACGCAACTATTCCTCATTCATAACTGAAACCACTTCATATTCCACTTGTAACTTATAAAGTAATGTTCATAATTAATTATCAAATCCAACAATTCCCACGCCTAACGTTATGTAGTTAGTTATATTTTAATATCAATACTCCTTTTTTTTTTTGGGAAGGGGGAACCAGACCAATTACCTCTCCAACACAACGCGATGTCCTTTTTGCTGGGTTTCTAGAGGTGGCAACTATGAGTTCAAGAGCTGGCTCCCGCATGCTTAGCACTTTATCCCACAGGTTGAAGAAGCAGCTCCCGCAGGTGTAGCACATTGTCCCGCATCGCTGTTCGCTCTGCATATTTCAATAGGTGATTGAATCTGACACCATTATTTCATGCCCCGATTCAACAAAATAAAATAATTTTCATACATAAATGAACTTAACAAAACCCCCCAACAAGAAAGTTTCTCCTTGTCTATTGGGCATGCTAATTCTCCTCCAAATCAGAAAATGTGAACAAAAATAGTGTGTCGACAACAAACATTTTAAATATGTTTAAGATGCAAAATATTTGATAGTTCAAAGTAACCTGAGATGATTTATAATCAACATGAGACATGACTATTGCCTTAAACTAGTGGACAATCGAGCACCAGATAAATTTTTACAAAGTAATCAAAACGAGTTTCGATCCAGCATATAACAATGTCTCCATATCACCACATCACATTGTAAGATTGTTGTATTCGATTGGTTTATGCAAAAGAACATCATTACAAATCTTAAGGATAAAATGTAGTCATCCATATTAAAGAATATTTTAATACGTAAAAACATGTAAAGCACTCACCTTGCAAATTCTTATAAAGTTAAGTAGAAAGACCACTTGAATATCCCTCATTTCCTCTTCTTACTCTAATACTTTCCCTTCTTCTTCTAATATTTTGTCATCCCGTCGGGCATGCATGTTCTGACATATCTCCATAATATATATATACAGCTAATTTTTGTAATGGACAAATTAATTTCCACCACACATGAACACACACCACTACCCTTATTCTTAAATAAAATGCACGTCTATATATTCTTCAATATATTTGCTATAACTCCACACTCCCAAGTAAATACATCAGCTTTACTTGATTACTACACCTCTCCACTATTCCTCATTCTTAATTCACCATATTCTCAAGTGAATACCTCACTATAAACAATTAATACGCAACTATTCCTCATTCATAATTGAAACCACTTCATATTCCACTTGTAACTTATAAAGTAATGTTTATAATTAATTATCAAAATCCAACAATTCCCACGCCTAACGCTGTGTAGTTAGTTATATTTTAATATCAATAGTCCTTTTTTTTTGGGAAGGGGGAAGCAGAGCAATTACCTCTCCAACACAACGCAACGTCCTTTTTGCTGGGTTTCTAGAGGTGTCAACTACGAGTTCAAGAGCTGGCTCCCGCATGCTTAGCACTTTATCCCACAGGTTGAAGAAGCAGCTCCCACAGGTGTAGCACATTGTCCCGCATCGCTGTTCGCTCTGCATATTTCAATTGGTGATTGAATCTGACACCATTTTGTCATGCCCCGATTCAACAAAATAAAATAATTTTCATACATAAATGAACTTAACAAAACCCCCAACAAGAAAGTTTCCCCTTGTCTATTGGCCTTGCTAATTCTCCTCGAAATCAGAAAATGTGAACAAAAATAGTATGTCGACAACAAACATTTTAAATATGTTTAAGATGCAAAATATTTAATAGTTCAAAGTAACCTGAGATGATTTATAATCAACATGAGACGTGACTATTGCCTTAAACTAGTGGACAATCGAGCACCAGATAAATTTTTACAAAGTAATCAAAACGAGTTTCGATCCAGCATATAATAATGTCTCCATATCACCACATCACATTGCAAGATTGTCGTATTCGATTGGTTTATGCAAAAGAACATCATTACAAATCTTAAGGATAAAATGTAGTCATCCATATAAAAGAATATTTTAATACGTAAAAACATGTAAAGCACTCACCTTGCAAGTTCTTATAAAGTTAAGTAGAAAGACCACTTGAATATCCCTCATTTCCTCTTCTTACTCTAATACTTTCCCTTCTTCTTCTAATATTTTGTCATACCGTCGTGCATGCATGTTCTCACATATCTCCATAATATATATATACAGCTAATTTTTATAATGGACAAATTAATTTCCACCATACATGAACACACACCACTACCCTCATTCTTAAATAAAATGCACGTCTATATATTGTTCAATATATATGCTATCACTCCACATTCCCAAGTAAATACATCAGCTTTACTTGATTACTACACCTCTCCACTATTCCTAATTCTTAATTCACCATATTCTCAAGTGAAAACCTCACTATAAACGATTAATACGCAACTATTCCTCTTTCATAACTAAAACCACTTCATATTCCACTTGTAACTTATAAAGTAATGGTCATAATTAATTGTCAAAATCCAACAATTCCTACCCCTAACGCTGTGTAGTTAGTTATATTTTAATATAAATACTCCTTTTTATTTGGGAAGGGGGAAGCAGTGCAATTACCCATCCAACACAACGCGACGTCCTTGTTGTTAGGATTCTAGAGGTGGCAATTACGAGTTCAAGAGCTGGGTCCCGTATGCTTTGCACTTTATCCCACAGGTTGAAGAAGCAGCTCCCACAGGTGTAGCACATTGTCCCGCATCGCTGTTCGCTCTGCATATTTCAATAGGTGATTGACTCTGACAACATTTTGTCATGCCCCGATTCAACAAAATAAAATAATTTTTGTACATAAATGAACTTAAAAAAACCCCCCAACAAGAAAGTTTCTCCTTGTCTATTGGCCTTGCTAATTCTCCTCCAAATCAGAAAATGTTAACAAAAATAGTGTGTCGACGGACCAACAAACATTTTAAATATGTTTAAGATGCAAAATATTTAATAGTTCAAAGTAACCTGAGATGATTTATAATCAACATGAGACGTGACTATTGCCTTAAATTAGTGGACAATCGAGCACCAGATAAATTTTTACAATGTAATAAAAACAAGTTTCGATCCAGCATATAACAATGTCTCCATATCACCACATCACATTGTAAGATTGTTATGTTCGATTGGTTTATGCAAATGAACATCATTACAAATCTTAAGGGTAAAATGTAGTTATCCATATAAAAGATATTTTAATACATAAAAACATGTAAAGCACTCACCTTGCAAGTTCTTATAAAGTTAAGTAGAAAGACCACTTGAATATCCCTCATTTCCTCTTTTTACACTAACACTTTCCCCTCTTCTTCTAATATTTTGTCATCCTGCATGCATGTTCTCACATATCTCCATAATTTATATATACAGCTAATTTCTGTAATGGACAAATTAAATTCCACCATACATGAACACACACCACTACCCTCATTCTTAAATAAAATGCACGTCTATATATTCTTCTATAAATATGCTATCACTCCACACTCCCAAGTAAATACATCAGCTTTACTTGATTACTACCCCTCTCCACTATTCCTCATTCTTAATTCACAATATTCTCAAGTGAAGACCTCACTATAAACGATTAATACGCAACTATTCCTCATTCATAACTGAAACCACTTCATATTCCTCTTGTAACTTATAAAGTAATGGTCATAATTAATTATCAAAATCCAATAATTCCTATGCCCAACGCTGTGTAGTTAGTTATGTTTCAATATTAACATTCCTTTTTTTTGGGAAGGGGGAAGTAGAGCAGTTACCCCTCCAACACAACGCGACGTCCTTATTGTCGAGATTCTAGAGATGGCAACTACGAGTTCAAGAGCTGGCTCCCGCATGCTTAGCACTTTATCCCACAGGTTGAAGAAGCAGCTCCCACAGGTGTAGCACATTGTCCCGCATCGCAGTTCGCTCTACATATTTCAATAGGTGATTGACTCTGACACCATTTTGTCATGCCCCGATTCAACAAAATAAAATAATTTTTGTACATAAATGAACTTAAAAAAACCCCCCAACAAGAAAGTTTCTCCTTGTCTATTGGCCTTGCTAATTCTCCTCCAAATCAGAAAATGTTAACAAAAATAGTGTGTCGACGGACCAACAAACATTTTAAATATGTTTAAGATGCAAAATATTTAATAGTTCAAAGTAACCTGAGATGATTTATAATCAACATGAGACGTGACTATTGCCTTAAATTAGTCGACAACCGAGCACCAGATAAATTTTTACAAAGTAATGAAAACAAGTTTCAATCCAGCATATAACAATGTCTCCATATCACCACATCACATTGTAAGATTGTTATATTCGATTGGTGTATGCAAAAGAACATCATTTCAAATCTTAAGGATAAAATGTAATCATCCATATAAAAGAATATTTTAATACTTAAAAACATGTAAAGCACTCCCCTTGCAAGTTCGTATAAAGTTAAGTAGATGGACCACTTGAACATCCCTCATTTCTTCTTCTTACACTAACACTTTCCCCTCTTCTTCTAATATTTTGTCATCCTGCATGCATGTTCTCACATATCTCCATAATTTATATATACAGCTAATTTCTGTAATGGACAAATTAAATTCCACCATACATGAACACACACCACTACCCTCATTCTCTAATAAAATGCACGTCTATATATTCTTCTATAAATATGCTATCACTCCACACTCCCAAGTAAATACATCAGCTTTACTTGATTACTACACCTCTCCACTATTCCTCATTCTTAATTCACCATATTCTCAAGTGAAGACCACACTATAAACGATTAATACGCAACTATTCCTCGTTCATAACTGAAACCACTTCATATTCCCCTTGTAACTTATAAAGCAATGGTCATAATTAATTATCAAAATCTGACAATTCCTACGCCAAACGCTGTGTAGTTAGTTATATTTTAATATTAATATTCCTTTTTTTTTTGGGAAGGGGGAATCAGAGCAATTACCCATCCAACACAACGCGACGTCCTTGTTGTTCGGATTCTACAGGTGGCAATTACGAGTTCAAGAGCTGGCTCCCGTATGCTTTGCACTTTATCCCACAGGTTGAAGAAGCAGCTCCCACAGGTGTAGCACATTGTCCCGCATCGCTGTTCGCTCTGCATATTTCAATAGGTGATTGACTCTGACACCATTTTGTCATGCCCCGATTCAACAAAATAAAATAATTTTTGTACATAAATGAACTTAAAAAACCCCCCAACAAGAAAGTTTCTCCTTGTCTATTGGCCTTGCTAATTCTCCTCCAAATCAGAAAATGTTAACAAAAATAGTGTGTCGACGGACCAACAAACATTTTAAATATGTTTAAGATGCAAAATATTTAATAGTTCAAAGTAACCTAAGATGATTTATAATCAACATGAGACGTGACTATTGCCTTAAATTAGTCGACAACCGAGCACCAGATAAATTTTTACAAAGTAATGAAAACAAGTTTCAATCCAGCATATAACAATGTCTCCATATCACCACATCACATTGTAAGATTGTTATATTCGATGGGTGTATGCAAAAGAACATCATTTCAAATCTTAAGGATAAAATGTAATCATCCATATAAAAAAATATTTTAATACTTAAAAACATGTAAAGCACTCACCTTGCAAGTTCGTATAAAGTTAAGTAGATGGACCACTTGAACATCCCTCATTTCCTCTTCTTACACTAACACTTTGCCCTCTTCTACTAATATTTTGTCATCCTGCATGCATGTTCTCACATATCTCCATAATTTATATATACAGCTAATTTCTGTAATGGACAAATTAAATTCCACCATACATGAACACACACCACTACCCTCATTCTTTAATAAAATGCACGTCTATATATTCTTCTATAAATATGCTATCACTCCACACACCCAAGTAAATACATCAGCTTTACTTGATTACTACACCTCTCCACTATTCCTCATTCTTAATTCACCATATTCTCAAGTGAAGACCTCACTATAAACGATTAATACGCAACTATTCCTCATTCATAACTGAAACCACTTCATATTCCTCTTGTAACTTATAAAGTGATGGTCATAATTAATTATCAAAATCCAATAATTCCTATGCCCAACGCTGTGTAGTTAGTTATATTTCAATATTAATATTCCTTTTTTTTGGGAAGGGGGAAGTAGAGAAGTTACCCCTCCAACACAACGCGACGTCCTTATTGTTGGGATTCTAGAGGTGGCAACTACGAGTTCAAGAGCGGGCTCCCGCATGCTTAGCACTTTATTCCACAGGTTGAAGAAGAAGCTCCCACAGGTGTAGCACATTGTCCCGCATCGCAGTTCGCTCTACATATTTCAATAGGTGATTGACTCTGACACCATTTTGTCATGCGCCGATTCAACAAAATAAATTAATTTTCGTACATAAATGAACTTACCAAAACTCCCCCAACAAGAAAGTTTCTCCTTGTCTATTGGCCTTGCTAATTCTCCTCCAAATCAGAAAATGTGAACAAAAATAGTGTGTCGACGGACCAACAAACATTTTAAATATGTTTAAGATGCAAAATATTTAATAGTTCAAAGTAACCTGAGATGATTTATAATCAACATGAGACGTGACTATTGCCTTAAATTAGTGGACAATCGAGCACCCGATAAATTTTTACAATGTAATAAAAACAAGTTTCGATCCAGCATATAACAATGTCTCCATATCACCACATCACATTGTAAGATTGTTATGTTCGATTGGTTTATGCAAATGAACATCATCACAAATCTTAAGGGTAAAATGTAGTTATCCATATAAAAGATATTTTAGTACATAAAAACATGTAAAGCACTCACCTTGCAAGTTCTTATAAAGTTAAGTAGAAAGACCACTTGAATATCCCTCATTTCCTCTTTTTACACTAACACTTTCCCCTCTTCTTCTAATATTTTGTCATCCTGCATGCATGTTCTCACATATCTCCATAATTTATATATACAACTAATTTCTGTAATGGAGAAATTAAATTCCACCATACATGAACACACACCACTACCCTCATTCTTAAATAAAATGCACCTCCATACATTCTTCAATAAATATGCTATCACTCTACACACCCAAGTAAATAGATCAGCTTTACTTGATTACTACACCTCTCCACTATTCCTCATTCTTAATTCACCATATTCTCAAGTGAAGACCTTACTATAAACGATTAATACGCAACTATTCCTCATTCATAACTGAAACCCCTTCATATTCCACTTGTAACTTATAAAGTAATGGTCATAATTAATTGTCAAAATCCAACAATTCCTACGCCCAACGCTGTGTAGTTAGTTATATTTTAATATTAATATTCCTTTTACTTTGGGAAGGGGGAAGCAGAGCAATTACCCCTCCAACACAACGCGACGTCCTTATTGTTGGGATTCTAGAGGTGGCAACTACGAGTTCAAGAGCTGGCTCTCGCATGCTTAGCACTTTATCCCACAGGTTGAAGAAGCAGCTCCCACAAGTGTAGCACATTATCCCACATCGCGGTTCGCTATGCTTATTTCAATAGATGATTGGCTCTGACACAATTTTGCCATGCCCCGATTCAACAAATAAAATAATTTTTGTACATAAATGAACTTAACAAAACCCACCAACAAGAAAGTTTCTCCTTGTCTATTGGCCTTCCTAATTCTCCTCCAAATCAGAAAATGTGAACAAAAATAGTGTGTCGACGGACCAACAAACGTTTTAAATATGTTTAACATGCAAAATATTTTATAGTTCAAAGTAACCTGAGATGATTTATAATCAACATGAGACGTGACTATTGCCTTAAATTAGTGGACAATCGAGCACCAGATAAATTTTTACAAAGTAATCAAAACGAGTTTCGATCCAGCATATAACAATGCCTCCATATCCCCACATCACATTGTAATTTTGTTATATTCGATTGGTTTATGCAAAAGAACATCATTACAAATCTAATGGATAAAATACAGTCATCCATACAAAAGAATATTTTAATACATAAAAACATGTAAAGCACTCACCTTGCAAGTTCTTATAAAGTTAAGTAGAAAGACCACTTGAATATCCCTCATTTCCTCTTCTTACTCTAATACTTTCCCTTCTTCTTTGAATATTTTGTCATCCCGTCATGCATGCATGTTCTCATATATCTCCATAATATATATATACAGCTAATTTTTGTAATGGACAAATTAATTTCCACCATACATGAACACACACCACTACCCTCATTCTTAAATAAAATGCACGTCTATATATTCTTCAATATATATGCTATCACTCCACACTCCCAAGTAAATACATCAGCTTTACTTGATTACTACACCTCTCCACTATTCCTCATTCTTAATTCACCATATTCTCAAGTGAAGACCTCACTATAAACGATTCCTCATTCATAACTGAAACCACTTCATATTCCACTTGTAACTTATAAAGTAATGGTCATAATTAATTATCAAAATCCAACAATTCCTACGCCTAAAGCTGTGTAGTTTGTTATATTTTAATATCGATACTCCTTTTTTTTTTGGGAAGGGGGAAGCAGAGCAATTACCCCTCCAACACAATGCGACGTC
The DNA here is from genome assembly GCA_018894105.1 of Jacaranda mimosifolia. Taxonomy (NCBI): domain Eukaryota; kingdom Viridiplantae; phylum Streptophyta; class Magnoliopsida; order Lamiales; family Bignoniaceae; genus Jacaranda; species Jacaranda mimosifolia. Next base: position 19,053,498 of record CM032123.1, read on the forward strand.
CTTATTGCTGGGTTTCTAGAGGTGGCAACTACGAGTTCAAGAGCTGGCTCCCGCATGCTTAGCACTTTATCCCACAGGTTGAAGAAGCAGCTCCCACAGGTGTAGCACAACGTCCCGCATCGCTGTTCGTTCTGCATATTTCAATAGGTGATTTACTCCGACACCATATTGTCATGCCCCGATTCAACAAAATAAAATAATTTTCATACATAAATGAACTTAACAAAACCCCCCAATAAGGAAGTTTCTCCTTGTCTATTGGCCTTGCTAATTCTCCTCCAAATCAAAAAATGTGAACAAAAATAGTGTGTCGACGACAAACATTTTAAATATGTTTAAGATGCAAAATATTTAATAGTTCAAAGTAACCTGAGATGATTTATAATCAACATGAGACGTGACTATTGCTTTAAATTAGTGGACAATCGAGGACTAGATAAATTTTTACAAAGTAATCAAAACAAGTTTCGATCCAGCATATAACAATATCTCCATATCACCACATCACATTGTAAGATTGTTATGCTCGATTGTTTTATGCAAAAGAACATCATTACAAATCTTATGGATAAAATGTAGTCATCCATATAAAAGAATATTTTAATACATAAAAACATGTAAAGCACTCACCTTGCAAGTTCTTATAAAGTTAAATAGAAAGACCACTTGAATATCCCTCATTTCCTCTTCTTACTCTAACACTTTCCCTTCTTCTTCGAATCTTTTGTCATCCCGTCATGCATGCATGTTCTCATATATCTCCATAATATATATATACAGCTAATTTTTGTAAAGGACAAATTAATTTCCACCATACATGAACACACACCACTACCCTCATTCTTAAATAAAATGCACGTCTATATATTCTTCAATATATATGCTATCACTCCACACACCCAAGTGAATACATCAGCTTTACTTGATTACTACACCTCTCCACTATTCCTCATTCTTAATTCACCACAATCTCAAGTGAAGACCTCACTATAAACGATTAATATGCAACTATTCCTCCTTCATAACTGAAACCACTTCATATTCGACTTATAACTTATAAAGTAATGTTCATAATTAATTATCAAAATCCTACAATTCCCACGCCTAACGCTGTGTAGTTAGTTATATTTTAATGTCAATACTGCTTTTTTTTTGGGAAGGGGGAAGCAGAGCAATTACCCCTCCAACACAACGCGACGTCCTTTTTGCTGGGTTTCTAGAGGTGGCAACTATGAGTTCAAGAGTTGGCTCCCGCATGCTTAGCACTTTATCCCACAGGTTGAAGAAGCAGCTCCCACCGGTGTAGCACATTGTCCCGCATCGCTGTTCGCTCTGCATATTTCAATATGCGATTGAATCTGACACCATTTTGTCATGCCCCGGTTCAACAAAATAAAATAATTTTCATACATAAATGAACTTAACAAAACCCCCCAACAAGAAAGTTTCTCCTTGTCTGTTGGCCTTGCTAATTCTCCTCCAAATCTGAAAATGTGAACAAAAATAGTGTGTCGACAACAAACATTTTAAATATGTTTAAGATGCAAAATATTTAATAGTTCAAAGTAACCTGAGATGATGTATAATCAACATGAGACGTGACTATTGCCTTAAACTACTGGACAATCGAGCACCAGATAAATTTTTACAAAGTAATCAAAACGAGTTTCGATCCAGCACAAAACAATGTCTCCATATCACCACATCACATTGTAAGATTGTTGTATTCGATTGGTTTATGCAAAAGAACATCATTACAAATCTTAAGGATAAAATGTAGTCATCCATATAAAAGAATATTTTAATACGTAAAAACATGTAAAGCACTCACCTTGCAAGTTCTTATAAAGTTAAGTAGAAAGACCACTTGAATATCCCTCATTTCCTCTTCTTACTCTAATACTTTCCCTTCTTCTTCGAATCTTTTGTCATCCCGTCATGCATGCATGCTCTCATATATCTCCATAATATATATATACAACTAATTTTTGTAATGGACAAATTAATTTCCATCATACATGAACACACACCACTACCCTCATTCTTAAATAAAATGCACGTCAATATATTCTTCAATATATATGCTATCACTCCACACACCCAAGTGAATACATCAGCTTTACTTGATTACTACACCTCTCCACTATTCCTCATTCTTAATTCACCATATTCTCAAGTGAAGTCCTCACTATAAAAGATTAACACGCAACTATTCCTCATTCATAACTGAAACCACTTCATATTCCACTTATAACTTATAAAGTAATGTTCATAATTAATTATCAAAATCCAACAATTCCCACGCCTAACACTGTGTAGTTAGTTATATTTTAATATCAATACTCCTTTTTTTTTGGCAAGGGGGAAGCAGAGCAATTACCTCTCCAACACAACGCGACGTCCTTTTTGCTGGGTTTCTAGAGGTGGCAACTATGAGTTCAAGAGTTGGCTCCCGCATGCTTAGCACTTTATCCCACAGGTTGAAGAAGCAGCTCCCACCAGTGTAGCACATTGTCCCGCATCGCTGTTCGCTCTGCATATTTCAATAGGTGATTGAATCAGACACTATTTTGTCATGCCCCGATTCAACAAAATAAAATAATTTTCATACATAAATGAACTTAACAAAACCCCCCAACAAGAAAGTATCTCCTTGTCAATTGGCCTTGCTAATTCTCCTCCAAATCAGAAAATGTGAACAAAAATATTGTGTTGACAACAAACATTTTAAATATGTTTAAGATGCAAAATATTTAATAGTTCAAAGTAACCTGAGATGATTTAAAATCAACATGAGACGTGACTATTGCTTTAAATTAGTGGACAATCGTACACCAGATAAATTTTTACAAAGTAATCAAAACAAGTTTCGATCCAGCATATAACAATATCTCCATATCACCACATCACATTGTAAGATTGTTATGCTCGATTGGTTTATGGAAAAGAACATCATTACACATAAAAACATGTAAAGCACTCACCTTGCAAGTTCTTATAATGTTAAGTAGAAAGACCACTCGAATATCCCTCATTTCCTCCTCTTACACTAACACTTTCCCTTCTTCTTCTAATATTTTGTCATCCCGTCATGCATGCATGTTCTCACATATCTCCATAATATATATATACAGCTAATTTTTGTAATGGACAAATTAATTTCCACCATACATGAACACACACCACTACCCTCGTTCTTAAATAAAATGCACCTCTATATTTTCTTCAATAAATATGCTATCACTCCACACTCCCAAGTAAATACATCAGCTTTACTTGATTACTACACCTCTCCACTATTCCTCATTCTTAATTCACCATATTCTCATGTGAAAACCTAACTATAAATGATTGGTACGCAACTATTCCTCATTCATAACTGAAACCACTTCATATTCCACTTGTAACTTATAAAGTAATGGTCATAATGAATTGTCAAAATCCAACAATTCCTACGCCCAACGCTGTGTAGTTAGTTATATTTTAATATCAATACTCATTTTTCTTTGGGAAGGGGGAAGTAGAGCAATTACCCATCCAACACAACGCGACGTCCTTATTGCTGGGTTTCTAGAGGTGGCAACTACGAGTTCAAGAGCTGGCTCCCGCATGCTTAGCACTTTATCCCACAGGTTGAAGAAGCAGCTCCCACAGGTGTAGCATATTGTCCCGCATCGCTGTTCGCTCTGCATATTTCAATAGGTGATTGAATCTGACACCATTTTGTCATGCTCCGATTCAACAAAATAAAATAATTTTCAGACATAAATGAACTTAAGAAAACCCCCCAACAAGAAAGTTTCTCCTTGTCTATTGACCTTGCTAATTCTCTTCCAAATCAGAAAATGTGAACAAAAATAGTGTGTCGACGGACCAACAAACATTTTAAATATGTTTAAGATGCAAAATATTTAATAGTTCAAAGTAACCTGAGATGATTTATAATCAAAATGAGACGTGACTATTGCCTTAAATTAGTGGACAATCGAGCACCAGATAAATTTTTACAAAGTAATCAAAACGAGTTTCGATCCAGCATATAACAATGCCTCCATATCCCCACATCACATTATAATTTTGTTATATACGATTTTTTTATGCAAAAGAACATCATTACAAATCTTAAGGATAAAATGTAGTCATCCATATAAAAGAATACTTTAATACATAAAAACATGTAAAGCACTCACCTTGCAAGTTCTTATAATGTTAAGTAGAAAGACTACTTGAATATCCCTCATTTCCTCTTCTTACACTAACACTTTCCCCTCTTCCTCTAATATTTTGTCATCCCACCATGCATGCATGTTCTCACATATCTCCATAATATATATATACAGCTAATTTTTGTAATGGACAAATTAATTTCCACCATGCATGAACACACACCACTACCCTCATTCTTAAATAAAATGCACCTCTATATATTCTTCAATAAATATGCTATCACTCCACTCTCCCAAGTAAATACATCAGCTTTACCTGATTACTACACCTCTCCACTATTCCTCATTCTTAATTCACCATATTCTCAAGTGAAGACCCCACTATAAACGATTAATACGCAACTATTCCTCATTCATAACTGAAACCACTTCATATTCCACTTGTAACTTATAAAGTAATGTTCATAATTAATTATCAAAATCCAACAATCCCCACGCCTAACGCTGTGTAGTTAGTTATATTATAATATCAATACTCCTTTTTTTTGGGAAGGGGGAAGCAGAGCAATTACCTCCCCAACAAAACGCGACGTCCTTATTGCTGGGTTTCTAGAGGTGGCAACTACGAGTTCAAGAGCTGGCTCCCACATGCTTAGCACTTTATCCCACAGGTTGAAGAAGCAGCTCCCACAGGTGTAGCACATTGTCCCGTATTGCTCTTCGCTTTGCATATTTCAATAGGTGATTGAATCTGACACCATTTTGTCATGCCCCGATTCAACAAAATAAAATAATTTTCATACATAAATGAACTTAACAAAACCCCCCAACAAGAAAGTTTCTCCCTGTCTATTGGCCTTGCTAATTCTCCTCCAAATCAGAAAATGTGAACAAAAATCGTGTGTCGACAACTAACATTTTAAATATGTCTAAGATGCAAAATATTTAATAGTTCAAAGTAACCTGAGATGATTTATAATCAACAAGAGACGTGACTATTGCCTTAAATTAGTGGACAATCGAGCACCAGAGAAATTTTTACAAAGTAATCAAAACAAGTTTCGATCCAGCATATAACAATATCTCTATATCACCACATCACATTGTAAGATTGTTATGCTCGATTGGTTTATGCAAAAGAACATCATTACAAATCTTGAGGATAAAACGTAGTCATCCATATAAAAGAATACTTTAATACATAAAAACATTTAAAGCACTCACCTTGCAAGTTTTTATAATGTTAAGTAGAAAGACCACTTGAATATCCCTCATTTCCTCTTCTTGCACTAACACTTTCCCCTCTTCTTCTAATATTTTGTCATCCCACCATGCATGTATGTTCTCACATATCTCCATAATATATATATACAGCTAATTTTTGTAATGGACAAATTAATTTCCACCATGCATGAACACACACCACTACCCTCATTCTTAAATAAAATGCACCTCTATATATTCTTCAATAAATATGCTATCACTCCACACTCCCAAGTAAATACATCTGCTTTACCTGATTACTACACCTCTCCACTATTCCTCATTCTTAATTCACCATATTCTCAAGTGAAGACCTCACTATAAACGATTAATACGCAACTATTCCTTATTCATAACTGAAACCACTTCATATTCCACTTGGAACTTATAAAGCAATGGTCATAATTAATTATCAAAATCCGACAATTCCTATGCCGAACGCTGTGTAGTTGGTTATATTTTAATATTAATATTCCTTTTTTTTGGGAAGGGGGAAGCAAAACAATTATCCATCCAACACAACGCGACGTCCTTATTGTTGGGATTCTAGAGGTGGCAACTACGAGTTCTAGAGCTGGCTCCCGCATGCTTAGCACTTTGTCCCACAGGTTGAAGAAGCAGCTCCCACAGGTGTAGCACATTGTCCCGCATCACTGTTCGCTCTGCATATTTCAATAGGTGATTGACTCTGACACCATTTTGTCATGCCCCGATTCAACAAAATAAAATAATTTTTGTACATAAATGAACTTAACAAAACCCCCCAACAAGAAAGTTTCTCCTTGTCAATTGGCCTAGCTAATTCTCCTCCAAATCAGAAAATGTGAACAAAAATAGTGTGTCGACGGACCAACAAACATTTTAAATATGTTTAAGATGCAAAATATTTAATAGTTCAAAGTAACCTGAGATGATTTATAATCAACATGAGACGTGACTATTGCCTTAAATTAGTGGACAATCGAGCACCAGATAAATTTTTACAAAGTAGTGAAAACAAGTTTCAATCCAGCATATAACAATGTCTCCATATCAGCACATCACATTGTAAGATTGTTATATTCGATTGGTGTATGCAAAAGAACATCATTTCAAATCTTAAGGATAAAATGTAATCATCCATATAAAAGAATATTTTAATACTGAAAAACATGTAAAGCACTCCCCTTGCAAGTTCTTATAAAGTTAAGTAGAAAGACCACTTGAACATCCCTCATTTCCTCTTCTTACACTAACACTTTCCCCTCTTCTTCTATTATTTTATCATCCCGTCATGCATGCATGTTCTCACATATCTCCATAATATATATATACAGCTAATTTTTGTAACGGACAAATTAATTTCCACCATACATGAACACACACCACTACCCTCATTCTTTAATAAAATGCACGTCTATATATTCTTCAATAAATATGCTATCACTCCACACTCCCAAGTAAATACATCAGCTTTACTTGATTACTACACCTCTCCACTATTCCTCATTCTTAATTCACCATATTCTCAAGTGAAGACCTCACTATAAACGATTAATACGCAACAATTCCTCGTTCGTAACTGAAACCACTTCATATTCCACTTGTAACCTATAAAGCAATGGTCATAATTAATTATCAAAATCCGACAATTCCTATGCCAAACGCTGTGTAGTTAGTTATATTTTAATATTAATATTCCTTTTTTTTGGGAAGGGGGAAGCAGAGCAATTACCCATCCAACACAACGCGATGTCCTTATTGTTGGGATTCTAGAGGTGGCAACGACGAGTTGAAGAGCTGGCTCCCGCATGCTTAGCACTTTATCCCACAGGTTGAAGAAGCTGCTCCCACAGGTGTAGCACATTGTCCCGCATCACTGTTCGCTCTGCATATTTCAATAGGTGATTGACTCTGACACCATTTTGTCATGCCCCGATTCAACAAAATAAAATAATTTTTGTACACAAATGAACTTAACAAAACCCCCCAACAAGAAAGTTTCTCCTTGTCTATTGGCCTTGCTAATTCTCCTCCAAATCAGAAAATGTGAACAAAAATAGTGTGTCGACGGACCAACAAACATTTTAAATATGTTTAAGATGCAAAATATTTAATAGTTCAAAGTAACCTGAGATGATTTATAATCAACATGAGACGTGACTATTGCCTTAAATTAGTGGACAATCGAGCACCAGATAAATTTTTACAAAGTAATGAAAACAAGTTTCAATCCAGCATATAACAATGTCTCCATATCAGCACATCACATTGTAAGATTGTTATATTCGATTGGGGTATGCAAAAGAACATCATTTCAAATCTTAAGGATAAAATCTAATCATCCATATAAAAGAATATTTTAATACTGAAAAACATGTAAAGCACTCCCCTTGCAAGTTCTTATAAAGTTAAGTAGAAAGACCACTTGAACATACCTCATTTCCTCTTCTTACACTAACACTTTCCCCTCTTCTTCTAATATTTTATCATCCCGTCATGCATGCATGTTCTCACATATCTCCATAATATATATATGCAGCTAATTTTTGTAACGGACAAATTAATTTCCAGCATACATGAACACACACCACTACCCTCATTCTTTAATAAAATGCACGTCTATATATTCTTCAATAAATATGCTATCACTCCACACTCCCATGTAAATACATCAGCTTTACTTGATTACTACACCTTTCCACTATTCCTCATTCTTAATTCACCATATTCTCAAGTGAAGACGTCACTATAAATGGTAAATATGCAACAATTCCTCGTTCGTAACTAAAACCACTTCATATTCCACTTGTAACCAATAAAGCAATGGTCATAATTAAATATCAAAATCCGACAATTCCTATGCCAAACGCTGTGTAGTTAGTTATATTTTAATATTAATATTCCTTTTTTTTTGGGAGGGGGAAGCAGAGCAATTACCCATCCAACACAACGCGACGTCCTTATTGTTGGGATTCTAGAGGTGCCAACGACGAGTTGAAGAGCTGGCTCCCGCATGCTTAGCACTTTATCCCACAGGTTGAAGAAGCTGCTCCCACAGGTGTAGCACATTGTCCCGCATCACTGTTCGCTCTGCATATTTCAATAGGTGATTGACTCTGACACCATTTTGTCATGCCCCGATTCAACAAAATAAAATAATTTTTGTACACAAATGAACTTAACAAAACCCCCCAACAAGAAAGTTTCTCCTTGTCTATTGGCCTTGCTAATTCTCCTCCAAATCAGAAAATGTGAACAAAAATAGTGTGTCGACGGACCAACAAACATTTTAAATATGTTTAAGATGCAAAATATTTAATAGTTCAAAGTAACCTGAGATGATTTATAATCAACACGAGACGTGACTATTGCCTTAAATTAGTGGACAATCGAGCACCAGATAAATTTTTACAAAGTAATGAAAACAAGTTTCAATCCAGCATATAACAATGTCTTCATATCAGGACATCACATTGTAAGATTGTTATATTCGATTGGTGTATGCAAAAGAACATCATTTCAAATCTTAAGGATAAAATCTAATCATCCATATAAAAGAATATTTTAATACTGAAAAACATGTAAAGCACTCCCCTTGCAAGTTCTTATAAAGTTAACTAGAAAGACCACTTGAATATCCCTCATTTCCTCTTCTTACACTAACACTTTCCCTCTTCCTCTAATATTTTGTCATCCCGTCATGCATGCATGTTCTCACATATCTCCATAATATATATATACAGCTAATTTTTGTAATGGACAAATTAATTTCCACCATACATGAACACACACCACTACCCTCATTCTTTAATAAAATGCACGTCTATATATTCTTCAATAAATATGCTATCACTCCACACTCCCAAGTAAATACATCAGCTTTACTTGGTTACTACACCTCTCCACTATTCCTCATTCTTAATTCACCATATTCTCAAGTGAAGAACTCACTATAAACGATTAATACGCAACTATTCCTCGTTCGTAACTGAAACCACTTCATATTCCACTTGTAACTTATAAAGCAATGGTCATAATTAATTATCAAAATCCGACAATTCCTATGCCGAACGCTGTTTAGTTGGTTATATTTTAATATTGATTTTCCTTTTTTTTTGGGAAGGGGGAAGCAGAACAATTATCCATCCAACACAACGCGACGTCCTTATTGTTTGGATTCTAGAGGTGGCAACTACGAGTTCAAGAGCTGGCTCCCGCATGCTTAGCACTTTATCCCACAGGTTGAAGAAGCAGCTCCCACAGGTGTAGCACATTGTCCCGCATCATTGTTCGCTCTGCATATTTCAATAGGTGATTGACTCTGACACCATTTCTTCGTGCCCCGATTTAACAAAATAAAATAATTTTTGTACATAAATGAACTTAACAAAACCCCCCAACAAGAAAGTTTCTCCTTGTCTATTGGCCTTGCTAATTCTCCTCCAAATCAGAAAATGTGAACAAAAATTGTGTGTCGATGGACCAACAAACATTTTAAATATTTTTAAGATGATAAATATTTAATAGTTCAAAGTAACCTGGGATGATTTATAATCAACATGAGACGTGACTATTGCCTTAAATTAGTGGACAATCGAGAACCAGATAAATTTTTACAAAGTAATCAAAACAAGTTTCGATCCAGCATATAACAATGTCTCCATATCTCCACATCACATTGTAAGATTGTTATGTTCGATTGGTTTATGCAAAAGAACATCATAACAAATCTTGAGGATAAAATGTAGTCATCCATATAAAAGATATTTTAATAAATAAAAACATGTAAAGCACTCACCTGGCAAGTTCTTATAAAGTTAAGTAGAAAGACCACTTGAATATCCCTCATTTCCTCTTCTTACACTAACACTTTCCCCTCTTCTTCTAATATTTTGTCATCCCGTCATGCATGCATGTTCTCACATATCAGCATAATATATATATATACAGCTAATTTTTGTAATGGACAAATTAATTTCCACCATACATGAACACACACCACTACCCTCATTCTTTAATAAAATGCACGTCCATATATTCTTCAATAAATATGCTATCACTCCACACTCCCAAGTAAATACATCAGCTTTACTTGGTCACTACACCTCTCCACTATTCCTCATTCTTAATTCACCATATTCTTAAGTGAAGACCTCACTATAAACGATTAATACGCAACTATTCCTCGTTCGTAACTGAAACCACTTCATATTCCACTTGTAACTTATAAAGCAATGGTCATAATTAATTATCAAAATCCGACAATTGCTATGCCGAACGCTGTGTAGTTGGTTATATTTTAATATTAATATTCCTTTTTTTTTGGGAAGGGGGAAGCAGAGCAATTACCCTTCCAACACAACGCGACGTCCTTATTGTTGGGATTCTAGAGGTGGCAACTACGAGTTCGAGAGCTGGCTCCCGCATGCTTAGCACTTTATCCCACAGGTTGAAGAAGCAGCTCCCACAGGTGTAGCACATTGTCCCGCATCACTGTTCGCTCTGCATATTTAAATAGGTGATTGACTCTGGCACCATTTTGTCATGCCCCGATCCAACAAAATAAAATAATTTTTGTACATAAATGAACTTAACAAAACCCCCCAACAAGAAAGTTTCTCCTTGTCTATTGGCCTTGCTAATTCTCCTCCAAATCAGAAAATGTGAACAAAAATAGTGTGTCGACGGACCAACAAACATTTTAAATATGTTTAAGATGCAAAATATTTAATAGTTCAAAGTAACCTGAGATGATTTATAATCAACATGAGACGTGACTATTGCCTTAAATTAGTGGACAATCGAGCACCAGATAAATTTTTACAAAGTAATGAAAACTAGTTTCAATCCAGCATATAACAATGTCTCCATATCACCACATCACATTGTAAGATTGTTATATTCGATTGGTGTATGCAAAAGAACATCATTTCAAATCTTAAGGATAAAATGTAATCATCCATATAAAAGAATATTTTAATACTTAAAAACATGTAAAGCACTCCCCTTGCAAGTTCTTATAAAGTTAAGTAGAAAGAACACTTGAATATCCCTCATTTCCTCTTCTTACACTAACACTTTCCCCTCTTCTTCTAATATTTTGTCATCCCGTCTTGCATGCATGTTCTCACATATCTCCATAATATATATATACATCTAATTTTTGTAATGGACAAATTAATTTCCACCATACATGAACACACACCACTACCCTCATTCTTTAATAAAATGCACGTCCATATATTCTTCAATAAATATGCTATCACTCCACACTCCCAAGTAAATACATCAGCTTTACTTGGTCACTACACCTCTCCACTATTCCTCATTCTTAATTCACCATATTCTTAAGTGAAGACCTCACTATAAACGATTAATACGCAACTATTCCTCGTTCGTAACTGAAACCACTTCATATTCCACTTGTAACTTATAAAGCAATGGTCATAATTAATTATCAAAATCCGACAATTCCTATGCCGAACGCTGTGTAGTTGGTTATATTTTGATATTAATATTCCTTTTTTTTTGGGAAGGGGGAAGCAGAGCAATTACCCTTCCAACACAACGCGACGTCCTTATTGTTGGGATTCTAGAGGTGGCAACTACGAGTTCGAGAGCTGGCTCCCGCATGCTTAGCACTTTATCCCACAGGTTGAAGAAGCAGCTCCCACAGGTGTAGCACATTGTCCCGCATCACTGTTCGCTCTGCATATTTCAATAGGTGATTGACTCTGGCACCATTTTGTCATGCCCCGATCCAACAAAATAAAATAATTTTTGTACATAAATGAACTTAACAAAACCCCCCAACAAGAAAGTTTCTGCTTGTCTATTGGCCTTGCTAATTCTCCTCCAAATCAGAAAATGTGAACAAAAATAGTATGTCGACGGACCAACAAACATTTTAAATATGTTTAAGATGCAAAATATTTAATAGTTCAAAGTAACCTGAGATGATTTATAATCAACATGAGACGTGACTATTGCCTTAAATTAGTGGACAATCGAGCACCAGATAAATTTTTACAAAGTAATGAAAACTAGTTTCAATCCAGCATATAACAATGTCTCCATATCACCACATCACATTGTAAGATTGTTATATTCGATTGGTGTATGCAAAAGAACATCATTTCAAATCTTAAGGATAAAATGTAATCATCCATATAAAAGAATATTTTAATACTTAAAAACATGTAAAGCACTCCCCTTGCAAGTTCTTATAAAGTTAAGTAGAAAGACCACTTGAATATCCCTCATTTCCTCTTCTTACACTAACACTTTCCCCTCTTCTTCTAATATTTTGTCATCCCGTCATGCATGCATGTTCTCACATATCTTCATAATATATACATACAGCTAATTTTTGTAATGGACAAATTAATTTCCACCATACATGAACACACACCACTGCCCTCATTCTTTAATAAAATGCAAGTCTACATATTCTTCAATAAATATGCTATCACTCCACACTCCCATGTAAATACATCAGCTTTACTTGATTACTACACCTCTCCACTATTCCTCATTCTTAATTCACCATATTCTCAAGTGAAGACCTCACTATAAACGATTAATACGCAACTATTCCTCATTCGTAACTGAAACCACTTCATATTCCACTTGTAACCTATACAGCAATGGTCATAATTAATTATCAAAATCCGACAATTCCTATGCCAAACGCTGTGTAGTTAGTTATATTTTAATATTAATATTCCTTTTTTTTTTGGGAGGGGGAAGCAGAGCAATTACCTATCCAACACAACGCGACGTCCTTATTGTTGGGATTCTAGAGGTGGCAACTACGAGTTCAAGAGCTGGCTCCCGCATGCTTAGCACTTTATCCCACAGGTTGAAGAAGGAGCTCCCACAGGTGTAACACATTGTCCCGCATCACTGTTCGCTCTGCATATTTCAATAGGTGATTGACTCTGGCACCATTTTTTCATGCCCCGATCCAACAAAATAAAATAATTTTTGTACATAAATGAACTTAACAAAACCCCCCAACAAGAAAGTTTCTCCTTGTCTATTGGCCTTGCTAATTCTCCTCCAAATCAGAAAATGTGAACAAAAATAGTGTGTCGACGGACCAACAAACATTTTAAATATGTTTAAGATGCAAAATATTTAATAGTTCAAAGTAACCTGAGATGATTTATAATCAACATGAGACGTGACTATTGCCTTAAATTAGTGGACAATCGAGCACCAGATAAATTTTTACAAAGTAATGAAAACTAGTTTCAATCCAGCATATAACAATGTCTCCATATCACCACATCACATTGTAAGATTGTTATATTCGATTGGTGTATGCAAAAGAACATCATTTCAAATCTTAAGGATAAAATGTAATCATCCATATAAAAGAATATTTTAATACTTAAAAACATGTAAAGCACTCCCCTTGCAAGTTCTTACAAAGTTAAGTAGAAAGAACACTTGAATATCCCTCATTTCCTCTTCTTACACTAACACTTTCCCCTCTTCTTCTAATATTTTGTCATCCCGTCTTGCATGCATGTTCTCACACATCTCCATAATATATATATACATCTAATTTTTGTAATGGACAAATTAATTTCCACCATACATGAACACACACCACTACCCTCATTCTTTAATAAAATGCACGTCCATATATTCTTCAATAAATATGCTATCACTCCACACTCCCAAGTAAATACATCAGCTTTACTTGGTCACTACACCTCTCCACTATTCCTCATTCTTAATTCACCATATTCTTAAGTGATGACCTCACTATAAACGATTAATACGCAACTATTCCTCGTTCGTAACTGAAACCACTTCATATTCCACTTGTAACTTATAAAGCAATGGTCATAATTAATTATCAAAATCCGACAATTCCTATGCCGAACGCTGTGTAGTTGGTTATATTTTAATATTAATATTCCTTTTTTTTTGGGAAGGGGGAAGCAAAGCAATTACCCTTCCAACACAACACGACGTCCTTATTGTTGGGATTCTAGAGGTGGCAACTACGAGTTCGAGAGCTGGCTCCCGCATGCTTAGCACTTTCTCCCACAGGTTGAAGAAGCAGCTCCCACAGGTGTAGCACATTGTCCCGCATCGCTGTTCGCTCTGCATATTTCAATAGGTGATTGACTCTGGCACCATTTTGTCATGCCCCGATCCAACAAAATAAAATAATTTTTGTACATAAATGAACTTAACAAAACCCCCCAACAAGAAAGTTTCTCCTTGTCTATTGGCCTTGCTAATTCTCCTCCAAATCAGAAAATGTGAACAAAAATAGTGTGTCGACGGACCAACAAACATTTTAAATATGTTTAAGATGCAAAATATTTAATAGTTCAAAGTAACCTGAGATGATTTATAATCAACATGAGACGTGACTATTGCCTTAAATTAGTGGACAATCGAGCACCAAATAAATTTTTACAAAGTAATGAAAACTAGTTTCAATCCAGCATATAACAATGTCTCCATATCACCACATCACATTGTAAGATTGTTATATTCGATTGGTGTATGCAAAAGAACATCATTTCAAATCTTAAGGATAAAATGTAATCATCCATATAAAAGAATATTTTAATACTTAAAAACATGTAAAGCACTCCCCTTGCAAGTTCTTATAAAGTTAAGTAGAAAGACCACTTGAACATCCCTCAATTCCCCTTCTTACACTAACACTTTCCCCTCTTCTTCTAATATTTTGTCATCCTGCATGCATGTTCTCACATATCTCCATAATATATATATACAGCTAATTTCTGTAATGGACAAATTAAATTCCACCATACATGAACACACACCACTACCCTCATTCTTAAATAAAATGCACGTCTATATGTTCTTCTATAAATATGCTATCACTCCACACTCCCAAGCAAATACATCAGCTTTACTTGATTACGACACCTCTCCACTATTCCTCATTCTTAATTCACCATATTCTCAAGTGAAGACCTCACTATAAACGATTAATACGCAACTATTCCTCATTCAGAACTGAAACCACTTCATATTCCACTTGTAACTTATAAAGTAGTGGTCATAATTAATCATCATAATCCAACAATTCCTACGCCAAACGCTGTGTAGTTAGTTATATTTTAATATTAATATTCCTTTTTTTTTGGGAAGGGGAAAGCAGAGCAATTACCCATCCAACACAACACGACGTCCCTATGGTTGGGATTCTAGAGGTGGCAACTACGAGTTCAAGAGCTGGCTCCCGCATGCTTAGCACTTTATCCCACAGGCTGAAGAAGCAGCTTCCACAGGTGTAGCACATTATCCCGCATCGCTGTTCGCTCTACATATTCCAACAGGTGATTGACTCTGTCACCATTTTGTCATGCCCCGATTCAACAAAATAAAATAATTTTTTTTACATAAATGAACTTAAGAAAACCCCCCAACAAGAAAGTTTCTCCTTGTCTATTGGCCTTGCTAATTCCCCTCCAAATCAGAAAATGTGAACAAAAATAGTGTGTTAACGGACCAACAAACATTTTAAATATGTTTAAGATGCAAAATATTTAATAGTTCAAAGTTACCTGAGATGATTTATAATCAACATGAGACGTGACTATTGCCTTAAATTAGTGGACAATCGAGCACCAGATAAATTTTTACAAAGTAATGAAAACAAGTTTCAATCCAGCATATAACAATGTCTCCATATCACCACATCACAATGTAAGATTGTTATATTCGATTGGTGTATGCAAAAGAACATCATTTCAAATCTTAAGGATAAAATGTAATCATCCATATAAAAGAATATTTTAATACTGAAAAACATATAAAGCACTCCCCTTGCAAGTTCTTATAAAGTTAAGTAGAAAGGCCACTTGAACATCCCTCATTTCCCCTTCTTACACTAACACTTTCCCCTCTTCTTCTAATATTTTTTCATCCTGCATGCATGTTCTCACATATCTCCATAATATATATATACAGCTAATTTCTGTAATGGACAAATTAAATTCCACCATACATGAACACACACCACTACCCTCATTCTTAAATAAAATGCACGTCTATATATTCTTCTATAAATATGCTATCACTCCACACTCCCAAGCAAATACATCAGCTTTACTTGATTACTACACCTCTCCACTATTCCTCATTCTTAATTCACCATATTCTCAAGTGAAGACCTCACTATAAACGATTAATACGCAACTATTCCTCATTCATAACTGAAACCACTTCATATTCCACTTGTAACTTATAAAGTAGTGGTCATAATTAATCATCAAAATCCAACAATTCCTACGCCAAACGCTGTGTAGTTAGTTATATTTTAATATTAATATTCCTTTTTTTTTGGGAAGGGGAAAGCAGAGCAATTACACATCCAACACAACACGACGTCCCTATTGTTGGGATTCTAGAGGTGTCAACTACGATTTCAAGAGCTGGCTCCCGCATGCTTAGCACTTTATCCCACAGGTTGAAGAAGCAGCTCCCACAGGTGTAGCACATTGTCCCGCGTCGCTGTTCGCTCTACATATTTCAACAGGTGATTGACTCTGTCACCATTTTGTCATGCCCCGATTCAACAAAATAAAATAATTTTTTTACATAAATGAACTTAAGAAAACCCCCCAACAAGAAAGTTTCTCCTTGTCTATTGGCCTTGCTAATTCTCCTCCAAATCAGAAAATGTGAACAAAAATAGTGTGTCGACGGACCAACAAACATTTTAAATATGTTTAAGATGCAAAATATTTAATAGTTCAAAGTAACCTGAGATGATTTATAATCAACATGAGACGTGACTATTGCCTTAAATTAGTGGACAATCGAGCACCAGATAAATTTTTACAAAGTAATGAAAACAAGTTTCAATCCAGCATATAACAATGTCTCCATATCACCACATCACATTGTAAGATTGTTATATTCGATTTGTGGATGCAAAGAACATCATTTCAAATCTTAAGGATAAAATGTAATCATCCATATAAAAGAATATTTTAATACTTAAAAACATGTAAAGCACTCCCCTTGCAAGTTCTTATAAAGTTAAGTAGAAAGACCACTTGAATATCCCTCATTTCCTCTTCTTACACTAACACTTTTCCCTCTTCTTCTAATATTTTGTCATCCCGTCTTGCATGCATGTTCTCACATATCTCCATAATATATATATACATCTAATTTTTGTAATGGACAAATTAATTTCCACCATACATGAACACACACCACTACCCTCATTCTTTAATAAAATGCACGTCCATATATTCTTCAATAAATATGCTATCACTCCACACTCCCAAGTAAATACATCAGCTTTACTTGGTCACTACACCTCTCCACTATTCCTCATTCTTAATTCACCATATTCTTAAGTGAAGACCTCACTATAAACGATTAATACGCAACTATTCCTCGTTCGTAACTGAAACCACTTCATATTCCACTTGTAACTTATAAAGCAATGGTCATAATTAATTATCAAAATCCAACAATTCCTATGCCGAACGCTGTGTAGTTGGTTATATTTTAATTTTAATATTCCTTTTTTTTTGGGAAGGGGGAAGCAGAGCAATTACCCTTCCAACACAACGCGACGTCCTTATTGTTGGGATTCTAGAGGTGGCAACTACGAGTTCGAGAGCTGGCTCCCGCATGCTTAGCACTTTATCCCACAGGTTGAAGAAGCACCTCCCACAGGTGTAGCACATTGTCCCGCATCACTGTTCGCTCTGCATATTTCAATAGGTGATTGACTCTGACACCATTTTGTCATGCCCCGATTCAACAAAATAAAATAATTTTTGTACATAAATGAACTTAACAAAACCCCCCAACAAGAAAGTTTCTCCTTGTCTATTGGCCTTGCTAATTCTCCTCCAAATCAGAAAATGTGAACAAAAATAGTGTGTCGACGGACCAACAAACATTTTAAATATGTTTAAGATGCAAAATATTTAATAGTTCAAAGTAACCTGAGATGATTTATAATCAACATGAGACGTGACTATTGCCTTAAATTAGTGGACAATCGAGCACCAGATAAATTTTTACAAAGTAATGAAAACAAGTTTCAATCCAGCATATAACAATGTCTCCATATCACCACATCACATTGTAAGATTGTTATATTCGATTTGTGGATGCAAAGAACATCATTTCAAATCTTAAGGATAAAATGTAATCATCCATATAAAAGAATATTTTAATACTTAAAAACATGTAAAGCACTCCCCTTGCAAGTTCTTATAAAGTTAAGTAGAAAGACCACTTGAATATCCCTCATTTCCTCTTCTTACACTAACACTTTTCCCTCTTCTTCTAATATTTTGTCATCCCGTCTTGCATGCATGTTCTCACATATCTCCATAATATATATATACATCTAATTTTTGTAATGGACAAATTAATTTCCACCATACATGAACACACACCACTACCCTCATTCTTTAATAAAATGCACGTCCATATATTCTTCAATAAATATGCTATCACTCCACACTCCCAAGTAAATACATCAGCTTTACTTGGTCACTACACCTCTCCACTATTCCTCATTCTTAATTCACCATATTCTTAAGTGAAGACCTCACTATAAACGATTAATACGCAACTATTCCTCGTTCGTAACTGAAACCACTTCATATTCCACTTGTAACTTATAAAGCAATGGTCATAATTAATTATCAAAATCCAACAATTCCTATGCCGAACGCTGTGTAGTTGGTTATATTTTAATATTAATATTCCTTTTTTTTTGGGAAGGGGGAAGCAGAGCAATTACCCTTCCAACACAACGCGACGTCCTTATTGTTGGGATTCTAGAGGTGGCAACTACGAGTTCGAGAGCTGGCTCCCGCATGCTTAGCACTTTATCCCACAGGTTGAAGAAGCACCTCCCACAGGTGTAGCACATTGTCCCGCATCACTGTTCGCTCTGCATATTTCAATAGGTGATTGACTCTGACACCATTTTGTCATGCCCCGATTCAACAAAATAAAATAATTTTTGTACATAAATAAACTTAACAAAACCCCCCAACAAGAAAGTTTCTCCTTGTCTGTTGGCCTTGCTAATTCTCCTCCAAATCAGAAAATGTGAACAAAAATTGTGTGTCGATAGACCAACAAACATTTTAAATATTTTTAAGATGCAAAATATTTAATAGTTCAAAGTAACCTGGGATGATTTATAATCAACATGAGACGTGACTATTGCCTTAAATTAGTGGACAATCGAGCACCAGATAAATTTTTACAAAGTAATCAAAACAAGTTTCGATCCAGCATATAATAATGTCTCCATATCTCCACATCACATTGTAAGATTGTTATGTTCGATTGGTTTATGCAAAAGAACATCATTTCAAATCTTAAGGATAAAATGTAATCATCCATATAAAAGAATATTTTAATACTTAAAAACATGTAAAGCACTCACCTGGCAAGTTCTTATAATGTTAAGTAGAAAGACCACTTGAATATCCCTCATTTCCTCTTCTTACACTAACACTTTCCCCTCGTCTTCTAATATTTTGTCATCCCGTCATGCATGCATGTTCTCACATATCTTTATAATATATACATACAGCTAATTTTTGTAATGGACAAATTAATTTCCACCATACATGAACACACACCACTGCCCTCATTCTTTAATAAAATGCAAGTCTACATATTCTTCAATAAATATGCTATCACTCCACACTCCCATGTAAATACATCAGCTTTACTTGATTACTACACCTCTCCACTATTCCTCATTCTTAATTCACCATATTCTCAAGTGAAGACCTCACTATAAACGATTAATACGCAACTATTCCTCATTCGTAACTGAAACCACTTCATATTCCACTTGTAACCTATAAAGCAATGGTCATAATTAATTATCAAAATCCGACAATTCCTATGCCAAACGCTGTGTAGTTAGTTATATTTTAATATTAATATTCCTTTTTTTTTGGGAGGGGGAAGCAGAGCAATTACCTATCCAACACAACGCGACGTCCTTATTGTTGGGATTCTAGAGGTGGCAACTACGAGTTCAAGAGCTGGCTCCCGCATGCTTAGCACTTTATCCTACAGGTTGAAGAAGGAGCTCCCACAGGTGTAACACATTGTCCCGCATCACTGTTCGCTCTGCATATTTCAATAGGTGATTGACTCTGGCACCATTTTTTCATGCCCCGATCCAACAAAATAAAATAATTTTTGTACATAAATGAACTTAACAAAACCCCCCAACAAGAAAGTTTCTCCTTGTCTATTGGCCTTGCTAATTCTCCTCCAAATCAGAAAATGTGAACAAAAATAGTGTGTCGACGGACCAACAAACATTTTAAATATGTTTAAGATGCAAAATATTTAATAGTTCAAAGTAACCTGAGATGATTTATAATCAACATGAGACGTGACTATTGCCTTAAATTAGTGGACAATCGAGCACCAGATAAATTTTTACAAAGTAATGAAAACTAGTTTCAATCCAGCATATAACAATGTCTCCATATCACCACATCACATTGTAAGATTGTTATATTCGATTGGTGTATGCAAAAGAACATCATTTCAAATCTTAAGGATAAAATGTAATCATCCATATAAAAGAATATTTTAATACTTAAAAACATGTAAAGCACTCCCCTTGCAAGTTCTTATAAAGTTAAGTAGAAAGAACACTTGAATATCCCTCATTTCCTCTTCTTACACTAACAATTTCCCCTCTTCTTCTAATATTTTGTCATCCCGTCTTGCATGCATGTTCTCACATATCTTCATAATATATACATACAGCTAATTTTTGTAATGGACAAATTAATTTCCACCATACATGAACACACACCACTGCCCTCATTCTTTAATAAAATGCAAGTCTACATATTCTTCAATAAATATGCTATCACTCCACACTCCCATGTAAATACATCAGCTTTACTTGATTACTACACCTCTCCACTATTCCTCATTCTTAATTCACCATATTCTCAAGTGAAGACCTCACTATAAACGATTAATACGCAACTATTCCTCATTCGTAACTGAAACCACTTCATATTCCACTTGTAACCTATAAAGCAATGGTCATAATTAATTATCAAAATCCGACAATTCCTATGCCAAACGCTGTGTAGTTAGTTATATTTTAATATTAATATTCCTTTTTTTTTTGGGAGGGGGAAGCAGAGCAATTACCTATCCAACACAACGCGACGTCCTTATTGTTGGGATTCTAGAGGTGGCAACTACGAGTTCAAGAGCTGGCTCCCGCATGCTTAGCACTTTATCCCACAGGTTGAAGAAGGAGCTCCCACAGGTGTAACACATTGTCCCGCATCACTGTTCGCTCTGCATATTTCAATAGGTGATTGACTCTGGCACCATTTTTTCATGCCCCGATCCAACAAAATAAAATAATTTTTGTACATAAATGAACTTAACAAAACCCCCCAACAAGAAAGTTTCTCCTTGTCTATTGGCCTTGCTAATTCTCCTCCAAATCAGAAAATGTGAACAAAAATAGTGTGTCGACGGACCAACAAACATTTTAAATATGTTTAAGATGCAAAATATTTAATAGTTCAAAGTAACCTGAGATGATTTATAATCAACATGAGACGTGACTATTGCCTTAAATTAGTGGACAATCGAGCACCAGATAAATTTTTACAAAGTAATGAAAACTAGTTTCAATCCAGCATATAACAATGTCTCCATATCACCACATCACATTGTAAGATTGTTATATTCGATTGGTGTATGCAAAAGAACATCATTTCAAATCTTAAGGATAAAATGTAATCATCCATATAAAAGAATATTTTAATACTTAAAAACATGTAAAGCACTCCCCTTGCAAGTTCTTATAAAGTTAAGTAGAAAGAACACTTGAATATCCCTCATTTCCTCTTCTTACACTAACACTTTCCCCTCTTCTTCTAATATTTTGTCATCCCGTCTTGCATGCATGTTCTCACATATCTCCATAATATATATATACATCTAATTTTTGTAATGGACAAATTAATTTCCACCATACATGAACACACACCACTACCCTCATTCTTTAATAAAATGCACGTCCATATATTCTTCAATAAATATGCTATCACTCCACACTCCCAAGTAAATACATCAGCTTTACTTGGTCACTACACCTCTCCACTATTCCTCATTCTTAATTCACCATATTCTTAAGTGAAGACCTCACTATAAACGATTAATACGCAACTATTCCTCGTTCGTAACTGAAACCACTTCATATTCCACTTGTAACTTATAAAGCAATGGTCATAATTAATTATCAAAATCCGACAATTCCTATGCCGAACGCTGTGTAGTTGGTTATATTTTAATATTAATATTCCTTTTTTTTTGGGAAGGGGGAAGCAAAGCAATTACCCTTCCAACACAACGCGACGTCCTTATTGTTGGGATTCTAGAGGTGGCAACTACGAGTTCGAGAGCTGGCTCCCGCATGCTTAGCACTTTATCCCACAGGTTGAAGAAGCAGCTCCCACAGGTGTAGCACATTGTCCCGCATCGCTGTTCGCTCTGCATATTTCAATAGGTGATTGACTCTGGCACCATTTTGTCATGCCCCGATCCAACAAAATAAAATAATTTTTGTACATAAATGAACTTAACAAAACCCCCCAACAAGAAAGTTTCTCCTTGTCTATTGGCCTTGCTAATTCTCCTCTAAATCAGAAAATGTGAACAAAAATAGTGTGTCGACGGACCAACAAACATTTTAAATATGTTTAAGATGCAAAATATTTAATAGTTCAAAGTAACCTGAGATGATTTATAATCAACATGAGACGTGACTATTGCCTTAAATTAGTGGACAATCGAGCACCAGATAAATTTTTACAAAGTAATGAAAACTAGTTTCAATCCAGCATATAACAATGTCTCCATATCACCACATCACATTGTAAGATTGTTATATTCGATTGGTGTATGCAAAAGAACATCATTTCAAATCTTAAGGATAAAATGTAATCATCCATATAAAAGAATATTTTAATACTTAAAAACATGTAAAGCACTCCCCTTGCAAGTTCTTATAAAGTTAAGTAGAAAGAACACTTGAATATCCCTCATTTCCTCTTCTTACACTAACACTTTCCCCTCTTCTTCTAATATTTTGTCATCCCGTCTTGCATGCATGTTCTCACATATCTTCATAATATATACATACAGCTAATTTTTGTAATGGACAAATTAATTTCCACCGTACATGAACACACACCACTGCCCTCATTCTTTAATAAAATGCAAGTCTACATATTCTTCAATAAATATGCTATCACTCCACACTCCCATGTAAATACATCAGCTTTACTTGATTACTACACCTCTCCACTATTCCTCATTCTTAATTCACCATATTCTCAAGTGAAGACCTCACTATAAACGATTAATACGCAACTATTCCTCATTCGTAACTGAAACCACTTCATATTCCACTTGTAACCTATAAAGCAATGGTCATAATTAATTATCAAAATCCGACAATTCCTATGCCAAACGCTGTGTAGTTAGTTATATTTTAATATTAATATTCCTTTTTTTTTGGGAGGGGGAAGCAGAGCAATTACCTATCCAACACAACGCGACGTCCTTATTGTTGGGATTCTAGAGGTGGCAACTACGAGTTCAAGAGCTGGCTCCCGCATGCTTAGCACTTTATCCCACAGGTTGAAGAAGGAGCTCCCACAGGTGTAACACATTGTCCCGCATCACTGTTCGCTCTGCATATTTCAATAGGTGATTGACTCTGGCACCATTTTTTCATGCCCCGATCCAACAAAATAAAATAATTTTTGTACATAAATGAACTTAACAAAACCCCCCAACAAGAAAGTTTCTCCTTGTCTATTGGCCTTGCTAATTCTCCTCCAAATCAGAAAATGTGAACAAAAATAGTGTGTCGACGGACCAACAAACATTTTAAATATGTTTAAGATGCAAAATATTTAATAGTTCAAAGTAACCTGAGATGATTTATAATCAACATGAGACGTGACTATTGCCTTAAATTAGTGGACAATCGAGCACCAGATAAATTTTTACAAAGTAATGAAAACTAGTTTCAATCCAGCATATAACAATGTCTCCATATCACCACATCACATTGTAAGATTGTTATATTCGATTGGTGTATGCAAAAGAACATCATTTCAAATCTTAAGGATAAAATGTAATCATCCATATAAAAGAATATTTTAATACTTAAAAACATGTAAAGCACTCCCCTTGCAAGTTCTTATAAAGTTAAGTAGAAAGAACACTTGAATATCCCTCATTTCCTCTTCTTACACTAACACTTTCCCCTCTTCTTCTAATATTTTGTCATCCCGTCTTGCATGCATGTTCTCACATATCTTCATAATATATACATACAGCTAATTTTTGTAATGGACAAATTAATTTCCACCATACATGAACACACACCACTGCCCTCATTCTTTAATAAAATGCAAGTCTACATATTCTTCAATAAATATGCTATCACTCCACACTCCCATGTAAATACATCAGCTTTACTTGATTACTACACCTCTCCACTATTCCTCATTCTTAATTCACCATATTCTCAAGTGAAGACCTCACTATAAACGATTAATACGCAACTATTCCTCATTCGTAACTGAAACCACTTCATATTCCACTTGTAACCTATAAAGCAATGGTCATAATTAATTATCAAAATCCGACAATTCCTATGCCAAACGCTGTGTAGTTAGTTATATTTTAATATTAATATTCCTTTTTTTTTGGGAGGGGGAAGCAGAGCAATTACCTATCCAACACAACGCGACGTCCTTATTGTTGGGATTCTAGAGGTGGCAACTACGAGTTCAAGAGCTGGCTCCCGCATGCTTAGCACTTTATCCTACAGGTTGAAGAAGGAGCTCCCACAGGTGTACCACATTGTCCCGCATCACTGTTCGCTCTGCATATTTCAATAGGTGATTGACTCTGGCACCATTTTTTCATGCCCCGATCCAACAAAATAAAATAATTTTTGTACATAAATGAACTTAACAAAACCCCCCAACAAGAAAGTTTCTCCTTGTCTATTGGCCTTGCTAATTCTCCTCCAAATCAGAAAATGTGAACAAAAATAGTGTGTCGACGGACCAACAAACATTTTAAATATGTTTAAGATGCAAAATATTTAATAGTTCAAAGTAACCTGAGATGATTTATAATCAACATGAGACGTGACTATTGCCTTAAATTAGTGGACAATCGAGCACCAGATAAATTTTTACAAAGTAGTGAAAACTAGTTTCAATCCAGCATATAACAATGTCTCCATATCACCACATCACATTGTAAGATTGTTATATTCGATTGGTGTATGCAAAAGAACATCATTTCAAATCTTAAGGATAAAATGTAATCATCCATATAAAAGAATATTTTAATACTTAAAAACATGTAAAGCACTCCCCTTGCAAGTTCTTATAAAGTTAAGTAGAAAGAACACTTGAATATCCCTCATTTCCTCTTCTTACACTAACACTTTCCCCTCTTCTTCTAATATTTTGTCATCCCGTCTTGCATGCATGTTCTCACATATCTTCATAATATATACATACAGCTAATTTTTGTAATGGACAAATTAATTTCCACCATACATGAACACACACCACTGCCCTCATTCTTTAATAAAATGCAAGTCTACATATTCTTCAATAAATATGCTATCACTCCACACTCCCATGTAAATACATCAGCTTTACTTGATTACTACACCTCTCCACTATTCCTCATTCTTAATTCACCATATTCTCAAGTGAAGACCTCACTATAAACGATTAATACGCAACTATTCCTCATTCGTAACTGAAACCACTTCATATTCCACTTGTAACCTATAAAGCAATGGTCATAATTAATTATCAAAATTCGACAATTCCTATGCCAAACGCTATGTAGTTAGTTATATTTTAATATTAATATTCTTTTTTTTTTTGGGAGGGGGAAGCAGAGCAAT
Source organism: Jacaranda mimosifolia (assembly GCA_018894105.1). Lineage (NCBI taxonomy): Eukaryota > Viridiplantae > Streptophyta > Magnoliopsida > Lamiales > Bignoniaceae > Jacaranda > Jacaranda mimosifolia. Next base: position 19,079,919 of record CM032123.1, read on the forward strand.
TACCTATCCAACACAACGCGACGTCCTTATTGTTGGGATTCTAGAGGTGGCAACTACGAGTTCAAGAGCTGGCTCCCGCATGCTTAGCACTTTATCCCACAGGTTGAAGAAGGAGCTCCCACAGGTGTAACACATTGTCCCGCATCACTGTTCGCTCTGCATATTTCAATAGGTGATTGACTCTGGCACCATTTTTTCATGCCCCGATCCAACAAAATAAAATAATTTTTGTACATAAATGAACTTAACAAAACCCCCCAACAAGAAAGTTTCTCCTTGTCTATTGGCCTTGCTAATTCTCCTCCAAATCAGAAAATGTGAACAAAAATAGTGTGTCGACGGACCAACAAACATTTTAAATATGTTTAAGATGCAAAATATTTAATAGATCAAAGTAACCTGAGATGATTTATAATCAACATGAGACGTGACTATTGCCTTAAATTAGTGGACAATCGAGCACCAGATAAATTTTTACAAAGTAATGAAAACTAGTTTCAATCCAGCATATAACAATGTCTCCATATCACCACATCACATTGTAAGATTGTTATATTCGATTGGTGTATGCAAAAGAACATCATTTCAAATCTTAAGGATAAAATGTAATCATCCATATAAAAGAATATTTTAATACTTAAAAACATGTAAAGCACTCCCCTTGCAAGTTCTTATAAAGTTAAGTAGAAAGAACACTTGAATATCCCTCATTTCCTCTTCTTACACTAACACTTTCCCCTCTTCTTCTAATATTTTGTCATCCCGTCTTGCATGCATGTTCTCACATATCTCCATAATATATATATACATCTAATTTTTGTAATGGACAAATTAATTTCCACCATACATGAACACACACCACTACCCTCATTCTTTAATAAAATGCACGTCCATATATTCTTCAATAAATATGCTATCACTCCACACTCCCAAGTAAATACATCAGCTTTACTTGGTCACTACACCTCTCCACTATTCCTCATTCTTAATTCACCATATTCTTAAGTGAAGACCTCACTATAAACGATTAATACGCAACTATTCCTCGTTCGTAACTGAAACCACTTCATATTCCACTTGTAACTTATAAAGCAATGGTCATAATTAATTATCAAAATCCGACAATTCCTATGCCGAACGCTGTGTAGTTGGTTATATTTTAATATTAATATTCCTTTTTTTTTGGGAAGGGGGAAGCAAAGCAATTACCCTTCCAACACAACGCGACGTCCTTATTGTTGGGATTCTAGAGGTGGCAACTACGAGTTCGAGAGCTGGCTCCCGCATGCTTAGCACTTTATCCCACAGGTTGAAGAAGCAGCTCCCACAGGTGTAGCACATTGTCCCGCATCGCTGTTCGCTCTGCATATTTCAATAGGTGATTGACTCTGGCACCATTTTGTCATGCCCCGATCCAACAAAATAAAATAATTTTTGTACATAAATGAACTTAACAAAACCCCCCAACAAGAAAGTTTCTCCTTGTCTATTGGCCTTGCTAATTCTCCTCCAAATCAGAAAATGTGAACAAAAATAGTGTGTCGACGGACCAACAAACATTTTAAATATGTTTAAGATGCAAAATATTTAATAGTTCAAAGTAACCTGAGATGATTTATAATCAACATGAGACGTGACTATTGCCTTAAATTAGTGGACAATCGAGCACCAGATAAATTTTTACAAAGTAATGAAAACTAGTTTCAATCCAGCATATAACAATGTCTCCATATCACCACATCACATTGTAAGATTGTTATATTCGATTGGTGTATGCAAAAGAACATCATTTCAAATCTTAAGGATAAAATGTAATCATCCATATAAAAGAATATTTTAATACTTAAAAACATGTAAAGCACTCCCCTTGCAAGTTCTTATAAAGTTAAGTAGAAAGACCACTTGAACATCCCTCAATTCCCCTTCTTACACTAACACTTTCCCCTCTTCTTCTAATATTTTGTCATCCTGCATGCATGTTCTCACATATCTCCATAATATATATATACAGCTAATTTCTGTAATGGACAAATTAAATTCCACCATACATGAACACACACCACTACCCTCATTCTTAAATAAAATGCACGTCTATATGTTCTTCTATAAATATGCTATCACTCCACACTCCCAAGCAAATACATCAGCTTTACTTGATTACGACACCTCTCCACTATTCCTCATTCTTAATTCACCATATTCTCAAGTGAAGACCTCACTATAAACGATTAATACGCAACTATTCCTCATTCAGAACTGAAACCACTTCATATTCCACTTGTAACTTATAAAGTAGTGGTCATAATTAATCATCATAATCCAACAATTCCTACGCCAAACGCTGTGTAGTTAGTTATATTTTAATATTAATATTCCTTTTTTTTTGGGAAGGGGAAAGCAGAGCAATTACCCATCCAACACAACACGACGTCCCTATTGTTGGGATTCTAGAGGTGGCAACTACGAGTTCAAGAGCTGGCTCCCGCATGCTTAGCACTTTATCCCACAGGCTGAAGAAGCAGCTTCCACAGGTGTAGCACATTATCCCGCATCGCTGTTCGCTCTACATATTCCAACAGGTGACTGACTCTGTCACCATTTTGTCATGCCCCGATTCAACAAAATAAAATAATTTTTTTACATAAATGAACTTAAGAAAACCCCCCAACAAGAAAGTTTCTCCTTGTCTATTGGCCTTGCTAATTCCCCTCCAAATCAGAAAATGTGAACAAAAATAGTGTGTTGACGGACCAACAAACATTTTAAATATGTTTAAGATGCAAAATATTTAATAGTTCAAAGTTACCTGAGATGATTTATAATCAACATGAGACGTGACTATTGCCTTAAATTAGTGGACAATCGAGCACCAGATAAATTTTTACAAAGTAATGAAAACAAGTTTCAATCCAGCATATAACAATGTCTCCATATCACCACATCACAATGTAAGATTGTTATATTCGATTGGTGTATGCAAAAGAACATCATTTCAAATCTTAAGGATAAAATGTAATCATCCATATAAAAGAATATTTTAATACTGAAAAACATATAAAGCACTCCCCTTGCAAGTTCTTATAAAGTTAAGTAGAAAGGCCACTTGAACATCCCTCATTTCCCCTTCTTACACTAACACTTTCCCCTCTTCTTCTAATATTTTTTCATCCTGCATGCATGTTCTCACATATCTCCATAATATATATATACAGCTAATTTCTGTAATGGACAAATTAAATTCCACCATAAATGAACACACACCACTACCCTCATTCTTAAATAAAATGCACGTCTATATATTCTTCTATAAATATGCTATCACTCCACACTCCCAAGCAAATACATCAGCTTTACTTGATTACTACACCTCTCCACTATTCCTCATTCTTAATTCACCATATTCTCAAGTGAAGACCTCACTATAAACGATTAATACGCAACTATTCCTCATTCATAACTGAAACCACTTCATATTCCACTTGTAACTTATAAAGTAGTGGTCATAATTAATCATCAAAATCCAACAATTCCTACGCCAAACGCTGTGTAGTTAGTTATATTTTAATATTAATATTCCTTTTTTTTTGGGAAGGGGAAAGCAGAGCAATTACACATCCAACACAACACGACGTCTCTATTGTTGGGATTCTAGAGGTGTCAACTACGATTTCAAGAGCTGGCTCCCGCATGCTTAGCACTTTATCCCACAGGTTGAAGAAGCAGCTCCCACAGGTGTAGCACATTGTCCCGCGTCGCTGTTCGCTCTACATATTTCAACAGGTGATTGACTCTGTCACCATTTTGTCATGCCCCGATTCAACAAAATAAAATAATTTTTTTACATAAATAAACTTAAGAAAACCCCCCAACAAGAAAGTTTCTCCTTGTCTATTGGCCTTGCTAATTCTCCTCCAAATCAGAAAATGTGAACAAAAATAGTGTGTCGACGGACCAACAAACATTTTAAATATGTTTAAGATGCAAAATATTTAATAGTTCAAAGTAACCTGAGATGATTTATAATCAACATGAGACGTGACTATTGCCTTAAATTAGTGGACAATCGAGCACCAGATAAATTTTTACAAAGTAATGAAAACAAGTTTCAATCCAGCATATAACAATGTCTCCATATCACCACATCACATTGTAAGATTGTTATATTCGATTTGTGGATGCAAAGAACATCATTTCAAATCTTAAGGATAAAATGTAATCATCCATATAAAAGAATATTTTAATACTTAAAAACATGTAAAGCACTCCCCTTGCAAGTTCTTATAAAGTTAAGTAGAAAGACCACTTGAATATCCCTCATTTCCTCTTCTTACACTAACACTTTCCCCTCTTCTTCTAATATTTTGTCATCCCGTCTTGCATGCATGTTCTCACATATCTCCATAATATATATATACATCTAATTTTTGTAATGGACAAATTAATTTCCACCATACATGAACACACACCACTGCCCTCATTCTTTAATAAAATGCAAGTCTACATATTCTTCAATAAATATGCTATCACTCCACACTCCCATGTAAATACATCAGCTTTACTTGATTACTACACCTCTCCACTATTCCTCATTCTTAATTCACCATATTCTCAAGTGAAGACCTCACTATAAACGATTAATACGCAACTATTCCTCATTCGTAACTGAAACCACTTCATATTCCACTTGTAACCTATAAAGCAATGGTCATAATTAATTATCAAAATCCGACAATTCCTATGCCAAACGATGTGTAGTAAGTTATATTTTAATATTAATATTCCTTTTTTTTTTGGGAGGGGGAAGCAGAGCAATTACCTATCCAACACAACGCGACGTCCTTATTGTTGGGATTCTAGAGGTGGCAACTACGAGTTCAAGAGCTGGCTCCCGCATGCTTAGCACTTTATCCCACAGGTTGAAGAAGGAGCTCCCACAGGTGTAACACATTGTCCCGCATCACTGTTCGCTCTGCATATTTCAATAGGTGATTGACTCTGGCACCATTTTGTCATGCCCCGATCCAACAAAATAAAATAATTTTTGTACATAAATGAACTTAACAAAACCCCCCAACAAGAAAGTTTCTCCTTGTCTATTGGCCTTGCTAATTCTCCTCCAAATCAGAAAATGTGAACAAAAATAGTGTGTCGACGGACCAACAAACATTTTAAATATGTTTAAGATGCAAAATATTTAATAGTTCAAAGTAACCTGAGATGATTTATAATCAACATGAGACGTGACTATTGCCTTAAATTAGTGGACAATCGAGCACCAGATAAATTTTTACAAAGTAATGAAAACAAGCTTCAATCCAGCATATAACAATGTCTCCATATCACCACATCACATTGTAAGATTGTTATATTCGATTTGTGGATGCAAAGAACATCATTTCAAATCTTAAGGATAAAATGTAATCATCCATATAAAAGAATATTTTAATACTTAAAAACATGTAAAGCACTCCCCTTGCAAGTTCTTATAAAGTTAAGTAGAAAGAACACTTGAATATCCCTCATTTCCTCTTCTTACACTAACACTTTCCCCTCTTCTTCTAATATTTTGTCATCCCGTCTTGCATGCACGTTCTCACATATCTCCATAATATATATATACATCTAATTTTTGTAATGGACAAATTAATTTCCACCATACATGAACACACACCACTACCCTCATTCTTTAATAAAATGCACGTCCATATATTCTTCAATAAATATGCTATCACTCCACACTCCCAAGTAAATACATCAGCTTTACTTGGTCACTACACCTCTCCACTATTCCTCATTCTTAATTCACCATATTCTTAAGTGAAGACCTCACTATAAACGATTAATACGCAACTATTCCTCGTTCGTAACTGAAACCACTTCAGATTCCACTTGTAACTTATAAAGCAATGGTCATAATTAATTATCAAAATCCGACAATTCCTATGCCGAACGCTGTGTAGTTGGTTATATTTTAATATTAATATTCCTTTTTTTTTGGGAAGGGGGAAGCAGAGCAATTACCCTTCCAACACAACGCGACGTCCTTATTGTTGGGATTCTAGAGGTGGCAACTACGAGTTCGAGAGCTGGCTCCCGCATGCTTAGCACTTTATCCCACAGGTTGAAGAAGCATCTCCCGCAGGTGTAGCACATTGTCCCGCATCACTGTTCGCTCTGCATATTTCAATAGGTGATTGACTCTGACACCATTTTGTCATGCCCCGATTCAACAAAATAAAATAATTTTTGTACATAAATAAACTTAACAAAACCCCCCAACAAGAAAGTTTCTCCTTGTCTGTTGGCCTTGCCAATTCTCCTCCAAATCAGAAAATGTGAACAAAAATTGTGTGTCGATGGACCAACAAACATTTTAAATATTTTTAAAATTGCAAAATATTTAATAGTTCAAAGTAACCTGGGATGATTTATAATCAACATGAGACGTGACTATTGCCTTAAATTAGTGGACAATCGAGCACCAGATAAATTTTTACAAAGTAATCAAAACAAGTTTCGATCCAGCATATAATAATGTCTCCATATCTCCACATCACATTGTAAGATTGTTATGTTCGATTGGTTTATGCAAAAGAACATCATAACAAATCTTGAGGATAAAATGTAGTCATCCATATAAAAGATATTTTAATAAATAAAAACATGTAAAGCACTCACCTGGCAAGTTCTTATAAAGTTAAGTAGAAAGACCACTTGAATATCCCTCATTTCCTCTTCTTACACTAACACTTTCCCCTCTTCTTCTAATATTTTGTCATCCCATCATGCATGCATGTTCTCACATATCTCCATAATATATACATACAGCTAATTTTTGTAATGGACAAATTAATTTCCACCAAACATGAACACACACCACTGCCCTCATTCTTTAATAAAATGCAAGTCTACATATTCTTCAATAAATATGCTATCACTCCACACTTCCATGTAAATACATCAGCTTTACTTGATTACTACACCTCTCCACTATTCCTCATTCTTAATTCACCATATTCTCAAGTGAAGACCTCACTATAAACGATTAATACGCAACTATTCCTCGTTCGTAACTGAAACCACTTCATATTCCACTTGTAACTTATAAAGCAATGGTCATAATTAATTATCAAAATCCGACAATTCCTATGCCGAACGCTGTGTAGTTGGTTATATTTTAATATTAATATTCCTTTTTTTTTGGGAAGTGGGAAGCAGAGCAATTACCCTTCCAACACAACGCGACGTCCTTATTGTTGGGATTCTAGAGGTGGCAACTACGAGTTCGAGAGCTGGCTCCCGCATGCTTAGCACTTTATCCCACAGGTTGAAGAAGGAGCTCCCACAGGTGTAGCACATTGTCCCGCATCACTGTTCGCTCTGCATATTTCAATAGATGATTGACTCTGGCACCATTTTGTCATGCCCCGATCCAACAAAATAAAATAATTTTTGTACATAAATGAGCTTAACAAAACCCCCCAACAAGAAAGTTTCTCCTTGTCTATTGGCCTTGCTAATTCTCCTCCAAATCAGAAAATGTGAACAAAAATAGTGTGTCGACGGACCAACAAACATTTTAAATATGTTTAAGATGCAAAATATTTAATAGTTCAAAGTAACCTGGGATGATTTATAATCAACATGAGACGTGACTATTGCCTTAAATTAGTGGACAATCGAGCACCAGATAAATTTTTACAAAGTAATGAAAACTAGTTTGAATCCAGCATATAACAATGTCTCCATATCACCACATCACATTGTAAGATTGTTATATTCGATTGGTGTATGCAAAAGAACATCATTTCAAATCTTAAGGATAAAATGTAATCATCCATAAAAAAGAATATTTTAATACTTAAAAACATGTAAAGCACTGCCCTTGCAAGTTGTTATAAAGTTAAGTAGAAAGAACACTTGAATATCCCTCATTTCCTCTTCTTACACTAACACTTTCCCCTCTTCTTCTAATATTTTGTCATCCCGTCTTGCATGCATGTTCTCACATATCTCCATAATATATATATACATCTAATTTTTGTAATGGACAAATTAATTTCCACCATACATGAACACACACCACTACCCTCATTCTTTAATAAAATGCACGTCCATATATTCTTCAATAAACATGCTATCACTCCACACTCCCAAGTAAATACATCGGCTTTACTTGGTCACTACACCTCTCCACTATTCCTCATTCTTAATTCACCATATTCTTAAGTGAAGACCTCACTATAAACGATTAATACGCAACTATTCCTCGTTCGTAACTGAAACCACTTCATATTCCACTTGTAACTTATAAAGCAATGGTCATAATTAATTATCAAAATCCGACAATTCCTATGCCGAACGCTGTGTAGTTGGTTATATTTTAATATTAATATTCCTTTTTTTTTTGGGAAGGGGGAAGCAGAGCAATTACCCTTCCAACACAACGCGACGTCCTTATTGTTGGGATTCTAGAGGTGGCAACTACGAGTTCGAGAGCTGGCTCCCGCATGCTTAGCACTTTATCCCACAGGTTGAAGAAGCAGCTCCCACAGGTGTAGCACATTGTCCCGCATCACTGTTCGCTCTGCATATTTCAATAGGTGATTGACTCTGGCACCATTTTGTCATGCCCCGATCCAACAAAATAAAATAATTTTTGTACATAAATGAACTTAACAAAACCCCCCAACAAGAAAGTTTCTCCTTGTCTATTGGCCTTGCTAATTCTCCTCAAAATCAGAAAATGTGAACAAAAATAGTGTGTCGACGGACCAACAAACATTTTAAATATGTTTAAGATGCAAAATATTTAATAGTTCAAAGTAACCTGAGATGATTTATAATCAACATGAGACGTGACTATTGCCTTAAATTAGTGGACAATCGAGCACCAGATAAATTTTTACAAAGTAATGAAAACTAGTTTCAATCCAGCATATAACAATGTCTCCATATCACCACATCACATTGTAGGATTGTTATATTCGATTGGTGTATGCAAAAGAACATCATTTCAAATCTTAAGGATAAAATGTAATCATCCATATAAAAGAATATTTTAATACTTAAAAACATGTAAAGCACTCCCCTTGCAAGTTCTTATAAAGTTTAGTAGAAAGACCACTTGAACATCCCTCATTTCCCCTTCTTACACTAACACTTTCCCCTCTTCTTCTAATATTTTGTCATCCTGCATGCATGTTCTCACATATCTCCATAATATATATATACAGCTAATTTCTGTAATGGACAAATTAAATTCCACCATACATGAACACACACCACTACCCTCATTCTTAAATAAAATGCACGTCTATATGTTCTTCTATAAATATGCTATCACTCCACAGTCCGAAGTAAATACATCAGCTTTACTTGATTACGATACCTCTCCACCATTCCTCATTCTTAATTCACCATATTCTCAAGTGAAGACCTCACTATAAACGACTAATACGCAACTATTCGTCATTCATAACTGAAACCACTTCATATTCCACTTGTAACTTATAAAGTAGTGGTCATAATTAATCATCAAAATCCAACAATTCCTACGCCAAACGCTGTGTAGTTAGTTATATTTTAATATTAATATTCCTTTTTTTTTGGGATGGGGAAAGCAGAGCAATTACCCATCCAACACAACGCGATGTCCCTATTGTTGGGATTCTAGAGGTGGCAACTACAAGTTCAAGAGCTGGCTCCCGCATGCTTAGCACTTTATCCCACAGGTTGAAGAAGCAGCTCCCACAGGTGTAGCACATTGTCCCGCATCGCTGTTCGCTCTGCATATTTCAATAGGTGATTGACTCTGACACCATTTTGTCATGCCCCGATTCAACAAAATAAAATAATTTTTGTACATAAATGACCTTAACAAAACCCCCCAACAAGAAAGTTTGTCCTTGTCTATTGGCCTTGCTAATTCTCCTCCAAATCAGAAAATGTGAACAAAAATTGTGTGTCGATAGACCAACAAACATTTTAAATATTTTTAAGATGCAAAATATTTAATAGTTCAAAGTAACCTGGGATGATTTATAATCAACATGAGACGTGACTATTGCCTTAAATTAGTGGACAATCGAGCACCAGATAAATTTTTACAAAGTAATGAAAACAAGTTTCAATCCAGCATATAAAAATGTCTCCATATCACCACATCACATTGTAAGATTGTTATATTCGATTGGTGTATGCAAAAGAACATCATTTCAAATCTTAAGGATAAAATGTAATCATCCATATAAAAGAATATTTTAATACTGAAAAACATATAAAGCACTCCCCTTGCAAGTTCTTATAAAGTTAAGTAGAAAGGCCACTTGAACATCCCTCATTTCCCCTTCTTACACTAACACTTTCCCCTCTTCTTCTAATATTTTTTCATCCTGCATGCATGTTCTCACATATCTCCATAATATATATATACAGCTAATTTCTGTAATGGACAAATTAAATTCCACCATACATGAACACACACCACTACCCTCATTCTTAAATAAAATGCACGTCTATATATTCTTCTATAAATATGCTATCACTCCACACTCCCAAGCAAATACATCAGCTTTACTTGATTACTACACCTCTCCACTATTCCTCATTCTTAATTCACCATATTCTCAAGTGAAGACCTCACTATAAACGATTAATACGCAACTATTCCTCATTCATAACTGAAACCACTTCATATTCCACTTGTAACTTATAAAGTAGTGGTCATAATTAATCATCAAAATCCAACAATTCCTACGCCAAACGCTGTGTAGTAAGTTATATTTTAATATTAATATTCCTTTTTTTTTGGGAAGGGTAAAGCAGAGCAATTACACATCCAACACAACACGACGTCCCTATTGTTGGGATTCTAGAGGTGTCAACTACGATTTCAAGAGCTGGCTCCCGCATGCTTAGCACTTTATCCCACAGGTTGAAGAAGCAGCTTCCACAGGTGTAGCACATTATCCCGCATCGCTGTTCGCTCTACATATTTCAACAGGTGATTGACTCTGTCACCATTTTGTCATGCCCCGATTCAACAAAATAAAATAATTTTTTTACATAAATGAACTTAAGAAAACCCCCCAACAAAAAAGTTTCTCCTTGTCTATTGGCCTTGCTAATTCTCCTCCAAATCAGAAAATGTGAACAAAAATAATGTGTTGACGGACCAACAAACATTTTAAATATGTTTAAGATGCAAAATATTTAATAGTTCAAAGTTACCTGAGATGATTTATAATCAACATGAGACGTGACTATTGCCTTAAATTAGTGGACAATCGAGCACCAGATAAATTTTTACAAAGTAATCAAAACAAGCTTCAATCCAGCATAGAACAATGTCTCCATATCACCACATCACATTGTAAGATTGTTATATTCGATTTGTGGATGCAAAGAACATCATTTCAAATCTTAAGGATAAAATGTAATCATCCATATAAAAGAATATTTTAATAGTTAAAAACATGTAATGCACTCCCCTTGCAAGTTCTTATAAAGTTAAGTAGAAAGACCACTTGAACATCCCTCATTTCCCCTTCTTACACTAACACTTTCCCCTCTTATTCTAATATTTTGTCATCCTGCATGCATGTTCTCACATATCTCCATTATATATATATACAGCTAATTTCTGTAATGGACAAATTAAATTCCACCATACATGAACACACACCACTACCCTCATTCTTAAATAAAATGCACGTCTATATGTTCTTCTATAAATATGCTATCACTCCACACTCCCAAGCAAATACATCAGCTTTACTTGATTACTACACCTCTCCACTATTCGTCATTCTTAATTCACCATATTCTCAAGTGAAGACCTCACTATAAACGATTAATACGCAACTATTCCTCATTCAGAACTGAAACCACTTCATATTCCACTTGTAACTTATAAAGTAGTGGTCATAATTAATCATCATAATCCAACAATTCCTACGCCAAACGCTGTGTAGTTAGTTATATTTTAATATTAATATCCCTTTTTTCTTGGGAAGGGGAAAGCAGAGCAATTACCCATCCAACACAACACGACGTCCCTATTGTTGGGATTCTAGAGGTGGCAACTACGAGTTCAAAAGTTGGCTCCCGCATGCTTAGCACTTTATCCTACAGGTTCAAGAAGCAGCTTCCACAGGTGTAGCACATTATCCCGCATCGCTGTTCGCTCTACATATTTCAACAGGTGATTGACTCTGTCACCATTTTGTCATGCCCCGATTCAACAAAATAAAATAATTTTTTTACATAAATGAACTTAAGAAAACCCCCCAACAAGAAAGTTTCTCCTTGTCTATTGGCCTTGCTAATTCTCCTCCAAATCAGAAAATGTGAACAAAAATAGTGTGTTGACGGACCAACAAACATTTTAAATATGTTTAAGATGCAAAATATTTAATAGTTCAAAGTTACCTGAGATGATTTATAATCAACATGAGACGTGACTATTGCCTTAAATTAGTGGACAATCGAGCACCAGATAAATTTTTACAAAGTAATGAAAACAAGCTTCAATCCAGCATATAACAATGTCTCCATATCACCACATCACATTGTAAGATTGTTATATTCGATTTGTGGATGCAAAGAACATCATTTCAAATCTTAAGGATAAAATGTAATCATCCATATAAAAGAATATTTTAATACTTAAAAACATGTAAAGCACTCCCCTTGCAAGTTCTTATAAAGTTAAGTAGAAAGAACACTTGAATATCCCTCATTTCCTCTTCTTACACTAACACTTTCCCCTCTTCTTCTAATGTTTTGTCATCCCGTCTTGCATGCATGTTCTCACATATCTCCATAATATATATATACATCTAATTTTTGTAATAGACAAATTAATTTCCACCATACATGAACACACACCACTACCCTCATTCTTTAATAAAATGCACGTCCATATATTCTTCAATAAATATGCTATCACTCCACACTCCCAAGAAAATACATCAGCTTTACTTGGTCACTACACCTTTCCACTATTCCTCATTCTTAATTCACCATATTTTTAAGTGAAGACCTCACTATAAACGATTAATACGCAACTATTCCTCGTTCGTAACTGAAACCACTTCATATTCCACTTGTAACTTATAAAGCAATGGTCATAATTAATTATCAAAATCCGACAATTCCTATGCTGAACGCTGTGTAGTTGGTTATATTTTAATATTAATATTCCTTTTTTTTTTGGGAGGGGGAAGCAGAGCAATTACCTATCCAACACAACGCGACGTCCTTATTGTTGGGATTCTAGAGGTGGCAACTACGAGTTCAAGAGCTGGCTCCCGCATGCTTAGCACTTTATCCCACAGGTTGAAGAAGGAGCTCCCACAGGTGTAGCACATTGTCCCGCATCACTGTTCGCTCTGCATATTTCAATAGGTGATTGACTCTGACACCATTTTGTCATGCCCCGATTCAACAAAATAAAATAATTTTTGTACATAAATAAACTTAACAAAACCCCCCAACAAGAAAGTTTCTCCTTGTCTGTTGGCCTTGCTAATTCTCCTCCAAATCAGAAAATGTGAACAAAAATTGTGTGTCGATGGACCAACAAACGTTTTAAATATTTTTAAGATGCAAAATATTTAATAGTTCAAAGTAACCTGGGATGATTTATAATCAACATGAGACGTGACTATTGCCTTAAATTAGTGGACAATCGAGCACCAGATAAATTTTTACAAAGTAATCAAAACAAGTTTCGATCCAGCATATAATAATGTCTCCATATCTCCACATCACATTGTAAGATTGTTATGTTCGATTGGTTTATGCAAAAGAACATCATAACAAATCTTGAGGATAAAATGTAGTCATCCATATAAAAGATATTTTAATAAATAAAAACATGTAAAGCACTCACCTGGCAAGTTCTAATAAAGTTAAGTAGAAAGACCACTTGAATATCCCTCATTTCCTCTTCTTACACTAACACTTTCCCCTCTTCTTCTAATATTTTGTCATCCCGTCATGCATGCATGTTCTCACATATCTCCATAATGTATATATACAGCTAATTTTTGTAATGGACAAATTAATTTCCACCATACATGAACACACACCACTGCCCTCATTCTTTAATAAAATGCAAGTCTACATATTCTTCAATAAATATGCTATCACTCCACACGCCCAAGCAAATACATCAGCTTTACTTGATTACTACACCTCTCCACTATTCCTCATTCTTAATTCACCATATTCTCAAGTGAAGACCTCACTATAAACGATTAATACGCAACTATTCCTCATTCGTAACTGAAACCACTTCATATTCCACTTGTAACTTATAAAGCAATGGTCATAATTAATTATCAAATTCCAACAATTCCTACGCCAAACGCTGTGTAGTTAGTTATATTTTAATATTAATATTCCTTTTTTTTTTGGGAAGGGGGAAGCAGAGCAATTACCCATCCAACACAACGCGACGTCCTTATTGTTGGGATTCTAGAGGTGGCAACTACGAGTTCAAGACCTGGCTCCCGCATGCTTAGCACTTTATCCCACAGGTTGAAGAAGGAGCTCCCACAGGTGTGGCACATTGTCCCGCATCGCTGTTCGATCTGTACATTTCAATAGGTGATTGACTCTGACACCATTTTTTCATGCTCCGATTCAACAAAATAAAATAATTTTGGTACATAAATGAACTTAACAAAACCCCCCAACAAGAAAGTTTCTCCTTGTCTACTGGCCTGGCAAATTCTCCTCCAAATCAGAAAATGTGAACAAAAATAGTGTGTCGACGGACCAAGAAACATTTTTAATATGTTTAAGATGCAAAATATTTAATAGTTCAAAGTTACCTGAGATGATTTATAATCAAATTGAGACGTGACTATTGCTTTAATTAGTGGACAATCGAGCACCAGATAAATTTTTACAAAGTAATCAAAACAAGTTTCGATCCAGCATATAACAATGTCTCCATATCACCACATCACATTGTAAGATTGTTATGTTCGATTGGTTTATGCAAAAGAACATCATAACAAATCGTAAGGATAAAATGTAATCATCCATATAAAAGATATTTTAATAAATAAAAACATATAAAGCACTCACCGTGCAAGTTCTTATAAAGTTAAGTAGAAAGACCACTTGAATATCCCTGATTTCCTCTTCTTACACTAACACTTTCCCCTCTTCTTCTAATATTTTGTCATCCCGTCATGCATGCATGTTCTCACATATCTCCATAATATATATATATATATACAGCTAATTTTTGTAATGGACAAATTAATTTCTACCATACATGAACACACACTACTACCCTCATTCTTTAATAAAATGCACGTCTATATATTCTTCAATAAATACGCTATCACTCCACACTCCCAAGTAAATACATCAGCTTTACTTGATTACGATACCTCTCCACTATTCCTCATTCTTAATTCACCATATTCTCAAGTGAAGACCTCACTATAAACGATTAATACGCAACTATTCCTCATTCATAACTAAAACCACTTCATATTCCACTTGTAACTTATAAAGTACTGGTCATAATTAATCATCAAAATCCAACAATTCCTACGCCAAACGCTGTGCAGTTAGTTATATTTTAATATCAATATTCCTTTTTTTTGGGAAGGGGAAAGCAGAGCAATTACCCATCCAACACAACGCGACGTCCCTACTATTGGGATTCTAGAGGTGGCAACTACGAGTTCAAGAGCTGGCTCCAGCAAGCTTAGCACTTTATCCCACAGGTTGAAGAAGCAGCTCCCACAAGTGTAGCACATTGTCCCGCATCACTGTTCGCTCTGCATATTTCAATAGGTGATTGACTCTGACACCATTTTGTCATGCCCCGATTCAACAAAATAAAGTAATTTTTGTACATAAATGAACTTAACAAAACCCCCCAACAAGAAAGTTTCTCCTTGTCTATTGGCCTTGCTAATTCTCCTCCAAATCAGAAAATGTCAACGGACCAACACACATTTTAAATATGTTTAAGATGCAAAATATTTAATAGTTCAAAGTAACCTGAGATGATTTATAATCAACATGAGACGTGACTATTTCCTTAAATTAGTGGACAATCGAGCACCAGATAAATTTTTACAAAGTAATGAAAACAAGTTTCAATCCAGCATATAACAATGTCTCCATATCACCACATCACATTGTAAGATTGTTATGTTCGATTGGTTTATGCAAAAGAACATCATAACAAATCTTAAGGATAAAATGTAGTCATCCATATAAAAGAATATTTTAATACTTAAAAACATGTAAAGCACTCCCCTTGCAAGTTCTTATAAAGTTAAGTAGAAAGACCACTTGAATATCCCTCATTTCCTCTTCTTACACTAACACTTTCCCCTCTTCTTCTAATATTTTGTCATCCCGTCATGCATGCATGTTCTCACATATCTCCATAATATATACACACATCCAATTTTTGTAATGGACAAATTAATTTCCACCATACATGAACACACACCACTACCCTCATTCTTAAATAAAATGCACTTCTATATATTCTTCAATGAATATGCTATCACTCTACACTCCCAAGTAAATACATTAGCTTTACTTGATTACGATACCTCTCCACTATTCCACATTCTCAATTCACCATATTCTCAAGTGAAGACCTCACTATAAACGATTAATACGCAACTATTCCTCATTCATAACTGAAACCACTTCATATTCCACTTGTAACTTATAAAGTAGTGGTCATAATTAATTATCAAAATCCAACAATTCCTACGCCCAATGCTGTGTAGTTAGTTATATTTTAATATTAATATTCCTTTTTTTTTGGGAAGGGGGAAGCAGAGCAATTACCCCTCCAACACAACGCGACGTCCTTATTGTTGGGATTTTAGAGGTGGCAACTACGATTACAAGAGCTGGCTCCCGCATGCTTAGCACTTTATCCCACAGGTTGAAGAAGCAGCTCCCACAGGTGTAGCACATTGTCCCGCATCACTGTTCGCTCTGCATATTTCAATAGGTGATTGACTCTGACACCATTTTGTCATGCCCCGATTCAACAAAATAAAATAATTTTTTTACATAAATGAACTTAAGAAAACCCCCCAACAAGAAAGTTTCTCCTTGTCTATTGGCCTTGCTAATTCTCCTCCAAATCAGAAAATGTGAACAAAAATAGTGTGTTGACGGACCAACAAACATTTTAAATATGTTTAAGATGCAAAATATTTAATAGTTCAAAGTTACCTGAGATGATTTATAATCAACATGAGACGTGACTATTGCCTTAAATTAGTGGACAATCGAGCACCAGATAAATTTTTACAAAGTAATGAAAACAAGTTTCAATCCAGCATATAACAATGTCTCCATATCACCACATCACATTGTAAGATGGTTATATTCGATTTGTGCATGCAAAAGAACATCATTTCAAATCTTAAGGATAAAATGTAATCATCCATATAAAAGAATATTTTAATACTTAAAAACATGTAAAGCACTCCCATTGCAAGTTCTTATAAAGTTAAGTAGAAAGACCACTTGAAAATCCCTCATTTCCTCTTCTTACACTAACACTTTTCCCTCTTCTTCTAATATTTTGTCATCCCGTCTTGCATGCATGTTCTCACATATCTCCATAATATATATATACATCCAATTTTTGTAATGGACAAATTAATTTCCACCATACATGAACACACACCACTACCCTCATTCTTTAATAAAATGCACGTCTATTTATTCTTCAATAAATATGCTATCACTCCACACTCCGAAGTAAATACATCAGCTTTATTTGATTACGATACCTCTCCACTATTCCTCATTCTTAATTCACCATATTCTAAAGTGAAGACCTCACTATAAACGATTAATACGCAACTATTCCTCATTCATAACTGAAACCACTTCGCATTCCACTTGTAACTTATAAAGTAGTGGTCATAATTAATCATCAAAATCCAACAATTCCTACGCCAAACGCTGTGTAGTTAGTTATATTTTAATATTAATATTCCTTTTTTTTTGGGAAGGGGAAAGCAGAGCAATTACCCATCCAACACAACGCGACGTCCCTATTGTTGGGATTCTAGAGGTTGCAACTACGAGTTCAAGAGCTGGCTCCCGCATGCTTAGCACTTTATCCCACAGGTTGAAGAAGCAGCCCCCACAGGTGTAGCACATTGTCCCGCATCACTGTTCGCTCTGCATATTTCAATAGGTGATCGACTCTGACACCATTTTGTCATGCCCCGATTCAACAAAATAAAATAATTTTTGTACATAAATGAACTTAACAAAACCCCCCAACAAGAAAGTTTCTCCTTGTCTATTGGTCTTGCTAATTCTCCTCCAAATCAGAAAATGTGAACAAAAATTGTGTGTCGATGGACCAACAAACATTTTAAATAATTTTAAGATGCAAAATATTTAATAGTTCAAAGTAACCTGGGATGATTTATATTCAACATGAGACGTGACTATTGCCTTAAATTAGTGGACAATCGAGCACCAGATAATGTTTTACAAAGTAATCAAAACAAGTTTCGATCCAGCATATAAAAATGTCTCCATATCACCACATCACATTGTAAGATTGTTATATTCGATTGTTGTATGCAAAAGAACATCATTTCAAATCTTAAGGATAAAATGTAATCATCCATATAAAAGAATATTTTAATACTGAAAAACATGTAAAGCACTCCCCTTGCAAGTTCTTATAAAGTTAAGTAGAAAGACCACTTGAACATCCCTCATTTCCTCTTCTTACACTAACACTTTTCCCTCTTCTTCTAATATTTTGTCATCCTGCATGCATGTTCTCACATATCTCCATAATATATATATACAGCTAATTTCTGTAATGGACAAATTAAATTCCACCATACATGAACACACACCACTACCCTCATTCTTAAATCAAATGCACGTCTATATATTCTTCTATAAATATGCTATCACTCCACACTCCAAAGTAAATACATCAGCTTTACTTGATTACAACACCTCTCCACTATTCCTCATTCTTAATTCACCATATTCTCAAGTGAAGACCTCACCATAAACGATTAATACGCAACTATTCCTCATTCATAACTGAAACAACTTCGTATATCACTTGTAACTTATAAAGCAATGGTCATAATTAATTATCAAAATCTGACAATTCCTATGCCAAACGCTGTGTAGTTAGTTATATTTTAATATTAATATTCCTTTTTTTTTGGGATGGGGGAAGCAGAGCAATTACCCATCCAACACAACGCGACGTCCTTATTGTTGGGATTCTAGAGGTGGCAGCTACGAGTTCAAGAGCTGGCTCCCGCATGCATGGCACTTTATCCCACAGGTTGAAGAAGCAGCTCCCATAGGTGTAGCACATTATCCCGCATCGCTGTTCGCTCTGTACATTTCAATAGGTGATTGACTCTGACACCATTTTTTCATGCCCCGATTCAACAAAATAAAATAATTTTGGTACATAAATAAACTTAACAAAACCCCCCAACAAGAAAGTTTATCCTTGTCTATTGGCCTTGCAAATTCTCCTCCAAATCAAAAAATGTGAACAAAAATAGTGTGTCGACGGACCAAGAAACATTTTTAATATGTTTAAGATGCAAAATATTTAATAGTTCAAAGTAACCTGAGATGATTTATAATCAAATTGAGACGTGACTATTGCCTTAATTAGTGGACAATCGAGCACCAGATAAATTTTTACAAAGTAATCAAAACAAGTTTCGATCCAGCATATAACAATGTCTCCATATTACCACATCACATTGTAAGATTGTTATGTTCGATTGGTTTATGCAAAAGAACATCATAACAGATCTTAAGGATAAAATGTAGTCATCCATATAAAAGATATTTTAATAAATAAAAACATGAAAAGCACTCACCGTGCAAGTTCTTATAAAGTTGAGTAGAACGACCACTTGAATATCCCTTATTTCCTCTTCTTACACTAACACTTTCCCCACTTCTCCTAATATTTTGTCATCCGGTCATGCATGCATGTTCTCACATATCTCCATAATATATATATACAGCTAATTTTTGTAATGGACAAATTAATTTCCACCAGACATGAACACACACCACTACCCTCATTCTTTAATAAAATGCACGTCTATATATTCTTCAATAAATATGCTATCACTCCACACGCCCAAGCAAATACATCAGCTTTACTTAATTACTACACCTCTCCACTATTCCTCATTCTTAATTCACCATATTCTCAAGTGAAGACCTCACTATAAACGATTAATACGCAACTATTCCTCATTCATAACTGAAACCACTTCATATTCCACTTATAACTTATGAAGTAGTGGTCATAATTAATCATCAAAATCCAACAATTCCTACGCCAAACGCTGTGTAGTTAGTTATATTTTGATATTAATTTTCCTTTTTTTTTGGGAAGGGGAAAGCAGAGCAATTACCCATCCAACACAACGCGACGTCCCTATTATTGGGATTCTAGAGGTGGCAACTACGAGTTCTAGAGCAGGCACCCGCAAGCTTAGCACTTTATCACACAGGTTGAAGAAGCAGCTCCCACAGGAGTAGCACATTGTCCCGCATCACTGTTCGCTCTGCATATTTCAATAGGTGATTGACTCAGACAGCATTTTGTCATTCCTCGATTCAACAAAATAAAATAATTTTTGTACATAAATGAACTTAATAAAACCCCCCAACAAGAAAGTTTTTCCTTGTCTATTGGCCTTGCTAGTTCTCCTCCAAATCAGAAAATGTGAACAAAAATTATGTGTCGATGGACCAACAAACATTTTAAATATTTTCAAGATGCAAAATATTTAATAGTTAAAAGTAACCTGGGATGATTCATAATCAACATGAGACGTGACAATTGCCTTAAATTAGTGGACAATCGAGCACCAGATAAATTTTTACAAAGTAATCAAAACAAGTTTCGATCCAGCATATAACAATGTCTCCATATCACCACATCACATTGTAAGATTGTTATATTCGATTTGTGTATGCGAAAGAACATCATTTCAAATCTTAAGGATAAAATGTAATCATCCATATAAAAGAATATTTTAATACTTAAAAACATGTAAAGCACTCCCCTTGCAAGTTCTTATAAAGTTAAGTAGAAAGACAACTTGAATATCCCTAATTTCCTCTTCTCACGCTAACACTTTCCCCTCTTCTTCTAATATTTTGTCATCCCGTCTTGCATGCATGTTCTCACATATCTCCATAATATATATATACATCTAATTTTTGTAATGGACAAATTAATTTCCACCATACATGAACACACACCACTACCCTCATTCTTTAATAAAATTCACGTCTATATATTCTTCAATAAATATGCTATCACTCCACACTCCCAAGTAAATACATCAGCTTTACTTGATTACGATACCTCTCCACTATTCCTCATTCTTGATTCACCATATTCTCAAGTGAAGACCTCACTATAAACGATTAATACGCAACTATTCCTCATTCATAACTGAAACCACTTCATATTCCACTTGTAACTTATAAAGTAGTGGTCATAATTAATAATCAAAATCCAACAATTCCTACGCCAAAAGCTCTGTAGTTAGTTATATTTTAATATTAATATTCCTTTTTTTTTGGGAAGGGGAAAGCAGAGCAATTACCCATCCAACACAACTCGATGTCCCTATTATTAGGATTCTAGAGGTGGCAACTACGAGTTCAAGAGCTGGCTCCCGCAAGCTTAGTACTTTATCACACAGGTTGAAGAAGCAGCTCCCACAGGTGTAGCACATTGTCCCGCATCACTGTTCGCTCTGCATATTTCAATAGGTGATTGACTCTGACACCATTTTGTCATGCCCCGATTCAACAAAATAAAGTAATTTTTGTACATAAATGAACTTAACAAAACCCCCCAACAAGAAAGTTTCTCCTTGTCTATTGGCCTTGCTAATTCTCCTCCAAATCAGAAAATGTGAAAAAAAATTATGTGTCGATGGACCAACAAACATTTTAAATATTTTTAAGATGCAAAATATTTAATAGTTCAAAGTAACCTGGGATGATTTATAATCAACATGAGACGTGACTATTGCCTTAAATTAGTGGACAATCGAGCACCAGATAAATTTTTACAAAGTAATCAAAACAAGTTTCGATCCAGCATATAACTATGTCTCCATATCACCACATCACAATGTAAGATTGTTATATTCGATTGGTGTATGCAAAAGAACATCATTTCAAATCTTAAGGATAAAATGTAATCATCCGTATAAAAGAATATTTCAATACTTAAAAACATGTAAAGCACTCCCCTTGCAAGTTCTTATAAAGTTAAGTAGAAAGACCACTTGAACATCCCCCATTTCCTCTTCTTACACTAACACTTTCCCCTCTTCTTCTAATATTTTGTCATCCTGCATGCATGTTCTCACATATCTCCATAATATATATATACAGCTAATTTCTGTAATGGACAAATTAAATTCCACCATACATGCACACACACCACTACCCTCATTCTTAAATAAAATGCACGTCTATATATTCTTCTATAAATATGCTATCACTCCACACGCCCAAGCAAATACATCAGCTTTACTTGATTACTACACCTCTCCACTATTCCTCATTCTTAATTCACCATATTCTCAAGTGAAGACCTCACTATAAACGATTAATACGCAACTATTCCTCATTCGTAACTGAAACCACTTCATATTCCACTTGTAACTTATAAAGCAATGGTCATAATTAATTATCAAAATCCAACAATTCCTACGCCAAACGCTGTGTAGTTAGTTATATTTTAATATTAATATTCCTTTTTTTTTGGGAAGGGGGGAAGCAGAGCAATTACCCATCCAACACAACGCGACGTCCTTATTGTTGGGATTCTAGAGGTGGCAACTACGAGTTCAAGACCTGGCTCCCGCATGCTTAGCACTTTATCCCACAGGTTG
The DNA here is from genome assembly GCA_018894105.1 of Jacaranda mimosifolia. NCBI lineage: Eukaryota > Viridiplantae > Streptophyta > Magnoliopsida > Lamiales > Bignoniaceae > Jacaranda > Jacaranda mimosifolia. The sequence goes on from CM032123.1 coordinate 19,102,886, forward strand.
AAGAAGCAGCTCCCATAGGTGTAGCACATTGTCCCGCATCGCTGTTCGATCTGTACATTTCAATTGGTGATTGACTCTGACACCATTTTTTCATGCCCCGATTCAACAAAATAAAATAATTTTGGTACATAAATGAACTTAACAAAACCCCCCAACAAAAAAGTTTCTCCTTGTCTACTGGCCTGGCAAATTCTCCTCCAAATCAGAAAATGTGAACAAAAATAGTGTGTCGACGGACCAAGAAACATTTTTAATATGTTTAAGACGCAAAATATTTAATAGTTCAAAGTGACCTGAGATGATTTATAATCAAATTGAGACGTGACTATTGCTTTAATTAGTGGACAATCGAGCACCAGATAAATTTTTACAAAGTAATTAAAACAAGTTTCGATCCAGCATATAACAATGTCTCCATATCACCACATCACATTGTAAGATTGTTATGTTCGATTGGTTTATGCAAAAGAACATCATAACAAATCGTAAGGATAAAATGTAATCATCCATATAAAAGATATTTTAATAAATAAAAACATGTAAAGCACTCACCGTGCAAGTTCTTATAAAGTTAAGTAGAAAGACCACTTGAATATCCCTGATTTCCTCTTCTTACACTAACACTTTCCCCTCTTCTTCTAATATTTTGTCATCCCGTCATGCATGCATGTTCTCACATATCTCCATAATATATATATATACAGCTAATTTTTGTAATGGACAAATTAATTTCCACCATACATGAACACACACTACTACCCTCATTCTTTAATAAAATGCACGTCTATATATTCTTCAATAAATACGCTATCACTCCACACTCCCAAGTAAATACATCAGCTTTACTTGATTACGATACCTCTCCACTATTCCTCATTCTTAATTCACCATATTCTCAAGTGAAGACCTCACTATAAACGATTAATACGCAACTATTCCTCATTCATAACTAAAACCACTTCATATTCCACTTGTAACTTATAAAGTACTGGTCATAATTAATCATCAAAATCCAACAATTCCTACGCCAAACGCTGTGTAGTTAGTTATATTTTAATATCAATATTCCTTTTTTTTGGGAAGGGGAAAGCAGAGCAATTACCCCTCCAACACAACGCGACGTCCTTGTTGTTGGGATTCCAGAGGTGGCAATTACGAGTTCAAGAGCTGGCTCCCGCATGGTTTGCACTTTATCCCACAGGTTGAAGAAGCAGCTCCCACAGGTGTAGCACATTGTCCCGCATCACTGTTCGCTCTGCATATTTCGATAGGTGATTGACTCTGACACCATTTTGTCATGCCCCGATTCAACAAAATAAAATAATTTTGGTACATAAATGAACTTAACAAAACCCCCCAACAAGAAAGTTTCTCCTTGTCTATTGGCCTTGCAAATTCTCCTCCAAATTAGAAAATGTGAACAAAAATAGTGTGTCGACGGACCAACAAACATTTTAAATACGTTTAAGATGCAAAATATTTAATAGTTCAAAGTAACCTGAGATGATTTATAATCAACATGAGACATGACTATTGCCTTAAATTAGTGGGCAATCGAGCACCAGATAAATTTTTACAAAGTAATGAAAACAACTTTCGATCCAGCATATAACAATGTCTCCATATCCCCACATCACATTGTAATTTTGTTATATTCGATTGGTTTATGCAAATGAACATCATTACAAATCTTAAGGGTAAAATGTAGTTATCCATATAAAAGAATATTTTAATACATAAAAACATGTAAAGCATTCACCTTGCAAGTTCTTATAAAGTTAAGTAGAAAGACCACTTGAATATCCCTCATTTCCTCTTCTTACACTAACACTTGCCCCTCTTCTTCTAATATTTTGTCATCCCGCCATGCATGCATGTTCTCACATATCTCCATAATATATATATACAGCTAATTTTTGTGATGGACAAATTAATTTCCACCATACATGAACACACACCACTACCCTCATTCTTTAATAAAATGCACGTCTATATATTCTTCAATAAATATGCTATCACTCCACACTCTGAAGTAAATACATCAGCTTTACTTGATTACTACACCTCTCCACTATTCCTCATTCTTAATTCACCATATTCTCAAGTGAAGACCTCACTATAAACGATTAATACGCAACTATTCCTCGTTCATAACTGAACCCACTTCATATTCCACTTGTAACTTATAAAGCAATGGTCATAATTAATTATCAAAATCCGACAATTCCTACGCCAAACGCTGTGTGGTTAGTTATATTTTAATATTAATATTCCTTTTTTTTTGGGAAGGGGGAAGCAGAGCAATTACCCCTCCAACACAACGCGACGTCCTTGTTGTTGGGATTCTAGAGGTGGCAATTACGAGTTCAAGTGCTGGCTCCCGCATGGTTTGCACTTTATCCCACAGGTGTAGCACATTGTCCCGCATCACTGTTCGCTCTGCATATTTCGATAGGTGAGTGACTCTGACACCATTTTATCATGCCCCGATTCAACAAAATAAAATAATTTTTGTACATAAATGAACTTAACAAAACCCCCCAACAAGAAAGTTTCTCCTTGTCTATTGGCCTTGCAAATTCTCCTCCAAATCAGAAAATGTGAACAAAAATAGTGTGTCGACGGACCAACAAACATTTTAAATACGTTTAAGATGCAAAATATTTAATAGTTCAAAGTAACCTGAGATGATTTATAATCAAATTGAGACGTGACTATTGCTTTAATTAGTGGACAATCGAGCACCAGATAAATTTTTACAAAGTAATTAAAACAAGTTTCGATCCAGCATATAACAATGTCTCCATATCACCACATCACATTGTAAGATTGTTATGTTCGATTGGTTTATGCAAAAGAACATCATAACAAATCGTAAGGATAAAATGTAATCATCCATATAAAAGATATTTTAATAAATAAAAACATGTAAAGCACTCACCGTGCAAGTTCTTATAAAGTTAAGTAGAAAGACCACTTGAATATCCCTGATTTCCTCTTCTTACACTAACACTTTCCCCTCTTCTTCTAATATTTTGTCATCCCGTCATGCATGCATGTTCTCACATATCTCCATAATATATATATATACAGCTAATTTTTGTAATGGACAAATTAATTTCTACCATACATGAACACACACTACTACCCTCATTCTTTAATAAAATGCACGTCTATATATTCTTCAATAAATACGCTATCACTCCACACTCCGAAGTAAATACATTAGCTTTACTTGATTACGATACCTCTCCACTATTCCTCATTCTCAATTCACCATATTCTCAAGTGAAGACCTCACTATAAACGATTAATACGCAACTATTCCTCATTCATAACTGAAACCACTTCATATTCCACTTGTAACTTATAAAGTAGTGGTCATAATTAATTATCAAAATCCAACAATTCCTACGCCCAATGCTGTGTAGTTAGTTATATTTTAATATTAATATTCCTTTTTTTTTGGGAAGGGGGAAGCAGAGCAATTACCCCTCCAACACAACGCGACGTCCTTATTGTTGGGATTTTAGAGGTGGCAACTACGATTACAAGAGCTGGCTCCCACATGCTTAGCACTTTTTCCCACAGGTTGAAAAAGAAGCTCCCATAGGTGTAGCACATTGTCCCGCATCGCTGTTCGCTCTGTATATTTCAATAGGTGATTGACTCTGACACCATTTTTTCATTCCCCGATTCAACAAAATAAAATAATTTTGGTACATAAATGAACTTAACAAAACCCCCCAACAAGAAAGTTTCTCCTTATCTATTGGCCTTGCAAATTCTCCTCCAAATCAGAAAATGTGAACAAAAATAGTGTGTCGACGGACCAACAAACATTTTAAATACGTTTAAGATGCAAAATATTTAATAGTTCAAAGTAACCTGAGATGATTTATAATCAACATGAGACGTGACTATTGCCTTAAATTAGTGGGCAATCGAGCACCAGATAAATTTTTACAAAGTAATGAAAACAACTTTCGATCCAGCATATAACAATGTCTCCATATCCCCACATCACATTGTAATTTTGTTATATTCGATTGGTTTATGCAAATGAACATCATTACAAATCTTAAGGGTAAAATGTAGTTATCCATATAAAAGAATATTTTAATACATAAAAACATGTAAAGCATTCACCTTGCAAGTTCTTATAAAGTTAAGTAGAAAGACCGCTTGAATATCCCTCATTTCCTCTTCTTACACTAACACTTGCCCCTCTTCTTCTAATATTTTGTCATCCCGCCATGCATGCATGTTCTCACATATCTCCAAAATATATATATACAGCTAATTTTTGTGATGGACAAATTAATTTCCACCACACATGAACACACACCACTACCCTCATTCTTTAATAAAATGCACGTCTATATATTCTTCAATAAATATGCTATCACTCCACACTCCCAAGTAAATACATCAGCTTTACTTGATTACTACACCTCTCCACTATTCCTCATTCTTAATTCACCATATTCTCAGGTGAAGACCTCACTATAAACGATTAATACGCAACTATTCCTCGTTCATAATTGAACCCACTTCATATTCCACTTGTAACTTATAAAGCAATGGTCATAATTAATTATCAAAATCCGACAATTCCTACGCCAAACGCTGTGTGGTTAGTTATATTTTAATATTAATATTCCTTTTTTTTTGGGAAGGGGGAAGCAGAGCAATTACCCCTCCAACACAACGCGACGTCCTTGTTGTTAGGATTCTAGAGGTGGCAATTACGAGTTCAAGAGCTGGCTCCCGCATGGTTTGCACTTTATCCCACAGGTTGAAGAAGCAGCTCCCACAGGTGTAGCACATTGTCCCGCATCACTGTTCGCTCTGCATATTTCGATAGGTGATTGACTCTGACACCATTTTGTCATGCCCCGATTCAACAAAATAAAATAATTTTGGTACATAAATGAACTTAACAAAACCCCCCAACAAGAAAGTTTCTCCTTGTCTATTGGCCTTGCAAATTCTCCTCCAAATCAGAAAATGTGAACAAAAATAGTATGTCGACGGACCAACAAACATTTTAAATACGTTTAAGATGCAAAATATTTAATAGTTCAAAGTAACCTGAGATGATTTATAATCAACATGAGACATGACTATTTCCTTAAATTAGTGGGCAATCGAGCACCAGATAAATTTTTACAAAGTAATGAAAACAACTTTCGATCCAGCATATAACAATGTCTCCATATCCCCACATCACATTATAATTTTGTTATATTCGATTGGTTTATGCAAATGAACATCATTACAAATCTTAAGGGTAAAATGTAGTTATCCATATAAAAGAATATTTTAATACATAAAAACATGTAAAGCATTCACCTTGCAAGTTCTTATAAAATTAAGTAGAAAGACCACTTGAATATCCCTCATTTCCTCTTCTTACACTAACACTTGCCCCTCTTCTTCTAATATTTTGTCATCCCGCCATGCATGCATGTTCTCACATATCTCCATAATATATATATACAGCTAATTTTTGTGATGGACAAATTAATTTCCACCATACATGAACACACACCACTACCCTCATTCTTTAATAAAATGCACGTCTATATATTCTTCAATAAATATGCTATCACTCCACACTCCGAAGTAAATACATCAGCTTTACTTGATTACTACACCTCTCCACTATTCCTCATTCTTAATTCACCATATTCTCAAGTGAAGACCTCACTATAAACGATTAATACGCAACTATTCCTCGTTCATAACTGAACCCACTTCATATTCCACTTGTAACTTATAAAGCAATGGTCATAATTAATTATCAAAATCCGACAATTCCTACGCCAAACGCTGTGTGGTTAGTTATATTTTAATATTAATATTCCTTTTTTTTGGGAAGGGGGAAGCAGAGCAATTACCCCTCCAACACAACGCGACGTCCTTGTTGTTGGGATTCTAGAGGTGGCAATTACGAGTTCAAGTGCTGGCTCCCGCATGGTTTGCACTTTATCCCACAGGTGTAGCACATTGTCCCGCATCACTGTTCGCTCTGCATATTTCGATAGGTGAGTGACTCTGACACCATTTTGTCATGCCCCGATTCAACAAAATAAAATAATTTTTGTACATAAATGAACTTAACAAAACCCCCCAACAAGAAAGTTTCTCCTTGTCTATTGGCCTAGCTAATTCTCTTCCAAATCAGAAAATGTGAACAAAAATACTTTGTCGACGGACCAACAAACATTTTAAATACGTTTAAGATGCAAAATATTTAATAATTCAAAGTAACCTGAGATGATTTATAATCAGCATGAGACGTGACTATTGCCTTAAATTAGTGGACAATCGAGCACCAGATAAATTTTTACAAAGTAATCAAAACAAGTTTCGCTCAAGCATATAACAATGTCTCCATATCCCCACATCACATTGTAATTTTGTTATATTCGATTGGTTTATGCAAATGAACATCATTACAAATCTTAAGGGTAAAATGTAGTTATCCATATAAAAGAATATTTTAATACATAAAAACATGTAAAGCACTCACCTTGCAAGTTCTTATAAAGTTAAGTAGAAAGACCACTTGAATATCCCTCATTTCCTCTTCTTACACTAACACTTTCCCCTCTTCTTCTAATATTTTGTCATCCCGCCATGCATGCATGTTCTCACATATCTCCATAATATATATATACAGCTAATTTTTGTAATGGACAAATTAATTTCCACCATACATGAACACACACCACTACCCTCATTCTTTAATAAAATGCACGTCTATATATTCTTCAATAAATATGCTATCACTCCACACTCCGAAGTAAATACATCAGCTTTACTTGATTACGATACCTCTCCACTATTCCTCATTCTTAATTCACCATATTCTCAAGTGAAGACCTCAGTATAAACGATTAATACACAACTATTCCTCGTTCATAACTGAAACCACTTCATATTCCACTTGTAACTTATAAAGCAATGGTCATAATTAATTATCAAAATCCAACAATTCCTACACCAAACGTTGTGTAGTTAGTTATATTTTAATATTAATATTCCTTTTTTTTTTGGGAAGGGGGAAGCAGAGCAATTACCCCTCCAACACAACGCGACGTCCTTGTTGTTGGGATTCTAGAGGTAGCAATTACGAGTTCAAGAGCTGGCTCCCGCATGCTTTGCACTTTATCCCACAGGTTGAAGAAGCAGCTCCCACAGGTGTAGCACATTGTCCCGCATCACTGTTCGCTCTGCATATTTCAATAGGTGATTGACTCTGACACCATTTTGTCACGCCCCGATTCAACAAAATAAAATAATTTTGGTACATAAATGAACTTAACAAAACCCCCCAACAAGAAAGTTTCTCCTTGTCTATTGGCCTTGCTAATTCTCCTCCAAATCAGAAAATGTGAACAAAAATTGTGTGTCGATGGACCAACAAACATTTTAAATTTTTTTAAGATGCAAAATATTTAATAGTTCAAAGTAACCTGGGATGATTTAAAATCAACATGAGACATGACTATTGCCTTAAATTAGTGGACAATCGAGCACCAGATAAATTTTTACAAAGTAATCAAAACAAGTTTTGATCCAGCATATAATAATGTCTCCATATCACCACATCACATTGTAAGATTGTTATATTCGATTGGTCTATGCAAAAGAACATCATTACAAATCTTAAGGATAAAATGTAATAATCCATATAAAAGAATATTTTAATGATTAAAAACATATAAAGCACTCCCCTTTGAAAATCTTATAAAGTTAAGTAGAAAGACCACTTGAATATCCCTCATTTCCTCTTCTTACACTAACACTTTCCCCTCTTCTTCTAATATTTTGTCATCCCGTCATGCATGCATGTTCTCACATATCTCCATAATATATATACACATCTAATTTTTGTAACGGACAAATTAATTTCCACCATACATTAACACACACCACTACCCTCATTCTTAAATAAAACGCACTTCTATATATTCTTCAATGAATATGCTATCACTCCACACTCCCAAGTAAATACATCAGCTTTACTTGATTATGATACCTCTCCACTATTCCTCATTCTTAATTCACCATATTCTCAAGTGAAGACCTCACTATAAACGATTAATACGCAACTATTCCTCATTCATAACTGAAACCACTTCATATTCCACTTGTAAATAATAAAGTAGTGGTCATAATTAATTATCAAAATCCAACAATTCCTACGCCCAATGCTGTGTAGTTAGTTATATTTTAATATTAATATTCCTTTTTTTTTGGGAAGGGGGAAGCAGAGCAATTACCCCTCCAACACAACGCGACGTCCTTATTGTTGGGATTTTAGAGGTGGCAACTACGATTACAAGAGCTGGCTCCCACATGCTTAGTACTTTGTCCCACAGGTTGAAGAAGCAGCTCCCATAGGTGTAGCACATTGTCCCGCATCGCTGTTCGCTCTGTATATTTCAATAGGTGATTGACTCTGACACCATTTTTTCATTCCCCGATTCAACAAAATAAAATAATTTTGGTACATAAATGAACTTAACAAAACCCCCCAACAAGAAAGTTTCTCCTTGTCTATTGGCCTTGCAAATTCTCCTCCAAATCAGAAAATGTGAACAAAAATAGTGTGTCGACGGACGAACAAACATTTTAAATACGTTTAAGATGCAAAATATTTAATAGTTCAAAGTAACAAGAGATGATTTATAATCAACATGAGACGTGACTATTGCCTTAAATTTGTGGGCAATCGAGCACCAGATAAACTTTTACAAAGTAATCAAAACAACTTTCGATCCAGCATATAACAATGTCTCCATATCCCCACATCACATTGTAATTTTGTTATATTCGATTGGTTTATGCAAATGAACATCATTACAAATCCTAAAGGTAAAATGTAGTTATCCATATAAAAGAATATTTTAATACATAAAAACATGTAAAGCATTCACCTTGCAAGTTCTTATAAAGTTAAGTAGAAAGACCACTTGAATATCCCTCATTTCCTCTTCTTACACTAACACTTGCCCCTCTTCTTCTAATATTTTGTCATCCCGCCATGCATGCATGTTCTCACATATCTCCATAATATATATATATACAGCTAATTTTTGTGATGGACAAATTAATTTCCACCATACATGAACACACACCACTACCCTCATTCTTTAATAAAATGCACGTCTATATATTCTTCAATAAATATGCTATCACTCCACACTCCGAAGTAAATACATCAGCTTTACTTGATTACTACACCTCTCCACTATTCCTCATTCTTAATTCACCATATTCTCAAGTGAAGACCTCACTATAAATGATTAATACGCAACTATTCCTCGTTCATAACTGAACCCACTTCATATTCCACTTGTAACTTATAAAGAAATGGTCATAACTAATTATCAAAATCCGACAATTCCTACGCCAAACGCTGTGTGGTTAGTTATATTTTAATATTAATATTCCTTTTTTTTTTTGGGAATGGGGAAGCAGAGCAATTACCCCTCCAACACAATGCGACGTCCTTGTTGTTGGGATTCTAGAGGTGGCAATTACGAGTTCAAGAGCTGGCTCCCGCATGCTTTGCACTTTATCCCGCAGATTGAAGAAGAAGCTCCCACAGGTGTAGCACATTGTCCCGCATCACTGTTCGCTCTGCATATTTCAATAGGTGATTGACTCTGACACCATTTTGTCATGCCCCGATTCAACAAAATAAAATTATTTTTGTACATAAATGAACTTAACAAAACCCCCCAACAAGAAAGTTTCTCCTTGTCTATTGGCCTTGCTAATTCTCCTCCAAATCAGAAAATGTGAACAAAAATACTGTGTCGACGGACCAACAAACATTTTAAATACGTTTAAGATGCAAAATATTAATAATTCAAAGTAACCTGAGATGATTTATAATCAGCATGAGATGTGACTATTGCCTTAAATTAGTGGACAATCGAGCACCAGATAAATTTTTACAAAGTAATCAAAACTAGTTTCGATCCAACATATAACAATGTCTCCATATCCCCACATCACATTGTAATTTTGTTATATTCGATTGGTTTAAGCAAATGAACATCCTTACAAATCTTAAGGGTAAAATGTAGTTATCCATATAAAAGAATATTTTAATACATAAAAACATGTAAAGCACTCACCTTGCAAGTTCTTATAAAGTTAAGTAGAAAGACCACTTGAATATCCCTCATTTCCTCTTCTTACACTAACACTTTCCCCTCTTCTTCTAATATTTTGTCATCCCGCCATGCATGCATGTTCTCACATATCTCCATAATATATATATACAGCTAATTCTTGTAATGGACAAATTAATTTCCACCATACATGAACACACACCACTACCCTCATTCTTTAATAAAATGCACGTCTATATATTCTTCAATAAATATGCTATCACTCCACACTCCGAAGTAAATACATCAGCTTTACTTGATTACTACACCTCTCCACTATTCCTCATTCTTAATTCACCATATTCTCAAGTGAAGACCTCACTATAAACGATTAATACGCAGCTATTCCTCATTCATAACTGAAACCACTTCATATTCCACTTGTAACTTATAAAGTAGTGGTCATAATTAATAATCAAAATCCAACAATTCCTACGTCAAACGCTGTGTAGTTAGTTATATTTTAATATTAATATTCCTTTTTTTTTGGGAAGGGGGAAGCAGAGCAATTACCCCTGCAACACAACGCAACGTCCTTATTGTTGGGATTCTAGAGGTGGCAGCTACGAGTTCAAGAGCTGGCTCCCGCATGCTTAGCACTTTATCCCACAGGTTGAAGAAGCAACTCCCACAGGTGTAGCACATTGTCCCACATCGCTGTTCGCTTTGCATATTTCAATCGGTGATCGACTCTGACACCATTTTGTGATGCCCCGATTCAACAAAATAAAATAATTTTTGTACATAAATGAACTTAACAAAACCCCCCAACAAGAAAGTTTCTCCTTGTCTATTGGCCTTGCAAATTCTCCTCCAAATTAGAAAATGTGAACAAAAATAGTGTGTCGACGGACCAACAAACATTTTAAATACGTTTAAGATGCAAAATATTTAATAGTTCAAAGTAACCTGAGATGATTTATAATCAACATGAGACGTTACTATTGTCATAAATTAGTGGACAATCGAGCACCAGATAAATTTTTACAAAGTAATCAAAACAAGTTTCGTTCCAGCATATAACATTGTCTCCATATCCCCACATCACATTGTAATTTTGTTATATTCGATTGGTTTATTCAAATGAACATCATTACAAATCTTAAGGGTAAAATGTAGTTATCCATATAAAAGAATATTTTAATACATAAAAACATGTAAAGCACTCACCTTTCAAGTTCTTATAAAGTTAAGTAGAAAGACCACTTGAATATCCCTTATTTCCTCTTCTTACACTAACACTTTCCCCTCTTCTTCTAATATTTTGTCATCCCGCCATGCATGCAGGTTCTCACATATCTCCATAATGTATATATACAGCTAATTCTTGTAATGGGCAAATTAATTTCCACCATACATGAACACACACCACTACCCTCATTCTTTAATAAAATGCACGTCTATATATTCTTCAATAAATATGCTATCATTCCACACTCCGAAGTAAATACATCAGCTTTACTTGATTACTACACCTCTCCACTATTCCTCATTCTTAATTCACCATATTCTCAAGTGAAGACCTCACTATAAACGATTAATACGCAACTATTCCTCATTCATAACTGAAACCACTTTATATTCCACTTGTAACTTATAAAGTAGTGGTCATAATTAATAATCAAAATCCAACAATTCCTACGCCAAACGCTGTGTAGTTAGTTATATTTTAATATTAATATTCCTTTTTTTTTGGGAAGGGGGAAGCAGAGCAATTACCCCTGCAACACAACGCAACGTCCTTATTGTTGGGATTCTAGAGGTGGCAGCTACGAGTTCAAGAGCTGGCTCCCGCATGCTTAGCACTTTATCCCACAGGTTGAAGAAGCGACTCCCACAGGTGTAGCACATTTTCCTGCATCGCTGTTCGCTCTGCATATTTCAATAGGTGATTGACTCTGACACCATTTTGTGATGCCCCGATTCAACAAAATAAAATAATTTTTGTACATAAATTAACTTAACAAAACCCCCCAACAAGAAAGTTTCTCCTTGTCTATTAGCCTTGAAATTTCTCCTCCAAATTAGAAAATGTGAATAAAAATAGCGTGTCGACGGACCAACAAACATTTTAAATACGTTTAAGATGCAAAATATTTAATAGTTCAAAGTAACCTGAGCTGATTTATAATCAACATGAGACGTGAGTATTGCCTTAAATTAGTGGACAATCGAGCACAAGATAAATTTTTACAAAGTAATCAAAACAAGTTTCGATCCAGCATATAACAATGTCTCCATATCCCCCCATCACATTGTAATTTTGTTATATTCGATTGGTTTATGCAAAAGAACATCATTACAAATCTTATGGATAAAATGTAGTCATCCATATAAAAGAATATTTTAATACATAAAAACATGTAAAGCACTCACCTTGCAAGTTCTTATAAAGTTAAGTAGAAAGACCACTTGAATATCCCTCATTTCCTCTTCTTACACTAACACTTTCCCCTCTTCTTCTAATATTTTGTCATCCCGCCATGCATGCATGTTTTCACATAGCTCCATAATATATATATACAGCTAATTTTTGTAATGGACAAATTAATTTCCACTATACATGAACACACACCACTACCCTCATTCTAAAATAAAATGCACCTCTATATATTCTTCAATAAATATGCTATCACTCCACACTCCCAAGTAAATACATCAGCTTTACTTGATTACTACCCCTCTCCACTAATCCTCATTCTTAATTCACAATATTCTCAAGTGAAGACCTCACTATAAACGATTAATACGCAACTATTCCTCATTCATAACTGAAACCACTTCATATTCCTCTTGTAACTTATAAAGTAATGGTCATAATTAATTATCAAAATCCAATAATTCCTATGCCCAACGCTGTGTAGTTAGTTATATTTCAATATTAATATTCCTTTTTTTTTGGGAAGGGGAAAGTAGAGCAATTACCCATCCAACACAACGCGACGTCTATGTTGTTAGGATTCTAGAGGTGGCAATTACGAGTTCAAGAGCTGGCTCCCGCATGCTTTGCACTTTATCCCACAGGTTGAAGAAGCAGCTCCCACAGGTGTAGCACATTGTCCCGCATCACTGTTCGCTCTGCATATTTCAATAGGTGATTGACTCTGACACCATTTTGTCATGCCCCGATTCAACAAAATAAAATAATTTTTGTACATAAATGAACTTAACAAAACCCCCTAGCAAGAAAGTTTCTCCTTGTCTATTGGCCTTGCAAATTCTCCTCAAAATTAGAAAATGTGAACAAAAATAGTGTGTCGACGGACCAACAAACATTTTAAATACGTTTAAGATGCAAAATATCTAATAGTTCAAAGTAACCTGAGATGATTTATAATCAACATGAGACGTTACTATTGTCATAAATTAGTGGACAATCGAGCACCAGATAAATTTTTACAAAGTAATCAAAACAAGTTTCGATCCAGCATATAACATTGTCTCCATATCCCCACATCACATTGTAATTTTGTTATATTCGATTGGTTTATTCAAATGAACATCATTACAAATCTTAAGGGTAAAATGTAGTTATCCATATAAAAGAATATTTTAATACATAAAAACGTGTAAAGCACTCACCTTGCAAGTTCTTATAAAGTTAAGTAGAAAGACCACTTGAATATCCCTTATTTCCTCTTCTTACACTAACACTTTCCCCTCTTCTTCTAATATTTTGTCATCCCGCCATGCATGCAGGTTCTCACATATCTCCATAATGTATATATACAGCTAATTCTTGTAATGGACAAATTAATTTCCACCATACATGAACACACACCACTACCCTCATTCTTTAATAAAATGCACGTCTATATATTCTTCAATAAATATGCTATCACTCCACACTCCGAAGTAAATACATCAGCTTTACTTGATTACTACACCTCTCCACTATTCCTCATTCTTAATTCACCATATTCTCAAGTGAAGACCTCACTATAAACGATTAATACGCAACTATTCCTCATTCATAACTGAAACCACTTTATATTCCACTTGTAACTTATAAAGTAGTGGTCATAATTAATAATCAAAATCCAACAATTCCTACGCCAAACGCTGTGTAGTTAGTTATATTTTAATATTAATATTCCTTTTTTTTTGGGAAGGGGGAAGCAGAGCAATTACCCCTGCAACACAACGCAATGTCCTTATTGTTGGGATTCTAGAGGTGGCAGCTACGAGTTCAAGAGCTGGCTCCCGCATGCTTAGCACTTTATCCCACAGGTTGAAGAAGCGACTCCCACAGGTGTAGCACATTTTCCTGCATCGCTGTTCGCTCTGCATATTTCAATAGGTGATTGACTCTGACACCATTTTGTGATGCCCCGATTCAACAAAATAAAATAATTTTTGTACATAAATTAACTTAACAAAACCCCCCAACAAGAAAGTTTCTCCTTGTCTATTAGCCTTGAAATTTCTCCTCCAAATTAGAAAATGTGAATAAAAATAGCGTGTCGACGGACCAACAAACATTTTAAATACGTTTAAGATGCAAAATATTTAATAGTTCAAAGTAACCTGAGCTGATTTATAATCAACATGAGACGTGAGTATTGCCTTAAATTAGTGGACAATCGAGCACAAGATAAATTTTTACAAAGTAATCAAAACAAGTTTCGATCCAGCATATAACAATGTCTCCATATCCCCCCATCACATTGTAATTTTGTTATATTCGATTGGTTTATGCAAAAGAACATCATTACAAATCTTATGGATAAAATGTAGTCATCCATATAAAAGAATATTTTAATACATAAAAACATGTAAAGCACTCACCTTGCAAGTTCTTATAAAGTTAAGTAGAAAGACCACTTGAATATCCCTCATTTCCTCTTCTTACACTAACACTTTCCCCTCTTCTTCTAATATTTTGTCATCCCGCCATGCATGCATGTTTTCACATATCTCCATAATATATATATACAACTAATTTTTGTAATGGACAAATTAATTTCCACTATACATGAACACACACCACTACCCTCATTCTAAAATAAAATGCACCTCTATATATTCTTCAATAAATATGCTATCACTCCACACTCCCAAGTAAATACATCAGCTTTACTTGATTACTACCCCTCTCCACTATTCCTCATTCTTAATTCACAATATTCTCAAGTGAAGACCTCACTATAAACGATTAATACGCAACTATTCCTCATTCATAACTGAAACCACTTCATATTCCTCTTGTAACTTATAAAGTAATGGTCATAATTAATTATCAAAATCCAAGAATTCCTATGCCCAACGCTGTGTAGTTAGTTATATTTCAATATTAATATTCCTTTTTTTTTGGGAAGGGGAAAGTAGAGCAATTACCCATCCAACACAACGCGACGTCTATGTTGTTGGGATTCTAGAGGTGGCAATTACGAGTTCAAGAGCTGGCTCCCGCATGCTTTGCACTTTATCCCACAGGTTGAAGAAGCAGCTCCCACAGGTGTAGCACATTGTCCCGCATCACTGTTCGCTCTGCATATTTCAATAGGTTATTGACTCTGACACCATTTTGTCATGCCCCGATTCAACAAAATAAAATAATTTTTGTACATAAATGAACTTAACAAAACCCCCTAGCAAGAAAGTTTCTCCTTGTCTATTGGCCTTGCAAATTCTCCTCAAAATTAGAAAATGTGAACAAAAATAGTGTGTCGACGGACCAACAAACATTTTAAATACGTTTAAGATGCAAAATATCTAATAGTTCAAAGTAACCTGAGATGATTTATAATCAACATGAGACGTTACTATTGTCATAAATTAGTGGACAATCGAGCACCAGATAAATTTTTACAAAGTAATCAAAACAAGTTTCGATCCAGCATATAACATTGTCTCCATATCCCCACATCACGTTGTAATTTTGTTATATTCGATTGGTTTATTCAAATGAACATCATTACAAATCTTAAGGGTAAAATGTAGTTATCCATATAAAAGAATATTTTAATACATAAAAACATGTAAAGCACTCACCTTGCAAGTTCTTATAAAGTTAAGTAGAAAGACCACTTGAATATCCCTCATTTCCTCTTCTTACACTAACACTTTCCCCTCTTCTTCCAATATTTTGTCATCCCGCCATGCATGCAGGTTCTCACATATCTCCATAATATATATATACAGCTAATTCTTGTAATGGACAAATTAATTTCCACCATACATGAACACACACCACTACCCTCATTCTTTAATAAAATGCACGTCTATATATTCTTCAATAAATATGCTATCACTCCACACTCCGAAGTAAATACATCAGCTTTACTTGATTACTACACCTCTCCACTATTCCTCATTCTTAATTCACCATATTCTCAAGTGAAGACCTCACTATAAACGATTAATACGCAACTATTCCTCATTCATAACTGAAACCACTTCATATTCCACTTGTAACTTATAAAGTAGTGGTCATAATTAATAATCAAAATCCAACAATTCCTACGCCAAACGCTGTGTAGTTAGTTATATTTTAATATTAATATTCCTTTTTTTTTGGGAAGGGGGAAGCAGAGCAATTACCCCTGCAACACAACGCAACGTCCTTATTGTTGGGATTCTAGAGGTGGCAGCTACGAGTTCAAGAGCTGGCTCCCGCATGCTTAGCACTTTATCCCACAGGTTGAAGAAGCGACTCCCACAGGTGTAGCACATTTTCCTGCATCGCTGTTCGCTCTGCATATTTCAATAGGTGATTGACTCTGACACCATTTTGTGATGCCCCGATTCAACAAAATAAAATAATTTTTGTACATAAATTAACTTAACAAAACCCCCCAACAAGAAAGTTTCTCCTTGTCTATTAGCCTTGAAATTTCTCCTCCAAATTAGAAAATGTGAATAAAAATAGCGTGTCGACGGACCAACAAACATTTTAAATACGTTTAAGATGCAAAATATTTAATAGTTCAAAGTAACCTGAGCTGATTTATAATCAACATGAGACGTGAGTATTGCCTTAAATTAGTGGACAATCGAGCACAAGATAAATTTTTACAAAGTAATCAAAACAAGTTTCGATCCAGCATATAACAATGTCTCCATATCCCCCCATCACATTGTAATTTTGTTATATTCGATTGGTTTATGCAAAAGAACATCATTACAAATCTTATGGATAAAATGTAGTCATCCATATAAAAGAATATTTTAATACATAAAAACATGTAAAGCACTCACCTTGCAAGTTCTTATAAAGTTAAGTAGAAAGACCACTTGAATATCCCTCATTTCCTCTTCTTACACTAACACTTTCCCCTCTTCTTCTAATATTTTGTCATCCCGCCATGCATGCATGTTTTCACATATCTCCATAATATATATATACAACTAATTTTTGTAATGGACAAATTAATTTCCACCATACATGAACACACACCACTACCCTCATTCTTTAATAAAATGCACGTCTATATATTCTTCAATAAATATGCTATCATTCCACACTCCGAAGTAAATACATCAGCTTTACTTGATTACTACACCTCTCCACTATTCCTCATTCTTAATTCACCATATTCTCAAGTGAAGACCTCACTATAAACGATTAATACGCAACTATTCCTCATTCATAACTGAAACCACTTCATATTCCACTTGTAACTTATAAAGTAGTGGTCATAATTAATAATCAAAATCCAACAATTCCTACGCCAAACGCTGTGTAGTTAGTTATATTTTAATACTAATATTCCTTTTTTTTTGGGAAGGGGGAAGCAGAGCAATTACCCCTGCAACACAACGCAACGTCCTTATTGTTGGGATTCTAGAGGTGGCAGCTACGAGTTCAAGAGCTGGCTCCCGCATGCTTAGCACTTTATCCCACAGGTTGAAGAAGCGACTCCCACAGGTGTAGCACATTTTCCTGCATCGCTGTTCGCTCTGCATATTTCAATAGGTGATTGACTCTGACACCATTTTGTGATGCCCCGATTCAACAAAATAAAATAATTTTTGCACATAAATTAACTTAGCAAAACCCCCCAACAAGAAAGTTTCTCCTTGTCTATTAGCCTTGAAATTTCTCCTCCAAATTAGAAAATGTGAATAAAAATAGCGTGTCGACGGACCAACAAACATTTTAAATACGTTTAAGATGCAAAATATTTAATAGTTCAAAGTAACCTGAGCTGATTTATAATCAACATGAGACGTGAGTATTGCCTTAAATTAGTGGACAATCGAGCACAAGATAAATTTTTACAAAGTAATCAAAACAAGTTTCGATCCAGCATATAACAATGTCTCCATATCCCCCCATCACATTGTAATTTTGTTATATTCGATTGGTTTATGCAAAAGAACATCATTACAAATCTTATGGATAAAATGTAGTCATCCATATAAAAGAATATTTTAATACATAAAAACATGTAAAGCACTCACCTTGCAAGTTCTTATAAAGTTAAGTAGAAAGACCACTTGAATATCCCTCATTTCCTCTTCTTACACTAACACTTTCCCCTCTTCTTCTAATATTTTGTCATCCCGCCATGCATGCATGTTTTCACATAGCTCCATAATATATATATACAGCTAATTTTTGTAATGGACAAATTAATTTCCACTATACATGAACACACACCACTACCCTCATTCTAAAATAAAATGCACCTCTATATATTCTTCAATAAATATGCTATCACTCCACACTCCCAAGTAAATACATCAGCTTTACTTGATTACTACCCCTCTCCACTATTCCTCATTCTTAATTCACAATATTCTCAAGTGAAGACCTCACTATAAACGATTAATACGCAACTATTCCTCATTCATAACTGAAACCACTTCATATTCCTCTTGTAACTTATAAAGTAATGGTCATAATTAATTATCAAAATCCAATAATTCCTATGCCCAACGCTGTGTAGTTAGTTATATTTCAATATTAATATTCCTTTTTTTTTGGGAAGGGGAAAGTAGAGCAATTACCCATCCAACACAACGCGACGTCTATGTTGTTAGGATTCTAGAGGTGGCAATTACGAGTTCAAGAGCTGGCTCCCGCATGCTTTGCACTTTATCCCACAGGTTGAAGAAGCAGCTCCCACAGGTGTAGCACATTGTCCCGCATCACTGTGCGCTCTGCATATTTCAATAGGTGATTGACTCTGACACCATTTTGTCATGCCCCGATTCAACAAAATAAAATAATTTTTGTACATAAATGAACTTAACAAAACCCCCTAGCAAGAAAGTTTCTCCTTGTCTATTGGCCTTGCAAATTCTCCTCAAAATTAGAAAATGTGAACAAAAATAGTGTGTCGACGGACCAACAAACATTTTAAATACGTTTAAGATGCAAAATATCTAATAGTTCAAAGTAACCTGAGATGATTTATAATCAACATGAGACGTTACTATTGTCATAAATTAGTGGACAATCGAGCACCAGATAAATTTTTACAAAGTAATCAAAACAAGTTTCGATCCAGCATATAACATTGTCTCCATATCCCCACATCACATTGTAATTTTGTTATATTCGATTGGTTTATTCAAATGAACATCATTACAAATCTTAAGGGTAAAATGTAGTTATCCTTATAAAAGAATATTTTAATACATAAAAACATGTAAAGCACTCACCTTGCAAGTTCTTATAAAGTTAAGTAGAAAGACCACTTGAATATCCCTTATTTCCTCTTCTTACACTAACACTTTCCCCTCTTCTTCTAATATTTTGTCATCCCGCCATGCATGCAGGTTCTCACATATCTCCATAATGTATATATACAGCTAATTCTGGTAATGGACAAATTAATTTCCACCATACATGAACACACACCACTACCCTCATTCTTTAATAAAATGCACGTCTATATATTCTTCAATAAATATGCTATCACTCCACACTCCGAAGTAAATACATCAGCTTTACTTGATTACTACACCTCTCCACTATTCCTCATTCTTAATTCACCATATTCTCAAGTGAAGACCTCACTATAAACGATTAATACGCAACTATTCCTCATTCATAACTGAAACCACTTCATATTCCACTTGTAACTTATAAAGTAGTGGTCATAATTAATAATCAAAATCCAACAATTCCTACGCCAAACGCTGTGTAGTTAGTTATATTTTAATATTAATATTCCTTTTTTTTTGGGAAGGGGGAAGCAGAGCAATTACCCATCCAACACAACGCGACGTCTATGTTGTTAGGATTCTAGAGGTGGCAGCTACGAGTTCAAGAGCTGGCTCCCGCATGCTTAGCACTTTATCCCACAGGTTGAAGAAGCGACTCCCACAGGTGTAGCACATTTTCCTGCATCGCTGTTCGCTCTGCATATTTCAATAGGTGATTGACTCTGACACCATTTTGTGATGCCCCGATTCAACAAAATAAAATAATTTTTGTACATAAATTAACTTAACAAAACCCCCCAACAAGAAAGTTTCTCCTTGTCTATTAGCCTTGAAATTTCTCCTCCAAATTAGAAAATGTGAATAAAAATAGCGTGTCGACGGACCAACAAACATTTTAAATACGTTTAAGATGCAAAATATTTAATAGTTCAAAGTAACCTGAGCTGATTTATAATCAACATGAGACGTGAGTATTGCCTTAAATTAGTGGACAATCGAGCACAAGATAAATTTTTACAAAGTAATCAAAACAAGTTTCGATCCAGCATATAACAATGTCTCCATATCCCCCCATCACATTGTAATTTTGTTATATTCGATTGGTTTATGCAAAAGAACATCATTACAAATCTTATGGATAAAATGTAGTCATCCATATAAAAGAATATTTTAATACATAAAAACATGTAAAGCACTCACCTTGCAAGTTCTTATAAAGTTAAGTAGAAAGACCACTTGAATATCCCTCATTTCCTCTTCTTACACTAACACTTTCCCCTCTTCTTCTAATATTTTGTCATCCCGCCATGCATGCATGTTTTCACATATCTCCATAATATATATATACAGCTAATTTTTGTGATGGACAAATTAATTTCCACTATACATGAACACACACCACTACCCTCATTCTAAAATAAAATGCACCTCTATATATTCTTCAATAAATATGCTATCACTCCACACTCCCAAGTAAATACATCAGCTTTACTTGATTACTACCCCTCTCCACTATTCCTCATTCTTAATTCACAATATTCTCAAGTGAAGACCTCACTATAAACGATTAATACGCAACTATTCCTCATTCATAACTGAAACCACTTCATGTTCCACTTGTAACTTATAAAGCAATGGTCATAATTAATTATCAAAATCCGACAATTCCAACGCCAAATGCTGTGTAGTTAGTTATATTTTAATATTAATATTCCTTTTTTTTTGGGAAGGGGGAAGCAGAGCAATTACCCATCCAACACAACGCGACGTCCTTGTTGTTAGGATTCTAGAGGTGGCAATTAAGAGTTCAAGAGCTGGCTTCCGCATGCTTTGCACTTTATCCCACATGTTGAAGAAGCAGCTCCCACAGGTGTAGCACATTGTCCCGCATCACTGTTCGCTCTGCATATTTCAATAGGTGATTGACTCTGACACCATTTTGTCATGCCCAGATTCAACAAAATAAAATAATTTTTGTACATAAATGAACTTAACAAAACCCCCCAACAAGAAAGTTTGTCCTTGTCTATTGGCCTTGCTAATTCTCCACCAAATCAGAAAATGTGAACAAAAATTGTGTGTCGATGGACCAACAAACATTTTAAATTTTTTTAAGATGCAAAATATTTAATAGTTCAAAGTAACCTGGGATGATTTATAATCAACATGAGACGTGACTATTGCCTTAAATTAGTGGACAATCGAGCACCAGACAAATTTTTACAAAGTAATCAAAATAAGTTTCGATTCAGCATATAACAATGTCTCCATATCACCACATCACATTGTAATATTGTTATATTCGATTGGTCTATGCAAAAGAACATCATTACAAATCTTAAGGATAAAATGTAATCATCCATATAAAAGAATATTTTAATACTTAAAAACATATAAAGCACTCCCCTTGCAAGTTCTTATAAAGTTAAGTAGAAAGACCACTTGAATATCCCTCATTTCCACTTCTTACACTAACACTTTCCCCTTTTCTTCTAATATTTTCTCATCCCGTCATGCATGCATGTTCTCACATATCTCCATAATATATATATACATCAAATTTTTGTAATGGACAAATTAATTTCTACCATACATGAACACACACCACTACCCTCATTCTTAAATAAAATGCACGTCTATATATTCTTCTACAAATATGCTATCACTCCACACTCCCAAGTAAATACATCAGCTTTACTTGATTACTACCCCTCTCCACTATTCCTCATTCTTAATTCACAATATTCTCAAGTGAAGACCTCACTATAAACGATTAATACGCAACTATTCCTCGTTCATAACTGAAACCACTTCATATTCCACTTGTAACTTATAAAGCAATGGTCATAATTAATTATCAAAATCTGACAATTCCTACGCCAAACGCTGTGTAGTTAGTTATATTTTAATATTAATATTCCTTTTTTTTTTGGGAAGGGGGAAGCAGAGTAATTACCCATCCAACACAACGCGACGTCCTTGTTGTTAGGATTCTAGAGGTGGCAATTACGAGTTCAAGAGCTGGCTCCCGCATGCTTTGCACTTTATCCCACAGGTTGAAGAAGCAGCTCCCACAGGTGTAGCACATTGTCCCGCATCGCTGTTCGCTCTGCATATTTCAATAAGTGATTGACTCTGACACCATTTTTTCATGCCCCGATTCAACAAAATAAAATAATTTTTGTACATAAATGAACTTAACAAAACCCCCCAACAAGAAAGTTTCTCCTTGTCTATTGGCCTTGCTAATTCTCCTCCAAATCAGAAAATGTTAACAAAAATAGTGTGTCGACGGACCAACAAACATTTTAAATATGTTTAAGATGCAAAACATTTAATAGTTCAAAGTAACCTGAGTTGATTTATAATCAACATGATACGTGACTATTGCCTTAAATTAGTCGACAACCGAGCACCAGATAAATTTTTACAAAGTAATGAAAACAAGTTTCAATCCAGCATATAACAATGTCTCCATATCACCACATCACATTGTAAGATTGTTATATTCGATTGGTGTATGCAAAAGAACATCATTTCAAATCTTAAGGATAAAATGTAATCATCCGTATAAAAGAATATTTTAATACTTAAAAACATGTAAAGCACTCCCCTTGCAAGTTCGTATAAAGTTAAGTAGATGGACCACTTGAACATCCCTCATTTCCTCTTCTTACACTAACACTTTCCCCTCTTCTTCTAATATTTTGTCATCCAGCATGCATGTTCTCACATATCTCCATAATTTATATATACAACTAATTTCTGTAATGGACAAATTAATTTCCACCATACATGAACACACACCACTACCCTCATTCTTAAATAAAATGCACGTCTATATATTCTTCTATAAATATGCTATCACTCCACACTCCCAAGTAAATACATCAGCTTTACTTGATTACTACACCTCTCCACTATTCCTCATTCTTAATTCACCATATTCTCAAGTGAAGACCTCACTATAAACGATTAATACGCAACTATTGCTCATTCATAACTGAAACCACTTCATATTCCAATAGTAACTTATAAAGTAATAGCCATAATTAATTATCAAAATCCAACAATTCCTACGCCTAACGCTGTATAGTTTGTTATATTTTATTATTAATATTCCTTTTTTTTTGGGAAAGGGGAAGCAGAGCAATTACCCCCCCAATACAACGCCACGTCCTTATTGTTGGGATTCTAGAGGTGGCAACTACGAGTTCAAGAGTTGGCTCCTGCATGCTTAGCACTTTATCCCACAGGTTGAAGAAGCAGCTCCCACAGGTGTAGCATATTGTCCCGCATCGCTGTTCACTCTACATATTTCAATAGGTGATTGACTATGACACCATTTTGCCATGGCCCGATTCAACAAAATAAAATAATTTTGGTACATAAATGAACTTAACAAAACCCCCCAACAAGAAAGTTTCTCCTTGTCTATTGGCCTTGCTAATTCTCCTCCAAATCAGAAAATGTGAACAAAAATAGTGTGTCGACGGACCAACAAACATTTTAAATTGTTTAAGATGCAAAATATTTAATAGTTCAAAGTAACCTGAGATGATTTATAATCAACATGAGACGTTACTATTGCCTTAAATTAGTGGACAATCGAGCACCAGATAAATTTTTACAAACTAATCAAAACAAGTTTCTATCCGGCAAATAACAATGTCTCCATATCACCACATCACATTGTAAGATTGTTATATTCAATTGGTTTATGCAAAAGAACTTCGTTACAAATCTTATGGATAAAATGTAGTCATCCATATAAAAGAATATTTTAATACATAAAAACATGTAAAGCACTCACATTGCAAGTTCTTATAAAGTTAAGTAGAAAGACCACTTGAATATCCCTCATTTCCTCTTCTTACTCTAATACTTCCCCTTCTACTTCTAATATTTTGTCATCCCGCCATGCATGCATGTTCTCACATATCTCCATAGTATATATATACAGCTAATTTTTGTAATGGACAAATTAATTTCCACCATACATGAACACACACCACTACCCTCATTCTTAAATAAAATGCTCGTCTGTATATTCTTCAATAAATATGCTATCACTCCACACTCCCAAGTAAATACATCAGCTTTACTTGATTACTATACCTTTCCACTATTCCTCATTCTTAATTCACCATATTCTCAAGTGAAGACCTCACTATAAACGATTAATACGCAACTATTCCTCATTCATAACTGAAACCACTTCATATTCCACTTGTAACTTATAAAGTAATGGTCATAATTAATTATCAAAATCCAACAATTCCTACGCCCAACGCTGTGTAGTTAATTATATTTTAATATTAATATTCCTTTTTTTTTGGGAAGGGGGAACCAGAGCAATTACCTCTGCAACATAACGCGACGTCCTCATTGTTGGGATTCTAGAGGTGGCAGCTACGAGTTCAAGAGCTGGTTCCCGCATGCTTAGCACTTTATCCCACAGGTTGAAGAAGCAGCTCCCACAGGTGTAGCACATTGTCCCGTATCACTGTTCGCTCTGCATATTTCAATAGGTGATTGACTTTGACACCATTTTGTCATGCCCCGATTCAACAAAATAAAATAATTTTTGTACATATATAAGTGAACTTAACAAAACCCCCCAACAAGAAATTTTCTCCTTGTCTATTGGCCTTGCAAATTCTCCTCCAAATCAGAAAATGTGAACAAAAATAGTGTGTCGACGGACCAACAAACATTTTAAATATGTTTAAGATGCAAAATATTTAATAGTTCAAAGTAACCTGAGATGATTTATAATCAACATGAGACGTGACTATTGCCTTAAATTAGTGGACAATCGAGCACCAGATAAATTTTTTCAAAGTAATCAAAACAAGTTTCGATCCAGCATATAACAATGTCTCCATATCCCCACATCACATTGTAATTTTGTAATATTCGATTGGTTTATGCAAATGAAGATCATTGCAAATCTTAAGGGTAAAATGTAGTTATCCATATAAAAGAATATTTTAATACATAAAAACATGTAAAGCACTCACCTTGCAAGTTCTTATAAAGTTAAGTAGAAAGACCACTTGAATATCCCTCATTTCCTCTTCTTTCACTAACACTTTCCCCTCTTCTTCTAATATTTTGTCATCCCGTCACGCACGCATGTTCTCACATATCTCCATAATATATATATACAGCTAATTTTTGTAACGGACAAATTAATTTCCACCATACATGAACACACACCACTACCCTCATTCTTAAATAAAATGCACCTCTATATATTCTTCAATAAATATGCTATCACTCCACACTCCCAAGTAAATACATCAGCTTTACTTGATTACTACACCTCTCCACTATTCCTCATTCTTAATTCACAATATTCTCAAGTGAAGACCTCACTATAAATGATTAATACGCAACTATTCCTCATTCATAACTGAAACCACTTCATATTCCTCTTGTAACTTATAAAGTAATGGTCATAATTAATTATCAAAATCCAATAATTGCTATGCCCAACGCTGTGTAGTTAGTTATTTTTCAATATTAATATTCCTTTTTTTTTGGGAAGGGGGAAGTAGAGCAATTACCCATCCAACACAACGCGACGTCCTTGTTGTTAGGATTCTAGATGTGGCAATTACGAGTTCAAGAGCTGGCACCCGCATGCTTTGCACTTTATCCCACAGGTTGAAGAAGCAGCTCCCACAGGTGTAGCACATTGTCCCGCATCACTGTTTGCTCGGCATATTTCAATAGGTGATTGACTCTGGCACCATTTTGTCATGCCCCGATTCAACAAAATAAAATAATTTTTGTACATAAATGAACTTAACAAAACCCCCAAACAAGAAAGTTTGTCCTTGTCTATTGGCCTTGCGAATTCTCCACCAAATCAGAAAATGTGAACAAAAATTGTGTGTCGATGGACCAACAAACATTTTAAATTTTTTTAAGACGCAAAATATTTAATAGTTCAAAGTAACCTCGGATGATTTATAATCAACATGAGACGTGACTATTGCCTTAAATTAGTGGACAATCGAGCACCAGACAAATTTTTACAAAGTAATCAAAATAAGTTTCGATTCAGCATATAACAATGTCTCCATATCACCACATCACATTGTAAGATTGTTATATTCGATTGGTCTATGCAAAAGAACATCATTACAAATCTTAAGTATAAAATGTAATCATCCATATAAAAGAATATTTTAATACTTAAAAACATATAAAGCACTCCCCTTGCAAGTTCTTATAAAGTTAAGTAGAAAGACCACTTGAATATCTCTCATTTCCACTTCATGCACAAACACTTTCCCCTCTTCTTCTAATATTTTCTCATCCCGTCATGCATGCTTGTTCTCACATATCCCCATAATATATATATACATCAAATTTTTGTAATGGACAAATTAATTTCTACCATACATGAACACACACCACTACCCTCATTCTTAAATAAAATGCACGTCTATATATTCTTCTACAAATATGCTATCACTCCACACTCCCAAGTAAATGCATCAGCTTTACTTGATTACTACCCCTCTCCACTATTCTTCATTCTTAATTCACAATATTCTCAAGTGAAGCCCTCACTATAAACGATTAATACGCAACTAATCCTCATTCATAACTGAAACTACTTTATATTCCTCTTGTAACTTATAAAGTAATGGTCATAATTAATTATCAAAATCCAATAATTCCTATGCCCAACGCTGTGTAGTTAGTTATATTTCAATATTAATATTCCTTTTTTTTTGGAAGGGGGAAGTAGAGCAGTTACCCCTCCAACACAACGCGACGTCCTTATTGTTGGGATTCTAGAGATGGCAACTACGAGTTCAAGAACTGGCTCCCGCATGCTTAGCACTTTATCCCACAGGTTGAAGAAGCAGCTCCCACAGGTGTAGCACATTGTCCCGTATCACTGTTCGCTCTGCATATTTCAATAGGTGATTGACTTTGACACCATTTTGTCATGCCCCGATTCAACAAAATAAAATAATTTTTGTACATATATAAGTGAACTTAACAAAACCCCCCAACAAGAAATTTTCTCCTTGTCTATTGGCCTTGCAAATTCTCCTCCAAATCAGAAAATGTGAACAAAAATAGTGTGTCGACGGACCAACAAACATTTTAAATATGTTTAAGATGCAAAATATTTAATAGTTCAAAGTAACCTGAGATGATTTATAATCAACATGAGACGTGACTATTGCCTTAAATTAGTGGACAATCGAGCACCAGATAAATTTTTTCAAAGTAATCAAAACAAGTTTCGATCCAGCATATAACAATGTCTCCATATCCCCACATCACATTGTAATTTTGTAATATTCGATTGGTTTATGCAAATGAAGATCATTGCAAATCTTAAGGGTAAAATGTAGTTATCCATATAAAAGAATATTTTAATACATAAAAACATGTAAAGCACTCACCTTGCAAGTTCTTATAAAGTTAAGTAGAAAGACCACTTGAATATCCCTCATTTCCTCTTCTTTCACTAACACTTTCCCCTCTTCTTCTAATATTTTGTCATCCCGTCACGCACGCATGTTCTCACATATCTCCATAATATATATATACAGCTAATTTTTGTAACGGACAAATTAATTTCCACCATACATGAACACACACCACTACCCTCATTCTTAAATAAAATGCACCTCTATATATTCTTCAATAAATATGCTATCACTCCACACTCCCAAGTAAATACATCAGCTTTACTTGATTACTACACCTCTCCACTATTCCTCATTCTTAATTCACAATATTCTCAAGTGAAGACCTCACTATAAATGATTAATACGCAACTATTCCTCATTCATAACTGAAACCACTTCATATTCCTCTTGTAACTTATAAAGTAATGGTCATAATTAATTATCAAAATCCAATAATTGCTATGCCCAACGCTGTGTAGTTAGTTATTTTTCAATATTAATATTCCTTTTTTTTTGGGAAGGGGGAAGTAGAGCAATTACCCATCCAACACAACGCGACGTCCTTGTTGTTAGGATTCTAGATGTGGCAATTACGAGTTCAAGAGCTGGCACCCGCATGCTTTGCACTTTATCCCACAGGTTGAAGAAGCAGCTCCCACAGGTGTAGCACATTGTCCCGCATCACTGTTTGCTCGGCATATTTCAATAGGTGATTGACTCTGGCACCATTTTGTCATGCCCCGATTCAACAAAATAAAATAATTTTTGTACATAAATGAACTTAACAAAACCCCCAAACAAGAAAGTTTGTCCTTGTCTATTGGCCTTGCGAATTCTCCACCAAATCAGAAAATGTGAACAAAAATTGTGTGTCGATGGACCAACAAACATTTTAAATTTTTTTAAGACGCAAAATATTTAATAGTTCAAAGTAACCTCGGATGATTTATAATCAACATGAGACGTGACTATTGCCTTAAATTAGTGGACAATCGAGCACCAGACAAATTTTTACAAAGTAATCAAAATAAGTTTCGATTCAGCATATAACAATGTCTCCATATCACCACATCACATTGTAAGATTGTTATATTCGATTGGTCTATGCAAAAGAACATCATTACAAATCTTAAGTATAAAATGTAATCATCCATATAAAAGAATATTTTAATACTTAAAAACATATAAAGCACTCCCCTTGCAAGTTCTTATAAAGTTAAGTAGAAAGACCACTTGAATATCTCTCATTTCCACTTCATGCACAAACACTTTCCCCTCTTCTTCTAATATTTTCTCATCCGTCATGCATGCTTGTTCTCACATATCCCCATAATATATATATACATCAAATTTTTGTAATGGACAAATTAATTTCTACCATACATGAACACACACCACTACCCTCATTCTTAAATAAAATGCACGTCTATATATTCTTCTACAAATATGCTATCACTCCACACTCCCAAGTAAATGCATCAGCTTTACTTGATTACTACCCCTCTCCACTATTCTTCATTCTTAATTCACAATATTCTCAAGTGAAGCCCTCACTATAAACGATTAATACGCAACTAATCCTCATTCATAACTGAAACTACTTTATATTCCTCTTGTAACTTATAAAGTAATGGTCATAATTAATTATCAAAATCCAATAATTCCTATGCCCAACGCTGTGTAGTTAGTTATATTTCAATATTAATATTCCTTTTTTTTTGGAAGGGGGAAGTAGAGCAGTTACCCCTCCAACACAACGCGACGTCCTTATTGTTGGGATTCTAGAGGTGGCAACTACGAGTTCAAGAGCTGGCTCCCGCATGCTTAGCACTTTATCCCACAGGTTGAAGAAGCAGCTCCCACAGGTGTAGCACATTGTCCCGCATCGCAGTTCGCTCTACATATTTCAATAGGTGATTGACTCGGATACCATTTTGTCATGCGCCGATTCAACAAAATAAATTAATTTTCGTACATAAATGAACTTACCAATACTCCCCCAACAAGAAAGTTTCTCCTTGTCTATTGGCCTTGCTAATTCTCCTCCAAATCAGAAAATGTGAACAAAAATAGTGTGTCGACGGACCAACAAACATTTTAAATATGTTTAAGATGCAAAATATTTAATAGTTCAAAGTAACCTGAGATGATTGATAATCAACAAGAGACGTGACTATTGCCTTAAATTTGTCGACATCCGAGCACCAGATAAATTTTTACAAAGTAACGAAAACAAGTTTCAATCCAGCATATAACAATGTCTCCATATCACCACATCACATTGTAAGATTGTTATATTCGATTGGTGTATGCAAAAGAACATCATTTCAAATCTTACGGATAAAATGTAATCATCCATATAAAAGAATATTTTAATACTTAAAAACATGTAAAGCACTCCCCTTGCAAGTTCGTATAAAGTTAAGTAGATGGACCACTTGAACATCCCTCATTTCCTCTTCTTACACTAACACTTTCCCCTCTTCTTCTAATATTTTGTCATCCTGCATGCATGTTCTCACATATCTCCATAATTTATATATACAGCTAATTTCTGTAATGGACAAATTAAATTCCACCATACATGAACACACACCACTACCCTCATTCTTTAATAAAATGCACGTCTATATATTCTTCTATAAATATGCTACCACTCCACAATCCCAAGTAAATACATCAGCTTTACTTGATTACTACACCTCTCCACTATTCCTAATTCTTAATTCACCATATTCTCAAGTGAAAACCTCACTATAAACGATTAATACGCAACTATTCCTCGTTCATAACTGAAACCACTTCATATTCCCCTTGTAACTTATAAAGCAATGGTCATAATTAATTATCAAAATCTGACAATTCCTGCGCCAAACGCTGTGTAGCTAGTTATATTTTAATATTAATATTCCTTTTTTTTTTGGGAAGGGGGAAGCAGTGCAATTACCCATCCAACACAACGCGACGTCCTTGTTGTTAGGATTCTAGAGGTGGCAATTACGAGTTCAAGAGCTGGCTCCCGTATGCTTTGCACTTTATCCCACAGGTTGAAGAAGCAGCTCCCACAGGTGTAGCACATTGTCCCGCATCGCTGTTCGCTCTGCATATTTCAATAGGTGATTGACTCTGACACCATTTTGTCATGCCCCGATTCAACAAAATAAAATAATTTTGGTACATAAATGAACATAAAAAAACCCCCCAACAAGAAAGTTTCTCCTTGTCTATTGGCCTTGCTAATTCTCCTCCAAATCAGAAAATGTTAACAAAAATAGTGTGTCGACGGACCAACAAACATTTTAAATATGTTTAAGATGCAAAATTTTTAATAGTTCAAAGTAACCTGAGATGATTTATAATCAACATGAGACGTGACTATTGCCTTAAATTAGTGGACAATCGAGCACCAGATAAATTTTTACAATGTAATAAAAACAAGTTTCGATCCAGCATATAACAATGTCTCCATATCACCACATCACATTGTAAGATTGTTATGTTCGATTGGTTTATGCAAATGAACATCATTACAAATCTTAAGGGTAAAATGTAGTTATCCATATAAATGATATTTTAGTACATAAAAACATGTAAAGCACTCACCTTGCAAGTTCTTATAAAGTTAAGTAGAAAGACCACTTGAATATCCCTCATTTCCTCTTTTTACACTAACACTTTCCCCTCTTCTTCTAATATTTTGTCATCCTGCATGCATGTTCTCACATATCTCCATAATTTATATATACAGCTAATTTCTGTAATGGACAAATTAAATTCCACCATACATGAACACACATCACTACCCTCATTCTTTAATAAAATGCACGTCTATATATTCTTCTATAAATATGCTATCACTCCACACTCCCAAGTAAATACATCAGCTTTACTTGATTACTACCCCTCTCCACTATTCCTCATTCTTAATTCACAATATTCTCAAGTGAAGACCTCACTATAAACGATTAATACGCAACTATTCCTCATTCATAACTGAAACCACTTCATATTCCTCTTGTAACTTATAAAGTAATGGTCATAATTAATTATCAAAATCCAATAATTCCTATGCCCAACGCTGTGTAGTTAGTTATATTTCAATATTAATATTCCTTTTTTTTGGGAAGGGGGAAGTAGAGCAGTTACCCCTCCAACACAACGCGACGTCCTTATTGTTGGGATTCTAGAGGTGGCAACTACGAGTTCAAGAGCTGGCTCCCGCGTGCTTAGCACTTTATCCCACAGGTCGAAGAAGCAGCTCCCACAGGTGTAGCACATTGTCCCGCATCGCAGTTCGCTCTACATATTTCAATAGGTGATTGACTCTGACACCATTTTGTCATGCGTCGATTCAACAAAATAAATTAATTTTCGTACATAAATGAACTTACCAAAACTCCCCCAACAAGAAAGTTTCTCCTTGTCTATTGGCCTTGCTAATTCTCCTCCAAATCAGAAAATGTGAACAAAAATAGTGTGTCGACGGACCAACAAACATTTTAAATATGTTTAAGATGCAAAATATTTAATAGTTCAAAGTAACCTGAGATGATTTATAATCAACATGAGACGTGACTATTGCCTTAAATTAGTCGACAACCGAGCACCAGATAAATTTTTACAAAGTAATGAAAACAAGTTTCAATCCAGCATATAACAATGTCTCCATATCCCCACATCACATTGTAAGATTGTTATATTCGATTGGTGTATGCAAAAGAACATCATTTCAAATCTTAAGGATAAAATGTAATCATCCATATAAAAGAATATTTTAATACTTAAAAACATGTAAAGCACTCCCCTTGCAAGTTCGTATAAAGTTAAGTAGATGGACCACTTGAACATCCCTCATTTCCTCTTCTTACACTAACACTTTCCCCTCTTCTTCTAATATTTTGTCATCCTGCATGCATGTTCTCACATATCTCCATAATTTATATATACAGCTAATTTCTGTAATGGACAAATTAAATTCCACCATACATGAACACACATCACTACCCTCATTCTTTAATAAAATGCACGTGTATATATTCTTCTATAAATATGCTATAACTCCACACTCCCAAGTAAATACATCAGCTTTACTTGATTACTACACCTCTCCACTATTCCTCATTCTTAATTCACCATATTCTCAAGTGAAGACCTCACTATAAACGATTAATACGCAACTATTCCTCGTTCATAACTGAAACCACTTCATATTCCCCTTGTAACTTATAAAGCAATGGTCATAATTAATTATCAAAATCTGACAATTCCTACGCCAAACGCTGTGTAGCTAGTTATATTTTAATATTAATATTCCTTTTTTTTTTGGGAAGGGAGAAGCAGTGCAATTACCCATCCAACACAACGCGACGTCCTTGTTGTTAGGATTCTAGAGGTGGCAATTACGAGTTCAAGAGCTGGCTCCCGTATGCTTTGCACTTTATCCCACAGGTTGAAGAAGCAGCTCCCACAGGTGTAGCACATTGTCCCGCATCGCTGTTCGCTCTGCATATTTCAATAGGTGATTGACTCTGACACCATTTTGTCATGCCCCGATTCAACAAAATAAATTAATTTTCGTACATAAATGAACATACAAAAACTCCCCCAACAAGAAAGTTTCTCCTTGTCTATTGGCCTTGCTAATTCTCCTCCAAATCAGAAAATGTGAACAAAAATAGTGTGTCGACGGACCAACAAACATTTTAAATATGTTTAAGATGCAAAATATTTAATAGTTCAAAGTAACCTGAGATGATTTATAATCAACATGAGACGTGACTATTGCCTTAAATTAGTCGACAATCGAGCACCAGATAAATTTTTACAATGTAATAAAAACAAGTTTCGATCCAGCATATAACAATGTCTCCATATCACCACATCACATTGTAAGATTGTTATATTCGATTGGTGTATGCAAAAGAACATCATTACAAATCTTAAGGATAAAATGTAGTTATCCATATAAAAGATATTTTAGTACATAAAAACATGTAAAGCACTCCCCTTGCAAGTTCGTATAAAGTTAAGTAGAAGACCACTTGAACATCCCTCATTTCCTCTTTTTACACTAACACTTTCCCCTCTTCTTCTAATATTTTGTCATCCTGCATGCATGTTCTCACATATCTCCATAATTTATATATACAGCTAATTTCTGTAATGGACAAATTAAATTCCACCATACATGAACACACACCACTACCCTCATTCTTAAATAAAATGCACGTCTATATATTCTTCTATAAATATGCTATCACTCCACACTCCCAAGTAAATACATCAGCTTTACTTGATTACTACCCCTCTCCACTATTCCTCATTCTTAATTCACAATATTCTCAAGTGAAGACCTCACTATAAACGATTAATACGCAACTATTCCTCATTCATAACTGAAACCACTTCATATTCCTCTTGTAACTTATAAAGTAATGGTCATAATTAATTATCAAAATCCAATAATTCCTATGCCCAACGCTGTGTAGTTAGTTATATTTCAATATTAATATTCCTTTTTTTTGGGAAGGGGGAAGTAGAGCAGTTACCCCTCCAACACAACGCGACGTCCTTATTGTTGGGATTCTAGAGGTGGCAACTACGAGTTCAAGAGCTGGCTCCCGCATGCTTAGCACTTTATCCCACAGGTTGAAGAAGCAGCTCCCACAGGTGTAGCACATTGTCCCGCATCGCAGTTCGCTCTACATATTTCAATAGATGATTGACTCTGACACCATTTTGTCATGCGCCGATTCAACAAAATAAATTAATTTTCGTACATAAATGAACTTACCAAAACTCCCCCAACAAGAAAGTTTCTCCTTGTCTATTGGCCTTGCTAATTCTCCTCCAAATCAGAAAATGTGAACAAAAATAGTGTGTCGACGGACCAACAAACATTTTAAATATGTTTAAGATGCAAAATATTTAATAGTTCAAAGTAACCTGAGATGATTTATAATCAACATGAGACGTGACTATTGCCTTAAATTAGTCGACAATCGAGCACCAGATAAATTTTTACAATGTAATAAAAACAAGTTTCGATCCAGCATATAACAATGTCTCCATATCACCACATCACATTGTAAGATTGTTATGTTCGATTGGTTTATGCAAATGAACATCATTACAAATCTTAAGGGTAAAATGTAGTTATCCATATAAAAGATATTTTAATACATAAAAACATGTAAAGCACTCACCTTGCAAGTTCTTATAAAGTTAAGTAGAAGACCACTTGAATATCCCTCATTTCCTCTTTTTACACTAACACTTTCCCCTCTTCTTCTAATATTTTGTCATCCTGCATGCATGTTCTCACATATCTCCATAATTTATATATACAGCTAATTTCTGTAATGGACAAATTAAATTCCACCATACATGAACACACACCACTACCCTCATTCTTAAATAAAATGCACGTCTATATATTCTTCTATAAATATGCTATCACTCCACACTCCCAAGTAAATACATCAGCTTTACTTGATTACTACCCCTCTCCACTATTCCTCATTCTTAATTCACAATATTCTCAAGTGAAGACCTCACTATAAACGATTAATACGCAACTATTCCTCATTCATAACTGAAACCACTTCATATTCCTCTTGTAACTTATAAAGTAATGGTCATAATTAATTATCAAAATCCAATAATTCCTATGCCCAACGCTGTGTAGTTAGTTATATTTCAATATTAATATTCCTTTTTTTTGGGAAGCGGGAAGTAGACCAGTTACCCCTCCAACACAACGCGACGTCCTTATTGTTGGGATTCTAGAGGTGGCAACTACGAGTTCAAGAGCTGGCTCCCGCATGCTTAGCACTTTATCCCACAGGTTGAAGAAGCAGCTCCCACAGGTGTAGCACATTGTCCCGCATCGCAGTTCGCTCTACATATTTCAATAGGTGATTGACTCTGACACCATTTTGTCATGCGCCGATTCAACAAAATAAATTAATTTTCGTACATAAATGAACTTACCAAAACTCCCCCAACAAGAAAGTTTCTCCTTGTCTATTGGCCTTGCTAATTCTCCTCCAAATCAGAAAATGTGAACAAAAATAGTGTGTCGACGGACCAACAAACATTTTAAATATGTTTAAGATGCAAAATATTTAATAGTTCAAAGTAACCTGAGATGATTTATAATCAACATGAGACGTGACTATTGCCTTAAATTAGTGGACAATCGAGCACCAGATAAATTTTTACAATGTAATAAAAACAAGTTTCGATCCAGCATATAACAATGTCTCCATATCACCACATCACATTGTAAGATTGTTATGTTCGATTGGTTTATGCTAATGAACATCATTACAAATCTTAAGGGTAAAATGTAGTTATCCATATAAAAGATATTTTAATACTTAAAAACATGTAAAGCACTCCCCTTGCAAGTTCTTATAAAGTTAAGTAGAAAGACCACTTGAATATCCCTCATTTCCTCTTTTTACACTAACACTCTCCCCTCTTCTTCTAATATTTTGTCATCCCGTCTTGCATGCATGTTCTCACATATCTCCATAATTTATATATACAGCTAATTTCTGTAATGGACAAATTAAATTCCACCATACATGAACACACACCACTACCCTCATTCTTAAATAAAATGCACGTCTATATATTCTTCTATAAATATGCTATCACTCCACACTCCCAAGTAAATACATCAGCTTTACTTGATTACTACCCCTCTCCACTATTCCTCATTCTTAATTCACAATATTCTCAAGTGAAGACCTCACTATAAACGATTAATACGCAACTATTCCTCATTCATAACTGAAACCACTTCATATTCCTCTTGTAACTTATAAAGTAATGGTCATAATTAATTATCAAAATCCAATAATTCCTATGCCCAACGCTGTGTAGTTAGTTATATTTCAATATTAATATTCCTTTTTTTTTGGGAAGGGGGAAGCAGAGCAATTACCTCTGCAACACAACACGACGTCCTTATTGCTGGGATTCTAGAGGTGGCAGCTACGAGTTCAAGAGCTGGCTCCCGCATGCTTAGCACTTTATCCCACAGGTTGAAGAAGCAGCTCCCACAGGTGTAGCACATTGTCCCGCATCACTGTTCGCTGTGCATATTTCAATAGGTGATTGACTTTGACACCATTTTGTCATGCCCCGATTCAACAAAATAAAATAACTTTTGTACATAAGTGAACTTAACAAAACCCCCCAACAAGAAAGTTTCTCCTTGTCTATTGGCCTTGCAAATTCTCCTCCAAATCAGAAAATGTGAACAAAAATAGTGTGTCGACGGACCAACAAACATTTTAAATATGTTTAAGATGCAAAATATTTAATACTTCAAAGTAACCTGAGATGATTTATAATCAACATGAGACGTGACTATTGCCTTAAATTAGTGGACAATCGAGCACCAGATAAATTTTTTCAAAGTAATCAAAACAAGTTTCGATCCAGCATATAACAATGTCTCCATATCCCCACATCACATTATAATTTTGTTATATTCGTTTGGTTTATGCAAATGAAGATCATTACAAATCTTAAGGGTAAAATGTAGTTATCCATATAAAAGAATATTTTAATACATAAAAACATGTAAAGCACTCACCTTGCAAGTTCTTATAAAGTTAAGTAGAAAGACCACTTGAATATCCCTCATTTCCTCTTCTTTCACTAACACTTTCCCCTCTTCTTCTAATATTTTGTCATCCCGCCATGCATGCATGTTCTCACATATCTCCATAATATATATATATATACAACTTTTGTAATGGACAAATTAATTTCCACCATACATGAACACACACCACTACCCTCATTCTTAAATAAAATGCACTTCTATATATTCTTCAATGAATATGCTATCACTCCACACTCCCAAGTAAATATATTAGCTTTACTTGATTACTACACCTCTCCACTATTACTCATTCTTAATTCACCATATTCTCAAGTGAAGACCTCACTATAAACGATTAATACGCAACTATTCCTCATTCATAACTGAAACCACTTCATATTCCACTTGTAACTTATAAAGTAGTGGTCATAATTAATTATCAAAATCCAACAATTCCTACACCAAACGCTGTGTAGTTAGTTATATTTTAATATTAATATTCCTTTTTCTTTGGGAAGGGGAAAGCAGAGCAATTACCCATCCAACACAACACGACGTCCCTATTGTTGGGATTCTAGAGGTGGCAACTACGAGTTCAAGAGCTGGCTCCCGCATCCTTGGCACTTTATCCCACAGGTTGAAGAAGCAGCTCCCATAGGTGTAGCACATTGGCCCGCATCGCTGTTCGCTCTGCATATTTCAATAGGTGATTGACTCTGACACCATTTTGTCGTGCCCCGATTCAACAAAATAAAATAATTTTCGTACGTAAATGAACTTAACAAAACCCCCCAACAACAAAGTTTCTCCTTTTCTATTGGCCTTGCTAATTCTCCTCCAAATCAGAAAATGTGAACAAAAATAGTGTGTCGACGGACCAACAAACATTTTAGATATGTTTAAGATGCAAAATATTTAATAGCTCCAAGTAACCTGAGATGATTAATAATCAACATGAGACGTGACTATTGTCATAAATTAGTGGACAATCGAGCACCAGATAAATTTTTACAAAGTAATCAAAACAAGTTTCGATCCAGCATATAACAATGTCTCCATATCACCACATCACATTGTAAGATTGTTATATTCGATTGGTTTATGCAAAAGAACATCATTACAAATCTTATGGATAAAATGTAGTCATCGATATAAATGAAAATTTTAATACATAAAAACATGTAAAGCACTGACCTTGCAAGTTCTTATAAAGTTAAGTAGAAAGACCACTTGAATATCCCTCATTTCCTCTTCTTCCACTAACACTTTCCCCTCTTCTTCTAATATTTTGTCATCCCGCCATACATGCCGGTTTTCACATATCTCCATAATATATATATAGCTAATTTTTGTAATGAACAAATTGATTTCCACCATACATGAACCCTCACCACTACCCTCATTCTTAAATAAAATGCACGTCTATATATTCTTCAATAAATATGCTATCACTCCACACTCCCAAGTAAATACATCAGCTTTACTTGATTACTACCCCTCTCCACTATTCCTCATTCTTAATTCACAATATTCTCAAGTGAAGACCTCGCTATAAACGATTCATACGCAACTATTCCTCATTCATAACTGAAACCACTTCATATTCCTCTTGTAACTTATAAAGTAATGGTCATAATTAATTATCAAAATCCAATAATTCCTAGGCCCAACGCTGTGTAGTTAGTTATATTTCAATATTAATATTCCTTTTTTTTGGGAAGGGGGAAGTAGAGCAGTTACCCCTCCAACACAACGCGACGTCCTTATTGTTGGGATTCTAGAGGTGGCAACTACGAGTTCAAGAGCTGGCTCCCGCATGCTTAGCACTTTATCCCACAGGTTGAAGAAGCAGCTCCCACAGGTGTAGCACATTGTCCCGCATCGCAGTTCGCTCTACATATTTCAATAGGTGATTGACTCTGACACCATTTTGTCATGCGCCGATTCAACAAAATAAATTAATTTTCGTACATAAATGAACTTACCAAAACTCCCCCAACAAGAAAGTTTCTCCTTGTCTATTGGCCTTGCTAATTCTCCTCCAAATCAGAAAATGTGAACAAAAATAGTGTGTCGACGGACCAACAAACATTTTAAATATGTTTAAGATGCGAAATATTTAATAGTTCAAAGTAACCTGAGATGATTTATAATCAACATGAGACGTTACTATTGCCTTAAATTAGTGGACAATCGAGCACCAGATAAATTTTTACAAACTAATCAAAACAAGTTTCTATCCGGCAAATAACAATGTCTCCATATCCCCACATCACATTGTAAGATTGTTATATTCGATTGGTTTATGCAAAAGAACTTCGTTACAAATCTTATGGATAAAATGTAGTCATCCACATAAAAGAATATTTTAATACGTAAAAACATGTAAAGCACTCACCTTGCAAGTTCTTATAAAGTTAAGTAGAAAGACCACTTGAATATCCCTCATTTCCTCTTCTTTCACTAACACTTTCCCCTCTTCTTCTAATATTTTGTCATCCCGCCATGCATGCATGTTCTCACATACCTCCATAATATATATATACAACTTTTGTAATGGACAAATTAATTTCCACCATACATGAACACACACCACTACCCTCATTCTTAAATAAAATGCACTTCTATATATTCTTCAATGAATATGCTATCACTCCACACTCCCAAGTAAATATATTAGCTTTACTTGATTACTACACCTCTCCACTATTACTCATTCTTAATTCACCATATTCTCAAGTGAAGACCTCACTATAAACGATTAATACGCAACTATTTCTCATTCATAACTGAAACCACTTCATATTCCACTTGTAACTTATAAAGTAGTGGTCATAATTAATTATCAAAATCCAACAATTCCTACACCAAACGCTGTGTAGTTAGTTATATTTTAATATTAATATTCCTTTTTCTTTGGGAAGGGGAAAGCAGAGCAATTACCCATCCAACACAACACGACGTCCCTATTGTTGGGATTCTAGAGGTGGCAACTACGAGTTCAAGAGCTGGCTCCCGCATGCTTGGCACTTTATCCCACAGGTTGAAGAAGCAGCTCCCATAGGTGTAGCACATTGGCCCGCATCGCTGTTCGCTCTGCATATTTCAATAGGTGATTGACTCTAACTCCATTTTGTCATGCCCCGATTCAACAAAATAAAATAATTTTCGTACGTAAATGAACTTAACAAAACCCCCCAACAACAAAGTTTCTCCTTTTCTATTGGCCTTGCTAATTCTCCTCCAAATCAGAAAATGTGAACAAAAATACTGTGTCGACGGACCAACAAACATTTTAGATATGGTTAAGATGCAAAATATTTAATAGCTCCAAGTAACCTGAGATGATTAATAATCAACATGAGACGTGACTATTGTCATAAATTAGTGGACAATCGAGCACCAGATAAATTTTTACAAAGTAATCAAAACAAGTTTCGATCCAGCATATAACAATGTCTCCATATCACCACATCACATTGTAAGATTGTTATATTAAATTGGTTTATGCAAAAGAACATCATTACAAATCTTATGGATAAAATGTAGTCATCGATATAAATGAAAATTTTAATACATAAAAACATGTAAAGCACTCACCTTGCAAGTTCTTATAAAGTTAAGTAGAAAGACCACTTGAATATCCCTCATTTCCTCTTCTTCCACTAACACTTTCCCCTCTTCTTCTAATATTTTGTCATCCCTCCATACATGCCGGTTTTCACATATCTTCATAATATATATATAGCTAATTTTTGTAATGAACAAATTGATTTCCACCATACATGAACACTCACCACTACCCTCATTCTTAAATAAAATGCACGTCTATATATTCTTCAATAAATATGCTATCACTCCACACTCCCAAATAAATACATCAGCTTTACTTGATTACTACACCTCTCCAATATTCCTCATTCTTAATTCACAATATTCTCAAGTGAAGACCTCACTATAAACGATTAATACGCAACTATTCCTCATTCGTAACTGAAACCACTTCATATTCCCCTTGTAACTTATAAAGTAATGGTCATAATTAATTATCAAAATCAAATAATTCCTACGCCCAACGCTGTGCAGTTAGTTATATTTTAATATTAATATTCCTATTTTTTTGGGAAGGGGGAAGCATAGCAGTTACCCCTCCAACATAACGCGACGTCCTTATTGTTGGGATTCTAGAGGTGGCAACTACGAGTTCAAGAGCTGGCTCCCGCATGCTTAGCACTTTATCTACAGGTTGAAGAAGCAGCTCCCACAGGTGTAGCACATTGTCTCGCATCGCTGTTCGCGCTGCATATTTCAATAGGTGATTGACTCTGACACCATTTTGTCATGCCCCGATTCAACAAAATAAAATAATTTTCGTACGTAAATGATCTTAACAAAACCCCCCAACAACAAAGTTTCTCCTTTTCTATTGGCCTCGCTAATTCTCCTCCAAATCAGAAAATGTGAACAAAAATAGTGTGTCGACGGACCAAAAAGCATTTTAAATATTTAATAGTTCAATGTAACCTGAGATGATTTATAATCAACATGAGACTTGACTATTGCCTTAAATTAGTGGACAGTCGAGCGCCAGATAAATTTTTACAAAGTAATCAAAACAAGTTTCGATCCAGCACACAACAATATCTCCATATCACCACATCACACTGTAAGATTGTTATATTCGATTGGTTTATGCAAAAGAACATCATTACAAATCTTAAGGATAAAATGTAGTCATCCATATAAAAGAATATTTTGATACTTAAAAACATGTAAAGCACTCACCTTGCAAGTTCTTATAAAGTTAAGTAAAAAGACCACTTGAATATCCCTCATTTCCTCTTCTTACTCTAACACTTTCCCCTCTTCTTCTAATATTTTGTCATCCCGTCATGCATGCATGTTCTCACATATCTCCATAATATATATACAGCTAATTTTTGTAATGGACAAATTAATTTCCACCATACATGAACACACACCACTGCCCTCATTCTAAAATAAAATGCACCTCTATATATTCTTCAATAAATATGCTATCACTCCACACTCCCAAGTAAATACATCAGCTTTACTTGATTACTACCCCTCTCCACTATTCCTCATTCTTAATTCACAATATTCTCAAGTGAAGACCTCGCTATAAACGATTCATACGAAACTATTCCTCATTCATAACTGAAACCACTTCATATTCCTCTTGTAACTTATAAAGTAATGGTCATAATTAATTATCAAAATCTAATAATTCCTATGCCCAACGCTGTGTAGTTAGTTATATTTCAATATTCATATTCCTTTTTTTTTGGGAAGGGGGAAGCAGAGCAGTTACCCCTCCAACACAACGTGACATCCTTATTGTTAGGATTCTGGAGGTGGCAACTACGAGTTCAAGAGCTGGCTCCCGCATGCTTAGCACTTTATCCCACAGGTTGAAGAAGCAGCTCCCACAGGTGCAGCACATTGTCCCGCGTCGCAGTTCGCTCTGCATATTTCAATAGGTGATTGACTCTGACATCGTTTTGTCATGCCCTGATTCATCAAAATAAAATAATTTTCATACATAAATGAACTTAACAAAACCCCCAAACAAGAAAGTTTCTCCTTGTCTATTGGCCTTGCTAATTCTCCTTCAAATCAGAAAATGTGAACAAAAATAGTGTGTCGACGGACCAACAAACATTTTAAATATGTTTAAGATGCAAAATATTTAATAGTTCAAAGTAACCTGAGATGATTTATAGTCAACATGAGACGTGACTATTACCTTAAATTAGTGGACAATCGAGCACCAGATAAATTTTTACAAAGTAATCAAAACAAGTTTCGATCCAGCATATAACAATGTCTGTATATCACCACATCATTTTGTAAGATTGTTATATTCGATTGGTTTGTGCAAAAGAACATCATTACAAATCTCATGGATAAAATTTAGTCATCGATATAAATGAATATTTTAATACCTAAAAACATGTAAAGCACTCACCTTGCAAGTTCTTATAAAGTTAAGTAGAAAGACCACTTGAATATCCCTCATTTCCTCTTCTTACTCTAACACTTTCCCCTCTTCTTCTAATATTTTGTCATCCCGTCATGCATGCATGTTCTCACATATCTCCATAATATATATACAGCTAATTTTTGTAATGGACAAATTAATTTCCACCATACATGAACACACACCACTGCCCTCATTCTAAAATAAAATGCACCTCTATATATTCTTCAATAAATATGCTATCACTCCACACTCCCAAGAAATACATCAGCTTTACTTGATTACTACCCCTCTCCACTATTCCTCATTCTTAATTCATAATATTCTCAAGTGAAGACCTCACTATAAATGATTAATACGCAACTATTCCTCATTCATAACTGAAACCACTTCATATTCCTCTTGTAACTTATAAAGTAATGGTCATAATTAATTATCAAAATCCAATAATTCCTATGCCCAACGCTGTGTAGTTAGTTATATTTCAATATTAATATTCCTTTTTTTTGGGAAGGGGGAAGTAGAGCAGTTACCCCTCCAACACA
The DNA here is from genome assembly GCA_018894105.1 of Jacaranda mimosifolia. Classification (NCBI taxonomy): domain Eukaryota; kingdom Viridiplantae; phylum Streptophyta; class Magnoliopsida; order Lamiales; family Bignoniaceae; genus Jacaranda; species Jacaranda mimosifolia. Next base: position 19,147,315 of record CM032123.1, read on the forward strand.
CGACGCCCTTATTGTTGGGATTCTAGAGGTGGCAACCACGAGTTCAGGAGCTGGCTCCCGCATGCTTAGCACTTTATCTCACAGGTTGAAGAAGCAGCTCCCACAGGTGTAGCACATTGTCCCGCATCGCAGTTCGCTCTACATATTTCAATAGGTGATTGAGTCTGACACCATTTTGTCATGCGCCGATTCAACAAAATAAATTAATTTTCGGACATAAATGAACTTAACAAAACTCCCCCAACAAGAAAGTTTCTCCTTGTCTGTTGGCCTTTCTAATTCTCCTCCAAATCAGAAAATGTGAACAAAAATAGTGTGTCGACGGACCAACAAACATTTTAAATATGTTTAAGATGCAAAATATTTAATAGTTCAAAGTAACCTGAGATGATTTTTAATCAACATTAGACGTGACTATTGCCTTAAATTAGTGGACAATCGAGCACAAGATAAATTTTTACAAAGTAATCAAAACAAGTTTTGATCCAGGATATAACAATGTCTCCATATCACCACATCACATTGTAAGATTGTTATATTCGATTGGTTTATGCAAAAGAACATCATTACAAATCTTATGGATAAAATGTAGTCATCGATATAAATGAATATTTTAATACCTAGAAACATGTAAAGCACTCACCTTGCAAGTTCTTATAAAGTTAAGTAGAAAGACCACTTGAATATCCTTCATTTCCTCTTCTTACACTAACACTTTCCCCTCTTCTTCTAATATTTTGTCATCCCGCCATGCATTCATGTTTTCACATATCTCCATAATATATATATACAGCTAATTTTTGTAATGCACAAATTAATTTCCACCATACATGAACACACACCACTACCCTCATTCTAAAATAAAATGCACCTCTATATATTCTTCAATAAATATGCTATCACTCCACACTCCCAAGTAAATACATCAGCTTTACTTGATTACTACACCTCTCCACTATTCCTCATTCTTAATTCACAATATTCTCAAGTGAAGACCTCACTATAAATGACTAATACGCAACTATTCCTCATTCATAACTGAAACCACTTCATATTCCTCTTGTAACTTATAAAGTAATGGTCATAATTAATTATCAAAATCTAATAATTCCTATGCCCAACGCTGTGTAGTTAGTTATATTTCAATATTAACATTCCTTTTTTTTTGGGAAGGGGGAAGCAGAGCAGTTACCCCTCCAACACTACGTGACATCCTTATTGTTAGGATTCTAGAGGTGGCAACTACGAGTTCAAGAGCTGGCTCCCGCATGCTTAGCACTTTATCACACAGGTTGAAGAAGCAGCTCCCACAGGTGCAGCACATTGTCCCGCATCGCAGTTCGCTCTGCATATTTCAATAGGTGATTGACTCTGACATCATTTTGTCATGCCCTGATTCATCAAAATAAAATAATTTTCGTACACAATCGAACTTAAGAAAACCCCCCAACAAGAAAGTTTCTCCTTGTCTATTGGCCTTGCTAATTCTCCTTCAAATCAGAAAATGTGAACAAAAATAGTGTGTCGACGGACCAACAAACATTTTAAATATGTTTAAGATGCAAAATATTTAATAGTTCAAAGTAACCTGAGATGATTTATAATCAACATGAGACGTGACTATTACCTTAAATTAGTGGACAATCGAGCATCAGATAAATTTTTACAAAGTAATCAAAACAAGTTTCGATCCAGCATATAACAATGTCTGCATATCACCACATCACTTTGTAAGATTGTTATATTCGATTGGTTTGTGCAAAAGAACATCATTACAAATCTCATGGATAAAATGTAGTCATCGATATAAATGAATATTTTAATACCTAGAAACATGTAAAGCACTCACCTTGCAAGTTCTTATAAAGTTAAGTAGAAAGACCACTTGAATATCCCTCATTTCCTCTTCTTACACTAACACTTTCCCCTCTTCTTCTAATATTTTGTCATCCCGCCATGCATGCATGTTTTCACATATCTCCATAATATATATATATACAGCTAATTTTTGTAATGGACAAATTAATTTCCACCATACATGAACACACACCACTACCCTCATTCTAAAATAAAATGCACCTCTATATATTCTTCAATAAATATGCTATCACTCCACACTCCCAAGTAAATACATCAGCTTTACTTGATTACTACATCTCTCCACTATTCCTCATTCTTAATTCACAATATTCTCAAGTGAAGACCTCACTATAAATGACTAATACGCAAGTATTCCTCATTCATAACTGAAACCACTTCATATTCCTCTTGTAACTTATAAAGTAATGGTCATAATTAATTATCAAAATCTAATAATTCCTATGCCCAACGCTGTGTAGTTAGTTATATTTCAATATTAACATTCCTTTTTTTTTGGGAAGGGGGAAGCAGAGCAGTTACCCCTCCAACACTACGTGACATCGTTATTGTTAGGATTCTAGAGGTGGCAACTACGAGTTCAAGAGCTGGCTCCCGCATGCTTAGCACTTTATCCCACAGGTTGAAGAAGCAGCTCCCACAGGTGCAGCACATTGTCCCGCATCGCAGTTCGCTCTGCATATTTCAATAGGTGATTGACTCTGACATCATTTTGTCATGCCCTGATTCATCAAAATAAAATAATTTTCGTACACAATCGAACTTAACAAAACCCCCCAACAAGAAAGTTTCTCCTTGTCTATTGGCCTTGCTAATTCTCCTTCAAATCAGAAAATGTGAACAAAAATAGTGTGTCGACGGACCAACAAACATTTTAAATATGTTTAAGATGCAAAATATTTAATAGTTCAAAGTAACCTGAGATGATTTATAATCAACATGAGACGTGACTATTACCTTAAATTAGTGGACAATCGAGCATCAGATAAATTTTTACAAAGTAATCAAAACAAGTTTCGATCCAGCATATAACAATGTCTGCATATCACCACATCACTTTGTAAGATTGTTATATTCGATTGGTTTGTGCAAAAGAACATCATTACAAATCTCATGGATAAAATGTAGTCATCGATATAAATGAATATTTTAATACCTAGAAACATGTAAAGCACTCACCTTGCAAGTTCTTATAAAGTTAAGTAGAAAGACCACTTGAATATCCCTCATTTCCTCTTCTTACACTAACACTTTCCCCTCTTCTTCTAATATTTTGTCATCCCGCCATGCATGCATGTTCTCACATATCTCCATAATATATATATGTACAACTTTTGTAATGGACAAAATAATTTCCACCATACGTGAACACACACGACTACCCTCATTCTTAAATAAAATGCACTTCTATATATTCTTCAATGAATATGCTATCACTCCACACTCCCAAGTAAATATATTAGCTTTACTTGATTACTACACCTCTCCACTATTACTCATTCTTAATTCACCATATTCTCAAGTGAAGACCTCACTATAAACGATTAATACGCAACTATTCCTCATTCATAACTGAAACCACTTCATAATCCACTTGTAACTTATAAAGTAGTGGTCATAATTAATAATCAAAATCCAACAATTCCTACGCCAAACGCTGTGTAGTTAGTTATATTTTAATATTAATATTCCTTTTTTTTTGGGAAGGGGGAAGCAGAGCAATTACCCCTGCAACACAACGCAACGTCCTTATTGTTGGGATTCTAGAGGTGGCAGCGACGAGTTCAAGAGCTGGCTCCCGCATGCTTAGCACTTTATCCCACAGGTTGAAGAAACAACTCCCACAGGTGTAGCACATTGTCCCGCATCGCTGTTCGCTTTGCATATTTCAATAGGTGATTGACTCTGACACCATTTTGTGATGCCCCGATTCAACAAAATAAAATAATTTTTGTACATAAATGAACTTAACAAAACCCCCCAACAAGAAAGTTTCCCCTTGTCTATTGGCCTTGCAAATTCTCCTCCAAATTAGAAAATGTGAACAAAAATAGTGTGTCGACGGACCAACAAACATTTTAAATACGTTTAAGATGCAAAATATTTAATAGTTCAAAGTAACCTGAGATGATTTATAATCAACATGAGACGTTACTATTGTCATAAATAAGTGGACAATCGAGCACCAGATAAATTTTTACAAAGTAATCAAAACAAGTTTCGATCCAGCATATAACATTGTCTCCATGTCCCCACATCACATTGTAATTTTGTTATATTCGATTGGTTTATTCAAATGAACATCATTACAAATCTTAAGGGTAAAATGTAGTTATCCATATAAAAGAATATTTTAATACTTAAAAACATATAAAGCACTCCCCTTGCAAGTTCTTATAAAGTTAAGTAGAAAGACCACTTGAATATCCCTCATTTCCACTTCTTACACTAACACTTTCCCCTTTTCTTCTAATATTTTCTCATCCCCTCATGCATGCATGTTCTCACATATCTCCATAATATATATATACATCAAATTTTTGTAATGCACAAATTAATTTCCACCATACATGAACACACACCACTACCCTCATTCTAAAATAAAATGCACCTCTATATATTCTTCAATAAATATGCTATCACTCCACACTCCCAAGTAAATACATCAGCTTTACTTGATTACTACACCTCTCCACTATTCCTCATTCTTAATTCACAATATTCTCAAGTGAAGACCTCACTATAAATGACTAATACGCAAGTATTCCTCATTCATAACTGAAACCACTTCATATTCCTCTTGTAACTTATAAAGTAATGGTCATAATTAATTATCAAAATCTAATAATTCCTATGCCCAACGCTGTGTAGTTAGTTATATTTCAATATTAACATTCTTTTTTTTTTGGGAAGGGGGAAGCAGAGCCGTTACCCCTCCAACACTACGTGACATCCTTATTGTTAGGATTCTAGAGGTGGCAACTACGAGTTCAAGAGCTGGCTCCCGCATGCTTAGCACTTTATCCCACAGGTTGAAGAAGCAACTCCCACAGGTGTAGCACATTGTCCCGCATCGCTGTTCGCTTTGCATATTTCAATAGGTGATTGACTCTGACACCATTTTGTGATGCCCCGATTCAACAAAATAAAATAATTTTTGTACATAAATGAACTTAACAAAACCCCCCAACAAGAAAGTTTCCCCTTGTCTATTGGCCTTGCAAATTCTCCTCCAAATTAGAAAATGTGAACAAAAATAGTGTGTCGACGGACCAACAAACATTTTAAATACGTTTAAGATGCAAAATATTTAATAGTTCAAAGTAACCTGAGATGATTTATAATCAACATGAGACGTTACTATTGTCATAAATAAGTGGACAATCGAGCACCAGATAAATTTTTACAAAGTAATCAAAACAAGTTTCGATCCAGCATATAACATTGTCTCCATGTCCCCACATCACATTGTAATTTTGTTATATTCGATTGGTTTATTCAAATGAACATCATTACAAATCTTAAGGGTAAAATGTAGTTATCCATATAAAAGAATATTTTAATACTTAAAAACATATAAAGCACTCCCCTTGCAAGTTCTTATAAAGTTAAGTAGAAAGACCACTTGAATATCCCTCATTTCCACTTCTTACACTAACACTTTCCCCTTTTCTTCTAATATTTTCTCATCCCCTCATGCATGCATGTTCTCACATATCTCCATAATATATATATACATCAAATTTTTGTAATGCACAAATTAATTTCCACCATACATGAACACACACCACTACCCTCATTCTAAAATAAAATGCACCTCTATATATTCTTCAATAAATATGCTATCACTCCACACTCCCAAGTAAATACATCAGCTTTACTTGATTACTACACCTCTCCACTATTCCTCATTCTTAATTCACAATATTCTCAAGTGAAGACCTCACTATAAATGACTAATACGCAACTATTCCTCATTCATAACTGAAACCACTTCATATTCCTCTTGTAACTTATAAAGTAATGGTCATAATTAATTATCAAAATCTAATAATTCCTATGCCCAACGCTGTGTAGTTAGTTATATTTCAATATTAACATTCCTTTTTTTTTGGGAAGGGGGAAGCAGAGCAGTTACCCCTCCAACACTACGTGACATCCTTATTGTTAGGATTCTAGAGGTGGCAACTACGAGTTCAAGAGCTGGCTCCCGCATGCTTAGCACTTTATCCCACAGGTTGAAGAAGCAGCTCCCACAGGTGCAGCACATTGTCCCGCATCGCAGTTCGCTCTGCATATTTCAATAGGTGATTGACTCTGACATCATTTTGTCATGCCCTGATTCATCAAAATAAAATAATTTTCGTACACAATCGAACTTAACAAAACCCCCCAACAAGAAAGTTTCTCCTTGTCTATTGGCCTTGCTAATTCTCCTTCAAATCAGAAAATGTGAACAAAAATAGTGTGTCGACGGACCAACAAACATTTTAAATATGTTTAAGATGCAAAATATTTAATAGTTCAAAGTAACCTGAGATGATTTATAATCAACATGAGACGTGACTGTTACCTTAAATTAGTGGACAATCGAGCATCAGATAAATTTTTACAAAGTAATCAAAACAAGTTTCGATCCAGCATATAACAATGTCTGCATATCACCACATCACTTTGTAAGATTGTTATATTCGATTGGTTTGTGCAAAAGAACATCATTACAAATCTCATGGATAAAATGTAGTCATCGATATAAATGAATATTTTAATACCTAGAAACATGTAAAGCACTCACCTTGCAAGTTCTTATAAAGTTAAGTAGAAAGACCACTTGAATATCCCTCATTTCCTCTTCTTACACTAACACTTTCCCCTCTTCTTCTAATATTTTGTCATCCCGCCATGCATGCATGTTCTCACATATCTCCATAATATATATATGTACAACTTTTGTAATGGACAAATTAATTTCCACCATACATGAACACACACGACTACCCTCATTCTTAAATAAAATGCACTTCTATATATTCTTCAATGAATATGCTATCACTCCACACTCCCAAGTAAATATATTAGCTTTACTTGATTACTACACCTCTCCACTATTACTCATTCTTAATTCACCATATTCTCAAGTGAAGACCTCACTATAAACGATTAATACGCAACTATTCCTCATTCATAACTGAAACCACTTCATAATCCACTTGTAACTTATAAAGTAGTGGTCATAATTAATAATCAAAATCCAACAATTCCTACGCCAAACGCTGTGTAGTTAGTTATATTTTAATATTAATATTCCTTTTTTTTTGGGAAGGGGGAAGCAGAGCAATTACCCCTGCAACACAACGCAACGTCCTTATTGTTGGGATTCTAGAGGTGGCAGCGACGAGTTCAAGAGCTGGCTCCCGCATGCTTAGCACTTTATCCCACAGGTTGAAGAAGCAACTCCCACAGGTGTAGCACATTGTCCCGCATCGCTGTTCGCTTTGCATATTTCAATAGGTGATTGACTCTGACACCATTTTGTGATGCCCTGATTCAACAAAATAAAATAATTTTTGTACATAAATGAACTTAACAAAACCCCCCAACAAGAAAGTTTCCCCTTGTCTATTGGCCTTGCAAATTCTCCTCCAAATTAGAAAATGTGAACAAAAATAGTGTGTCGACGGACCAACAAACATTTTAAATACGTTTAAGATGCAAAATATTTAATAGTTCAAAGTAACCTGAGATGATTTATAATCAACATGAGACGTTACTATTGTCATAAATAAGTGGACAATCGAGCACCAGATAAATTTTTACAAAGTAATCAAAACAAGTTTCGATCCAGCATATAACATTGTCTCCATGTCCCCACATCACATTGTAATTTTGTTATATTCGATTAGTTTATTCAAATGAACATCATTACAAATCTTAAGGGTAAAATGTAGTTATCCATATAAAAGAATATTTTAATACTTAAAAACATATAAAGCACTCCCCTTGCAAGTTCTTATAAAGTTAAGTAGAAAGACCACTTGAATATCCCTCATTTCCACTTCTTACACTAACACTTTCCCCTTTTCTTCTAATATTTTCTCATCCCCTCATGCATGCATGTTCTCACATATCTCCATAATATATATATACATCAAATTTTTGTAATGCACAAATTAATTTCCACCATACATGAACACACACCACTACCCTCATTCTTAAATAAAATGCACGTCTATATATTCTTCTACAAATATGCTATCACTCCACACTCCCAAGTAAATACATCAGCTTTACTTGATTACTACCCCTCTCCACTATTCCTCATTCTTAATTCACAATATTCTCAAGTGAAGACCTCACTATAAACGATTAATACGAAACTACTCCTCGTTCATAACTGAAACCACTTCATATTCCACTTGTAACTTATAAAGCAATGGTCATAATTAATTATCAAAATCTGACAATTCCTACGCCAAACGCTGTGTAGTTAGTTATATTTTAATATTAATATTCCTTTTTTTTGGGAAGGGGGAAGCAGAGCAATTACCCATCCAACACAACGCGACGTCCTTGTTGTTAGGATTCTAGACGTGGCAATTACGAGTTCAAGAGCTGGCTCCCGCATGCTTTGCACTTTATCCCACATGTTGAAGAAGCAGCTCCCACAGGTGTAGCACATTGTCCCGCATCACTGTTCGCTCAGCATATTTCAATAGGTGATTGACTCTGACATCATTTTGTCATGCCCTGATTCATCAAAATAAAATAATTTTCGTACACAATCGAACTTAACAAAACCCCCCAACAAGAAAGTTTCTCCTTATCTATTGGCCTTGCTAATTCTCCTTCAAATCAGAAAATGTGAACAAAAATAGTGTGTCGACGGACCAACAAACATTTTAAATATGTTTCAGATGCAAAATATTTAATAGTTCAAAGTAACCTGAGATGATTTATGATCAACATGAGACGTGACTATTACCTTAAATTAGTGGACAATCGAGCATCAGATAAATTTTTACAAAGTAATCAAAACAAGTTTCGATCCAGCATATAACAATGTCTGCATATCACCACATCACTTTGTAAGATTGTTATATTCGATTGGTTTGTGCAAAAGAACATCATTACAAATCTCATGGATAAAATGTAGTCATCGATATAAATGAATATTTTAATACCTAGAAACATGTAAAGCACTCACCTTGCAAGTTCTTATAAAGTTAAGTAGAAAGACCACTTGAATATCCCTCATTTCCTCTTCTTACACTAACACTTTCCCCTCTTCTTCTAATATTTTGTCATCCCGCCATGCATGCATGTTCTCACATATCTCCATAATATATATATGTACAACTTTTGTAATGGACAAATTAATTTCCACCATACATGAACACACACGACTACCCTCATTCTTAAATAAAATGCACTTCTATATATTCTTCAATGAATATGCTATCACTCCACACTCCCAAGTAAATATATTAGCTTTACTTGATTACTACACCTCTCCACTATTACTCATTCTTAATTCACCATATTCTCAAGTGAAGACCTCACTATAAACGATTAATACGCAACTATTCCTCATTCATAACTGAAACCACTTCATAATCCACTTGTAACTTATAAAGTAGTGGTCATAATTAATAATCAAAATCCAACAATTCCTACGCCAAACGCTGTGTAGTTAGTTATATTTTAATATTAATATTCCTTTTTTTTTGGGAAGGGGGAAGCAGAGCAATTACCCCTGCAACACAACGCAACGTCCTTATTGTTGGGATTCTAGAGGTGGCAGCGACGAGTTCAAGAGCTGGCTCCCGCATGCTTAGCACTTTATCCCACAGGTTGAAGAAGCAACTCCCACAGGTGTAGCACATTGTCCCGCATCGCTGTTCGCTTTGCATATTTCAATAGGTGATTGACTCTGACACCATTTTGTGATGCCCCGATTCAACAAAATAAAATAATTTTTGTACATAAATGAACTTAACAAAACCCCCCAACAAGAAAGTTTCCCCTTGTCTATTGGCCTTGCAAATTCTCCTCCAAATTAGAAAATGTGAACAAAAATAGTGTGTCGACGGACCAACAAACATTTTAAATACGTTTAAGATGCAAAATATTTAATAGTTCAAAGTAACCTGAGATGATTTATAATCAACATGAGACGTTACTATTGTCCTTAAATAAGTGGACAATCGAGCACCAGATAAATTTTTACAAAGTAATCAAAACAAGTTTCGATCCAGCATATAACAATGTCTCCATGTCCCCACATCACATTGTAATTTTGTTATATTCGATTAGTTTATTCAAATGAACATCATTACAAATCTTAAGGGTAAAATGTAGTCATCGATATAAAAGAATATTTTAATACTTAAAACATGTAAAGCACTCCCCTTGCAAGTTCTTATAAAGTTAAGTAGAAAGACCACTTGAATATCCCTCATTTCCACTTCTTACACTAACACTTTCCCCTCTTCTTCTAATATTTTCTCATCCCGCCATGCATGCATGTTCTCACATATCTCCATAATATATATATACATCAAATTTTGTAATGGACAAATTAATTTCTACCATACATGAACACACACGACTACCCTCATTCTTAAATAAAATGCACGTCTATATATTCTTCTACAAATATGCTATCACTCCACACTCCCAAGTAAATACATCAGCTTTACTTGATTACTACCCCTCTCCACTATTCCTCATTCTTAATTCACAATATTCTCAAGTGAAGACCTCACTATAAACGATTAATACGAAACTACTCCTCGTTCATAACTGAAACCACTTCATATTCCACTTGTAACTTATAAAGCAATGGTCATAATTAATTATCAAAATCTGACAATTCCTACGCCAAACGCTGTGTAGTTAGTTATATTTTAATATTAATATTCCTTTTTTTTGGGAAGGGGGAAGCAGAGCAATTACCCATCCAACACAACGCGACGTCCTTGTTGTTAGGATTCTAGACGTGGCAACTACGAGTTCAAGAGCTGGCTCCCGCATGCTTTGCACTTTATCCCACATGTTGAAGAAGCAGCTCCCACAGGTGTAGCACATTGTCCCGCATCACTGTTCGCTCAGCATATTTCAATAGGTGATTGACTCTGACATCATTTTGTCATGCCCTGATTCAACAAAATAAAATAATTTTCGTACATAAATCGAACTTAACAAAACCCCCCAACAAGAAAGTTTCTCCTTGTCTATTGGCCTTGCTAATTCTCCTCCAAATCAGAAAATGTGAACAAAAATAGTGTGTCGACGGACCAACAAACATTTTAAATATGTTTCAGATGCAAAATATTTAATAGTTCAAAGTAACCTGAGATGATTTATGATCAACATGAGACGTGACTATTGTCATAAATTAGTGGACAATCGAGCATCAGATAAATTTTTACAAAGTAATCAAAACAAGTTTCGATCCAGCATATAACAATGTCTGCATATCACCACATCACTTTGTAAGATTGTTATATTCGATTGGTTTGTGCAAAAGAACATCATTACAAATCTCATGGATAAAATGTAGTCATCGATATAAATGAATATTTTAATACCTAGAAACATGTAAAGCACTCACCTTGCAAGTTCTTATAAAGTTAAGTAGAAAGACCACTTGAATATCCCTCATTTCCTCTTCTTACACTAACACTTTCCCCTCTTCTTCTAATATTTTGTCATCCCGCCATGCATGCATGTTCTCACATATCTCCATAATATATATATACAGCTAATTCTTGTAATGCACAAATTAATTTCCACCATACATGAACACACACCATTACCCTCATTCTTAAATAAAATGCACGTCTATATATTCTTCTACAAATATGCTATCACTCCACACTCCCAAGTAAATACATCAGCTTTACTTGATTACTACCCCTCTCCACTATTCCTCATTCTTAATTCACAATATTCTCAAGTGAAGACCTCACTATAAACGATTAATACGCAACTACTCCTCGTTCATAACTGAAACCACTTCATATTCCACTTGTAACTTATAAAGCAATGGTCATAATTAATTATCAAAATCTGACAATTCCTACGCCAAACGCTGTGTAGTTAGTTATATTTTAATATTAATATTCCTTTTTTTTGGGAAGGGGGAAGCAGAGCAATTACCCATCCAACACAACGCGACGTCCTTGTTGTTAGGATTCTGGACGTGGCAATTACGAGTTCAAGAGCTGGCTCCCGCATGCTTTGCACTTTATCCCACATGTTGAAGAAGCAGCTCCCACAGGTGTAGAACATTGTCCCGCATCACTGTTCGCTCTGCATATTTCAATAGGTGATTGACTCTGACACCATTTTGTCATGCCTCGATTCAACAAAATAAAATAATTTTTGTACATAAATGAACTTAACAAAACCCCCCAACAAGAAAGTTTCTCCTTGTCTATTGGCCTTACAAATTCTCCTCCAAATCATAAAATGTGAACAAAAATAGTGTGTCGACGGACCAACAAACATTTTAAATACGTTTAAGATGCAAAATATTTAATAGCTCAAAGTAACCTGAGATGATTTATAATCAACATGAGACGTGACTATTGTCATAAATTAGTGGACAATCGAGCACCAGATAAATTTTTACAAAGTAATCAAAACAAGTTTCGATCCAGCATATAACAATGTCTCCATATCCCCACATCACATTGTAATTTTGTTATATTCGATTGGTTTATGCAAATGAACATCATTACAAATCTTAAGGGTAAAATGTAGTTATCCATATAAAAGAATATTTTAATACATAAAAACATGTAAAGCACTCACCTTGCAAGTTCTTATAAAGTTAAGTAGAAAGACCACTTGAATATCCCTCATTTCCTCTTCTTACACTAACACTTTCCCCTCTTCTTCTAATATTTTGTCATCCCGCCATGCATGCATGTTCTCACATATCTCCATAATATATATATACAGCTAATTCTTGTAATGCACAAATTAATTTCCACCATACATGAACACACACCACTACCCTCATTCTTTAATAAAATGCACGTCTATATATTCTTCAATAAATATGCTATCACTCCACACTCCGAAGTAAATACATCAGCTTTACTTGATTACTACACCTCTCCACTGTTTCTCATTCTTAATTCACCATATTCTCAAGTGAAGACCTCACTATAAACGATTAATACGCAACTATTCCTCGTTCATAACTGAAACCACTTCATGTTCCACTTGTAACTTATAAAGCAATGGTCATAATTAATTATCAAAATCCGACAATTCCAACGCCAAATGCTGTGTAGTTAGTTATATTTTAATATTAATATTCCTTTTTTTTTGGGAAGGGGGAAGCAGAGCAATTACCCATCCAACACAACGCGACGTCCTTGATGTTAGGATTCTAGAGGTGGCAATTAAGAGTTCAAGAGCTGGCTCCCGCATGCTTTGCACTTTATCCCACAGGTTGAAGAAGCAGCTCCCACAGGTGTAGCACATTGTCCCGCATCGCTGTTCGCTCTGCATATTTCAATAGGTGATTGACTCTGACACCATTTTGCGATGCCCCGATTCAACAAAATAAAATAATTTTTGTACATAAATGAACTTAACAAAACCCCCCAACATGAAAGTTTCTCCTTGTCTATTGGCCTTACAAATTCTCCTCCAAATCAGAAAATGTGAACAAAAATAGTGTGTCGACGGACCAACAAACATTTTAAATACGTTTAAGATGCAAAATATTTAATAGCTCAAAGTAACCTGAGATGATTTATAATCAACATGAGACGTGACTATTGTCATAAATTAGTAGACAATCGAGCACCAGATAAATTTTTACAAAGTAATCAAAACAAGTTTCGATCCAGCATATAACAATGTCTCCATATCCCCACATCACATTGTAAGATTGTTATATTCGATTGGTGTTTGCAAAAGAACATCATTTCAAATCTTAAGGATAAAATGTAATCATCCATATAAAAGAATATTTTAATACTTAAAAACATGTAAAGCACTCCCCTTGCAAGTTCGTATAAAGTTAAGTAGATGGACCACTTGAACATCCCTCATTTCCTCTTCTTACACTAACACTTTCCCCTCTTCTTATAATATTTTGTCATCCTGCATGCATGTTCTCACATATCTCCATAATTTATATATACAGCTAATTTCTGTAATGGACAAATTAAATTCCACCATACATGAACACACACCACTACCCTCATTCTTAAATAAAATGCACGTCTATATATTCTTCAATAAATATGCTATCACTCCACACTCCCAAGTAAATACATCAGCTTTACTTGATTACTACACCTCTCCACTATTCCTCATTCTTAATTCACCATATTCTCAAGTGAAGACCTCACTATAAACGATTAATACGCAACTATTCCTCATTCATAACTGAAACCACTTCATATTCCACTAGTAACTTATAAAGTAATGGTCATAATTAATTATCAAAATCCAACAATTCCTACGCCCTAACGCTGTGTAGTTAGTTATATTTTAATATTAATATTCCTTTTTTTTTGGGAAGGGGGAAGCAGAGCAATTACCCCTGCAACATACAACGCGACGTCCTTATTGTTGGGATTCTAGAGGTGGCAACTACGAGTGCAAGAGTTGGCTCCTGCATGCCTAGCACTTTATCCCACAGGTTGAAGAAGCAGCTCCCACAGGTGTAGCACATTGTCCCGCATCGCTGTTCACTCTACATATTTCAATAGGTGATTGACTATGACACCATTTTGCCATGGCCCCGATTCAACAAAATAAAATAATTTTGGTACATAAATGAACTTAACAAAACCCCCCAACAAGAAAGTTTCTCCTTGTCTATTGGCCTTGCTAATTCTCCTCCAAATCAGAAAATGTGAACAAAAATAGTGTGTCGACGGACCAACAAACATTTTAAATATGTTTAAGACGCAAAATATTTAATAGTTCAAAGTAACCTGAGATGATTTATAATCAACATGAGACGTTACTATTGCCTTAAATTAGTGGACAATCGAGCACTAGATAAATTTTTACAAACTAATCAAAACAAGTTTCTATCAGGCAAATAACAATGTCTCCATATCACCACATCACATTGTAAGATTGTTATATTCGATTGGTTTATGCAAAAGAACTTCGTTACAAATCTTATGGATAAAATGTAGTCATCCATATAAAAGAATATTTTAATACATAAAAACATGTAAAGCACTCACCTTGCAAGTTCTTATAAAGTTAAGTAGAAAGACCACTTGAATATCCCTCATTTCCTCTTCTTACTCTAATACTTTCCCTTCTACTTTTAATATCTTGTCATCCCGCCATGCATTCATGTTCTCACATATCTCCATAATATATATATACAGCTAATTTTTGTAATGGACAAATTAATTTCCACCATACATGAACACACACCACTACCCTCATTCTTAAATAAAATGCTCGTCTATATATTCTTCAATAAATATGCTATCACTCCACACTCCCAAGTAAATACATCAGCTTTACTTGATTACTATACCTTTCCACTATTCCTCATTCTTAATTCACCATATTCTCAAGTGAAGACCTCACTATAAACGATTAATACGCAACTATTCCTCATTCATAACTGAAACCACTTCATATTCCACTTGTAACTTATAAAGTAATGGTCATAATTAATTATCAAAATCCAACAATTCCTACGCCCAACGCTGTGTAGTTAATTATATTTTAATATTAATATTCCATTTGTTTTGGGAAGGGGGAACCAGAGCAATTACCTCTGCAACATAACGCGACGTCCTTATTGTTGGGATTCTAGAGGTGGCAGCTACGAGTTCAAGAGCTGGCTCCCGCATGCTTAGCACTTTATCCCACAGGTTGAAGAAGCAGCTCCCACAGGTGTAGCACATTGTCCCGCATCGCTGTTCACTCTACATATTTCAATAGGTGATTGACTATGACACCATTTTGCCATGGCCCGATTCAACAAAATAAAATAATTTTGGTACATAAATGAACTTAACAAAACCCCCCAACAAGAAAGTTTCTCCTTGTCTATTGGCCTTGCTAATTCTCCTCCAAATCAGAAAATGTGAACAAAAATAGTGTGTCGACGGACCAACAAACATTTTAAATATGTTTAAGACGCAAAATATTTAATAGTTCAAAGTAACCTGAGATGATTTATAATCAACATGAGACGTTACTATTGCCTTAAATTAGTGGACAATCGAGCACTAGATAAATTTTTACAAACTAATCAAAACAAGTTTCTATCAGGCAAATAACAATGTCTCCATATCACCACATCACATTGTAAGATTGTTATATTCGATTGGTTTATGCAAAAGAACTTCGTTACAAATCTTATGGATAAAATGTAGTCATCCATATAAAAGAATATTTTAATACATAAAAACATGTAAAGCACTCACCTTGCAAGTTCTTATAAAGTTAAGTAGAAAGACCACTTGAATATCCCTCATTTCCTCTTCTTACACTAACACTTTCCCTTCTACTTTTAATATCTTGTCATCCCGCCATGCATTCATGTTCTCACATATCTCCATAATATATATATACAGCTAATTTTTGTAATGGACAAATTAATTTCCACCATACATGAACACACACCACTACCCTCATTCTTAAATAAAATGCTCGTCTATATATTCTTCAATAAATATGCTATCACTCCACACTCCCAAGTAAATACATCAGCTTTACTTGATTACTATACCTTTCCACTATTCCTCATTCTTAATTCACCATATTCTCAAGTGAAGACCTCACTATAAACGATTAATACGCAACTATTCCTCATTCATAACTGAAACCACTTCATATTCCACTTGTAACTTATAAAGTAATGGTCATAATTAATTATCAAAATCCAACAATTCCTACGCCAAACGCTGTGTAGTTAGTTATATTTTAATATTAATATTCCATTTTTTTTGGGAAGGGGGAAGCAGAGCAATTACCTCTGCAACACAACACGACGTCCTTATTGTTGGGATTCTAGAGGTGGCAGCTACGAGTTCAAGAGCTGGCTCCCGCATGCTTAGCACTTTATCCCACAGGTTGAAGAAGCAGCTCCCACAGGTGTAGCACATTGTCCCGTATCACTGTTCGCTCTGCATATTTCAATAGGTGATTGACTTTGACACCATTTTGTCATGCCCCGATTCAACAAAATAAAATAATTTTTGTACATAAGTGAACTTAACAAAACCCCCCAACAAGAAAGTTTCTCCTTGTCTATTGGCCTTGCAAATTCTACTCCAAATCAGAAAATGTGAACAAAAATAGTGTGTCGACGGACCAACAAACATTTTAAATATGTTTAAGATGCAAAATATTTAATAGTTCAAAGTAACCTGAGATGATTTATAATCAACATGAGACGTGACTATTGCCTTAAATTAGTGGACAATCGAGCACCAGATAAATTTTTTCAAAGTAATCAAAACAAGTTTCGATCCAGCATATAACAATGTCTCCATATCCCCACATCACATTGTAATTTTGTAATATTCGATTGGTTTATGCAAATGAAGATCATTGCAAATCTTAAGGGTAAAATGTAGTTATCCATATAAAAGAAAATTTTAATACATAAAAACATGTAAAGCACTCACCTTGCAAGTTCTTATAAAGTTAAGTAGAAAGACCACTTGAATATCCCTCATTTCCTCTTCTTTCACTGACACTTTCCCCTCTTCTTCTAATATTTTGTCATCCCGCCATGCATGCATGTTCTCACATATCTCCATAATATATATATATACAACTTTTGTAATGGACAAATTAATTTCCACCATACATGAACACACACGACTACCCTCATTCTTAAATAAAATGCACTTCTATATATTCTTCAATAAATATGCTATCACTCCACACTCCGAAGTAAATACATCAGCTTTACTTGATTACTACACCTCCCCACTATTCCTCATTCTTAATTCACCATATTCTCAAGTGAAGACCTCACTATAAACGATTAATACGCAACTATTCCTCGTTCTTAACTGAAACCACTTCATGTTCCACTTGTAACTTATAAAGTAGTGGTCATAATTAATTATCAAAATCCAACAATTCCTACGCCAAACGCTGTGTAGTTAGTTATATTTTAATATTAATATTCCTTTTTTTTTGGGAAGGGGGAAGCAGAGCAATTACCCCTGCAACACAACGCAACGTCCTTATTGTTGGGATTCTAGAGGTGGCAACTACGAGTTCAAGAGCTGGCTCCCGCATGCTTAGCACATTATCCCACAGGTTGAAGAAGCAACTCCCACAGGTGTAGCACATTGTCCAGCATCGCTGTTCGCTCTGCATATTTCAATAGGTGATTGACTCTGACACCATTTTGTGATGCCCCGATTCAACAAAATAAAATAATTTTTGTACATAAATGAACTTAACAAAACCCCCCAACAAGAAAGTTTCTCCTTGTCTATTGGCCTTGCAAATTCTCCTCCAAATCAGAAAATGTGAATAAAAATAGTGTGTCGACGGACCAACAAACATTTTAAATACGTTTAAGATGCAAAATATTTAATAGTTCAAAGTAACCTGAGCTGATTTATAAACAACATGAGACGTGAGTATTGCCTTAAATTAGTGGACAATCGAGCACCAGATAAATTTTTACAAAGTAATCAAAACAAGTTTCGATCCAGCATATAACAATGTCTCCATATCCCCCATCACATTGTAATTTGGTTATATTCGATTGGTTTATGCAAAAGAACATCATTACAAATCTTATGGATAAAATGTAGTCATCAATAAAAAAGAATATTTTAATACATAAAAACATGTAAAGCACTCACCTTGCAAGTTCTTATAAAGTTAAGTAGAAAGACCACTTGAATATCCCTCATTTCCTTTTCTTACACTAACACTTTCCCCTCTTCTTCTAATATTTTGCCATCCCGCCATGCATTCATGTTTTCACATATCTCCATAATATATATATACAGCTAATTTTTGTAATGCACAAATTAATTTCCACCATACATGAACACACACCACTACCCTCATTCTAAAATAAAATGCACCTCTATATATTCTTCAATAAATATGCTATCACTCCACACTCCCAAGTAAATACATCAGCTTTACTTGATTACTACACCTCTCCACTATTCCTCATTCTTAATTCACAATATTCTCAAGTGAAGACCTCACTATAAATGATTAATACGCAACTATTCCTCATTCATAACTGAAACCACTTCATATTCCACTTGTAACTTATAAAGTAGTGGTCATAATTAATAATCAAAATCCAACAATTCCTACGCCAAACGCTGTGTAGTTAGTTATATTTTAATATTAATATTCCTTTTTTTTTGGGAAGGGGGAAGCAGAGCAATTACCCCTGCAACACAACGCAACGTCCTTATTGTTGGGATTCTAGAGGTGGCAACTACGAGTTCAAGAGCTGGCTCCCGCATGCTTAGCACATTATCCCACAGGTTGAAGAAGCAACTCCCACAGGTGTAGCACATTGTCCAGCATCGCTGTTCGCTCTGCATATTTCAATAGGTGATTGACTCTGACACCATTTTGTGATGCCCCGATTCAACAAAATAAAATAATTTTTGCACAGAAATGAACTTAACAAAACCCCCCAACAAGAAAGTTTCTCCTTGTCTATTGGCCTTGCAAATTCTCCTCCAAATCAGAAAACGTGAATAAAAATAGTGTGTCGACGGACCAACAAACATTTTAAATACGTTTAAGATGCAAAATATTTAATAGTTCAAAGTAACCTGAGCTGATTTATAATCAACATGAGACGTGAGTATTGCCTTAAATTAGTGGACAATCGAGCACCAGATAAATTTTTACAAAGTAATCAAAACAAGTTTCGATCCAGCATATAACATTGTCTCCATATCCCCCCATCACATTGTAATTTTGTTATATTCGATTGGATTATGCAAAAGAACATCATTACAAATCTTATGGATAAAATGTAGTCATCAATATAAAAGAATATTTTAATACATAAAAACATGTAAAGCACTCACCTTGCAAGTTCTTATAAAGTTAAGTAGAAAGACCACTTGAATATCCCTCATTTCCTCTTCTTACACTAACACTTTCCCCTCTTCTTCTAATATTTTGTCATCCCGCCATGCATTCATGTTTTCACATATCTCCATAATATATATATACAGCTAATTTTTGTAATGCACAAATTAATTTCCACCATATATGAACACACACCACTACCCTCATTCTAAAATAAAATGCACCTCTATATATTCTTCAATAGATATGCTATCACTCCACACTCCCAAGTAAATACATCAGCTTTACTTGATTACTACACCTCTCCACTATTCCTCATTCTTAATTCACAATATTCTCAAGTGAAGACCTCACTATAAATGATTAATACGCAACTATTCCTCATTCATAACTGAAACCACTTCATATTCCTCTTGTAACTTATAAAGTAATGGTCATAATTAATTATCAAAATCCAATAATTCATATGCCCAACGCTGTGTAGTTAGTTATTTTTCTATATTAATATTCCTTTTTTTTTGGGAAGGGGGAAGTAGAGCAATTACCCATCCAACACAACGCGACGTCCTTGTTGTTAGGATTCTAGATGTGGCAATTACGAGTTCAAGAGCTGGCTCCCGCATGCTTTGCAATTTATCCCACAGGTTGAAGAAGCAGCTCCCACAGGTGTAGCACATTGTCCCGCATCACTGTTTGCTCTGCATATTTCAATAGGTGATTGACTCTGGCACCATTTTGTCATGCCCCGATTCAACAAAATAAAATAATTTTTGTACATAAATGAACTTAACAAAACCCCCCAACAAGAAAGTTTCTCCTTGTCTATTGGCCTTGCAAATTCTCCTCCAAATCAGAAAATGTGAATAAAAATAGTGTGTCGACGGACCAACAAACATTTTAAATACGTTTAAGATGCAAAATATTTAATAGTTCAAAGTAACCTGAGCTGATTTATAATCAACATGAGACGTGACTATTGCCTTAAATTAGTGGACAATCGAGCACCAGATAAATTTTTACAAAGTAATCAAAACAGGTTTCGATCCAGCATATAACAATGTCTCCATATCCCCACATCACATTGTAATTTTGTTATATTCGATTGGTTTATGCAAATGAACATCATTACAAATCTTATGGATAAAATGTAGTCATCAGTATAAAAGAATATTTTAATACATAAAAACATGTAAAGCACACACCTTGCAAGTTCTTATAAAGTTAAGTAGAAAGACCACTTGAATATCCCTCATTTCCTCTTCTTACACTAACACTTTCCCCTCTTCTTCTAATATTTTGTCATCCCGCCATGCATTCATGTTCTCACATATCTCCATAATATATATATACAGCTAATTCTTGTAATGCACAAATTAATTTCCACCATACATGAACACACACCACTACCCTCATTCTTAAATAAAATGCACGTCTATATATTCTTCAATAAATATGCTATCACTCCACACTCCGAAGTAAATACATCAGCTTTACTTGATTACTACACCTCTCCACTATTCCTCATTCTTAATTCACCATATTCTCAAGTGAAGACCTCACTATAAACGATTAATACGCAACTATTCCTCATTCATAACTGAAACCACTTCATATTCCACTTGTAACTTATAAAGTAGTGGTCATAATTAATAATCAAAATCCAACAATTCCTACGCCAAACGCTGTGTAGTTAGTTATATTTTAATATTAATATTCCTTTTTTTTTGGGAAGGGGGAAGCAGAGCAATTACCCCTGCAACACAACGCAACGTCCTTATTGTTGGGATTCTAGAGGTGGCAACTACGAGTTCAAGAGCTGGCTCCCGCATGCTTAGCACATTATCCCACAGGTTGAAGAAGCAACTCCCACAGGTGTAGCACATTGTCCAGCATCGTTGTTCGCTCTGCATATTTCAATAGGTGATTGACTCTGACACCATTTTGTGATGCCCCGATTCAACAAAATAAAATAATTTTTGCAAAGAAATGAACTTAACAAAACCCCCCAACAAGAAAGTTTCTCCTTGTCTATTGGCCTTGCAAATTCTCCTCCAAATCAGAAAACGTGAATAAAAATAGTGGGTCGACGGACCAACAAACATTTTAAATTTTTTTAAGACGCAAAATATTTAATAGTTCAAAGTAACCTGAGCTGATTTATAATCAACATGAGACGTGAGTATTGCCTTAAATTAGTGGACAATCGAGCACCAGATAAATTTTTACAAAGTAATCAAAACAAGTTTCGATCCAGCATATAACAATGTCTCCATATCACCACATCACATTGTAAGTTTGTTATATTCGATTGGTCTATGCAAAAGAACATCATTACAAATCTTAAGGATAAAATGTAGCCATCCATATAAAAGAATATTTTAATACTTAAAAACATGTAAAGCACTCACCTTGCAAGTTCTTATAAAGTTAAGTAGAAAGACCACTTGAATATCCCTCATTTCCTCTTCTTACACTAACACTTTCCCCTCTTCTTCTAATATTTTCTCATCCCGTCATGCATGCATGTTCTCACATATCTCCATAATATATATATACAGCTAATTTTTGTAATGCACAAATTAATTTCTACCATACATGAACACACACCACTACCCTCATTCTTAAATAAAATGCACGTCTATATATTCTTCAATAATATGCTATCACTCCACTCCAAGTAAATACATCAGCTTTACTTGATTACTACCCCTCTCCACTATTCCTCATTCTTAATTCACAATATTCTCAAGTGAAGACCTCACTATAAACGATTAATACGCAACTATTCCTCATTCATAACTGAAACCACTTCATATTCCTCTTGTAACTTATAAAGTAATGGTCATAATTAATTATCAAAATCCAATAATTCCTATGCCCAACGCTGTGTAGTTAGTTATATTTCAATATTAATATTCCTTTTTTTTTGGAAGGGGGAAGTAGAGCAGTTACCCCTCCAACACAACGCGACGTCCTTATTGTTGGGATTCTAGAGGTGGCAACTACGAGTTCAAGAGCTGGCTCCCGCATGCTTAGCACTTTATCCCACAGGTTGAAGAAGCAGCTCCCACAGGTGTAGCACATTGTCCCGCATCGCAGTTCGCTCTACATATTTCAATAGGTGATTGACTCTGACACCATTTTGTCATGCGCTGATTCAACAAAATAAATTAATTTTCGTACATAAATGAACTTAACAAAACTCCCCCAAAAAGAAAGTTTGTCCTTGTCTATTGGCCTTGCTAATTCTCCTCCAAATCAGAAAATGTGAACAAAAATAGTGTGTCGACGGACCAACAAACATTTTAAATATGTTTAAGATGCAAAATATTTAATAGTTCAAAGTAACCTGAGATGATTTTTAATCAACATGAGACGTGACTATTGCCTTAAATTAGTGGACAATCGAGCACAAGATAAATTTTTACAAAGTAATCAAAACAAGTTTCGATCCAGGATATAACAATGTCTCCATATCACCACATCACATTGTAAGATTGTTATATTCGATTGGTTTATGCAAAAGAACATCATTACAAATCTTATGGATAAAATGTAGTCATCGATATAAATGAATATTTTAATACCTAAAAACATGTAAAGCACTCACCTTGCAAGTTCTTATAAAGTTAAGTAGAAAGACCACTTGAATATCCCTCATTTCCTCTTCTTACACTAACACTTTCCCCTCTTCTTCTAATATTTTGTCATCCCGCCATGCATTCATGTTTTCACATATCTCCATAATATATATATACAGCTAATTTTTGTATTGCACAAATTAATTTCCACCATACATGAACACACACCACTACCCTCATTCTAAAATAAAATGCACCTCTATATATTCTTCAATAAATATGCTATCACTCCACACTCCCAAGTAAATACATCAGCTTTACTTGATTACTACACCTCTCCACTATTCCTCATTCTTAATTCACCATATTCTCAAGTGAAGACCTCACTATAAACGATTAATACGCAACTATTCCTCATTCATAACTGAAACCACTTCATATTCCTCTTGTAACTTATAAAGTAATGGTCATAATTAATTATCAAAATCTAATAATTGCTATGCCCAACGCTGTGTAGTTAGTTATATTTCAATATTAATATTCCTTTTTTTTTGGGAAGGGGGAAGCAGAGCAGTTACCCCTCCAACACAACGTGCCATCCTTATTGTTAGCATTCTAGAGGTGGCAACTACGAGTCCAAGAGCTGGCTCCCGCATGCTTAGCACTTTATCCCACAGGTTGAAGAAGCAGCTCCCACAGGTGCTGCACATTGTCCCGCATCGCAGTTCGCTCTGCATATTTCAATAGGTGATTGACTCTGACATCATTTTGTCATGCCCTGATTCATCAAAATAAAATAATTTTCGTACATAAATGAACTTAACAAAACCCCCCAACAAGAAAGTTTCTCCTTGTCTATTGGCCTTGCTAATTCTCCTTCAAATCAGAAAATGTGAACAAAAATAGTGTGTCGACGGACCAACAAACATTTTAAATATGTTTAAGATGCAAAATATTTAATAGTCCAAAGTAACCTGAGATGATTTATAATCAACATGAGACGTGACTATTACCTTAAATTAGTGGACAATCGAGCACCAGATAAATTTTTACAAAGTAATCAAAACAAGTTTCGATCCAGCATATAACAATATCTGCATATCACCACATCACATTGTAAGATTGTTATATTCGATTGGTTTGTGCAAAAGAACATCATTACAAATCTCATGGATAAAATGTAGTCATCGATATAAATGAATATTTTAATACCTAAAAACATGTAAAGCACTCACCTTGCAAGTTCTTATAAAGTTAACTAGAAAGACCACTTGAATATCCCTCATTTCCTCTTCTTACACTAACACTTTCCCCTCTTCTTCTAATATTTTGTCA
This sequence comes from Jacaranda mimosifolia, assembly GCA_018894105.1. NCBI lineage: Eukaryota > Viridiplantae > Streptophyta > Magnoliopsida > Lamiales > Bignoniaceae > Jacaranda > Jacaranda mimosifolia. The sequence continues at coordinate 19,172,163 of CM032123.1, forward strand.
TCCCGCATGCATGCATGTTTTCACATATCTCCATAATATATATATAGCTAATTTTTGTAATGGACAAATTAATTTCCACCATACATGAACACACACCACTACCCTCATTCTAAAATAAAATGCACCTCTATATATTCTTCAATAAATATGCTATCACTCCACACTCCCAAGTAAATACATCAGCTTTACTTGATTACTACCCCTCTCCACTATTCCTCATTCTTAATTCACAATATTCTCAAGTGAAGACCTCACTATAAACGATTAATACGCAACTATTCCTCATTCATAACTGAAACCACTTCATATTCCTCTTGTAACTTATAAAGTAATTGTCATAATTAATTATCAAAATCCAATAATTCCTATGCCCAACGCTGTGTAGTTAGTTATATTTCAATATTAATATTCCTTTTTTTTGGGAAGGGGGAAGTAGAGCAGTTACCCCTCCAACACAACGCGACGTCCTTATTGTTGGGATTCTAGAGGTGGCAACTACGAGTTCAAGAGCTGGCTCCCGCATGCTTAGCACTTTATCCCACAGGTTGAAGAAGCAGCTCCCACAGGTGTAGCACATTGTCCCGCATCGCAGTTCGCTCTACATATTTCAAATGGTGATTGACTCTGACACCATTTTGTCATGCGCCGATTCAACAAAATAAATTAATTTTCGTACATAAATGAACTTACCAAAACTCCCCCAACAAGAAAGTTTCTCCTTGTCTATTGGCCTTGCTAATTCTCCTCCAAATCAGAAAATGTGAACAAAAATAGTGTGTCGACGGACCAACAAACATTTTAAATATGTTTAAGATGCAAAATATTTAATAGTTCAAAGTAACCTGAGATGATTTATAATCAACATGAGACGTGACTATTGCCTTAAATTAGTCGACAACCGAGCACCAGATAAATTTTTACAAAGTAATGAAAACAAGTTTCAATTCAGCATATAACAATGTCTCCATATCACCACATCACATTGTAAGATTGTTATATTCGATTGGTGTATGCAAAAGAACATCATTTCAAATCTTAAGGATAAAATGTAATCATCCATATAAAAGAATATTTTAATACTTAAAAACATGTAAAGCACTCCCCTTGCAAGTTCGTATAAAGTTAAGTAGATGGACCACTTGAACATCCCTCATTTCCTCTTCTTACACTAACACTTTCCTCTCTTCTTCTAATATTTTGTCATCCTGCATGCATGTTCTCACATATCTCCATAATTTATATATACAGCTAATTTCTATAATGGACAAATTAAATTCCACCATACATGAACACACACCACTACCCTCATTTTTTAATAAAATGCACGTCTATATATTCTTCTATAAATATGCTATCACTCCACACTCCCAAGTAAATACATCAGCTTTACTTGATTACTACACCTCTCCACTATTCCTCATTCTTAATTCACCATATTCTCAAGTGAAGACCTCACTATAAACGATTAATACGCAACTATTCCTCGTTCATAACTGAAACCACTTCATATTCCCCTTGTAACTTATAAAGCAATGGTCATAATTAATTATCAAAATCTGACAATTCCTACGCCAAACGCTGTGTGGTTAGTTATATTTTAATATTAATATTCCTTTTTTTTTTGGAAAGGGGGAAGCAGAGCAATTACCCATCCAACACAATGCGACGTCCTTGTTGTTAGGATTCTAGAGGTGGCAATTACGAGTTCAAGAGCTGGCTCCCGTATGCTTTGCACTTTATCCCACAGGTTGAAGAAGCAGCTCCCACAGGTGTAGCACATTGTCCCGCATCGCTGTTCGCTCTGCATATTTCAATACGTGATTGACTCTGACACCATTTTGTCATGCCCCGATTCAACAAAATAAAATAATTTTTGTACATAAATGAACTTAAAAAAACCCCCCAACAAGAAAGTTTCTCCTTGTCTATTGGCCTTGCTAATTCTCCTCCAAATAAGAAAATGTTAACAAAAATAGTGTGTCGACGGACCAACAACCATTTTAAATATGTTTAAGATGCAAAATATTTAATAGTTCAAAGTAACCTGAGATGATTTATAATCAACATGAGACGTGACTATTGCCTTAAATTAGTCGACAACCGAGCACCAGATAAATTTTTACAAAGTAATGAAAACAAGTTTCAATCCAACATATAACAATGTCTCCATATCACCACATCACATTGTAAGATTGTTATATTCGATTGGTGTATGCAAAAGAACATCATTTCAAATCTTAAGGATAAAATGTAATCATCCATATAAACGAATATTTTAATACTTAAAAACATGTAAAGCACTCCCCTTGCAAGTTCGTATAAAGTTAAGTAGATGGACCACTTGAACATCCCTCATTTCCTCTTCTTACACTAACACTTTCCCCTCTTCTTCTAATATTTTGTCATCCTGCATGCATGTTCTCACATATCTCCATAATTTATATATACAGCTAATTTCTGTAATGGACAAATTAAATTCCACCTTACATGAACGCACACCACTACCCTCATTCTTAAATAAAATGCACGTCTATATATTCTTCTATAAATATGCTATCACTCCACACTCCCAAGTAAATACATCAGCTTTACTTGATTACTACACCTCTCCACTATTCCTCATTCTTAATTCACCATATTCTCAAGTGAAGACCTCGCTATAAACGATTAATACGCAACTATTGCTCATTCATAACTGAAACCAGTTCATATTCCAATAGTAACTTATAAAGTAATAGCCATAATTAATTATCAAAATCCAACAATTCCTACGCCTAACGCTGTGTAGTTTGTTATATTTTAATATTAATATTCCTTCTTTTTTGGGAAAGGGGAAGCAAAGCAATTACCCCCCTAATACAACGCCACGTCCTTATTGTTGGGATTCTAGAGGTGGCAACTACGAGTTCAAGAGTTGGCTCCTGCATGCTTAGCACTTTATCCCACAGGTTGAAGAAGCAGCTCCCACAGGTGTAGCACATTGTCCCGCATCGCTGTTCACTCTACATATTTCAAAAGGTGATTGACTATGACACCATTTTGCCATGCCCCGATTCAACAAAATAAAATAATTTTGGAACATAAATGAACTTAACAAAACCCCCTAACAAGAAAGTTTCTCCTTGTCTATTGGCCTTGCTAATTCTCCTCCAAATCAGAAAATGTGAACAAAAATAGTGTGTCGACGGACCAACAAACATTTTAAATATGTTTAAGATGCAAAATATTTAATAGTTCAAAGTAACCAGAGATGATTTATAATCAACATGAGATGTTACTATTGCCTTAAATTAGTGGACAATCGAGCACCAGATAAATTTTTACAAACTAATCAAAACAAGTTTCTATCCGGCAAATAACAATGTCTCCATATCCCCACATCACATTGTAAGATTGTTATATTCGATTGGTTTATGCAAAAGAACTTCGTTACAAATCTTATGGATAAAATGTAGTCATCCATATAAAAGAATATTTTAATACATAAAAACATGTAAAGCACTCACCTTGCAAGTTCTTATAAAGTTAAGTAGAAAGACCACTTGAATATCCCTCATTTCCTCTTCTTACTCTAATACTTTCCCTTCTACTTCTAATATTTTGTCATCCGGCCATGCATGCATGTTCTCACATATCTCCATAATATATATATATATATACAGCTAATTTTTGTAATGGACAAATTAATTTCCACCATACATGAACACACACCACTACCCTCATTCTTAAATAAAATGCTCGTCTATATATTCTTCAATAAATATGCTATCACTCTACACTCCTAAGTAAATACATCAGCTTTACTTGATTACGATACCTCTCCACTATTCCTCATTCTTAATTCACCATATTCTCAAGTGAAGACCTCACTATAAACGATTAATACGCAACTATTCCTCATTCATAACTGAAACCACTTCATATTCCACTTGTAAGTTATAAATTAATGGTCATAATTAATTATCAGAATCCAACAATTCCTACGCCTAACGTTGTGTAGTTTGTTATATTTTAATATTAATATTCCTTTTTTTTTGGGAAAGGGAAAGCAAAGCAATTACCCCTCCAATACAACGCCACGTCCTTATTATTGGGATTATAGAGGTGGCAACTACGAGTTCAAGAGTTGGCTCCTGCATGCTTAGCACTTTATCCCACAGGTTGAAGAAGCAGCTCCCACAGGTGTAGCACATTGTCCCGCATCATTGTTCGCTCTACATATTTCAATTGGTGATTGACGCTGACACGATTTTGTCATGCCCCGATTCAACAAAATAAAATATTTTTGGTACATAAATGAACTTAACAAAACCCCCCAACAAGAGAGTTTCTCCTTGTCTATTGGCCTGGCTAATTCTCCTCGAAATCAGAAAATGTGAACAAAAATAGTGTGTCGACGGACCAACAAACATTTTAAATACGTTTAAGATGCAAAATATTTAATAGCTCAAAGTAACCTGAGATGATTTATAATCAACATGAGACGTGACTATTGTCATAAATTAGTAGACAATCGAGCACCAGATAAATTTTTACAAAGTAATCAAAACAAGTTTCGATCCAGCATATAACAATGTCTCCATATCACCACATCACATTGTAAGATTGTTATGTTCGATTGGTTTATGCAATTGAACATCATTACAAATCTTAAGGGTAAAATGTAGTTATCCATATAAAAGATATTTTAATACATAAAAACATGTAAAGCACTCACCTTGCAAGTTCTTATAAAGTTAAGTAGAAAGACCACTTGAATATCCCTCATTTCCTCTTTTTACACTAACACTTTCCCCTCTTCTTCTAATATTTTGTCATCCCGCCATGCATGCATGTTCTCACATATCTCCATAATATATATATACAGCTAATTTTTGTAATGGACAAATTAATTTCCACCATACATAAACACACACCACTACCTCATTCTTAAATAAAATGCACTTCTATATATTCTTCAATGAATACGCTATCATTCCACACTCCCAAGTAAATACATCAGCTTTACTTGATTACTATACCTTTCCACTATTCCTCATTCTTAATTCACCATATTCTCAAGTGAAGACCTCACTATAAACGATTAATACGCAACTATTCCTCATTCATAACTGAAACCACTTCATATTCCACTTGTAACTTATAAAGTAATGGTCATAATTAATTATCAAAATCCAACAATTCCTACGCCCAACGCTGTGTAGTTAATTATATTTTAATATTAATATTCCTTTATTTTTGGGAAGGGGGAAGCAGAGCAATTACCTCTGCAACACAACACGACGTCCTTATTGCTGGGATTCTAGAGGTGGCAGCTACGAGTTCAAGAGCTGGCTCCCGTATGCTTGGCACTTTATCCCACAGGTTGAAGAAGCAGCTCCCACAGGTGTAGCACATTGGCTCGCATCGCTGTTCGCTCTGCATATTTCAATAGGTGATTGACTCTGACACCATTTTGTCATGCCCCAATTCAACAAAATAAAATAATTTTCGTACGTAAATGAACTTAACAAAACCCCCCAACAACTAAGTTTCTCCTTTTCTATTGGCCTTGCTAATTCTCCTCCAAATCAGAAAATGTGAACAAAAATACTGTGTCGACGGACCAACAAACATTTTAAATTTGGTTAAGATGCAAAATATTTAATAGCTCCAAGTAACCTGAGATGATTAATAATCAACATGAGACATGACTATTGTCATAAATTAGTGGACAATCGAGCACATTGGCTCGCATCGCTGTTCGCTCTGCATATTTCAATAGGTGATTGACTCTGACACCATTTTGTCATGCCCCGATTCAACAAAATAAAATAATTTTCGTACGTAAATGAACTTAACAAAACCCCCCAACAACTAAGTTTCTCCTTTTCTATTGGCCTTGCTAATTCTCCTCCAAATCAGAAAATGTGAACAAAAATACTGTGTCGACGGACCAACAAACATTTTAAATATGGTTAAGATGCAAAATATTTAATAGCTCCAAGTAACCTGAGATGATTAATAATCAACATGAGACGTGACTATTGTCATAAATTAGTGGACAATCGAGCACCAGATAAATTTTTACAAAGTAATCAAAACAAGTTTCGATCCAGCACATAACAATGTCTCCATATCACCACATCACATTGTAAGATTGTTATATTCGATTGGTTTATGCAAAAGAACATCATTACAAATCTTATGGGTAAAATGTAGTCATCGATATAAATGAAAATTTTAATACATAAAAACATGTAAAGCACTCACCTTGCAAGTTCTTATAAAGTTAAGTAGAAAGACCACTTGAATATCCCTCATTTCCTCTTCTTACACTAACACTTTCCCCTCTTCTTCTAATATTTTGTCATCCCGCCATACATGCCGGTTTTCACATATCTCCATAATATATATATAGCTAATTTTTGTAATGAACAAATTGATTTCCACCATACATGAACACTCACCACTACCCTCATTCTTAAATAAAATGCACGTCTATATATTCTTCAATAAATATGCTATCACACCACACTCCCAAGTAAATACATCAGCTTTACTTGATTACTACACCTCTCCAATAGTCCTCATTCTTAATTCACCATATTCTCAAGTGAAGACCTCACTATAAACGATTAATACGCAACTATTCCTCATTCGTAACTGAAACCACTTCATATTCCCCTTGTAACTTATAAAGTAATGGTCATAATTAATTATCAAAATCAAATAATTCCTACGCCCAACGCTGTGCAGTTAGTTATATTTTAATATTAATATTCCTATTTTTTTGGGAAGGGGGAAGCATAGTAGTTACCCCTCCAACATAACGCGACGTCCTTATTGTTGGGATTCTAGAGGTGGCAACTACGAGTTCAAGAGCTGGCTCCCGCATGCTTAGCACTTTATCCACAGGTTGAAGAAGTAGCTCCCACAGGTGTAGCCCATTGTCTCGCATCGCTGTTCGCGCTGCATATTTCAATAGGTGATTGACTCTGACACCATTTTGTCATGCCCCGATTCAACAAAATAAAATAATTTTCGTACGTAAATGATCTTAACAAAACCCCCCAACAACAAAGTTTCTCCTTTTCTATAGGCCTCGCTAATTCCCCTCCAAATCAGAAAATGTGAACAAAAATAGTGTGCCGACGGACCAACAAGCATTTTAAATATGTTTAAGATGGAAAATATTTAACAGTTCAATTTAACCTGAGATGATTTATAATCAACATGAGACTTGACTATTGCCTTAAATTAGTGGACAGTCGAGCGCCAGATAAATTTTTACAAAGTAATCAAAACAAGTTTCGATCCAGCATAACACAATATCTCCATATCACCACATCACACTGTAAGATTGTTATATTCGATTGGTTTATGCAAAAGAACATCATTACAAATCTTAAGGATAAAATGTAGTCACCCATATAAAAGAATATTTTAATACTTAAAAACATGTAAAGCACTCACCTTGCAAGTTCTTATAAAGTTAAGTAGAAAGACCACTTGAATATCCCTCATTTCCTCTTCTTACTCTAACACTTTCCCCTCTTCTTCTAATATTTTTTCATCCCGTCATGCATGCATGTTCTCACATATCTCCATAATATATATACAGCTAATTTTTGTAATGGACAAATTAATTTCCACCATACATGAACACACACCACTGCCCTCATTCTAAAATAAAATGCACCTCTATATATTCTTCAATAAATATGCTATCACTCCACACTCCCAAGTAAATACATCAGCTTTACTTGATTACTACCCCTCTCCACTATTCCTCATTCTTAATTCACAATATTCTCAAGTGAAGACCTCGCTATAAACGATTAATACGCAACTATTCCTCATTCATAACTGAAACCACTTCATATTCCTCTTGTAACTTATAAAGTAATGGTCATAATTAATTATCAAAATCTAATAATTCCTATGCCCAACGCTGTGTAGTTAGTTATATTTCAATATTAATATTCCGTTTTTTTTGGGAAGGGGGAAGCAGAGCAGTTACCCCTCCAACACAACGTGACATCCTTATTGTTAGGATTCTAGAGGTGGCAACTACGAGTTCAAGAGCTGGCTCCCGCATGCTTAGCACTTTATCCCACAGGTTGAAGAAGCAGCTCCCACAGGTGCAGCACATTGTCCCGCGTCGCAGTTCGCTCTGCATATTTCAATAGGTGATTGACTCTGACATCATTTTGTCATGCCCTGATTCATCAAAATAAAATAATTTTCGTACATAAATGAACTTAACAAAACCCCCGAACAAGAAAGTTTCTCCTTGTCTATTGGCCTTGCTAATTCTCCTTCAAATCAGAAAATGTGAACAAAAATAGTGTGTCGACGGACCAACAAACATTTTAAATATGTTTAAGATGCAAAATACTTAATAGTTCAAAGTAACCTGAGATGATTTTTAATCAACATAAGACGTGACTATTGCCTTAAATTAGTGGACAATCGAGCACAAGATAAATTTTTACAAAGTAATCATAACAAGTTTCGATCCAGGATATAACAATGTCTCCATATCACCACATCACATTGTAAGATTGTTATATTCGATTGGTTTATGCAAAAGAACATCATTACAAATCTTATGGATAAAATGTAGTCATCGATATAAATGAATATTTTAATACCTAAAAACATGTAAAGCACTCACCTTGCAAGTTCTTATAAAGTTAAGTAGAAAGACCACTTGAATATCCCTCATTTCCTCTTCTTACACTAACACTTTCCCCTCTTCTTCTAATATTTTGTCATCCCGCCATGCATGCATGTTTTCACATATCTCCATAATATATATATACAGCTAATTTTTGTAATGGACAAATTAATTTCCACCATACATGAACACACACCACTACCCTCATTCTAAAATAAAATGCACCTCTATATATTCTTCAATAAATATGCTATCACTCCACACTCCCAAGTAAATACATCAGCTTTACTTGATTACTACTCCTCTCCACTATTCCTCATTCTTAATTAACAATATTCTCAAGTGAAGACCTCACTATAAATGATTAATACGCAACTATTCCTCATTCATAACTGAAACCACTTCATATTCCTCTTGTAACTTATAAAGTAATGGTCATAATTAATTATCAAAATCCAATAATTCCTATGCCCAACGCTGTGTAGTTAGTTATATTTCAATATTAATATTCCTTTTTTTTGGGAAGGGGGAAGTAGAGCAGTTACCCCTCCAACACAACGCGACGTCCTTATTGTTGGGATTCTAGAGGTGGCAACTACGAGTTCAAGAGCTGGCTCCCGCATGCTTAGCACTTTATCCCACAGGTTGAAGAAGCAGCTCCCACAGGTGTAGCACATTGTCCCGCATCGCAGTTCGCTCTATATATTTCAACAGGTGATTGACTCTGACACCATTTTGTCATGCGCCGATTCAACAAAATAAATTAATTTTCGTACATAAATGAACTTACCAAAACTCCCCCAACAAGAAAGTTTCTCCTTGTCTATTGGCCTTGCTAATTCTCCTCCAAATCAGAAAATGTGAACAAAAATAGTGTGTCGACGGACCAACAAACATTTTAAATATGTTTAAGATGCAAAATATTTAATAGTTCAAAGTAACCTGAGATGATTTATAATCAACATGAGACGTGACAATTGCCTTAAATTAGCCGACAACCGAGCACCAGATAAATTTTTACAAAGTAATGAAAACAAGTTTCAATCCAGCATATAACAATGTCTCCATATCACCACATCACATTGTAAGATTGTTATATTCGATTGGTGTATGCAAAAGAACATCATTTCAAATCTTAAGGATAAAATGTAATCATCCATATAAAAGAATATTTTAATACTTAAAAACATGTAAAGCACTCCCCTTGCAAGTTCGTATAAAGTTAAGTAGATGGACCACTTGAACATCCCTCATTTCCTCTTCTTACACTAACACTTTCCCCTCTTCTTCTAATATTTTGTCATCCTGCATGCATGTTCTCACATATCTCCATAATTTATATATACAGCTAATTTCTGTAATGGACAAATTAATTCCACCATACATGAACACACACCACTACCCTCATTCTTAATAAAATGCACGTCTATATATTCTTCTATAAATATGCTATCACTCCACACTCCCAAGTAAATACATCAGCTTTACTTGATTACTACACCTCTCCACTATTCCTCATTCTTAATTCACCATATTCTCAAGTGAAGACCTCACTATAAACGATTAATACGCAACTATTCCTCGTTCATAACTGAAACCACTTCATATTCCCCTTGTAACTTATAAAGTAATGGTCATAATTAATTATCAAAATCTAATAATTCCTACGCCAAACGCTGTGCTGTTAGTTATATTTTAATATTAATATTCCTTTTTTTTTTGGGAAGGGGGAAGCAGAGCAAGTTACCCCTCCAACATAACGCGACGTCCTTGTTGTTAGGATTCTAGAGGTGGCAACTACGAGTTCAAGAGCTGGCTCCCGTATGCTTAGCACTTTATCCCACAGGTTGAAGAAGCAGCTCCCACAGGTGTAGCACATTGTCCCGCATCGCTGTTCGCTCTGCATATTTCAATAGGTGATTGACTCTGACACCATTTTGTCATGCCCCGATTCAACAAAATAAAATAATTTTTGTACATTAATGAACTTAAAAAAACCCCCCAACAAGAAAGTTTCTCCTTGTCTATTGGCCTTGCTAATTCTCCTCCAAATAAGAAAATGTTAACAAAAATAGTGTGTCGACGGACCAACAAACATTTTAAATATGTTTAAGATGCAAAATATTTAATAGTTCAAAGTAACCTGAGATGATTTATAATCAACATGAGACGTGACTATTGCCTTAAATTAGTGGACAATCGAGCACAAGATAAATTTTTACAAAGTAATCAAAACAAGTTGTGATCCAGGATATAACAATGTCTCCATATCACCACATCACATTGTAAGATTGTTATATTCGATTGGTTTATGCAAAAGAACATCATTACAAATCTTATGGATAAAATGTAGTCATCGATATAAATGAATATTTTAATACCTAAAAACATGTAAAGCACTCACCTTGCAAGTTCTTATAAAGTTAAGTAGAAAGACCACTTGAATATCCCTCATTTCCTCTTCTTACACTAACACTTTCCCATCTTCTTCTATTATTTTGTCATCCCGCCATGCATTCATGTTTTCACATATCTCCATAATATATATATACAGCTAATTTTTGTAATGCACAAATTAATTTCCACCATACATGAACACACACCACTACCCTCATTCTAAAATAAAATGCACCTCTATCTATTCTTCAATAAATATGCTATCACTCCACACTCCCAAGTAAATACATCAGCTTTACTTGATTACTACACCTCTCTAGTAATCCTCATTCTTAATTCACAATATTCTCAAGTGAAGACCTCACTATAAATGATTAATACGCAACTATTCCTCATTCATAACTGAAACCACTTCATATTCCTCTTGTAACTTATAAAGTAATGGTCATAATTAATTATCAAAATCTAATAATTCCTATGCCCAACGCTGTGTAGTTAGTTATACTTCAATATTAATATTCCTTTTTTTTTTGGGAAGGGGGAAGCAGAGCAGTTACCCCTCCAACACAACGTGACATCCTTATTGTTAGGATTCTAGAGGTGGCAACTACGAGTTCAAGAGCTGGCTCCCGCATGCTTAGCACTTTATCCCACAGGTTGAAGAAGCAGCTCCCACAGGTGCAGCACATTGTCCCGCATCGCAGTTCGCTCTGCATATTTCAATAGGTGATTGACTCTGACATCATTTTGTCATGCCCTGATTCATCAAAATAAAATAATTTTCGTACATAAATGAACTTAACAAAACCCCCCAACAAGAAAGTTTCTCCTTGTCTATTGGCCTTGCTAATTCTCCTTCAAATCAGAAAAGGTGAACAAAAATAGTGTGTCGACGGACCAACAAACATTTTAAATATGTTTAAGATGCAAAATATTTAATAGTTCAAAGTAACCTGAGATGATTTATAATCGACATGAGACGTGACTATTACCTTAAATTAGTGGACAATCGAGCACCAGATAAATTTTTACAAAGTAATCAAAACAAGTTTCGATCCAGCATATAACAATGTCTGCATATCACCACATCACTTTGCAAGATTGTTATATTCGATTGGTTTGTGCAAAAGAACATCATTACAAATCTCATGGATAAAATGTAGTCATCGATATAAATGAATATTTTAATACATAGAAACATGTAAAGCACTCACCTTGCAAGTTCTTATAAAGTTAAGTAGAAAGACCACTTGAATATCCCTCATTTCCTCTTCTTACACTAACACTTTCCCCTCTTCTTCTATTATTTTGTCATCCCGCCATGCATTCATGTTTTCACATATCTCCATAATATATATATACAGCTAATTTTTGTAATGCACAAATTAATTTCCACCATACATGAACACACACCACTACCTTCATTCTAAAATAAAATGCACCTCTATCTATTCTTCAATAAATATGCTATCACTCCACACTCCCAAGTAAATACATCAGCTTTACTTGATTACTACACCTCTCCACTATTCCTCATTCTTAATTCACAATATTCTCAAGTGAAGACCTCACTATAAATGATTAATACGCAACTATTCCTCATTCATAACTGAAACCACTTCATATTCCTCTTGTAACTTATAAAGTAATGGTCATAATTAATTATCAAAATCTAATAATTCCTATGCCCAACGCTGTGTAGTTAGTTATATTTCAATATTAATATTCCTTTTTTTTTGGGAAGGGGGAAGCAGAGCAGTTACCCCTCCAACACAACGTGACATCCTTATTGTTAGGATTCTAGAGGTGGCAACTACGAGTTCAAGAGCTGGCTCCCGCATGCTTAGCACTTTATCCCACAGGTTGAAGAAGCAGCTCCCACAGGTGCAGCACATTGTCCCGCATCGCAGTTCGCTCTACATATTTCAATAGGTGATTGACTCTGACATCATTTTGTCATGCCCTGATTCATCAAAATAAAATAATATTCGTACATAAATGAACTTAACAAAACCCCCCAACAAGAAAGTTTCTCCTTGTCTATTGGCCTTGTTAATTCTCCTTCAAATCAGAAAAGGTGAACAAAAATAGTGTGTCGACGGACCACCAAACATTTTAAATATGTTTAAGATGCAAAATATTTAATAGTTCAAAGTAACCTGAGATGATTTATAATCAACATGAGACGTGACTATTACCTTAAATTAGTGGACAATCGAGCACCAGATAAATTTTTACAAAGTAATCAAAACAAGTTTCGATCCAGCATATAACAATGTCTGCATATCACCACATCACTTTGTAAGATTGTTATATTCGACTGGTTTGTGCAAAAGAACATCATTACAAATCTCATGGATAAAATGTAGTCATCGATATAAATGAATATTTTAATACCTAGAAACATGTAAAGCACTCACCTTGCAAGTTCTTATAAAGTTAAGTAGAAAGACCACTTGAATATCCCTCATTTCCTCTTCTTACACTAACACTTTCCCCTCTTCTTCTAATATTTTGTCATCCCGCCATGCATGCATGTTTTCACATATCTCCATAATATATATATACAGCTAATTTTTGTAATGGACAAATTAATTTCCACCATACATGAACACACACCACTACCCTCATTCTAAAATAAAATGCACCTCTATATATTCTTCAATAAATATGCTATCACTCCACACTCCCAAGTAAATACATCAGCTTTACTTGATTACTACACCTCTCTACTATTCCTCATTCTTAATTCACAATATTCTCAAGTGAAGACCTCACTATAAATGATTAATACGCAACTATTCCTCATTCATAACTGAAACCACTTCATATTCCTCTTGTAACTTATAAAGTAATGGTCATAATTAATTATCAAAATCCAATAATTCCTATGCCCAACGCTGTGTAGTTAGTTATATTTCAATATTAATATTCCTTTTTTTTGGGAAGGGGGAAGTAGAGCAGTTACCCCTCCAACACAACGCGACGTCCTTATTGTTGGGATTCTAGAGGTGGCAACTACGAGTTCAAGAGCTGGCTCCCGCATGCTTAGCACTTTATCCCACAGGTTGAAGAAGCAGCTCCCACAGGTGTAGCACATTGTCCCGCATCGCAGTTCGCTCTACATATTTCAATAGTTGATTGACTCTGACACCATTTTGTCATGCACCGATTCAACAAAATAAATTAATTTTCGTACATAAATGAACTTAACAAAACTCCCCCAACAAGAAAGTTTCTCCTTGTCTATTGGCCTTGCTAATTCTCCTCCAAATCAGAAAATGTGAACAAAAATAGTGTGTCGACGGACCAACAAACATTTTAAATATGTTTAAGATGCAAAATATTTAATAGTTCAAAGTAACCTGAGATGATTTTTAATCAACATGAGACGTGACTATTGCCTTAAATTAGTGGACAATCGAGCACAAGATAAATTTTTACAAAGTAATCAAAACAAGTTTCGATCCAGGATATAACAATGTCTCCATATCACCACATCACATTGTAAGATTGTTATATTCGATTGGTTTATGCAAAAGAACATCATTACAAATCTTATGGATAAAATGTAGTCATCGATATAAATGAATATTTTAATACCTAAAAACATGTAAAGCACTCACCTTGCAAGTTCTTATAAAGTTAAGTAGAAAGACCACTTGAATATCCCTCATTTCCTCTTCTTACACTAACACTTTCCCCTCTTCTTCTAATATTTTGTCATCCCGCCATGCATTCATGTTTTCACATATCTCCATAATATATATACAGCTAATTTTTATAATGCACAAATTAATTTCCACCATACATGAACACACACCACTGCCCTCATTCTAAAATAAAATGCACCTCTATATATTCTTCAATAAATATGCTATCACTCCACACTCCTAAGGAAATACATCAGCTTTACTTGATTACTACACCTCTCCACTATTCCTCATTCTTAATTCACAATATTCTCAAGTGAAGACCTCGCTATAAACGATTAATACGCAACTATTCCTCATTCATAACTGAAACCACTTCATATTCCTCTTGTAACTTATAAAGTAATGGTCATAATTAATTATCAAAATCTAATAATTCCTATGCCCAACGCTGTGTAGTTAGTTATATTTCAATATTAATATTCCTTTTTTTTTGGGAAGGGGGAAGCAGAGCAGTTACCCCTCCAACACAACGTGACATCCTTATTGTTAGGATTCTAGAGGTGGCAACTACGAGTTCAAGAGCTGGCTCCCGCATGCTTAGCACTTTATCCCACAGGTTGAAGAAGCAGCTCCCACAGGTGCAGCACATTGTCCCGCATCGCAGTTCGCTCTACATATTTCAATAGGTGATTGACTCTGACATCATTTTGTCATGCCCTGATTCATCAAAATAAAATAATATTCGTACATAAATGAACTTAACAAAACCCCCCAACAAGAAAGTTTCTCGTTGTCTATTGGCCTTGCTAATTCTCCTTCAAATCAGAAAAGGTGAACAAAAATAGTGTGTCGACGGACCACCAAACATTTTAAATATGTTTAAGATGCAAAATATTTAATAGTTCAAAGTAACCTGAGATGATTTATAATCAACATGAGACGTGACTATTACCTTAAATTAGTGGACAATCGAGCACCAGATAAATTTTTACAAAGTAATCAAAACAAGTTTCGATCCAGCATATAACAATGTCTGCATATCACCACATCACTTTGTAAGATTGTTATATTCGACTGGTTTGTGCAAAAGAACATCATTACAAATCTCATGGATAAAATGTAGTCATCGATATAAATGAATATTTTAATACCTAGAAACATGTAAAGCACTCACCTTGCAAGTTCTTATAAAGTTAAGTAGAAAGACCACTTGAATATCCCTCATTTCCTCTTCTTACACTAACACTTTCCCCTCTTCTTCTATTATTTTGTCATCCCGCCATGCATGCATGTTTTCACATATCTCCATAATATATATATACAGCTAATTTTTGTAATGGACAAATTAATTTCCACCATACATGAACACACACCACTACCCTCATTCTAAAATAAAATGCACCTCTATATATTCTTCAATAAATATGCTATCACTCCACACTCCCAAGTAAATACGTCAGCTTTACTTGATTACTACCCCTCTCTACTATTCCTCATTCTTAATTCACAATATTCTCAAGTGAAGACCTCACTATAAATGATTAATACGCAACTATTCCTCATTCATAACTGAAACCACTTCATATTCCTCTTGTAACTTATAAAGTAATGGTCATAATTAATTATCAAAATCCAATAATTCCTATGCCCAACGCTGTGTAGTTAGTTATATTTCAATATTAATATTCCTTTTTTTTTGGGAAGGGGGAAGTAGAGCAGTTACCCCTCCAACACAACGCGACGTCCTTATTGTTGGGATTCTAGAGGTGGCAACTACGAGTTCAAGAGCTGGCTCCCGCATGCTTAGCACTTTATCCCACAGGTTGAAGAAGCAGCTCCCACAGGTGTAGCACATTGTCCCGCATCGCAGTTCGCTCTACATATTTCAATAGTTGATTGACTCTGACACCATTTTGTCATGCACCGATTCAACAAAATAAATTAATTTTCGTACATAAATGAACTTAACAAAACTCCCCCAACAAGAAAGTTTCTCCTTGTCTATTGGCCTTGCTAATTCTCCTCCAAATCAGAAAATGTGAACAAAAATAGTGTGTCGACGGACCAACAAACATTTTAAATATGTTTAAGATGCAAAATATTTAATAGTTCAAAGTAACCTGAGATGATTTTTAATCAACATGAGACGTGACTATTGCCTTAAATTAGTGGACAATCGAGCACAAGATAAATTTTTACAAAGTAATCAAAACAAGTTTTGATCCAGGATATAACAATGTCTCCATATCACCACATCACATTGTAAGATTGTTATATTCGATTGGTTTATGCAAAAGAACATCATTACAAATCTTATGGATAAAATGTAGTCATCGATATAAATGAATATTTTAATACCTAAAAACATGTAAAGCACTCACCTTGCAAGTTCTTATAAAGTTAAGTAGAAAGACCACTTGAATATCCCTCATTTCCTCTTCTTACACTAACACTTTCCCCTGTTCTTCTAATATTTTGTCATCCCGCCATGCATTCATGTTTTCACATATCTCCATAATATATATATACAGCTAATTTTTATAATGCACAAATTAATTTCCACCATACATGAACACACACCACTGCCCTCATTCTAAAATAAAATGCACCTCTATATATTCTTCAATAAATATGCTATCACTCCACACTCCCAAGGAAATACATCAGCTTTACTTGATTACTACACCTCTCCACTATTCGTCATTCTTAATTCACAATATTCTCAAGTGAAGACCTCGCTATAAACGATTAATACGCAACTATTCCTCATTCATAACTGAAACCACTTCATATTCCTCTTGTAACTTATAAAGTAATGGTCATAATTAATTATCAAAATCTAATAATTCCTATGCCCAACGCTGTGTAGTTAGTTATATTTCAATATTAATATTCCTTTTTTTTGGGGAAGGGGGAAGCAGAGCAGTTACCCCTCCAACACAACGTGACATCCTTATTGTTAGGATTCTAGACGTGGCAACTACGAGTTCAAGAGCTGGCTCCCGCATGCTTAGCACTTTATCCCACAGGTTGAGGAAGCAGCTCCCACAGGTGCAGCACATTGTCCCGCATCGCAGTTCGCTCTGCATATTTCAATAGGTGATTGACTCTGACATCATTTTGTCATGCCCTGATTCATCAAAATAAAATAATTTTCGTACATAAATGAACTTAACAAAACCCCCCAACAAGAAAGTTTCTCCTTGTCTATTGGCCTTGCTAATTCTCCTTCAAATCAGAAAATGTGAACAAAAATAGTGTGTCGACGGACCAACAAACATTTTAAATATGTTTAAGATGCAAAATATTTAATAGTTCAAAGTAACCTGAGATGATTTATAATCAACATGAGACGTGACTATTACCTTAAATTAGTGGACAATCGAGCACCAGATAAATTTTTACAAAGTAATTGAAACAAGTTTCGATCCAGCATATAACAATGTCTGCATATCACCACATCACATTGTAAGATTGTTATATTCGATTGGTTTGTGCAAAAGAACATCATTGCAAATCTCATGGATAAAATGTAGTCATCGATATAAATGAATATTTTAATACCTAAAAACATGTAAAGCACTCACCTTGCAAGTTCTTATAAAGTTAAGTAGAAAGACCACTTGAATATCCCTCATTTCCTCTTCTTACACTAACACTTTCCCCTCTTCTTCTAATATTTTGCCATCCCGCCATGCATGCATGTTTTCACATATCTCCATAATATATATATATATATACGGCGAATTTTTGTAATGGACAAATTAATTTCCACCATACATGAACACACACCACTACCCTCATTCTAAAATAAAATGCACCTCTATATATTCTTCAATAAATATGCTATCACTCCACACTCCCAAGTAAATACATCAGCTTTACTTGATTACTACCCCTCTCCACTATTCCTCATTCTTAATTCACAATATTCTCAAGTGAAGACCTCGCTATAAACGATTAATACGCAACTATTCCTCATTCATAACTGAAACCACTTCATATTCCTCTTGTAACTTATAAAGTAATGGTCATAATTAATTATCAAAATCTAATAATTCCTATGCCCAACGCTGTGTAGTTAGTTATATTTCAATATTAATATTCCGTTTTTTTTGGGAAGGGGGAAGCAGAGCAGTTACCCCTCCAACACAACGTGACATCCTTATTGTTAGGATTCTAGAGGTGGCAACTACGAGTTCAAGAGCTGGCTCCCGCATGCTTAGCACTTTATCCCACAGGTTGAAGAAGCAGCTCCCACATGTGCAGCACATTGTCCCGCGTCGCAGTTCGCTCTGCATATTTCAATAGGTGATTGACTCTGACATCATTTTGTCATGCCCTGATTCATCAAAATAAAATAATTTTCGTACATAAATGAACTTAACAAAACCCCCGAACAAGAAAGTTTCTCCTTGTCTATTGGCCTTGCTAATTCTCCTTCAAATCAGAAAATGTGAACAAAAATAGTGTGTCGACGGACCAACAAACATTTTAAATATGTTTAAGATGCAAAATACTTAATAGTTCAAAGTAACCTGAGATGATTTATAATCAACATGAGACGTGACTATTACCTTAAATTAGTGGACAATCGAGCACCAGATAAATTTTTACAAAGTAATCAAAACAAGTTTCGATCCAGCATATAACAATATCTGCATATCACCACATCACTTTGTAAGATTGTTATATTCGATTGGTTTGTGCAAAAGAACATCATTACAAATCTCATGGATAAAATGTAGTCATCGATATAAATGAATATTTTAATACCTAAAAACATGTAAAGCACTCACCTTGCAAGTTCTTATAAAGTTAAGTAGAAAGACCACTTGAATATCCCTCATTTCCTCTTCTTACACTAACACTTTCCCCTCTTCTTCTAATATTTTGTCATCCCGCCATGCATGCATGTTTTCACATATCTCCATAATATATATATACAGCTAATTTTTGTAACGGACAAATTAATTTCCACCATACATGAACACACACCACTACCCTCATTCTAAAATAAAATGCACCTCTATATATTCTTCAATAAATATGCTATCACTCCACACTCCCAAGTAAATACATCAGCTTTACTTGATTACTACTCCTCTCCACTATTCCTCATTCTTAATTAACAATATTCTCAAGTGAAGACCTCACTATAAATGATTAATACGCAACTATTCCTCATTCATAACTGAAACCACTTCATATTCCTCTTGTAACTTATAAAGTAATGGTCATAATTAATTATCAAAATCCAATAATTCCTATGCCCAACGCTGTGTAGTTAGTTATATTTCAATATTAATATTCCTTTTTTTTGGGAAGGGGGAAGTAGAGCAGTTACCCCTCCAACACAACGCGACGTCCTTATTGTTGGGATTCTAGAGGTGGCAACTACGAGTTCAAGAGCTGGCTCCCGCATGCTTAGCACTTTATCCCACAGGTTGAAGAAGCAGCTCCCACAGGTGTAGCACATTGTCCCGCATCGCAGTTCGCTCTATATATTTCAACAGGTGATTGACTCTGACACCATTTTGTCATGCGCCGATTCAACAAAATAAATTAATTTTCGTACATAAATGAACTTACCAAAACTCCCCCAACAAGAAAGTTTCTCCTTGTCTATTGGCCTTGCTAATTCTCCTTCAAATCAGAAAATGTGAACAAAAATAGTGTGTCGACGGACCAACAAACATTTTAAATATGTTTAAGATGCAAAATATTTAATAGTTCAAAGTAACCTGAGAAGATTTTTAATCAACATGAGACGTGACTATTGCCTTAAATTAGTGGACAATCGAGCACAAGATAAATTTTTACAAAGTAATCATAACAAGTTTCGATCCAGGATATAACAATGTCTCCATATCACCACATCACATTGTAAGATTGTTATATTCGATTGGTTTATGCAAAAGAACATCATTACAAATCTTATGGATAAAATGTAGTCATCGATATAAATGAATATTTTAATACCTAAAAACATGTAAAGCACTCACCTTGCAAGTTCTTATAAAGTTAAGTAGAAAGACCACTTGAATATCCCTCATTTCCTCTTCTTACACTAACACTTTCCCCTCTTCTTCTAATATTTTGTCATCCCGCCATGCATTCATGTTTTCACATATCTCCATAATATATATATACAGCTAATTTTTGTAATGCACAAATTAATTTCCACCATACATGAACACACACCACTACCCTCATTCTAAAATAAATTGCACCTCTATATATTCTTCAATAAATATGCTATCACTCCACACTCCCAAGTAAATACATCAGCTTTACTTGATTACTACACCTCTCCACTATTCCTCATTCTTAATTCACAATATTCTCAAGTGAAGACCTCACTATAAATGATTAATACGCAACTATTCCTCATTCATAACTGAAACCACTTCATATTCCTCTTGTAACTTATAAAGTAATGGTCATAATTAATTATCAAAATCCAATAATTCCTATGCCCAACGCTGTGTAGTTAGTTATATTTCAATATTAATATTCCTTTTTTTTGGGAAGGGGGAAGTAGAGCAGTTACCCCTCCAACACAACGCGACGTCCTTATTGTTGGGATTCTAGAGGTGGCAACTACGAGTTCAAGAGCTGGCTCCCGCATGCTTAGCACTTTATCCCACAGGTTGAAGAAGCAGCTCCCACAGGTGTAGCACATTGTCCCGCATCGCAGTTCCCTCTACATATTTCAATAGGTGATTGCCTCTGACACCATTTTGTCATGCGCCGATTCAACAAAATAAATTAATTTTCGTACATAAATGAACTTAACAAAACTCCCCCAACAAGAAAGTTTCTCCTTGTCTATTGGCCTTGCTAATTCTCCTTCAAATCAGAAAATGTGAACAAAAATAGTGTGTCGACGGACCAACAAACATTTTAAATATGTTTAAGATGCAAAATATTTAATAGTTCAAAGTAACCTGAGATGATTTTTAATCAACATAAGACGTGACTATTGCCTTAAATTAGTGGACAATCGAGCACAAGATAAATTTTTACAAAGTAATCATAACAAGTTTCGATCCAGGATATAACAATGTCTCCATATCACCACATCACATTGTAAGATTGTTATATTCGATTGGTTTATGCAAAAGAACATCATTACAAATCTTATGGATAAAATGTAGTCATCGATATAAATGAATATTTTAATACCTAAAAACATGTAAAGCACTCACCTTGCAAGTTCTTATAAAGTTAAGTAGAAAGACCACTTGAATATCCCTCATTTCCTCTTCTTACACTAACACTTTCCCCTCTTCTTCTAATATTTTGTCATCCCGCCATGCATTCATGTTTTCACATATCTCCATAATATATATATACAGCTAATTTTTGTAATGCACAAATTAATTTCCACCATACATGAACACACACCACTACCCTCATTCTAAAATAAAATGCACCTCTATATATTCTTCAATAAATATGCTATCACTCCACACTCCCAAGTAAATACATCAGCTTTACTTGATTACTACACCTCTCCACTATTCCTCATTCTTAATTCACAATATTCTCAAGTGAAGACCTCACTATAAATGATTAATACGCAACTATTCCTCATTCATAACTGAAACCACTTCATATTCCTCTTGTAACTTATAAAGTAATGGTCATAATTAATTATCAAAATCCAATAATTCCTATGCCCAACGCTGTGTAGTTAGTTATATTTCAATATTAATATTCCTTTTTTTTGGGAAGGGGGAAGTAGAGCAGTTACCCCTCCAACACAACGCGACGTCCTTATTGTTGGGATTCTAGAGGTGGCAACTACGAGTTCAAGAGCTGGCTCCCGCATGCTTAGCACTTTATCCCACAGGTTGAAGAAGCAGCTCCCACATGTGTAGCACATTGTCCCGCATCGCAGTTCCCTCTACATATTTCAATAGGTGATTGCCTCTGACACCATTTTGTCATGCGCCGATTCAACAAAATAAATTAATTTTCGTACATAAATGAACTTAACAAAACTCCCCCAACAAGAAAGTTTCTCCTTGTCTATTGGCCTTGCTAATTCTCCTTCAAATCAGAAAATGTGAACAAAAATAGTGTGTCGACGGACCAACAAACATTTTAAATATGTTTAAGATGCAAAATATTTAATAGTTCAAAGTAACCTGAGATGATTTTTAATCAACATGAGACGTGACTATTGCCTTAAATTAGTGGACAATCGAGCACAAGATAAATTTTTACAAAGTAATCATAACAAGTTTCGATCCAGGATATAACAATGTCTCCATATCACCACATCACATTGTAAGATTGTTATATTCGATTAGTTTATGCAAAAGAACATCATTACAAATCTTATGGATAAAATGTAGTCATCGATATAAATGAATATTTTAATACCTAAAAACATGTAAAGCACTCACCTTGCAAGTTCTTATAAAGTTAAGTAGAAAGACCACTTGAATATCCCTCATTTCCTCTTCTTACACTAACACTTTCCCCTCTTCTTCTAATATTTTGTCATCCCGCCATGCATTCATGATTTCACATATCTCCATAATATATATATACAGCTAATTTTTGTAATGCACAAATTAATTTCCACCATACATGAACACACACCACTACCCTCATTCTAAAATAAAATGCACCTCTATATATTCTTCAATAAATATGCTATCACTCCACACTCCCAAGTAAATACATCAGCTTTACTTGATTACTACACCTCTCCACTATTCCTCATTCTTAATTCACAATATTCTCAAGTGAAGACCTCACTATAAATGATTAATACGCAACTATTCCTCATTCATAACTGAAACCACTTCATATTCCTCTTGTAACTTATAAAGTAATGGTCATAATTAATTATCAAAATCCAATAATTCCTATGCCCAACGCTGTGTAGTTAGTTATATTTCAATATTAATATTCCTTTTTTTTGGGAAGGGGGAAGTAGAGCAGTTACCCCTCCAACACAACGCGACGTCCTTATTGTTGGGATTCTAGAGGTGGCAACTACGAGTTCAAGAGCTGGCTCCCGCATGCTTAGCACTTTATCCCACAGGTTGAAGAAGCAGCTCCCACATGTGTAGCACATTGTCCCGCATCGCAGTTCCCTCTACATATTTCAATAGGTGATTGCCTCTGACACCATTTTGTCATGCGCCGATTCAACAAAATAAATTAATTTTCGTACATAAATGAACTTAACAAAACTCCCCCAACAAGAAAGTTTCTCCTTGTCTATTGGCCTTGCTAATTCTCCTTCAAATCAGAAAATGTGAACAAAAATAGTGTGTCGACGGACCAACAAACATTTTAAATATGTTTAAGATGCAAAATATTTAATAGTTCAAAGTAACCTGAGATGATTTTTAATCAACATGAGACGTGACTATTGCCTTAAATTAGTGGACAATCGAGCACAAGATAAATTTTTACAAAGTAATCATAACAAGTTTCGATCCAGGATATAACAATGTCTCCATATCACCACATCACATTGTAAGATTGTTATATTCGATTAGTTTATGCAAAAGAACATCATTACAAATCTTATGGATAAAATGTAGTCATCGATATAAATGAATATTTTAATACCTAAAAACATGTAAAGCACTCACCTTGCAAGTTCTTATAAAGTTAAGTAGAAAGACCACTTGAATATCCCTCATTTCCTCTTCTTACACTAACACTTTCCCCTCTTCTTCTAATATTTTGTCATCCCGCCATGCATTCATGATTTCACATATCTCCATAATATATATATACAGCTAATTTTTGTAATGCACAAATTAATTTCCACCATACATGAACACACACCACTACCCTCATTCTAAAATAAAATGCACCTCTATATATTCTTCAATAAATATGCTATCACTCCACACTCCCAAGTAAATACATCAGCTTTACTTGATTACTACACCTCTCCACTATTCCTCATTCTTAATTCACCATATTCTCAAGTGAAGACCTCACTATAAACGATTAATACGCAACTATTCCTCATTCATAACTGAAACCACTTCATATTCCTCTTGTAATTTGTAAAGTAACGGTCATAATTAATTATTGAAATCCAACAATTCCTACGCCCAACGCTGTGTAGTTAGTTATATTTTAATATTAATATTCGTTTTTTTTTGGGAAGGGGGAAGCAGAGCAGTTACCCCTCCAACAAAACGCGATGTCCTTATTGTTGGGATTCTAGGGGTGGCAACTACGAGTTGAAATGCTGGCTCCCGCATGCTTAGGCACTTTATCCCACAGTTTTAAGATGCAGCTCCCACAGGTGTAGCACATTGTCCCGCATCGCTGTTCGCTCTGCATATTTCAATACGTGATTGACTCTGACACCATTTTGTCATGCCCCGATTCAACAAAATAAAATAATTTTCGTACATAAATGAACTGAACAAAACCCACCAACAAGAAAGTTTCTCCTTGTTTATTAGCCTTGCTAATTCTCCTCCAAATCAGAAAATGTGAACAAAAATAGTGTGTCGACGGACCAACAAACATTTTAAATATGTTTAAGATGCAAAATATTTAATAGTTCAAAGTAACCTGAGATGATTTATAATCAACATGAGACGTGACTATTACCATAAATTAGTGGACAATCGAGCACCAGATAAATTTTTACAAAGTAATCAAAACAAGTTTCGATCCAGCATATAATAATATCTCCATATCACCACATCACATTGTAAGATTGTTATATTCGATTGGTTTGTGCAAAAGAACATCATTACAAATCTCATGGATAAAATGTAGTCATCGATATAAATGAATATTTTAATACCTAAAAACATGTAAAGCACTCACCTTGCAAGTTCTTATAAAGTTAAGTAGAAAGACCACTTGAATATCCCTCATTTCCTCTTCTTACACTAACACTTTCCCCTCTTCTTCTAATATTTTGTCATCCCGCCATGCATGCATGTTTTCACATATCTCCATAATATATATATACAGCTAATTTTTGTATTGGACAAATTAATTTCCACCATACATGAACACACACCACTACCCTCATTCTAAAATAAAATGCACCTCTATATATTCTTCAATAAATATCCTATCACTCCACACTCCCAAGTAAATACATCAGCTTTACTTGATTACTACACCTCTCCACTATTCCTCATTCTTAATTCACCATATTCTCAAGTGAAGACCTCACTATAAACGATTAATACGCAACTATTCCTCATTCATAACTGAAACCACTTCATATTCCACTTGTAACTTATAAAGTAACGGTCATAATTAATTATTGAAATCCAACAATTCCTACGCCCAACGCTGTGTAGTTAGTTATATTTTAATATTAATATTCCTTTTTTTTTGGGAAGGGGGAAGCAGAGCAGTTACCCCTGCAACAAAACGCGATGTCCTTATTGTTGGGATTCTAGGGGTGGCAACTACGAGTTGAAATGCTGGCTCCCGCATGCTTAGCACTTTATCCCACAGTTTTAAGATGCAGCTCCCACAGGTGTAGCACATTGTCCCGCATCGCTGTTCGCTCTGCATATTTCAATACGTGATTGACTCTGACACCATTTTGTCATGCCCCGATTCAACAAAATAAAATAATTTTCGTACATAAATGAACTGAACAAAACCCACCAACAAGAAAGTTTCTCCTTGTTTATTAGCCTTGCTAATTCTCCTCCAAATCAGAAAATGTGAACAAAAATAGTGTGTCGACGGACCAACAAACATTTTAAATATGTTTAAGATGCAAAATATTTAATAGTTCAAAGTAACCTGAGATGATTTATAATCAACATGAGACGTGACTATTACCATAAATTAGTGGACAATCGAGCACCAGATAAATTTTTACAAAGTAATCAAAACAAGTTTCGATCCAGCATATAATAATATCTCCATATCACCACATCACATTGTAAGATTGTTATATTCGATTGGTTTATGCAAAAGAACATCATTACAAATCTTAAGGATAAAATGTAGTCATCCATATAAAAGAATATTTTAATACTTAAAAACATGTAAAGCACTCATCTTGCAAGGACTTATAAAGTTAAGTAGAAAGACCACTTGAATATCCCTCATTTCCTCTTCTTACACTAACACTTTCCCCTCTTCTTCTAATATTTTGTCATCCCGCCATGCAAGTATGCTCTCACATATCTCCATAATATATATATACAACTAATTTTTGTAATGGACAAATTAATTTCCACTATACATGAACACACCCCACTACCCTCATTCTTAAATAAAATGCACTTCTATATATTCTTCAATGAATATGCTATCACTCCACACTCCCAAGTACATACAACAGCTTTACTTGATTACTACACCTCTCCACTATTCCTCATTCTTAATTCACCATATTCTCAAGGGAAGACCTCGCCATAAACGATTTATACGCAACTATTCCTCATTCATAACTGAAACCACTTCATATTCGACTTGTAACTTATAAAGTATTGGCCATAATTAATTATCAAAATCCAACAATTCCTACGCCTAACGCTGTGTAGTTAGTTATATTTTAAAATTAATATTCCTTTTCTTTTTGGGAAGGGGGAAGCAGAGCAATTTCCCTTCCGACACAATGCAACGTCCTTGTTTTTGGGATTCTAGAGGTGGCAACAACGACTTCAAGAGCTGGCTGCCGCATGCTTAGCACTTTATTCCACAGGTTGAAGAAACAGCATCCACAGGTGTAGCATATTGTCCCGCATCGCTGTTCGCTCTGCATATTTCAATAGGTTATTGACTCTTACACCATTTTGTCATGCCCCGATTCAACAAAATAAAATAATTTTCCTACATAAATGAACTTAACAAAACCCCCCAACAAGAAAGTTTCTCCTTGTCTATTGGCCTTGCCAATTCTCCTCCAAATCAGAAAATGTGAACAAAAATAGTGTGTCGACGGACCAACAAACATTTTAAATATGTTTAAGATGCAAAATATTTAATTGTTCAAAGTAACCTGAGATGATTTAAAATCAACATGAGACTTGACTATTGCCTTAAATTAGTGGACAATCGGGCACCAGATAAATTTTTACAAAGTAATCAAAACAAGTTTTGATCCAGGATATAACAATGTCTCCATATCACCACATCACATTGTAAGATTGTTATATTCGATTGGTTTATGCAAAAGAACATCATTACAAATCTTAAGGATAAAATGTAGTCATCCATATAAAAGAATATTTTAATACATAAAAACATGTAAAGCACTCACCTTGCAAGTTCTTATAAAGTTAAGTAGAAAGATCATTTGAATATCCCTTATTTCCTCTTCTTACTCTAACACTTTCACCTCTTATTCTAATATTTTGTCATACCATCATGCATGCATGTTCTCACATATCTCCCTAATATATATACACAACTAATTTTTGTAATGGACAAATTAATTTCCACCATACATGAACACACACCACTACCCTCATTCTTAAATAAAATGCACCTCTATATATTCTTCAATAAATATGCTATCACTCCGCACTCCCAAGTAAATACATCAGCTTTACTTGATTACTACACCTCTCCACTATTCCTCATTCTTAATTCACCATATTCTCAAGTGAAGATCTCATTATAAACGATTAATACGCAACTATTCCTCATTCATAATTGAAACCACTTCATATTCCACTTGTAACTTATAAAGTAATGGTCATAATTAATTATCAAAATCCAACAATTCCTACGCCTAACGCTGTGTAGTTAGTTATATTTTAAAATTAATATTCCTTTTTTTTTTGGGAAGGGAGAAGCAGAGCAGTTACCCCTCCAACACAACGCGACGTCCTTATTGTTGGGATTCTAGAGGTGGCAACTACGAGTTCAAGAGCTGGCTCCCGCATGCTTAGCACTTTATCCCACAGGTTGAAGAAGCAGCTCCCACAGGTGTAGCACATTGTCCCGCATCGCAGTTCCCTCTACATATTTCAATAGGTGATTGCCTCTGACACCATTTTGTCATGCGCCGATTCAACAAAATAAATTAATTTTCGTACATAAATGAACTTAACAAAACTCCCCCAACAAGAAAGTTTCTCCTTGTCTATTGGCCTTGCTAATTCTCCTTCAAATCAGAAAATGTGAACAAAAATAGTGTGTCGACGGACCAACAAACATTTTAAATATGTTTAAGATGCAAAATATTTAATAGTTCAAAGTAACCTGAGATGATTTTTAATCAACATAAGACGTGACTATTGCCTTAAATTAGTGGACAATCGAGCACAAGATAAATTTTTACAAAGTAATCATAACAAGTTTCGATCCAGGATATAACAATGTCTCCATATCACCACATCACATTGTAAGATTGTTATATTCGATTGGTTTATGCAAAAGAACATCATTACAAATCTTATGGATAAAATGTAGTCATCGATATAAATGAATATTTTAATACCTAAAAACATGTAAAGCACTCACCTTGCAAGTTCTTATAAAGTTAAGTAGAAAGACCACTTGAATATCCCTCATTTCCTCTTCTTACACTAACACTTTCCCCTCTTCTTCTAATATTTTGTCATCCCGCCATGCATTCATGTTTTCACATATCTCCATAATATATATATACAGCTAATTTTTGTAATGCACAAATTAATTTCCACCATACATGAACACACACCACTACCCTCATTCTAAAATAAAATGCACCTCTATATATTCTTCAATAAATATGCTATCACTCCACACTCCCAAGTAAATACATCAGCTTTACTTGATTACTACTACCTCTCCACTATTCCTCATTCTTAATTCACAATATTCTCAAGTGAAGACCTCACTATAAATGATTAATACGCAACTATTCCTCATTCATAACTGAAACCACTTCATATTCCTCTTGTAACTTATAAAGTAATGGTCATAATTAATTATCAAAATCCAATAATTCCTATGCCCAACGCTGTGTAGTTAGTTATATTTCAATATTAATATTCCTTTTTTTTTGGGAAGGGGGAAGTAGAGCAGTTACCCCTCCAACACAACGCGACGTCCTTATTGTTGGGATTCTAGAGGTGGCAACTACGAGTTCAAGAGCTGGCTCCCGCATGCTTAGCACTTTATCCCACAGGTTGAAGAAGCAGCTCCCACAGGTGTAGCACATTGTCCCGCATCGCAGTTCCCTCTACATATTTCAATAGGTGATTGCCTCTGACACCATTTTGTCATGCGCCGATTCAACAAAATAAATTAATTTTCGTACATAAATGAACTTAACAAAACTCCCCCAACAAGAAAGTTTCTCCTTGTCTATTGGCCTTGCTAATTCTCCTTCAAATCAGAAAATGTGAACAAAAATAGTGTGTCGACGGACCAACAAACATTTTAAATATGTTTAAGATGCAAAATATTTAATAGTTCAAAGTAACCTGAGATGATTTTTAATCAACATGAGACGTGACTATTGC
Organism: Jacaranda mimosifolia; assembly: GCA_018894105.1. Lineage (NCBI taxonomy): Eukaryota > Viridiplantae > Streptophyta > Magnoliopsida > Lamiales > Bignoniaceae > Jacaranda > Jacaranda mimosifolia. The sequence continues at coordinate 19,202,315 of CM032123.1, forward strand.
CTTAAATTAGTGGACAATCGAGCACAAGATAAATTTTTACAAAGTAATCATAACAAGTTTCGATCCAGGATATAACAATGTCTCTATATCACCACATCACATTGTAAGATTGTTATATTCGATTAGTTTATGCAAAAGAACATCATTACAAATCTTATGGATAAAATGTAGTCATCGATATAAATGAATATTTTAATACCTAAAAACATGTAAAGCACTCACCTTGCAAGTTCTTATAAAGTTAAGTAGAAAGACCACTTGAATATCCCTCATTTCCTCTTCTTACACTAACACTTTCCCCTCTTCTTCTAATATTTTGTCATCCCGCCATGCATTCATGATTTCACATATCTCCATAATATATATATACAGCTAATTTTTGTAATGCACAAATTAATTTCCACCATACATGAACACACACCACTACCCTCATTCTAAAATAAAATGCACCTCTATATATTCTTCAATAAATATGCTATCACTCCACACTCCCAAGTAAATACATCAGCTTTACTTGATTACTACACCTCTCCACTATTCCTCATTCTTAATTCACCATATTCTCAAGTGAAGACCTCACTATAAACGATTAATACGCAACTATTCCTCATTCATAACTGAAACCACTTCATATTGCTCTTGTAATTTGTAAAGTAACGGTCATAATTAATTATTGAAATCCAACAATTCCTACGCCCAACGCTGTGTAGTTAGTTATATTTTAATATTATTATTCCTTTTTTTTTGGGAAGGGGGAAGCAGAGCAGTTACCCCTCCAACAAAACGCGATGTCCTTATTGTTGGGATTCTAGGGGTGGCAACTACGAGTTGAAATGCTGGCTCCCGCATGCTTAGCACTTTATCCCACAGTTTTAAGATGCAGCTCCCACAGGTGTAGCACATTGTCCCGCATCGCTGTTCGCTCTGCATATTTCAATACGTGATTGACTCTGACACCATTTTGTCATGCCCCGATTCAACAAAATAAAATAATTTTCGTACATAAATGAACTGAACAAAACCCACCAACAAGAAAGTTTCTCCTTGTTTATTAGCCTTGCTAATTCTCCTCCAAATCAGAAAATGTGAACAAAAATAGTGTGTCGACGGACCAACAAACATTTTAAATATGTTTAAGATGCAAAATATTTAATAGTTCAAAGTAACCTGAGATGATTTATAATCAACATGAGACGTGACTATTACCATAAATTAGTGGACAATCGAGCACCAGATAAATTTTTACAAAGTAATCAAAACAAGTTTCGATCCAGCAAATAACAATGTCTGCATATCACCACATCACATTGTAAGATTGTTATATTCGATTGGTTTGTGCAAAAGAACATCATTACAAATCTCATGGATAAAATGTAGTCATCGATATAAATGAATATTTTAATACCTAAAAACATGTAAAGCACTCACCTTGCAAGTTCTTATAAAGTTAAGTAGAAAGACCACTTGAATATCCCTCATTTCCTCTTCTTACACTAACACTTTCCCCTCTTCTTCTAATATTTTGTCATCCCGCCATGCATGCATGTTTTCACATATCTCCATAATATATATATACAGCTAATTTTTGTATTGGACAAATTAATTTCCACCATACATGAACACACACCACTACCCTCATTCTAAAATAAAATGCACCTCTATATATTCTTCAATAAATATGCTATCACTCCACACTCCCAAGTAAATACATCAGCTTTACTTGATTACTACACCTCTCCACTGTTCCTCATTCTTAATTCACCATATTCTCAAGTGAAGACCTCACTATAAACGATTAATACGCAACTATTCCTCATTCATAACTGAAACCACTTCATATTCCACTTGTAACTTATAAAGTAACGGTCATAATTAATTATTGAAATCCAACAATTCCTACGCCCAACGCTGTGTAGTTAGTTATATTTTAATATTAATATTCCTTTTTTTTTGGGAAGGGGGAAGCAGAGCAGTTACCCCTCCAACAAAACGCGATGTCCTTATTGTTGGGATTCTAGGGGTGGCAACTACGAGTTGAAATGCTGGCTCCCGCATGCTTAGCACTTTATCCCACAGTTTTAAGATGCAGCTCCCACAGGTGTAGCACATTGTCCCGCATCGCTGTTCGCTCTGCATATTTCAATACGTGATTGACTCTGACACCATTTTGTCATGCCCCGATTCAACAAAATAAAATAATTTTCGTACATAAATGAACTGAACAAAACCCACCAACAAGAAAGTTTCTCCTTGTTTATTAGCCTTGCTAATTCTCCTCCAAATCAGAAAATGTGAACAAAAATAGTGTGTCGACGGACCAACAAACATTTTAAATATGTTTAAGATGCAAAATATTTAATAGTTCAAAGTAACCTGAGATGATTTATAATCAACATGAGACGTGACTATTACCATAAATTAGTGGACAATCGAGCACCAGATAAATTTTTACAAAGTAATCAAAACAAGTTTCGATCCAGCATATAATAATATCTCCATATCACCACATCACATTGTAAGATTGTTATATTCGATTGGTTTATGCAAAAGAACATCATTACAAATCTTAAGGATAAAATGTAGTCATCCATATAAAAGAATATTTTAATACTTAAAAACATGTAAAGCACTCATCTTGCAAGGACTTATAAAGTTAAGTAGAAAGACCACTTGAATATCCCTCATTTCCTCTTCTTACACTAACACTTTCCCCTCTTCTTCTAATATTTTGTCATCCCGCCATGCAAGTATGCTCTCACATATCTCCATAATATATATATACAACTAATTTTTGTAATGGACAAATTAATTTCCACTATACATGAACACACCCCACTACCCTCATTCTTAAATAAAATGCACTTCTATATATTCTTCAATGAATATGCTATCACTCCACACTCCCAAGTACATACAACAGCTTTACTTGATTACTACACCTCTCCACTATTCCTCATTCTTAATTCACCATATTCTCAAGGGAAGACCTCGCCATAAACGATTTATACGCAACTATTCCTCATTCATAACTGAAACCACTTCATATTCGACTTGTAACTTATAAAGTATTGGCCATAATTAATTATCAAAATCCAACAATCCTACGCCTAACGCTGTGTAGTTAGTTATATTTTAATATTAATATTCCTTTTCTTTTTGGGAAGGGGGAAGCAGAGCAATTTCCCCTCCGACACAACGCGATCGTCCTTATTTTTGGGATTCTAGAGGTGGCAACTACGAGTTCAAGAGCTGGCTCCCGCATGCTTAGCACTTTATCCCACAGGTTGAAGAAGCAGCTCCCACAGGTGTAGCACATTGTCCCGCATCGCTGTTCGCTCTGCATATTTCAATAGGTGATTGACTCTGACACCATTTTGTCATGCCCCGATTCAACAAAATAAAATAATTTTCGTACATAAATGAACTTAACAAAACCCCCCAACAAGAAAGTTTCTCCTTGTCTATTGGCCTTGCTAATTCTCCTCCAAATCAGAAAATGTGAACAAAAATAGTGTGTCGACGGACCAACAAACATTTTAAATATGTTTAAGATGCAAAATATTTAATAGTTCAAAGTAACCTGAGATGATTTATAATCAACATGAGACTTGACTATTGCCTTAAATTAGTGGACAATCGGGCACCAGATAAATTTTTACAAAGTAATCAAAACAAGTTTTGATCCAGGATATAACAATGTCTCCATATCACCACATCACATTGTAAGATTGTTATATTCGATTGGTTTATGCAAAAGAACATCATTACAAATCTTAAGGATAAAATGTAGTCATCCATATAAAAGAATATTTTAATACATAAAAACATGTAAAGCACTCACCTTGCAAGTTCTTATAAAGTTAAGTAGAAAGATCATTTGAATATCCCTTATTTCCTCTTCTTACTCTAACACTTTCCCCTCTTATTCTAATATTTTGTCATACCATCATGCATGCATGTTCTCACATATCTCCCTAATATATATATACAACTAATTTTTGTAATGGACAAATTAATTTCCACCATACATGAACACACACCACTACCCTCATTCTTAAATAAAATGCACCTCTATATATTCTTCAATAAATATGCTATCACTCCGCACTCCCAAGTAAATACATCAGCTTTACTTGATTACTACACCTCTCCACTATTCCTCATTCTTAATTCACCATATTCTCAAGTGAAGATCTCACTATAAACGATTAATACGCAACTATTCCTCATTCATAATTGAAACCACTTCATATTCCACTTGTAACTTATAAAGTAATGGTCATAATTAATTATCAAAATCCAACAATTCCTACGCCTAACGCTGTGTAGTTAGTTATATTTTAAAATTAATATTCCTTTTTTTTTTGGGAAGGGGGAAGCAGAGCAGTTACCCCTCCAACACAACGCGACGTCCTTATTGTTGGGATTCTAGAGGTGGCAACTACGAGTTCAAGAGCTGGCTCCCGCATGCTTAGCACTTTATCCCACAGGTTGAAGAAGCAGCTCCCACAGGTGTAGCACATTGTCCCGCATCGCAGTTCCCTCTACATATTTCAATAGGTGATTGCCTCTGACACCATTTTGTCATGCGCCGATTCAACAAAATAAATTAATTTTCGTACATAAATGAACTTAACAAAACTCCCCCAACAAGAAAGTTTCTCCTTGTCTATTGGCCTTGCTAATTCTCCTTCAAATCAGAAAATGTGAACAAAAATAGTGTGTCGACGGACCAACAAACATTTTAAATATGTTTAAGATGCAAAATATTTAATAGTTCAAAGTAACCTGAGATGATTTATAATCAACATGAGACGTGACTATTGCCTTAAATTAGTGGACAATCGAGCACCAGATAAATTTTTACAAAGTAATCATAACAAGTTTCGATCCAGGATATAACAATGTCTCCATATCACCACATCACATTGTAAGATTGTTATATTCGATTGGTTTATGCAAAAGAACATCATTACAAATCTTATGGATAAAATGTAGTCATCGATATAAATGAATATTTTAATACCTAAAAACATGTAAAGCACTCACCTTGCAAGTTCTTATAAAGTTAAGTAGAAAGACCACTTGAATATCCCTCATTTCCTCTTCTTACACTAACACTTTCCCCTCTTCTTCTAATATTTTGTCATCCCGCCATGCATTCATGTTTTCACATATCTCCATAATATATATATATACAACTAATTTTTGTAATGCACAAATTAATTTCCACCATACATGAACACACACCACTACCCTCATTCTAAAATAAAATGCACCTCTATATATTCTTCAATAAATATGCTATCACTCCACACTCCCAAGTAAATACATCAGCTTTACTTGATACTACACCTCTCCACTATTCCTCATTCTTAATTCACAATATTCTCAAGTGAAGACCTCGCCTATAAACGATTAATACGCAACTATTCCTCATTCATAACTGAAACCACTTCATATTCCTCTTGTAACTTATAAAGTAATGGTCATAATTAATTATCAAAATCCAACAATTCCTACGCCCTAACGCTGTGTAGTTAGTTATATTTCAATATTAATATTCCTTTTTTTTTGGGAAGGGGGAAGCTAGAGCAGTTACCCCTCCAACACAACGCGACGTCCTTATTGTTGGGATTCTAGAGGTGGCAACTACGAGTTCAAGAGCTGGCTCCCGCATGGTTAGCACTTTATCCCACAGGTTGAAGAAGCAGCTCCCACAGGTGTAGCACATTAACCCGCATCGCTGTTCGCTCTGCATATTTTAATACGTGACTGGCTCTGACACCATTTTGTCATGCCCCGATTCAACAAAATAAAATAATTTTGGTACATAAATGAACTTAACAAAACCCCTCAACAAGAAAGTTTCTCCGTGTCTATTGGCCTTGCTAATTCTCCTCCAAATCAGAAAATGTGAACAAAAATAGTGTGTCGACGGACCAACAAACATTTTAAATATGTTTAAGATGCAAAATAGTTAATAGTTCCAAGTAACTTAAGATGATTTATAATCAACAAGAGACGTGACTATTGCCTTAAATTAGTGGACAATCGAGCACCAGATAAATTTTTACAAAGTAATCAAAACAAGTTTCGATCCAGCATATAATAATATCCCCATATCACCACATCACATTGTAAGATTGTTATATTCGATTGGTTTATGCAAAAGAACATCATTACAAATCTTAAGGATAAAATGTAGTCATCCATATAAAAGAATATTTTAATACTTAAAAACATGTAAAGCACTCACCTTGCAAGGACTTATAAAGTTAAGTAGAAAGACCACTTGAATATCCCTCATTTCCACTTCTTACACTAACACTTTCCCCTCTTCTTCTAATATTTTGTCATCTCGTCATGCATGCATGTTTTCACATATCTCCATAATATATATATATACAGCTAATTTTTGTAATGGACAAATTAATTTCCACCATACATGAACACACACCACTACCCTCACTCTTAAATAAAATGCACCTCTATATATTCTTCAATAAATATGCTATCACTCTACACTCCAAAGTAAATACATCAGCTTTACTTGAACTACACCTCTCCAGTATTCCTCATTCTTAATTCACCATATTCTCAAGGGAAGACCTCGCCATAAACGATTTATACGCAACTATTCCTCATTCATAACTAAAACCACTTCATATTCCACTTGTAACTTATAAAGTATTGGTCATAATTAATTATCTAAATCCAACAATTCCTACGCCTAACGCTGTGTAGTTAGTTATATTTTAATATTAATATTCATTTTTTTTTGGGAAGGGGGAAGCAAAGCAATTACCCCTCTAACACAATGCGACGTCCTTATTGTTAGGATTCTCGAGGTGGCAACAACGAGTTCAAGAGCTGGCTCCCGTATGCTTAGCACTTTATCCCGCAGGTTGAAGAAGCAGCTCCCACAGGTGTAGCACATTGTCCCGCATCGCTGTTCGCTCCGCATATTTCAATAGGTGATTGACTCTGACACCATTTTGTGATGCCCCGATTCAACAAAATAAATAATTTTCGTACATGAATGAACTTAACAAAACCCCCCAACAACAAAGTTTCTCCTTTTCTATTGGCCTTGCTAATTCTCTTCCAAATCAAAAAATGTGAACAAAAATAGTGTGTCGACGGACCAACAAACATTTTAAAAATGTTTAAGATGCAAAATATTTAATACTTCAAAGTAACCTGAGATGATTTATAATCAACATGAGACTTGATTATTGCCTTAAATTAGTGGACAATCGAGCATCAGATAAATTTTTACAAAGTAATCAAAACAAGTTTCGATACAGCATATAACAATGTCTCCATATCACCACATCACATTGTAAGATTGTTATATTCGATTGGTTTATGCAAAAGAACATCAATACAAATCTTACGGATAAAATGTAGTCATCCATATAAAAGAATATTTTAATACTTAAAAACATGTAAAGCACTCACCTTGCAAGTTCTTATAAAGTTAAGTAGAAAGACCACTTGAATATCCCTCATTTCCTCTTCTTACTCTAACACTTTCCCCTCTTCTTCTAATATTTTGTCATCTCGTCATGCATGCATGTTTTCATATATCTCCATAATATATATATACAGCTAATTTTTGTAATGGACAAATTAATTTCCACCATACATGAACACACACAACTACCCTCACTCTTAAATAAAATGCACCTCTATATATTCTTCAATAAATATGCTATCACTCTACACTCCAAAGTAAATACATCAGCTTTACTTGAACTACACCTCTCCACTATTCCTCACTCTTAATTCACCATATTCTCAAGGGAAGACCTCGCCATAAACGATTTATACGCAACTATTCCTCATTCATAACTAAAACCACTTCATATTCCACTTGTCACTTATAAAGTATTGGTCATAATTAATTATCTAAATCCAACAATTCCTACGCCTAACGCTGTGTAGTTAGTTATATTTTAATATTAATATTCATTTTTTTTTGGGAAGGGGGAAGCAAAGCAATTACCCCTCTAACACAATGCGACGTCCTTATTGTTAGGATTCTCGAGGTGGCAACAACGAGTTCAAGAGCTGGCTCCCGTATGCTTAGCACTTTATCCCGCAGGTTGAAGAAGCAGCTCCCACAGGTGTAGCACATTGTCCCGCATCGCTGTTCGCTCCGCATATTTCAATAGGTGATTGACTCTGACACCATTTTGTGATGCCCCGATTCAACAAAATAAAATAATTTTCGTACATGAATGAACTTAACAAAACCCCCCAACAACAAAGTTTCTCCTTTTCTATTGGCCTTGCTAATTCTCTTCCAAATCAGAAAATGTGAACAAAAATAGTGTGTCGACGGACCAACAAACATTTTAAAAATGTTTAAGATGCAAAATATTTAATACTTCAAAGTAACCTGAGATGATTTATAATCAACATGAGACTTGATTATTGCCTTAAATTAGTGGACAATCGAGCATCAGATAAATTTTTACAAAGTAATCAAAACAAGTTTCGATACAACATATAACAATGTCTCCATATCACCACATCACAATGTAAGATTGTTATATTCGATTGGTTTATGCAAAAGAACATCAATACAAATCTTACGGATAAAATGTAGTCATCCATATAAAAGAATATTTTAATACTTGAAAACATGTAAAGCACTCAACTTGCAAGTTCTTGTAAAGTTAAGTAGAAAGACCACTTGAATATCCCTCATTTCCTCTTCTTACTCTAACACTTTCCCCTCTTCTTCTAATATTTTGTCATCTCGTCATGCATGCATGTTTTCATATATCTCCATAATATATATATACAGCTAATTTTTGTAATGGACAAATTAATTTCCACCATACATGAACACACACAACTACCCTCACTCTTAAATAAAATGCACCTCTATATATTCTTCAATAAATATGCTATCACTCTACACTCCAAAGTAAATACATCAGCTTTACTTGAACTACACCTCTCCACTATTCCTCACTCTTAATTCACCATATTCTCAAGGGAAGACCTCGCCATAAACGATTTATACGCAACTATTCCTCATTCATAACTAAAACCACTTCATATTCCACTTGTAACTTATAAAGTATTGGTCATAATTAATTATCTAAATCCAACAATTCCTACGCCTAACGCTGTGTAGTTAGTTATATTTTAATATTAATATTCTTATTTTTTTGGGAAGGGGGAAGCCGAACAATTACCCCTCCAACACAACGCGACGTCCCTATTGTTGGGATTCTAGAGGTGGCAGCTACGAGTTCAAGAGCTGGCTCCCACATGCTTAGCACTTTATCCCACAGGTTGAAGAAGCAGCTCCCACAGGTGTAGCACATTGTCCCGCATCGCTGTTCGCTCTGCATATTTCAATAGGTGATTGACTCTGACACCATTTTGTCATGACCCGATTCAACAAAATAAAAAAATTTTGGTACATAAATGAACTTAACAAAACCCCCAACAAGAATTCTTCTCCTTGTCTATTGGCCTTGCTAATTCTCCTCCAAATCAAAAAATGTGAAAAAAAATAGTGTGTCGACGGACCAACAAACATTTTAAATATGTTTAAGATGCAAAATATTTAATAGTTCAAAGTAACCTGATATGATTTATATTCAACATGAGACGTAACTATTGCCTTAAACTAGTGGACATTCAAGCAACAGATAAATTTTTACAAAGTAATCAAAACAAATTTCGATCCAGCATATAACAATATCTCCATATCACCACATCACATTGTAAGAATGTTATATTCGATTGGTTTATGCAAAAGAACATCATTACAAATCTTAAGGATAAAATGTAGTCATCCATATAAAAGAATATTTCAATACATAAAAACATGTAAAGCACTCACCTTGCAAGTTCTTATAAAGTTAAGTAGAAAGACCACTTGAATATCCCTCATTTCCTCCTCTTACTCTAACACTTTCCCCTCTTCTTCTAATATTTTGTCATCCCGTCATGCATGCATGTTCTCACATATCTCCATAATATATATATACAGCTAATTTTTGTAATGGACAAATTAATTTCCACAATACATGAACACACACCACTACCCTCATTCTTAAATAAAATGCACCTCTATATATTCTTCAACAAATATGCTATCACTCTACACTCCAAGGTAAATACATCAGCTTTACTTGATACTACACCTCTCCACTATTCCTCACTCTTAATTCACCATATTCTCAAGTGAAGACCTCGCCTATAAACGATTTATACGCAACTATTCCTCATTCATAAGTGTAACCACTTCACATTCCACTTGTAACTTATAAAGTATTGGTCATAATTAATTATCTAAATCCGACAATTCCTACGCCTAACGCTGTGTAGTTAGTTATATTTTAATATTAATATTCCTTTTTTTTTGGGAAGGGGGAAGCAGAGCAATTACCCCTCCAACACAACGCGACGTCCCTATTGTTGGGATTCTAGAGGTGGCAACTACGAGTTCAAGAGCTGGCTCCCGCATGCTTAGCACTTTATCCCACAGGTTGAAGAAGCAGCTCCCACAGGTGTAGCACATTGTCCCGCATCGCTGTTCGCTCTTCATATTTCAATAGGTGATTGACTCTGACACCATTTTGTCATGCCCCGATTCAACAAAATAAAATAATTTTGGTACATAAATGAACTTAACAAAACCCCCCAACAAGAAACTTTCTCCTTATCTATTGGCCTTGCTAATTCTCCTGCAAAACAGAAAATGTGAACAAAAATAGTGTGTCGACGGACCAACAAACATTTTAAATATGTTTGAGATGCAAAATAGTTAATAGTTCAAAGTAACCTTAGATGATTTATAATCAACATGAGACGTGACTATTGCCTTAAATTAGTGGACAATCGAGCGCCAAATAAATTTTTACAACGTAATCAAAACAAGTTTCGATCTAGCATATAACAATGTCTCCATATCACCTACATCACATTTTAAGATTGTTATATTCGATTGGTTTATGCAAAAGAACATCATTACAAATCTTAAGGATAAAATGTAGTTATCCATATAAAAGAATATTTTAATACTTAAAAACATGTAAAGCACTCACCTTGCAAGTTCTTATAAAGTTAACTAGAAAGACCACTTGAATATCCCTCATTTCCTCTTCTTACTTTAACACTTTCCCCTCTTCTTCTAATATTTTGTCATCCCGTCATGCATGCATGTTCTCACATATCTCCATAATATATATATACAGCTAATTTTTGTAATGGACAAATTAATTTCCACAATACATGAACACACACCACTACCCTCATTCTTAAATAAAATGCACCTCTATATATTCTTCAACAAATATGCTATCACTCCACACTCCCAGGTAAATGCATCAGCTTTACTTGATTACTACACCTCTCCACTATTTCTCATTCTTAATTCACCATATTCTCAAGTGAAGACCTCACTATAAACGATTAATACGCAACTATTCCTCATTCATAAGTGTAACCACTTCACATTCCACTTGTAACTTATAAAGTAATGGTCATAATTAATTATGAAAATCCGACAATTCCTACGCCTAACGCTGTGTAGTTAGTTATATTTTAATATTAATATTCCTTTTGTTTTGGGAAGGGGGAAGCAGAGCAATTACCCCTCCAACACAACGCGACGTCCTTATTGTTAGGATTCTAGAGGTGGCAACTACGAGTTCAAGAGCTGGCTCCCGCATGCTTAGCACTTTATCCCACAGGTTGAAGAAGTAGCTCCCACAGGTGTAGCACATTGTCCCGCATCGCTGTTCGCTCTTCATATTTCAATAGGTGATTGACTCTGACACCATTTTGTCATGCCCCGATTCAACAAAATAAAATAATTTTGGTACATAAATGAACTTAACAAAACCCCCCAACAAGAAAGTTTCTCCTTATCTATTGGCCTTGCTAATTCTCCTGCAAAACAGAAAATGTGAACAAAAATAGTGTGTCGACGGACCAACAAACATTTTAAATATGTTTGAGATGCAAAATAGTTAATAGTTCAAAGTAACCTTAGATGATTTGTAATCAACATGAGCCGTGACTATTGCCTTAAATTAGTGGACAATCGAGCGCCAAATAAATTTTTACAACGTAATCAAAACAAGTTTCGATCTAGCATATAACAATGTCTCCATATCACTACATCACATTTTAAGATTGTTATATTCGATTGGTTTATGCAAAAGAACATCATTACAAATCTTAAGGATAAAATGTAGTTATCCATATAAAAGAATATTTTAATACTTAAAAACATGTAAAGCACTCACCTTGCAAGTTCTTATAAAGTTAACTAGAAAGACCACTTGAATATCCCTCATTTCCTCTTCTTACTTTAACACTTTCCCCTCTTCTTCTAATATTTTGTCATCCCGTCATGCATGCATGTTCTCACATATCTCATAATATATATATACAGCTAATTTTTGTAATGGACAATTTAATTTCCACAATACATGAACACAAACCACTACCCTCATTCTTAAATAAAATGCACCTCTATATATTCTTCAACAAATATGCTATCACTCCACACTCCCAGGTAAATGCATCAGCTTTACTTGATTACTACACCTCTCCACTATTCCTCATTCTTAATTCACCATATTCTCAAGTGAAGACCTCACTATAAACGATTAATACGCAACTATTCCTCATTCATAAGTGTAACCACTTCACATTCCACTTGTAACTTATAAAGTAATGGTCATAATTAATTATGAAAATCCGACAATTCCTACGCCTAACGCTGTGTAGTTAGTTATATTTTAATATTAATATTCCTTTTGTTTTGGGAAGGGGGAAGCAGAGCAATTACCCCTCCAACACAACGGAACGTCCTTATTGTTATGATTCTAGAGGTGGCAACTACGAGTTCAAGAGCTGGCTCCCGCATGCTTAGCACTTTATCCCACAGGTTGAAGAAGTAGCTCCCACAGGTGTAGCACATTGTCCCGCATCGCTGTTCGCTCTTCATATTTCAATAGGCGATTGACTCTGACACCATTTTGTCATGCCCCGATTCAACAAAATAAAATAATTTTGGTACATAAATGAACTTAACAAAACCCCCCAACAAGAAAGTTTCTCCTTATCTATTGGCCTTGCTAATTCTCCTCCAAATCAGAAAATGTGATCAAAAATAGTGTGTCGACGGACCAACAAACATTTTAAATTTGTTTAAGATGCAAAATATTTAATAGTTCAAAGTAACCTAAGATGATTTATAATCAACATGAGACGTGACTATTGCCTTAAATTAGTGGACAATCGAGCACCAGATAAATTTTTACAACGTAATCAAAACAAGTTTCGATTCAGCATATAACAATGTCTCCATATCACTACATCACATTGCAAGATTGTTATATTCGATTGGTTTGTGCAAAAGAACATCGTTACAAATCTTAAGGATAAAATGTAGTCATCTATATAAAAGAATATTTTAATACATAAACACATGTAAAGCACTCACCTTGCAAGTTCTTATAAAGTTAAGTAGAAAGACCACTTGAATATCCCTCATTTCCTCTTCTTACTCTAACACTTTCCCCTCTTCTTCTAATATTATGTCATCCCATCATGCATGCATGTTCTCACATATCTCCATAATATATATATACAGCTAATTTCTGTAATGGACAAATTAATTTCCACAATACATGAACACACACCACTACCCTCATTCTTAAATAAAATGCACCTCTATATATTCTTCAATAAATATGCTATCACTCTACACTCCCAAGTAAATACATCATCTTTACTTGATTACTTCACCTCTCCACTATTCCTCATTCTTAATTCACCATATTCTCATGTGAAGACCTCACTATAAACGATTAATACGCAACTATTCCACATTCATAACTGAAACCACTTCATATTCCACTTGTAACTTATAAAGTAATGGTCATATTTAATTGTCAAAATCCAACAATTCTTACGCCCAACGCTATTCCTTTTTTTTGGGAAGGTGAAGCAGAGCAATTACCCCTCCAACACAACGCGACGTCCTTATTCTTGGGATTCTAGAGGTGGCAACTACGAGTTCAAGAGCTGGCTCCCACATGCTTAGCACTTTATCCCACAGGTTGTAGAAGCAGCTCCTACAGGTGTAGCACATTGTCCCGCATCGCTATTCGCTCTTCATATTTCAATTGGTGATTGACTCTGACACCATTTTGTCATGCCCCGATTCAACAAAATAAAATTATTTTTGTACATAAATGAACTTAACAAAACCCCCCAACAAGAAAGTCTCTTCTTGTCTATTGGCCTTGCTAATTCTCCTCCAAATCAGAAAATGTGATCAAAAATAGTGTGTCGACGGACCAACAAACATTTTAAATTTGTTTAAGATGCAAAATATTTAATAGTTCAAAGTAACCTAAGATGATTTATAATCAACATGAGACGTGACTATTGCCTTAAATTAGTGGACAATCGAGCACCAGATAAATTTTTACAACGTAATAGAAACAAGTTTCGATTCAGCATATAACAATGTCTCCATATCACTACATCACATTGCAAGATTGTAATATTCGATTGGTTTTTGCAAAAGAACATCGTTACAAATCTTAAGGATAAAATGTAGTCATCTATATAAAAGAATATTTTAATACATAAACACATGTAAAGCACTCACCTTGCAAGTTCTTATAAAGTTAAGTAGAAAGACCACTTGAATATCCCTCATTTCCTCTTCTTACTCTAACACTTTCCCCTCTTCTTCTAATATTATGTCATCCCATCATGCATGCATGTTCTCACATATCTCCATAATATATATATACAGCTAATTTCTGTAATGGACAAATTAATTTCCACAATACATGAACACACACCACTACCCTCATTCTTAAATAAAATGCACCTCTATATATTCTTCAATAAATATGCTATCACTCTACACTCCCAAGTAAATACATCATCTTTACTTGATTACTTCACCTCTCCACTATTCCTCATTCTTAATTCACCATATTCTCATGTGAAGACCTCACTATAAACGATTAATACGCAACTATTCCACATTCATAACTGAAACCACTTCATATTCCACTTGTAACTTATAAAGTAATGGTCATATTTAATTGTCAAAATCCAACAATTCTTACGCCCAACGCTATTCCTTTTTTTTGGGAAGGGGGAAGCAGAGCAATTTCCCATCCAACACAACGCGACGTCCTTATTGTTGGGATTCTAGAGGTGGCAGCTACGAGTTCAAGAGCTGGCTCCCACATGCTTAGTACTTTATCCCACAGGTTGAAGAAGCAGCTCCCACAGGTGTAGCACATTGTCCCGCATCGCTGTTCGCTCTTCATATTTCAATAGGTGATTGACTCTGACACCATTTTGTCATGCCCCGATTCAACAAAATAAAATAATTTTGGTACATAAATGAACTTAACAAAACCCCCCAACAAGAAAGTTTCTCCTTGTCTATTGGCCTTGCTAATTCTCCTCCAAAACACAAAATGTGAACAAAAATAGTGTGTCGACGGACCAACGAACATTTTAAATATGTTTAAGATGCAAAATATTTAATAGTTCAAAGTAACCTGAGATGATTTATAATCAACATGAGACGTGACTATTGCCTTAAATTAGTGGACAATCGAGCACCAGATAAATTTTTACAAAGTCATCAAAACAAGTTTCGATCCAGCATAAAACAATGTCTCCATATCACCACATCACATTGTAAGATTGTTATATTCGATTGGTTTATGCAAAAGAACATCATTACAAATCTTAAGGATAAAATGTAGTCATCCATATAAAAGAATATTTTAATACTTAAAAACTAGTAAAGCACTGACCTTGCAAGTTCTTATAAAGTCAAGTAGAAAGACCACTTGAATATCCCTCATTTCCTCTTCTTACTCTAACACTTTCTCCTCTTCTTCTAATATTTTCACATCCCGTCATACATGTATGTTCTCACATATCAATATATTATAGATTGCTAATTTTTGTAATGGACAAATTAATTTCCACTGTACATTAACAATTCACCACTACCCTCATTCTTAAATAAAATGCACCTTCGCATATTCTTGAATAAATATGCTATCCTTCCACATTCCCAAGTAAATACATCAGTATTACTTGATTACTACACCTCACCACTATTCCTCATTCTTAATTCACCATATTCTCAAGTGAAAACCTCACTATAAATGATTAATAGGCAGCTATTCCACATTCATAATTGAAACCACTTTATATTCGTCCTATAACTTATATAGTAATGGTCATAATTAATTATCAAAATCCAATAATTCCTACGCCTAATAGTGTGTAGTAACTTATATTTTAATATTAATATTATTTGTTTTGGGAAGGGGGAAACAAACGATCACCTCTCCATCACAACGTGACGTCTTTGTTGTCGGGATTCTAGAGGCAGTAACTATGTGTTCAAGAGCTGGCTCCCGCATGCCTAGCACTTTATCCCACATGTTGAAGAAGTAGCTCCCACAAGTGCAGCACATTGTCCTGCATCGCTGTTTGCTTCGCATAATTCAATAGGTGATTAGCTTTGACACCATTTTGTCATGCCCCAATCGATCAAAATAAAATAATTTTTGTGAATAAATAAACTTAACACAACCCTAGAACAAGAATGTTGCTCCTAGTCTCTAGGCTTTGCTAATTCTCCTCTATATCTGAAAATGTCAACAAAAATTGTGTGCCGAGAGCCCAACAAACATTTTAAATATGTTTGAGTTGCAAAATATTGAATAGTTCAAAATAACTTGAGATGATTTATAATCAACATGAGACGTGACTACAGCCTTAAAATTAGTGGACAATCGACCGCCAGAATTTTTTTCGCAAAGTAATCAAAACAAGTTTCGATCCAGCAAATAACAGTGTCCATGTCACCACATCACATTACAAGATTGCTATATTCGATAGGGTTATGCAGAAGAACATCATTGCAAATCTTAAGGACAAAATGTAATCAACCATATAAAATAATATTTTTGTACTTAAAAACTAGTAAACCACTGACCCTGCAAGTTCTTATGAAGTTTAGAAGGACTACTTGAATATCTCTCCTTTCCTCTTTTTCTTCTAACACTTTCCCCTCTTCTTCTAATATTTTCTCATCCCTTTATGCATGCATGTTCTCACATATCTTCAAAATATATATATCTAATTTTAGTAATGGACAAATTAATTTCCATTATACATGAACAATACACCACTACCCTCATTCATAAATAAAATACACCTCTAAATATTTTTGAATAAATATGCTATCACTCCACATTCCATAGCAAATACATCAGTATTACATGATTACTACACCTCACCGCTATTCCCCAATCTTAATTCACCACATTCTCAAGTGAAGACCTCACTATAAATGAATAAGACGTAATGATTCCTCATTCATAACTGAAACCGCTTCATATTCCTCTTGTAACTTATGAAGTAATGGTCAGAATTAATTATCAAAATCAAACAATTCCCATGGCTAACGTTGTGTAGTTAATAATATTTTAATATTAATATTACTTTTTTTTGGGAAGGGGGAAGCAGAACAATCACCCCTCCATCACAACGCGACATCCTTATTGTCGGGATTCTAGAGGAGGCTACTACGAGTTCAAGAGATGGATCCCGCACGCCTTGCATTTTTTCCGATAGGTTGAAGAAGTAGCTCCCACAGGTGCAACACATTGTCTCGCATCGCTGTTTGCTCCGCATATTTCAATAGGTGATTAGCCCTGCCACCGTTTTGTAACGCCCCAATTCAACAAAATAAAATAATTTTTGTACATACATGTACTTAACAAAACCCTACAACAAGAAAGTTTCTCCATGTCTCTTGGCCTTGCTAATTCTTCTCCATATTTGAAAATGTAAACAAAAATATTGTGTCGACAGACCAACAAACATTTTAAATATGTTTAAAATGCAAAATATTGAATAGTTCAAAATAACTTGAGATGATTTACAATCAACATGACACATGACTATAGCCTTAAAATTAGTGGACAATCGACCACCAGATAAATTTTTACGAAGTAATCAAAACAAGTTTCGATCCAGCATATAACAATGTCTCCATATCACCACATCACATTGCGAGATTGCAATATTCGATAGCGTTATGCAAAAGAACATCATTACAAATCTTAAGGATAAAATGTAGTCATCCATATAAAATAATATTTTAATACTTAAAAACTAGTGAAGCACTGACTTTGCAAGTTCTTATAAAGTCAAGTAGAAAGACCACTTGAATATCCCTCATTTCCTCTTCTTACTCTAACACTTTCCCCTCTTCTTCTAATATTTTCTCATCCCGTCATACATGTATGTTCTCACATATCTCTATAATATAGATTGCTAATTTTTGTAATGGACAAATTAATTTCCATTGTACATTAACAATTCACCACTACCCTCATTCTTAAATAAAATGCACCTTCGCGTATTCTTGAATAAATATGCTATCCTTCCACATTCCCAAGTAAATACATCAGTATTACATGATTACTACACCTCACCACTATTCCTCATTCTTAATTAACCATATTCTCAAGTGAAAACCTCACTATAAATGATTAATAGGCAGCTATTCCACATTCATAATTGAAACCACTTTATATTCATCCTGTAACTTATAACGTAATGGTCATAATTAATTATCAAAATCCAATAATTCCTACGCCTAATAGTGTGTAGTAACTTATATTTTAATATTAATATTATTTTTTTTGGGAAGGGGGAAACAAATAATCACCTCTCCATCACAACGTGACGTCTTTGTTGTCGGGATTCTAGAGGCAGTAACTATGAGTTCAAGAGCTGGCTCCCGCATGCCTAGCACTTTATCCCACAGGTTGAAGAAGTAGCTCCCACAGGTGCAGCACATTGTCCCGCATCGCTGTTTGCTCCGCATAATTCAATAGGTGATTAGCTTTGACACCATTTTGTCATGCCCCAATTGATCAAAATTAAATAATTTTTGTGAATAAATAAACTTAACACAAACATAGAACAAGAATGTTGCTCCTAGTCTCTAGGCCTTGCTAATTCTCCTCAATATTTCAAAATGTCAACAAAAATTATGTGCCGAGAGCCCAACAAACATTTTAAATATGTTTGAGTTGCAAAATACTGAATAGTTCAAAATAACTTGAGATGATTTATAATCAACATGAGACGTGACTACAGCCTTAAAATTAGTAGACAATCGACCGCCAGAAATTTTTTTGCAAAGTAATCAAAACAAGTTTCGATCCAGCAAATAAAAGTGTCCATGTCACCACATCACATTGCAAGATTGCTATATTCGATAGGGTTATGCAGAAGAACATCCTTGCAAATCTTAAGGATAAAATGTAATCATCCATTTAAAAAAATATTTTTGTACTTAAAAACTTGTAAAGCACTGACCCTGCAAGTTCTTATAAAGTTAAGTGGAAAGACCACTTGAATATCTCTCCTTTCCTCTTTTTCTTCTAACACTTTCCCCTCTTCTTCTAATATTTTCTCATCCCTTTATGCATGCATGTTCTCACATATCTTAAAAATATATATATCTAATTTTAGTAATGGACAAATTAATTTCCACTATACATGAACAATACACCACTACCCTCATTCTTAAATAAAATGCACCTCTAAATATTCTTGAATAAATATGCTATCACTCCACATTCCATTGCAAATACATCAGTATTACATGATTACTACAGCTCACCACTATCCTCATTCTTAATTCACCGTATTCTCAACTGAAGACCTCACTAAAACTGATTAATACGCAATGATTCCTCATTCATAACTGACACCACTTCATTTTCCCCTTGTAACTTATGAAGTAATGGTCAGAATTAATTATCAAAATCAAACAATTCCTATGCCTAACGCTGTGTAGTTAATTATATTTTAATATTACTATTTTAATTTTTTTGGGAAGGGGGAAGCAGAACAATCACCCCTCCATCACAACGCGACATCCTTATCGTCGGGATTCTAGAGGAGGCTACTACGAGTTCAAGAGATGGCTCCTGCACGCCTTGCATTTTATCCGATAGGTTGAAGAAGTAGCTCCCACAGGTGCAACACATTGTCTCGCATCGCTGTTTGCTCCGCATATTTCAATAGGTGATTAGCCCTGACACCATTTTGTAATGCCCCAATTCAACAAAATAAAATAATTTTTGTACATACATGTACTTAACAAAACCCTACAACAAGAAAGTTTCTCCTTGTCTCTTGGCCTTGCTAATTCTTCTCCATATTTGAAAATGTAAACAAAAATATTGTGTCGACAGACCAACAAACATTTTGAATATGCTTAAAATGCAAAATATTGAATAGTTCAAAATTACTTGAGATGATTTACAATCAACATGACACATGACTATAGCCTTAAAACTAGTGGACAATCGACCACCAGATAAATTTTTACGAAGTAATCAAAACAAGTTTCGATCCAGCATATAACAATGTCTCCATATCACCACATCACATTGCGAGATTGCAATATTCGATAGCGTTATGCAAAAGAACATCATTACAAATCTTAAGGATAAAATGTAGTCATCCATATAAAAGAATATTTTAATACTTAAAAACTAGCAAAGCACTGACCTTGCAAGTTCTTATAAAGTCAAGTAGAAAGACCACTTGAATATCCCTCATTTCCTCTTCTTACTCTAACACTTTCCCCTCTTTTTCTAATATTTTCTCATCCCGTCATACATGTATGTTCTCACATATCTCCATAAAAAAACATCATTACAAATCTTAAGGATAAAATTTAATCATCTATATAAAAAAATATTTTAATACTTAAAAACAAGTAAAGCACTCACCTTGCAAGTTCTTATAAAGTTAAGTAGAAAGTCCAGTTGAATATGTCTCCTATCCTCTTCTTCTTCAAACACTTTCCCCTCTTCTTATAATATTTTCTCATCCCTTTATGCATGCATGTTCTCGCATATCTCTATATTATATATAGCTAATTTTAATGGACAAATTAATTTCCACTATACATGAACAATACACCACTACCCTCCTTCTTAAATAAAATACACCTCTAAATATTCTTGAATAAATATGCAATCACTCCACATTCCATTGCAAATACATCATTATTACATGATTACTACAGCTCACCACTATTCCTCATTCTTAATTCACCGTATTCTCAACTGAAGACCTCACTATAACTGATTAATACGCAATGATTCCGCATTCATAACTGAAACCACTTCATATTACTCTTGTAACTTATGAAGTAATGGTCATAATTAATTATCAAAATCAAATAATTCCTAGGCCTAACGTTGTGTAGTTAATTATATTTTAATATTACTATTACAATTTTTTTGGGATGGGGGAAGCAAAACAATCATCCCTCCATCACACCGTGACGTCCTTATTGTCGGGACTATAGAGATGGAAACTACGAGTTCAAGTGCTGGCTCCCGCACGCCTTGCACTTTATCCCACATGTTGAAGAAGTAGCTCCCACAGTTGCAGCACATTGTCCCGCATTGCTCTTCGCTCCGCATATTTCAATAGGTGATTGGCTCTGACACCACTTTGTCATGCCCCAATTCAACAAAATAAAATAATTTTTGTACATAAATGGACTTAACAAAACCCTACAACAAGAAAGTTGTTCCTGGTCTCTTGGCCTTGCTAATTCTTCTCCATATTTGAAAATGTAAACAAAAATATTGTGCCGATAGACCAACAAACATTTTATATATGTTTAAAATGCAAAATATTGAATAGTTCAAAATAACTTGAGATGATTTACAATCAACATGACACATGACTATAGCCTTATAATTAGTGGACAATCGACCACCAGCTAAATTTTTACGAAGTAATCAAAACAAGTTTCGATCCAGCATATAACAAAGTCTCCATATCATTCCATCACATTGCAAGATTGCTGTATTTGACATAGTTGTGTAGAAGAACATCATTACTAATCTTAAGGATAAAATGCAATCGCCCATATAAAAGAATATTTTAATGCTTAAAAACAAGTGAACCACTCACCTCGGAAGTCCTTATAAAGTTAAGTAGAAGGGCCACTTGAAGATCCCTCTTTTCCTCTTCTTACTCTAACACTTTCCCCTTTTCTTCTAATATTTTCTCATCCCGTCATGTAAGCATGATCTCACATATCTCCATTATATATATAGCTAATTTTTCTAAAGGATTAATTGATTTCCACTATACATGAACAATACACCACTACCCACATTCTTAAATAAAATGCACCTCTACAAATTCTTGAATAAATACGTTGTCACTCCACATTCCCAAGTAAATACATCACTATTATATGATTACTACACCGCACCACTATTCCTCATTCTTAGTTCACCATATTCTCATGTGAAGACCTCACTATAAATGATTAATATGCTACTATTTCTCATTCATAAGTGAAACCACTTCATATTCCTCTTGTAACTAATAAAATAACGGTCATAATTAATTATCAAAATCGAACAATTCCTACGCCTAACGCAGCGGTGTTAGTTATATTTTAATATTAATATTTTGTTTTGGGGGGTGCATAATAATCACCCCTTCGTCAAAATACGAAGTCCTTGTTGTCGGGACTTTAGAGGTGGCAACAACGGGTTCAGGAGGTGGCTCCCGCATGCCTAGAACTTTATCCCTTAGGTTGAAGAATAAGCTCCCACAGGTGCAGCACTTTGTCATGCATCGTTGTTCACTCCGCATATTTCAATTGGTGATTGGCCCTTACACCATTTTATCTTGCCCCAGTTCTACAAAATAAATTAATTTTTGTACATAAATGAACTTAACAAAACCCAACAACAAGAGTGTGAACAAAAAGAGTGTGCCGAAAGCCCAACAAACATTTTAAATATGTTTAAGATGCAAAATATTGAAAAGTTCAAAATGACTCGAGATGATTTATAATCAACATGACATGTGACTATAGCCATAAAATTGGTGGACATTCCACCACCACAAAAAGTTTTACAATGTAATCAAAACAAGTTTCGATTCAGCATATAACAAAGTCTTCGTTTCATCCCATCACATTGCAAGATTGCTATACTTGACAGAGATGTGCAGAAGAACATCCTTACTAATCTTAAGGATAAAATGTAATCGCCTATATAAAAGAATACTTTAATACTTAAAAACAAGCGAAGCACTCACCTCGGAAGTCCTTATAAAGTTAAGTAGAAAGACCACTTGAAGATCCCTCATTTCCTCATCTTACTCTAACACTTTCCCCTTTTCTTCTAATATTTTCTCATCCCATCATGTAAGCATGATCTCACATATCTCCATTATTTATATATAGCTAATTTTTCTAAAGGATTAATTGATTTCCGCTATACATGAACAATACAACACTACCCTCATTCTTAAATAAAATGCACCTCTACAAATTCTTGAATAAATATGCTATCGCTACACATTCCCAAGTAAATACATCACTATTACATGATTACTACACCACACCACTATTCCTCATTCTTAGTTCACCATATACTCATGTGAAGACCTCACTATAAATGATTAATACGCTACTATTCCTCATTCATAAGTGAAACCACTTCATATTCTTCTTATAACTAATAAAATAACGGTCATAATTGATTATCAAAATTTAACAATTCCTATGCCTAACGCAGCGGTGTTAGTTATATTTTAATATTAATATTTTTTTTTTGGTGGGTGCATAATAATCACCCCTTCGTCAAAACACGAAGTCCTTGCTGTCGGGACTTTAGAGGTGGTAACTATGGGTTCAAGAGGTGGCTCCCGCATGCTAGCACTTTATCCCTCAGGTTGAAGTAGAAGCCCCCACAGGTGCAACATTTTGTCACAAATCGTTGTTCGCTCCGCATATTTCAATTGGTGATTGGCCCTTACACCATTTTGTCTTGCCCTAGTTCTACAAAATAAAATAATTTTTCTACAAAAATGAACTTAACAAAACGCAACAACAAGAAAGTTGCCACTTGTGTCTTGACCTTCCTAATTTTAAACCATATATGAAAATGTGAACAAAAAGAGTGTGCCGAAACCCAACAAACATTTTAAATATGTTTAAGATGCAAAATGTTGAAATGTTCAAAATAACTCGGGATGATTTATAATCAACATGACATGTGACTACAGCCATAAAATTGGTGGACATTCCACCACCATAAAAAATTTTACAACGTAATCAAAACAAGTTTCGATCCAGCATATAACAAAGCCTCCATATCACCCCATCACATTGCAAGATTGCTATATTTGACACAGTTGTGCAGAAGAACATCATTACTAATCTTAAGGATAAAATGTAATCGCCCATACAAAAGAATATTTTAATACTTAAAAACAAGTGAAGCACTCACCTCGGAAGTCCTTATAAAGTTAAGTACAAAGACCACTTGAAGATCCCTAATTTCCTATTCTTACTCTAACACTTTCCCCTTTTCTTCTAATATTTTCTCATCCTGTCATGTATGCATGATCTCACAGATCTCCATTATATATATAGCTAATTTTTCTAAAGGATTAATTGATTTCTGCTATACATGAACAATACACCACTACCCTCATACTTAAATAAAATGCACCTCTACAAATTCTTGAATAAGTATGCTATCACTCCACATTCCCAAGTAAATACATCACTATTACCTGATTACTACACCACACCACTATTCCTCATTCTTAGTTCACCATATACTCATGTGAAGACCTCACGATAAATGATTAATACACTACTATTCCTCATTCATAAGTGAAACCACTTCATATTCCTCTTGTAACTAATAAAATAACGGTCATAATTGATTATCAAAATCGAACAATTCCAACACCCAACGCAGTGGTGTTAGTTATATTTTAATATTAATATTTTTTTTGTGGGGGTGCATAATAATCACCCCTTCGTCAAAACGCGAAGTCCTTGCTGTCGGGACTTTAGAGGTGGTAACTACGGGTTCAAGAGGTGGCTCTCGCATGGCTAGCACTTTTTCCCTCAGGTTGAAGAAGAAGCTCCCACAGGTGCAGCACTTTGTACCGCATCGTTGTTCGCTCTGCATATTTCAATTGGTGATTGGCCCAGACACCATTTTGTGTTGCCCCAGTTCTGCAAAATAAAATAATTTCTGTACAAAAATGAACTTAACAAAACCCAACAACAAGAAAGTTGCCACTTGTCTCTTGACCTTGCTAATTTTCAACCATATCAGAAAATGTGAACAAAAAGAGTGTGCCGAAAGCCGAACAAACATTATAAATATTTTTAAGATGCAAAATGTTGAAAAGTTCAAAATAACTTGATATGATTTATAATTAACATGATATGTGACTATAGCCATAAAATTGGTGGACATTCCACCACCACAAAAGTTTTTACAATGTAATCAAAACAAGTTTCGATGCAACATATAACAAAGTCTGCATTTCATCCCATCACATTGCAAGATTGCTATATTTGACATAGTTGTGCAGAAGAACATCATTACGAATCTTAAGGATAAAATGTAATCGCCCATATAAAAGAATATTTTAATACTTAAAAACAGGTGAAGCACTCACCTCGGAAGTCCTTGTAAAGTTAAGTAGAAAGACCACTTGAAGATCCCTCCTTTCCTATTCTTACTCTAACACTTTCCTATTTCTTCTAATATTTTCTCATCCCGTCATGTATGCATGATCTCACATATCTCTATTATATATATAGCTAATTTTTCTAAAGGATTAATTGATTTCAGCTATACATAAACAATACACCACTACCCTCATTCTTAAATAAAATGCACCTCTACAAATTCTTGAATAAGTATGCTATCACTCCACATTCCCAAGTAAATACATCACTATTACATGATTACTACACCACACCACTATTCCTCATTCTTAGTTCACCATATACTCATGTGAAGACCTCACTATAAATGATTAATACACTACTATTCCTCATTCATACGTGAAACCACTTCATATTCCTCTTGTAACTAATAAAATAACGGTCATAATTGATTATCAAAATCGAACAATTCCTATACCCAACGCAGTGGTGTTAGTTATATTTTAATATTAATATTTTTTTTGTGGGGGTGCATAATAATCACCCCTTCGTCAAAACGCGAAGTCCTTGCTGTCGGGACTTTAGAGGTGGTAACTACGGGTTCAAGAGGTGCTCTCGCATGGCTAGCACTTTTTCCCTCAGGTTGAAGAAGAAGCTCCCACAGGTGCAGCACTTTGTACCGCATCGTTGTTCGCTCTGCATATTTCAATTGGTGATTGGCCCAGACACCATTTTGTGTTTCCCCAGTTCTACAAAATAAAATAATTTCTGTACAAAAATGAACATAACGAAACCCAACAACAAGAAAGTCTCCACTTGTCTCTTGACCTTGCCAATTTTCAACCATATTAGAAAATGTGAACAAAAAGAGTGTGCCGAAAGCCGAACAAACATTATAAATATTTTTAAGATGCAAAATGTTGAAAAGTTCAAAATAACTTGATATGATTTATAATTAACATGATATGTGACTATAGCCATAAAATTGGTGGACATTCCACCACCACAAAAGTTTTTACAATGTAATCAAAACAAGTTTCGATGCAACATATAACAAAGTCTGCATTTCATCCCATCACATTGCAAGATTGCTATATTTGACATAGTTGTGCAGAAGAACATCATTACGAATCTTAAGGATAAAATGTAATCGCCCATACAAAAGAATATTTCAATACTTAAAAACAAGTGAAGCACTCACCTCGGAAGTCCTTATAAAGTTAAGTACAAAGACCACTTGAAGATCCCTCCTTTCCTATTCTTACTCTAACACTTTTCCTATTTTCTTCTAATATTTTCTCATCCCGTCATGTATGCATGATCTCACATATCTCCATTATATATATAGCTAATTTTTCTAAAGGATTAATTGATTTCCGCTATACATGAACAATACACCACTACCCTCATTCTTAAATAAAATGCACCTCTACAAATTCTCGAATAAGTATGCTATCACTCCACATTCCCAAGAAAATACATCACTATTACCTGATTACTACACCACACCACTATTCCTCATTCTTAGTTCACCATATACTCATGTGAAGACCTCACTATAAATGATTAATACGCTACTATTCCTCATTCATAAGTGAAACCACTTCATATTCTTCTTGTAACTAATAAAATAACGGTCATAATTGATTATCAAAATCGAACAATTCCTACGCCTAACGCAGTGGTGTTAGTTGCATTTTAATATTAATATTTTTTTTTGGGGGGTGCATAATAATCACCCCTTCGTCAAAATGCGAAGTCCTTGCTGTCGGGACTTTAGAGGTGGTAACTACAGGTTCAAGAGGTGGCCTCCCGCATGCCTAGCACTTTATCCCTCAGGTTGAAGAAGAAGCTCCCACAGGTGCAGCACTTTGTCACGCATCGTTGTTCGCTCTGCATATTTCAATTGGTGATTGGCCCAGACACCATTTTGTGTTGCCCCAGTTATACAAAATAACATAATTTCTGTACAAAAATGAACTTAACAAAACCCAACAACAAGAAAGTCTGCCACTTGTCTCTTGACCATGCTAATTTTCAACCATATCTGAAAATGTGAACAGAAAGAGTGTGCCGAAAGCCCAACAAACATTATAAATATTTTTAAGATGCAAAATGTTGAAAAGTTCAAAATAACTTGATATGATTTATAATTAACATGATATGTGACTATAGCCATAAAATTGGTGGACATTCCACCACCACAAAAGTTTTTACAATGTAATCAAAACAAGTTTCGATGCAACATATAACAAAGTCTGCATTTCATCCCATCACATTGCAAGATTGCTATATTTGACATAGTTGTGCAGAAGAACATCATTACTAATCTTAAGGATAAAATGTAATCGCCCATATAAAAGAATATTTCAATACTTAAAAACAAGTGAAGCACTCAACTCGCAAGTCCTTGTAAAGTTAAGTAGAAAGACCACTTGAAGATCCCTCATTTCCTATTCTTACTCTAACACTTTCCTATTTTCTTCTAATATTTTCTCATCCCGTCATGTATGCATGATCTCACATATCTCTATTATATATATAGCTAATTTTTCTAAAGGATTAATTGATTTCCACTATACATAAACAATACACCACTACCCTCATTCTTAAATAAAATGCACCTCTACAAATTCTTGAATAAGTATGCTATCACTCCACATTCCCAAGTAAATACATCACTATTACATGATTACTACACCACACCACTATTCCTCATTCTTAGTTCACCATATACTCATGTGAAGACCTCACTATAAATGATTAATACACTACTATTCCTCATTCATACGTGAAACCACTTCATATTCCTCTTGTAACTAATAAAATAACGGTCATAATTGATTATCAAAATCGAACAATTCCTATACCCAACGCAGTGGTGTTAGTTATATTTTAATATTAATATTTTTTTTGTGGGGGTGCATAATAATCACCCTTTCGTCAAAACGCGAAGTCCTTGCTGTCGGGACTTTAGAGGTAGTAACTACGGGTTCAAGAGGTGCCTCCCGCATGGCTAGCACTTTTTCCCTCAGGTTGAAGAAGAAGCTCCCACAGGTGCAGCACTTTGTACCGCATCGTTGTTCGCTCTGCATATTTCAATTGGTGATTGGCCCAGACACCATTTTGTGTTTCCCCAGTTCTACAAAATAAAATAATTTCTGTACAAAAATGAACATAACGAAACCCAACAACAAGAAAGTCTCCACTTGTCTCTTGACCTTGCCAATTTTCAACCATATCAGAAAATGTGAACAAAAAGAGTGTGCCGAAAGCCCAACAAACATTATAAATATTTTTAAGATGCAAAATGTTGAAAAGTTCAAAATAACTTGATATGATTTATAATTAACATGATATGTGACTATAGCCATAAAATTGGTGGACATTCCACCACCACAAAAGTTTTTACAATGTAATCAAAACAAGTTTCGATGCAACATATAACAAAGTCTGCATTTCATCCCATCACATTGCAAGATTGCTATATTTGACATAGTTGTGCAGAAGAACATCATTACGAATCTTAAGGATAAAATGTAATCGCCCATATAAAAGAATATTTTAATACTTAAAAACAAGTAAAGCACTCACCTCGGAAGTCCTTATAAAGTTAAGTACAAAGACCACTTGAAGATCCTTCCTTTCCTATTCTTACTCTAACACTTTTCCCTTTTCTTCTAATATTTTCTCATCCCGTCATGTATGCATGATCTCACATATCTCCATTATATATATAGCTAATTTTTCTAAAGGATTAATTGATTTCCGCTATACATGAACAATACACCACTACCCTCATTCTTAAATAAAATGCACCTCTACAAATTCTTGAATAAATATGCTATCATTCCACATTCCCAAGAAAATACATCACTATTACCTGATTACTATACCACACCACTATTCCTCATTCTTAGTTCTCCATATACTCATGTGAAGACCTCACTATAAATGATTAATACGCTACTATTCCTCATTCATAAGTGAAACCACTTCATATTCCTCTTGTAACTAATAAAATAACGGTCATAATTGATTATCAAAATCGAACAATTCCTACGCCCAACGCAGTGGTGTTAGTTATATTTTAATATTAATATTTTTTTTGTGGGCGTGCATAATAATCACCCCTTCGTCAAAATGCGAAGTCCTTGCTGTCGGGACTTTAGAGGTGGTAACTACGGGTTCAAGAGGTGCCTCCCGCATGGCTAGCACTTTTTCCCTCAGGTTGAAGAAGAAGCTCCCACAGGTGCAACACTTTGTACCGCATCGTTGTTCGCTCTGCATATTTCAGTTTGTGATTGGCCCAGACACCATTTTGTGTTTCCCCAGTTCTACAAAATAAAATAATTTCTGTACAAAAATGAACATAACGAAACCCAACAACAAGAAAGTCTCCACTTGTCTCTTGACCTTGCCAATTTTCAACCATATTAGAAAATGTGAACAAAAAGAGTGTGCCGAAAGCCCAACAAACATTATAAATATTTTTAAGATGCAAAATGTTGAAAAGTTCAAAATAACTTGATATGATTTATAATTAACATGATATGTGACTATAGCCATAAAATTGGTGGACATTCCACCACCACAAAAGTTTTTACAATGTAATCAAAACAAGTTTCGATGCAACATATAACAAAGTCTGCATTTCATCCCATCACATTGCAAGATTGCTATATTTGACATAGTTGTGCAGAAGAACATCATTACGAATCTTAAGGATAAAATGTAATCGCCCATACAAAAGAATATTTTAATACTTAAAAACAAGGTGAAGCACTCACCTCGGAAGTCCTTATAAAGTTAAGTACAAAGACCACTTGAAGATCCTTCCTTTCCAATTCTTACTCTAACACTTTTCCCTTTTCTTCTAATATTTTCTCATCCCGTCATGTATGCATGATCTCACATATCTCCATTATATATATAGCTAATTTTTCTAAAGGATTAATTGATTTCCGCTATACATGAACAATACACCACTACCCTCATTCTTAAATAAAATGCACCTCTACAAATTCCTGAATAAATATGCTATCACTCCACATTCCCAAGAAAATACATCACTATTACCTGATTACTACACCACACCACTATTCCTCATTCTTAGTTCACCATATACTCATGTGAAGACCTCACTATAAATGATTAATACGCTACTATTCCTCATTCATAAGTGAAACCACTTCATATTCTTCTTGTAACTAATAAAATAACGGTCATAATTGATTATCAAAATCGAACAATTCCTACGCCTAACGCAGCGGTGTTAGTTGCATTTTAATATTAATATTTTTTTTTGGGGGGTGCATAATAATCACCCCTTCGTCAAAATGCGAAGTCCTTGCTGTCGGGACTTTAGAGGTGGTAACTACAGGTTCAAGAGGTGGCTCCCGCATGGCCTAGCACTTTATCCCTCAGGTTGAAGAAGAAGTTCCCACAGGTGCAGCACTTTGTCACGCATCGTTGTTCGCTCCGCATATTTCAATTGGTGATTGGCCCTTACACCATTTTGTGTTGCCCCAGTTATACAAAATAACATAATTTTTGTACAAAAATGAACTTAACGAAAACCCAACAACAAGAAAGTTGCCACTTGTCTCTTGACCATGCTAATTTTCAACCATATTTGAAAATGTGAACTGAAAGAGTGTGCCGAAAGCCCAACAAACATTATAAATATTTTTAAGATGCAAAATGTTGAAAAGTTCAAAATAACTTGATATGATTTATAATTAACATGATATGTGACTATAGCCATAAAATTGGTGGACATTCCACCACCACAAAAGTTTTTACAATGTAATCAAAACAAGTTTCGATGCAACATATAACAAAGTCTGCATTTCATCCCATCACATTGCAAGATTGCTATATTTGACATAGTTGTGCAGAAGAACATCATTACTAATCTTAAGGATAAAATGTAATCGCCCATATAAAAGAATATTTCAATACTTAAAAACAAGTGAAGCACTCAACTCGCAAGTCCTTGTAAAGTTAAGTAGAAAGACCACTTGAAGATCCCTCATTTCCTATTCTTACTCTAACACTTTCCTATTTTCTTCTAATATTTTCTCATCCCGTCATGTATGCATGATCTCACATATCTCTATTATATATATAGCTAATTTTTCTAAAGGATTAATTGATTTCCACTATACATAAACAATACACCACTACCCTCATTCTTAAATAAAATGCACCTCTACAAATTCTTGAATAAGTATGCTATCACTCCACATTCCCAAGTAAATACATCACTATTACATGATTACTACACCACACCACTATTCCTCATTCTTAGTTCACCATATACTCATGTGAAGACCTCACTATAAATGATTAATACACTACTATTCCTCATTCATACGTGAAACCACTTCATATTCCTCTTGTAACTAATAAAATAACGGTCATAATTGATTATCAAAATCGAACAATTCCTATACCCAACGCAGTGGTGTTAGTTATATTTTAATATTAATATTTTTTTTGTGGGGGTGCATAATAATCACCCTTTCGTCAAAACGCGAAGTCCTTGCTGTCGGGACTTTAGAGGTAGTAACTACGGGTTCAAGAGGTGCCTCCCGCATGGCTAGCACTTTTTCCCTCAGGTTGAAGAAGAAGCTCCCACAGGTGCAGCACTTTGTACCGCATCGTTGTTCGCTCTGCATATTTCAATTGGTGATTGGCCCAGACACCATTTTGTGTTTCCCCAGTTCTACAAAATAAAATAATTTCTGTACAAAAATGAACATAACGAAACCCAACAACAAGAAAGTCTCCACTTGTCTCTTGACCTTGCCAATTTTCAACCATATCAGAAAATGTGAACAAAAAGAGTGTGCCGAAAGCCCAACAAACATTATAAATATTTTTAAGATGCAAAATGTTGAAAAGTTCAAAATAACTTGATATGATTTATAATTAACATGATATGTGACTATAGCCATAAAATTGGTGGACATTCCACCACCACAAAAGTTTTTACAATGTAATCAAAACAAGTTTCGATGCAACATATAACAAAGTCTGCATTTCATCCCATCACATTGCAAGATTGCTATATTTGACATAGTTGTGCAGAAGAACATCATTACGAATCTTAAGGATAAAATGTAATCGACCATATAAAAGAATATTTTAATACTTAAAAACAAGTAAAGCACTCACCTCGGAAGTCCTTATAAAGTTAAGTACAAAGACCACTTGAAGATCCTTCCTTTCCTATTCTTACTCTAACACTTTTCCCTTTTCTTCTAATATTTTCTCATCCCGTCATGTATGCATGATCTCACATATCTCCATTATATATATAGCTAATTTTTCTAAAGGATTAATTGATTTCCGCTATACATGAACAATACACCACTACCCTCATTCTTAAATAAAATGCACCTCTACAAATTCTTGAATAAATATGCTATCATTCCACATTCCCAAGAAAATACATCACTATTACCTGATTACTATACCACACCACTATTCCTCATTCTTAGTTCTCCATATACTCATGTGAAGACCTCACTATAAATGATTAATACGCTACTATTCCTCATTCATAAGTGAAACCACTTCATATTCTTCTTGTAACTAATAAAATAACGGTCATAATTGATTATCAAAATCGAACAATTCCTACGCCTAACGCAGCGGTGTTAGTTGCATTTTAATATTAATATTTTTTTTTGGGGGGTGCATAATAATCACCCCTTCGTCAAAATGCGAAGTCCTTGCTGTCGGGACTTTAGAGGTGGTAACTACAGGTTCAAGAGGTGGCTCCCGCATGCCTAGCACTTTATCCCTCAGGTTGAAGAAGAAGTTCCCACAGGTGCAGCACTTTGTCACGCATCGTTGTTCGCTCCGCATATTTCAATTGGTGATTGGCCCTTACACCATTTTGTGTTGCCCCAGTTATACAAAATAACATAATTTTTGTACAAAAATGAACTTAACAAAACCCAACAACAAGAAAGTTGCCACTTGTCTCTTGACCATGCTAATTTTCAACCATATTTGAAAATGTGAACTGAAAGAGTGTGCCGAAAGCCCAACAAACATTATAAATATTTTTAAGATGCAAAATGTTGAAAAGTTCAAAATAACTTGATATGATTTATAATTAACATGATATGTGACTATAGCCATAAAATTGGTGGACATTCCACCACCACAAAAGTTTTTACAATGTAATCAAAACAAGTTTCGATGCAACATATAACAAAGTCTGCATTTCATCCCATCACATTGCAAGATTGCTATATTTGACATAGTTGTGCAGAAGAACATCATTACTAATCTTAAGGATAAAATGTAATCGCCCATATAAAAGAATATTTCAATACTTAAAAACAAGTGAAGCACTCAACTCGCAAGTCCTTGTAAAGTTAAGTAGAAAGACCACTTGAAGATCCCTCATTTCCTATTCTTACTCTAACACTTTCCTATTTTCTTCTAATATTTTCTCATCCCGTCATGTATGCATGATCTCACATATCTCTATTATATATATAGCTAATTTTTCTAAAGGATTAATTGATTTCCACTATACATAAACAATACACCACTACCCTCATTCTTAAATAAAATGCACCTCTACAAATTCTTGAATAAGTATGCTATCACTCCACATTCCCAAGTAAATACATCACTATTACATGATTACTACACCACACCACTATTCCTCATTCTTAGTTCACCATATACTCATGTGAAGACCTCACTATAAATGATTAATACACTACTATTCCTCATTCATACGTGAAACCACTTCATATTCCTCTTGTAACTAATAAAATAACGGTCATAATTGATTATCAAAATCGAACAATTCCTATACCCAACGCAGTGGTGTTAGTTATATTTTAATATTAATATTTTTTTTGTGGGGGTGCATAATAATCACCCTTTCGTCAAAACGCGAAGTCCTTGCTGTCGGGACTTTAGAGGTAGTAACTACGGGTTCAAGAGGTGCCTCCCGCATGGCTAGCACTTTTTCCCTCAGGTTGAAGAAGAAGCTCCCACAGGTGCAGCACTTTGTACCGCATCGTTGTTCGCTCTGCATATTTCAATTGGTGATTGGCCCAGACACCATTTTGTGTTTCCCCAGTTCTACAAAATAAAATAATTTCTGTACAAAAATGAACATAACGAAACCCAACAACAAGAAAGTCTCCACTTGTCTCTTGACCTTGCCAATTTTCAACCATATCAGAAAATGTGAACAAAAAGAGTGTGCCGAAAGCCCAACAAACATTATAAATATTTTTAAGATGCAAAATGTTGAAAAGTTCAAAATAACTTGATATGATTTATAATTAACATGATATGTGACTATAGCCATAAAATTGGTGGACATTCCACCACCACAAAAGTTTTTACAATGTAATCAAAACAAGTTTCGATGCAACATATAACAAAGTCTGCATTTCATCCCATCACATTGCAAGATTGCTATATTTGACATAGTTGTGCAGAAGAACATCATTACGAATCTTAAGGATAAAATGTAATCGACCATATAAAAGAATATTTTAATACTTAAAAACAAGTAAAGCACTCACCTCGGAAGTCCTTATAAAGTTAAGTACAAAGACCACTTGAAGATCCTTCCTTTCCTATTCTTACTCTAACACTTTTCCCTTTTCTTCTAATATTTTCTCATCCCGTCATGTATGCATGATCTCACATATCTCCATTATATATATAGCTAATTTTTCTAAAGGATTAATTGATTTCCGCTATACATGAACAATACACCACTACCCTCATTCTTAAATAAAATGCACCTCTACAAATTCTTGAATAAATATGCTATCATTCCACATTCCCAAGAAAATACATCACTATTACCTGATTACTATACCACACCACTATTCCTCATTCTTAGTTCTCCATATACTCATGTGAAGACCTCACTATAAATGATTAATACGCTACTATTCCTCATTCATAAGTGAAACCACTTCATATTCCTCTTGTAACTAATAAAATAACGGTCATAATTGATTATCAAAATCGAACAATTCCTACGCCCAACGCAGTGGTGTTAGTTATATTTTAATATTAATATTTTTTTTGTGGGCGTGCATAATAATCACCCCTTCGTCAAAATGCGAAGTCCTTGCTGTCGGGACTTTAGAGGTGGTAACTACGGGTTCAAGAGGTGCCTCCCGCATGGCTAGCACTTTTTCCCTCAGGTTGAAGAAGAAGCTCCCACAGGTGCAACACTTTGTACCGCATCGTTGTTCGCTCTGCATATTTCAATTTGTGATTGGCCCAGACACCATTTTGTGTTTCCCCAGTTCTACAAAATAAAATAATTTCTGTACAAAAATGAACATAACGAAACCCAACAACAAGAAAGTCTCCACTTGTCTCCTGACCTTGCCAATTTTCAACCATATTAGAAAATGTGAACAAAAAGAGTGTGCCGAAAGCCCAACAAACATTATAAATATTTTTAAGATGCAAAATGTTGAAAAGTTCAAAATAACTTGATATGATTTATAATTAACATGATATGTGACTATAGCCATAAAATTGGTGGACATTCCACCACCACAAAAGTTTTTACAATGTAATCAAAACAAGTTTCGATGCAACATATAACAAAGTCTGCATTTCATCCCATCACATTGCAAGATTGCTATATTTGACATAGTTGTGCAGAAGAACATCATTACGAATCTTAAGGATAAAATGTAATCGCCCATACAAAAGAATGTTTTAATACTTAAAAACAAGTGAAGCACTCACCTCGGAAGTCCTTATAAAGTTAAGTACAAAGACCACTTGAAGATCCTTCCTTTCCAATTCTTACTCTAACACTTTTCCCTTTTCTTCTAATATTTTCTCATCCCGTTATGTATGCATGATCTCACATATCTCCATTATATATATAGCTAATTTTTCTAAAGGATTAATTGATTTCCGCTATACATGAACAATACACCACTACCCTCATTCTTAAATAAAATGCACCTCTACAAATTCTCGAATAAATATGCTATCACTCCACATTCCCAAGAAAATACATCACTATTACCTGATTACTACACCACACCACTATTCCTCATTCTTAGTTCACCATATACTCATGTGAAGACCTCACTATAAATGATTAATACGCTACTATTCCTCATTCATAAGTGAAACCACTTCATATTCTTCTTGTAACTAATAAAATAACGGTCATAATTGATTATCAAAATCGAACAATTCCTACGCCTAACGCAGCGGTGTTAGTTGCATTTTAATATTAACATTTTTTTTTGGGGGGTGCATAATAATCACCCCTTCATCAAAATGCGAAGTCCTTGCTGTCGGGACTTTAGAGGTGGTAACTACAGGTTCAAGAGGTGGCTCCCGCATGCCTAGCACTTTTGCCCTCAGGTTGAAGAAGAAGTTCCCACAGGTGCAGCACTTTGTCACGCATCGTTGTTCGCTCCGCATATTTCAATTGGTGATTGGCCCTTACACCATTTTGTGTTGCCCCAGTTATACAAAATAACATAATTTTTGTACAAAAATGAACTTAACAAAACCCAACAACAAGAAAGTTGCCACTTGTCTCTTGACCATGCTGATTTTCAATCATATTTGAAAATGTGAACTGAAAGAGTGTGCCGAAAGCCCAACAAACATTATAAATATTTTTAAGATGCAAAATGTTGAAAAGTTCAAAATAACTTGATATGATTTATAATTAACATGATATGTGACTATAGCCATAAAATTGGTGGACATTCCACCACCACAAAAGTTTTTACAATGTAATCAAAACAAGTTTCGATGCAACATATAACAAAGTCTGCATTTCATCCCATCACATTGCAAGATTGCTATATTTGACATAGTTGCGCAGAAGAACATCATTACTAATCTTAAGGATAAAATGTAATCGCCCATATAAAAGAATATTTCAATACTTAAAAACAAGTGAAGCACTCAACTCGCAAGTCCTTGTAAAGTTAAGTAGAAAGACCACTTGAAGATCCCTCATTTCCTATTCTTACTCTAACACTTTCCCATTTTCTTCTAATATTTTCTCATCCCGTCATGTATGCATGATCTCACATATCTCTATTATATATATAGCTAATTTTTCTAAAGGATTAATTGATTTCCACTATACATAAACAATACACCACTACCCTCATTCTTAAATAAAATGCACCTCTACAAATTCTTGAATAAGTATGCTATCACTCCACATTCCCAAGTAAATACATCACTATTACATGATTACTACACCACACCACTATTCCTCATTCTTAGTTCACCATATACTCATGTGAAGACCTCACTATAAATGATTAATACACTACTATTCCTCATTCATACGTGAAACCACTTCATATTCCTCTTGTAACTAATAAAATAACGGTCATAATTGATTATCAAAATCGAACAATTCCTATACCCAACGCAGTGGTGTTAGTTATATTTTAATATTAATATTTTTTTTGTGGGGGTGCATAATAATCACCCCTTCGTCAAAACGCGAAGTCCTTGCTATCGGGACTTTAGAGGTAGTAACTACGGGTTCAAGAGGTGCCTCCCGCATGGCTAGCACTTTTTCCCTCAGGTTGAAGAAGAAGCTCCCACAGGTGCAGCACTTTGTACCGCATCGTTGTTCGCTCTGCATATTTCAATTGGTGATTGGCCCAGACACCATTTGTGTTGCCCCAGTTCTACAAAATAAAATAATTTCTGTACAAAAATGAACTTAACAAAACCAACAACAAGAAAGTTGCCACTTGTCTCTTGACCTTGCCAATTTTCAACCATATCAGAAAATGTGAACAAAAAGAGTGTGCCGAAAGCCCAACAAACATTATAAATATTTTTAAGATGCAAAATGTTGAAAAGTTAAAAATAACTTGATATGATTTATAATTAACATGATATGTGACTATAGCCATAAAATTGGTGGACATTCCACCACCACAAAAGTTTTTACAATGTAATCAAAACAAGTTTCGATGCAACGTATAACAAAGTCTGCATTTCATCCCATCACATTGCAAGATTGCTATATTTGACATAGTTGTGCAGAAGAACATCATTACGAATCTTAAGGATAAAATGTAATCGCCCATATAAAAGAATATTTTAATACTTAAAAGCAAGTGAAGCACTCACCTCGGAAGTCCTTATAAAGTTAAGTACAAAGACCACTTGAAGATCCTTCCTTTCCTATTCTTACTCTAACACTTTTCCCTTTTCTTCTAATATTTTCTCATCCCGTCATGTATGCATGATCTCACATATCTCCATTATATATATAGCTAACTTTTCTAAAGGATTAATTTATTTCCGCCATAGATGAACAATACACCACTACCCTCATTCTTAAATAAAATGCACCTCTACAAATTCTTGAATAAATATGCTATCACTCCACATTCCCAAGAAAATACATCACTATTACCTGATTACTACACCACACCACTTTTCCTCATTCTTAGGTCACCATATACTCATGTGAAGACCTCACTATAAATGATTAATACGTTACTATTCCTCATTCATAAGTGAAACCACTTCATATTCTTCTTGTAACTAATAAAATAACGGTCATAATTGATTATCAAAATCGAACAATTCCTACACCCAACGCAGTGGTGTTAGTTATATTTTAATATTAATATTTTTTTTGTGGGGGTGCATAATAATCACCCCTTCGTCAAAACGCGAAGTCCTTGCTGTCAGGACTTTAGAGGTAGTAACTACGGGTTCAAGAGGTGCCTCCCGCATGGCTAGCACTTTTTCCCTCAGGTTGAAGAAGAAGCTCCCACAGGTGCAGCACTTTGTACCGCATCGTTGTTCGCTCTGCATATTTCAATTGGTGATTGGCCCAGACACCATTTTGTGTTTCCCCAGTTCTACAAAATAAAATAATTTCTGTACAAAAATGAACTTAACGAAACCCAACAACAAGAAAGTTGCCACTTGTCTCTTGACCTTGCCAATTTTCAACCATATCAGAAAATGTGAACAAAAAGAGTGTGCCGAAAGCCCAACAAACATTATAAATATTTTTAAGATGCAAAATGTTGAAAAGTTCAAAATAACTTGATATGATTTATAATTAACATGATATGTGACTATAGCCATAAAATTGGTGGACATTCCACCACCACAAAAGTTTTTACAATGTAATCAAAACAAGTTTCGATGCAACATATAACAAAGTCTGCATTTCATCCCATCACATTGCAAGATTGCTATATTAGACATAGTTGTGCAGAAGAAC
This sequence comes from Jacaranda mimosifolia, assembly GCA_018894105.1. Classification (NCBI taxonomy): domain Eukaryota; kingdom Viridiplantae; phylum Streptophyta; class Magnoliopsida; order Lamiales; family Bignoniaceae; genus Jacaranda; species Jacaranda mimosifolia. Next base: position 19,242,181 of record CM032123.1, read on the forward strand.
ATCATTACGAATCTTAAGGATAAAATGTAATCGCCCATACAAAAGAATGTTTTAATACTTAAAAACAAGTGAAGCACTCACCTCGGAAGTCCTTATAAAGTTAAGTACAAAGACCACTTGAAGATCCTTCCTTTCCAATTCTTACTCTAACACTTTTCCCTTTTCTTCTAATATTTTCTCATCCCGTCATGTATGCATGATCTCACATATCTCCATTATATATATAGCTAATTTTTCTAAAGGATTAATTGATTTCCGCTATACATGAACAATACACCACTACCCTCATTCTTAAATAAAATGCACCTCTACAAATTCTCGAATAAATATGCTATCACTCCACATTCCCAAGAAAATACATCACTATTACCTGATTACTACACCACACCACTATTCCTCATTCTTAGTTCACCATATACTCATGTGAAGACCTCACTATAAATGATTAATACGCTACTATTCCTCATTCATAAGTGAAACCACTTCATATTCTTCTTGTAACTAATAAAATAACGGTCATAATTGATTATCAAAATCGAACAATTCCTACGCCTAACGCAGCGGTGTTAGTTGCATTTTAATATTAATATTTTTTTTTGGGGGGTGCATAATAATCACCCCTTCATCAAAATGCGAAGTCCTTGCTGTCGGGACTTTAGAGGTGGTAACTACAGGTTCAAGAGGTGGCTCCCGCATGCCTAGCACTTTTTCCCTCAGGTTGAAGAAGAAGTTCCCACAGGTGCAGCACTTTGTCACGCATCGTTGTTCGCTCCGCATATTTCAATTGGTGATTGGCCCTTACACCATTTTGTGTTGCCCCAGTTATACAAAATAACATAATTTTTGTACAAAAATGAACTTAACAAAACCCAACAACAAGAAAGTTGCCACTTGTCTCTTGACCATGCTAATTTTCAATCATATTTGAAAATGTGAACTGAAAGAGTGTGCCGAAAGCCCAACAAACATTATAAATATTTTTAAGATGCAAAATGTTGAAAAGTTCAAAATAACTTGATATGATTTATAATTAACATGATATGTGACTATAGCCATAAAATTGGTGGACATTCCACCACCACAAAAGTTTTTACAATGTAATCAAAACAAGTTTCGATGCAACATATAACAAAGTCTGCATTTCATCCCATCACATTGCAAGATTGCTATATTTGACATAGTTGCGCAGAAGAACATCATTACTAATCTAAAGGATAAAATGTAATCGCCCATATAAAAGAATATTTCAATACTTAAAAACAAGTGAAGCACTCAACTCGCAAGTCCTTGTAAAGTTAAGTAGAAAGACCACTTGAAGATCCCTCATTTCCTATTCTTACTCTAACACTTTCCCATTTTCTTCTAATATTTTCTCATCCCGTCATGTATGCATGATCTCACATATCTCTGTTATATATATAGCTAATTTTTCTAAAGGATTAATTGATTTCCACTATACATAAACAATACACCACTACCCTCATTCTTAAATAAAATGCACCTCTACAAATTCTTGAATAAGTATGCTATCACTCCACATTCCCAAGTAAATACATCACTATTACATGATTACTACACCACACCACTATTCCTCATTCTTAGTTCACCATATACTCATGTGAAGACCTCACTATAAATGATTAATACACTACTATTCCTCATTCATACGTGAAACCACTTCATATTCCTCTTGTAACTAATAAAATAACGGTCATAATTGATTATCAAAATCGAACAATTCCTATACCCAACGCAGTGGTGTTAGTTATATTTTAATATTAATATTTTTTTTGTGGGGGTGCATAATAATCACCCCTTCGTCAAAACGCGAAGTCCTTGCTATCGGGACTTTAGAGGTAGTAACTACGGGTTCAAGAGGTGCCTCCCGCATGGCTAGCACTTTTTCCCTCAGGTTGAAGAAGAAGCTCCCACAGGTGCAGCACTTTGTACCGCATCGTTGTTCGCTCTGCATATTTCAATTGGTGATTGGCCCAGACACCATTTGTGTTGCCCCAGTTCTACAAAATAAAATAATTTCTGTACAAAAATGAACTTAACAAAACCAACAACAAGAAAGTTGCCACTTGTCTCTTGACCTTGCCAATTTTCAACCATATCAGAAAATGTGAACAAAAAGAGTGTGCCGAAAGCCCAACAAACATTATAAATATTTTTAAGATGCAAAATGTTGAAAAGTTAAAAATAACTTGATATGATTTATAATTAACATGATATGTGACTATAGCCATAAAATTGGTGGACATTCCACCACCACAAAAGTTTTTACAATGTAATCAAAACAAGTTTCGATGCAACGTATAACAAAGTCTGCATTTCATCCCATCACATTGCAAGATTGCTATATTTGACATAGTTGTGCAGAAGAACATCATTACGAATCTTAAGGATAAAATGTAATCGCCCATATAAAAGAATATTTTAATACTTAAAAGCAAGTGAAGCACTCACCTCGGAAGTCCTTATAAAGTTAAGTACAAAGACCACTTGAAGATCCTTCCTTTCCTATTCTTACTCTAACACTTTTCCCTTTTCTTCTAATATTTTCTCATCCCGTCATGTATGCATGATCTCACATATCTCCATTATATATATAGCTAACTTTTCTAAAGGATTAATTTATTTCCGCCATAGATGAACAATACACCACTACCCTCATTCTTAAATAAAATGCACCTCTACAAATTCTTGAATAAATATGCTATCACTCCACATTCCCAAGAAAATACATCACTATTACCTGATTACTACACCACACCACTATTCCTCATTCTTAGGTCACCATATACTCATGTGAAGACCTCAATATAAATGATTAATACGTTACTATTCCTCATTCATAAGTGAAACCACTTCATATTCTTCTTGTAACTAATAAAATAACGGTCATAATTGATTATCAAAATCGAACAATTCCTACACCCAACGCAGTGGTGTTAGTTATATTTTAATATTAATATTTTTTTTGTGGGGGTGCATAATAATCACCCCTTCGTCAAAACGCGAAGTCCTTGCTGTCGGGACTTTAGAGGTAGTAACTACGGGTTCAAGAGGTGCCTCCCGCATGGCTAGCACTTTTTCCCTCAGGTTGAAGAAGAAGCTCCCACAGGTGCAGCACTTTGTACCGCATCGTTGTTCGCTCTGCATATTTCAATTGGTGATTGGCCCAGACACCATTTTGTGTTTCCCCAGTTCTACAAAATAAAATAATTTCTATACAAAAATGAACTTAACGAAACCCAACAACAAGAAAGTTGCCACTTGTCTCTTGACCTTGCCAATTTTCAACCATATCAGAAAATGTGAACAAAAAGAGTGTGCCGAAAGCCCAACAAACATTATAAATATTTTTAAGATGCAAAATGTTGAAAAGTTCAAAATAACTTGATATGATTTATAATTAACATGATATGTGACTATAGCCATAAAATTGGTGGACATTCCACCACCACAAAAGTTTTTACAATGTAATCAAAACAAGTTTCGATGCAACATATAACAAAGTCTGCATTTCATCCCATCGCATTGCAAGATTGCTATATTTGACATAGTTGTGCAGAAGAACATCATTACGAATCTTAAGGATAAAATGTAATCGCCCATACAAAAGAATATTTTAACACTTAAAAACAAGTGAAGCACTCACCTCGGAAGTCCTTATAAAGTTAAGTACAAAGACCACTTGAAGATCCTTCCTTTCTAATTCTTACTCTAAGACTTTCCCCTTTTCTTCTAATATTTTCTCATCCCGTCATGTATGCATGATCTCACATATCTCCATTATATATATAGCTAATTTTTCTAAAGGATTAATTGATTTCCGCTATACATGAACAATACACCACTACCCTCATTCTTAAATAAAATGCACCTCTACAAATTCTCGAATAAATATGCTATCACTCCACATTCCCAAGAAAATACATCACTATTACCTGATTACTACACCACACCACTATTCCTCATTCTTAGTTCACCATATACTCATGTGAAGACCTCACTATAAATGATTAATACGCTACTATTCCTCATTCATAAGTGAAACCACTTCATATTCTTCTTGTAACTAATAAAATAACGGTCATAATTGATTATCAAAATCGAACAATTCCTACACCCAACGCAGAGGTGTTAGTTATATTTTAATATTAATATTTTTTTTTGGGGGGTGCATAATAATCACCCCTTCATCAAAACGCGAAGTCCTTGCTGTCGGGACTTTAGAGGTAGTAACTACGGGTTCAAGAGGTGCCTCCCGTATGCCTAGCACTTTATCCCTCAGGTTGAAGAAGAAGTTCCCACAGGTGCAGCACTTTGTCACGCATCGTTGTTCGCTCCGCATATTTCAATTGGTGATTGGCCCTTACACCATTTTGTGTTGCCCCAGTTATACAAAATAACATAATTTTTGTACAAAAATGAACTTAACAAAACCCAACAACAAGAAAGTTGCCATTTGTCTCTTGACCATGCTAATTTTCAACCATATTTGAAAATGTGAACTGAAAGAGTGTGCCGAAAGCCCAACAAACATTATAAATATTTTTAAGATGCAAAATGTTGAAAAGTTCAAAATAACTTGATATGATTTATAATTAACATGATATGTGACTATAGCCATAAAATTGGTGGACATTCCACCACCACAAAAGTTTTTACAATGTAATCAAAACAAGTTTCGCTGCAACATATAACAAAGTCTGCATTTCATCCCATCACATTGCAAGATTGCTATATTTGACATAGTTGTGCAGAAGAACATCATTACGAATCTTAAGGATAAAATGTAATCGCCCATATAAAAGAATATTTTAATACTTAAAAACAAGTGAAGCACTCACCTCGGAAGTCCTTATAAAGTTAAGTACAAAGACCACTTGAAGATCCTTCCTTTCCTATTCTTACTCTAACACTTTCCCCTTTTCTTCTAATATTTTCTCATCCCGTCATGTATGCATGATCTCACATATCTCCATTATATATATAGCTAATTTTTCTAAAGGATTAATTGATTTCCGCTATACATGAACAATACACTACTACCCTCATTCTTAAATAAAATGCACCTCTACAAATTCTCGAATAAATATGCTATCACTCCACATTCCCAAGAAAATACATCACTATTACCTGATTACTACACCACACCACTATTCCTCATTCTTAGTTCACCATATACTCATGTGAAGACCTCACTATAAATGATTAAAACGCTACTATTCCTCATTCATAAGTGAAACCACTTCATATTCTTCTTGTAACTAATAAAATAACGGTCATAATTGATTATCAAAATCGAACAATTCCTACACCCAACGCAGAGGTGTTAGTTATATTTTAATATTATTATTTTTTTTGTAGGGGTGCATAATAATCACCCCTTCGTCAAAACGCGAAGTCCTTGCTGTCGGGACTTTAGAGATAGTAACTACGGGTTCAAGAGGTGCCTCCCGTATGGCTAGCACTTTTTCCCTCAGGTTGAAGAAGAAGCTCCCACAGGTGCAGCACTTTGTACCGCATCGTTGTTCGCTCTGCATATTTCAATTGGTGATTGGCCCAGACACCATTTGTGTTGCCCCAGTTCTACAAAATAAAATAATTTCTGTACAAAAATGAACTTAACAAAACCAACAACAAGAAAGTTGCCACTTGTCTCTTGACCTTGCCAATTTTCAACCATATCAGAAAATGTGAACAAAAAGAGTGTGCCGAAAGCCCAACAAACATTATAAATATTTTTAAGATGCAAAATGTTGAAAAGTTAAAAATAACTTGATATGATTTATAATTAACATGATATGTGACTATAGCCATAAAATTGGTGGACATTCCACCACCACAAAAGTTTTTACAATGTAATCAAAACAAGTTTCGATGCAACATATAACAAAGTCTGCATTTCATCCCATCACATTGCAAGATTGCTATATTTGACATAGTTGTGCAGAAGAACATCATTACGAATCTTAAGGATAAAATGTAATCGCCCATATAAAAGAATATTTTAATACTTAAAAACAAGTGAAGCACTCACCTCGGAAGTCCTTATAAAGTTAAGTACAAAGACCACTTGAAGATCCTTCCTTTCCTATTCTTACTCTAACACTTTTCCCTTTTCTTCTAATATTTTCTCATCCCGTCATGTATGCATGATCTCACATATCTCCATTATATATATAGCTAATTTTTCTAAAGGATTAATTGATTTCCGCTATACATGAACAATACACCACTACCCTCATTCTTAAATAAAATGCACCTCTACAAATTCTCGAATAAATATGCTGTCACTCCACATTCCGAAGAAAATACATCACTATTACCTGATTACTATACCACACCACTATTCCTCATTCTTAGTTCACCATATACTCATGTGAAGACCTCACTATAAATGATTAATACGCTACTATTCCTCATTCATAAGTGAAACCACTTCATATTCTTCTTGTAACTAATAAAATAACGGTCATAATTGATTATCAAAATCGAACAGTTCCTACGCCTAACGCAGCGGTGTTAGTTGTATTTTAATATTAATATTTTTTTTTTGGGGGTGCATAATAATCACCCCTTCGTCAAAATGCGAAGTCCTTGCTGTCGGGACTTTAGAGGTGGTAACTACAGGTTCAAGAGGTGGCTCCCGCATGCCTAGCACTTTATCCCTCAGGTTGAAGAAGATGTTCCCACAGGTGCAGCACTTTGTCACGCATCGTTGTTCGCTCCGCATATTTCAATTGGTGATTGGCCCTTACACCATTTTGTGTTGCCCCAGTTATACAAAATAAAATAATTTCTGTACAAAAATGAACTTAACAAAACCAACAACTAGAAAGTTGCCACTTGTCTCTTGACCTTGCCAATTTTCAACCATATCAGAAAATGTGAACAAAAAGAGTGTGCCGAAAGCCCAACAAACATTATAAATATTTTTAAGATGCAAAATGTTGAAAAGTTAAAAATAACTTGATATGATTTATAATTAACATGATATGTGACTATAGCCGTAAAATTGGTGGACATTCCACCACCACAAAAGTTTTTACAATGTAATCAAAACAAGTTTCGATGCAACATATAACAAAGTCTGCATTTCATCCCATCACATTGCAAGATTGCTATATTTGACATAGTTGTGCAGAAGAACATCATTACGAATCTTAAGGATAAAATGTAATCGCCCATATAAAAGAATATTTTAATACTTAAAAACAAGTGAAGCACTCACCTCGGAAGTCCTTATAAAGTTAAGTACAAAGACCACTTGAAGATCCTTCCTTTCCTATTCTTACTCTAACACTTTTCCCTTTTCTTCTAATATTTTCTCATCCCGTCATGTATGCATGATCTCACATATCTCCATTATATATATAGCTAATTTTTCTAAAGGATTAATTGATTTCCGCTATACATGAACAATACACCACTACCCTCATTCTTAAATAAAATGCACCTCTACAAATTCTCGAATAAATATGCTGTCACTCCACATTCCGAAGAAAATACATCACTATTACCTGATTACTATACCACACCACTATTCCTCATTCTTAGTTCACCATATACTCATGTGAAGACCTCACTATAAATGATTAATACGCTACTATTCCTCATTCATAAGTGAAACCACTTCATATTCTTCTTGTAACTAATAAAATAACGGTCATAATTGATTATCAAAATCGAACAATTCCTACGCCTAACGCAGCGGTGTTAGTTGTATTTTAATATTAATATTTTTTTTTTGGGGGTGCATAATAATCACCCCTTCGTCAAAATGCGAAGTCCTTGCTGTCGGGACTTTAGAGGTGGTAACTACAGGTTCAAGAGGTGGCTCCCGCATGCCTAGCACTTTATCCCTCAGGTTGAAGAAGATGTTCCCACAGGTGCAGCACTTTGTCACGCATCGTTGTTCGCTCCGCATATTTCAATTGGTGATTGGCCCTTACACCATTTTGTGTTGCCCCAGTTATACAAAATAAAATAATTTCTGTACAAAAATGAACTTAACAAAACCAACAACTAGAAAGTTGCCACTTATCTCTTGACCTTGCCAATTTTCAACCATATCAGAAAATGTGAACAAAAAGAGTGTGCCGAAAGCCCAACAAACATTATAAATATTTTTAAGATGCAAAATGTTGAAAAGTTAAAAATAACTTGATATGATTTATAATTAACATGATATGTGACTATAGCCGTAAAATTGGTGGACATTCCACCACCACAAAAGTTTTTACAATGTAATCAAAACAAGTTTCGATGCAACATATAACAAAGTCTGCATTTCATCCCATCACATTGCAAGATTGCTATATTTGACATAGTTGTGCAGAAGAACATCATTACGAATCTTAAGGATAAAATGTAATCGCCCATATAAAAGAATATTTTAATACTTAAAAACAAGTGAAGCACTCACCTCGGAAGTCCTTATAAAGTTAAGTACAAAGACCACTTGAAGATCCTTCCTTTCCTATTCTTACTCTAACACTTTTCCCTTTTCTTCGAATATTTTCTCATCCCGTCATGTATGCATGATCTCACATATCTCCATTATATATATAGCTAATTTTTCTAAAGGATTAATTGATTTCCGCTATACATGAACAATACACCACTACCCTCATTATTAAATAAAATGCACCTCTACAAATTCTCGAATAAATATGCTGTCACTCCACATTCCGAAGAAAATACATCACTATTACCTGATTACTATACCACACCACTATTCCTCATTCTTAGTTCACCATATACTCATGTGAAGACCTCACTATAAATGATTAATACGCTACTATTCCTCATTCATAAGTGAAACCACTTCATATTCTTCTTGTAACTAATAAAATAACGGTCATAATTGATTATCAAAATCGAACAATTCCTACGCCTAACGCAGCGGTGTTAGTTGTATTTTAATATTAATATTTTTTTTTTGGGGGTGCATAATAATCACCCCTTCGTCAAAATGCGAAGTCCTTGCTGTCGGGACTTTAGAGGTGGTAACTACAGGTTCAAGAGGTGGCACCCGCATGCCTAGCACTTTATCCCTCAGGTTGAAGAAGATGTTCCCACAGGTGCAGCACTTTGTCACGCATCGTTGTTCGCTCCGCATATTTCAATTGGTGATTGGCCCTTACACCATTTTGTGTTGCCCCAGTTATACAAAATAAAATAATTTCTGTACAAAAATGAACTTAACAAAACCAACAACTAGAAAGTTGCCACTTGTCTCTTGACCTTGCCAATTTTCAACCATATCAGAAAATGTGAACAAAAAGAGTGTGCCGAAAGCCCAACAAACATTATAAATATTTTTAAGATGCAAAATGTTGAAAAGTTAAAAATAACTTGATATGATTTATAATTAACATGATATGTGACTATAGCCGTAAAATTGGTGGACATTCCACCACCACAAAAGTTTTTACAATGTAATCAAAACAACTTTCGATGCAACATATAACAAAGTCTGCATTTCATCCCATCGCATTGCAAGATTGCTATATTTGACATAGTTGTGCAGAAGAACATCATTACGAATCTTAAGGATAAAATGTAATCGCCCATATAAAAGAATATTTTAATACTTAAAAACAAGTGAAGCACTCACCTCGGAAGTCCTTATAAAGTTAAGTACAAAGACCACTTGAAGATCCTTCCTTTCCTATTCTTACTCTAACACTTTCCCCTTTTCTTCTAATATTTTCTCATCCCGTCATGTATGCATGATCTCACATATCTCCATTATATATATAGCTAATTTTTCTAAAGGATTAATTGATTTCCGCTATACATGAACAATACACCACTACCCTCATTCTTAAATAAAATGCAGCTCTACAAATTCTCGAATAAATATGCTGTCACTCCACATTCCGAAGAAAATACATCACTATTACCTGATTACTATACCACACCACTATTCCTCATTCTTAGTTCACCATATACTCATGTGAAGACCTCACTATAAATGATTAATACGCTACTATTCCTCATTCATAAGTGAAACCACTTCATATTCTTCTTGTAACTAATAAAATAACGGTCATAATTGATTATCAAAATCGAACAATTCCTACGCCTAACGCAGCGGTGTTAGTTGTATTTTAATATTAATATTTTTTTTTTGGGGGTGCATAATAATCACCCCTTCGTCAAAATGCGAAGTCCTTGCTGTCGGGACTTTAGAGGTGGTAATTACAGGTTCAAGAGGTGGCTCCCGCATGCCTAGCACTTTATCCCTCAGGTTGAAGAAGATGTTCCCACAGGTGCAGCACTTTGTCACGCATCGTTGTTCGCTCCGCATATTTCAATTGGTGATTGGCCCTTACACCATTTTGTGTTGCCCCAGTTATACAAAATAAAATAATTTCTGTACAAAAATGAACTTAACAAAACCAACAACTAGAAAGTTGCCACTTGTCTCTTGACCTTGCCAATTTTCAACCATATCAGAAAATGTGAACAAAAAGAGTGTGCCGAAAGCCCAACAAACATTATAAATATTTTTAAGATGCAAAATGTTGAAAAGTTAAAAATAACTTGATATGATTTATAATTAACATGATATGTGACTATAGCCGTAAAATTGGTGGACATTCCACCACCACAAAAGTTTTTACAATGTAATCAAAACAACTTTCGATGCAACATATAACAAAGTCTGCATTTCATCCCATCGCATTGCAAGATTGCTATATTTGACATAGTTGTGCAGAAGAACATCATTACGAATCTTAAGGATAAAATGTAATCGCCCATATAAAAGAATATTTTAATACTTAAAAACAAGTGAAGCACTCACCTCGGAAGTCCTTATAAAGTTAAGTACAAAGACCACTTGAAGATCCTTCCTTTCCTATTCTTACTCTAACACTTTCCCCTTTTCTTCTAATATTTACTCATCCTGTCATGTATGCATGATCTCACATATCTCCATTATATATATAGCTAATTTTTCTAAAGGATTAATTGATTTCCGCTATACATGAACAATACACCACTACCCTCATTCTTAAATAAAATGAACCTCTACAAATTCTCGAATAAATATGCTATCACTCCACATTCCCAAGAAAATACATCACTATTACCTGATTACTACACCACACCACTATTCCTCATTCTTAGTTCACCATATACTCATGTGAAGACCTCACTATAAATGATTAATACGCTACTATTCCTCATTCATAAGCGAAACCACTTCATATTCTTCTTGTAACTAATAAAATAACGGTCATAATTGATTATCAAAATCGAACAATTCCTACGCCTAACGCAGCGGTGTTTGTTGTATTTTAATATTAATATTTTTTTTTGGGGGGTGCATAATAATCACCCCTTCGTCAAAATGCGAAGTCCTTGCTGTCGGGACTTTAGAGGTGGTAACTACAGGTTCAAGAGGTGGCTCCCGCATGCCTAGCACTTTATCCCTCAGGTTGAAGAAGATGTTCCCACAGGTGCAGCACTTTGTCACGCATCGTTGTTCGCTCCGCATATTTCAATTGGTGATTGGCCCTTACACCATTTTGTGTTGCCCCAGTTATACAAAATAAAATAATTTCTGTACAAAAATGAACTTAACAAAACCAACAACTAGAAAGTTGCCACTTGTCTCTTGACCTTGCCAATTTTCAACCATATCAGAAAATGTGAACAAAAAGAGTGTGCCGAAAGCCCAACAAACATTATAAATATTTTTAAGATGCAAAATGTTGAAAAGTTAAAAATAACTTGATATGATTTATAATTAACATGATATGTGACTATAGCCGTAAAATTGGTGGACATTCCACCACCACAAAAGTTTTTACAATGTAATCAAAACAACTTTCGATGCAACATATAACAAAGTCTGCATTTCATCCCATCGCATTGCAAGATTGCTATATTTGACATAGTTGTGCAGAAGAACATCATTACGAATCTTAAGGATAAAATGTAATCGCCTATATAAAAGAATATTTTAATACTTAAAAACAAGTGAAGCACTCACCTCGGAAGTCCTTATAAAGTTAAGTACAAAGACCACTTGAAGATCCTTCCTTTCCTATTCTTACTCTAACACTTTCCCCTTTTCTTCTAATATTTACTCATCCCGTCATGTATGCATGATCTCACATATCTCCATTATATATATAGCTAATTTTTCTAAAGGATTAATTGATTTCCGCTATACATGAACAATACACCACTACCCTCATTCTTAAATAAAATGAACCTCTACAAATTCTCGAATAAATATGCTATCACTCCACATTCCCAAGAAAATACATCACTATTACCTGATTACTACACCACACCACTATTCCTCATTCTTAGTTCACCATATACTCATGTGAAGACCTCACTATAAATGATTAATACGCTACTATTCCTCATTCATAAGCGAAACCACTTCATATTCTTCTTGTAACTAATAAAATAACGGTCATAATTGATTATCAAAATCGAACAATTCCTACGCCTAACGCAGCGGTGTTTGTTGTATTTTAATATTAATATTTTTTTTTGGGGGGTGCATAATAATCACCCCTTCGTCAAAATGCGAAGTCCTTGCTGTCGGGACTTTAGAGGTGGTAACTACAGGTTCAAGAGGTGGCTCCCGCATGCCTAGCACTTTATCCCTCAGGTTGAAGAAGATGTTCCCACAGGCGCAGCACTTTGTCACGCATCGTTGTTCGCTCCGCATATTTCAATTGGTGATTGGCCCTTACACCATTTTGTGTTGCCCCAGTTATACAAAATAAAATAATTTTTGTACAAAAATGAACTTAGCAAAACCCAACAACAAGAAAGTTGCCACTTGTCTCTTGACCATGCTAATTTTCAACCATATTTGAAAATATGAACAGAAAGAGTGTGCCGAAAGCCCAACAAACATTATAAATATTTTTAAGATGCAAAATGTTGAAAAGTTCAAAATAACTTGATATGATTTATAATTAACATGATATGTGACTATAGGCATAAAATTGGTGGACATTCCACCACCACAAAAGTTTTTACAATGTAATCAAAACAAGTTTCGATGCAACATATAACAAAGTCTGCATTTCATCCCATCACATTGCAAGATTGCTATATTTGACATAGTTGTGCAGAAGAACATCATTACTAATCTTAAGGGTAAAATGTAATCGCCCATATAAAAGAACATTTTAATACTTAAAAACAAGTGAAGCACTCAACTCGCAAGTCCTTGTAAAGTTAAGTAGAAAGACCACTTGAAGATCCCTCCTTTCCTTTTCTTACTCTAACACTTTCCCCTTATCTTCTAATATTTTCTCATCCCATCATGAAAGCACGATCTCACATATCTCCATTATATATATATATAGCTAATTTTTCTAAAGGATTAATTGATTTCCACTATACATGAACAATACACCACTACCCTCATTCTTAAATAAAATGCACCTCTACAAAGTCTTGAATAAATATGCTATCACTCCACATTCCCAAGTAAATACACCAATACCCGCTTTCTTAAATAAGTTGCACCTCTACAAATTCCTTAGTAAATATGCTATCACTCCACATTCCTAAGTAAATACATCACTATTACATGATTACTACACCACACCACTATTCCTCCTTCTCAATTCACCATATTCTCATGTGAAGACTCACTATAAATGATTAATTCGCCACTATTCCTCATTCACAAGTGAAACCACTTCATATTCCTCTCGTAACTTATAAAATAACGGTCATAATTAATTATCAAAATCGATCAATTCATACGCCTAACGCAGCGGTGTTGGTTATGTTTTAATATTATATTATTTTTTTTGGGGGGGGTGCATAATAATCACCCCTTCGTCAAAATGCGAAGTCCATGTTGTTGGGATTTTAGAGGTGGTAACTACGGGTTCAAGAGGTGGCTCCCGCCTGCCTAGCACTTTATCCCTTAGGTTGAAGAAGAAGCTCCCACAGGTGCAGCACTTTGTCCCGCATCGTTGTTCTCTCTGCATATTTCAATTAGTGATTGGCCCAGACATCATTTTGTCTTGCCCCAGTTCAGCAAAATAAAATAATTTCTGTGCAAAAATGAACTTAACAAAACCCAACAACAAGAAAGTTGCCACTTGTCTCTTGGCCTTGCTAATTTTCAACAATATCAGAAAATGTGAACAAAAAGAGTGTGCCGAAACCCAACAAACATTTTAAATTTGTTTAAGATGCAAAATGTTGAAAAGTTCAAAATAACTCGGGATGACTTATAATCAACATGATATGTGACTATAGCCATAAAATTGGTGGACATTCCACCACCATAAAATATTTTACAATGTAATCAAAATAAGTTTCGATCCAGTATATAACAAAGTCTCCATATCACCCCATCTCATTGCAAGATTGCTATATTTGTCATAGTTGTGCAGAAGAACATCATTACCAATCTTAAGGATAAAATGTAATCGCCCATATAAATGAATATTTTAATACTTAAAAACAAGTGTGGTACTCACCTCGGAAGTCCTTATAAAGTTAAGTAAAAACACCACTTGAAGATCCCTCTTTTCCTCTTCTTACTTTAACACTTTCCCCTTTTCTTCTAATATTTTCTCATCCTGTCATGTAAGCATGATCTCATATATCTCCATTATATATATATAGCTAATTTTTCTAAAGGATTAATTGATTTCCGCTATACATGAACAATACACCACTACCCTCATTCTTAAATAAAATGCACCTCTTCAAATTCTTTAGTAAATATGCTATCACTCCACATTCCCAAGTAAATACATGACTATTACATGATTACTACACCAAACCACTATTCCTCATTCTTAATTCACCATATTCTAATGTGAAGACCTCACTATAAATGATTAATACGCCACTATTCCTCATTCATAAGTAAAACCACTTCATATTCCTCGCGTAACTTATGAAATAACGGTCAAAATTAATTATCAAAATCGAACAATTCATACGCCTAACGCAGCGGTGTTAGTTATGTTTTAATATTATATTATTTTTTTTGGGGGGGGTGCATAATAATCACCCTTCGTTAAAATGCGAAGTCCATGTTGTTGGGATTTTAGAGGTGGTAACTACGGGTTCAAAAGGTGGCTCCCGCCTGCCTAGCACTTTATCCCTCAGGTTGAAGAAGAAGCTCCCACAGGTGCAGCACTTTGTCCCGCATCGTTGTTCTCTCTGCATATTTCAATTGGTGATTGGCCCAGACATCATTTTGTCTTGCCCCAGTTCTGCAAAATAAATTAATTTTTGTACATAAATGAACTTAACAAAACCCAACAACAAGAAAGTTGCCACTTTATATTCCTCGCGTAACTTATGAAATAACGGTCAAAATTAATTATCAAAATCGAACACACCTAATGCAGCGGTGTTAGTTATATTTTAATATGAATATTATTTTTTGGGGGGCGCGCATAATAATCACCCCTTCGTCAAAATGCGACGTCTATGTTGTTGGGATTTTAGAGGTGGTAACTACGGGTTCAAGAGGTGGCCCCCGCATGCCTAGCACTTTATCCCTCTGGTTGAGGAAGAAGCTCCCACAGGTGCAGGACTTTGTCCCGCATCGTTGTTCGCTCTACTTATTTCAATTGGTGATTGGCCCTGACACCATTTTGTCTTGCCCTAGTTCAACAAAATAAATTAATTTTTGTACATAAATGAACTTAACAAAACCCAACAACAAGAAAGTTGCCACTTGTCTCTTGACCATGCTAATTTTCAACCATATCTGAAAATGTGAACAGAAAGAGTGTGCCGAAAGCCCAACAAACATTTTAAATATGTTTAAGATGCAAAATGGCGAAAAGTTCAAAATAACTCTGGATGATTTATAATCAACATGACATGTAACTATAGCCATAAAATTGGTGGACATTCCACCACCATAAAAAATTTTACAACGTAATCAAAACAAGTTTCGATCCAGCATATAACGAAGTCTCCATATCACCCCCATCACATTGCAAGATTGCTACATTTGACATAGTTGTGCAGAAGAACATCATTACTAATCTTAAGGATAAAATGTAATCGCCCATATAAAAGAATATTTTAATACTTAAAAACAAGTTAAGCACTCTTCTCGGAAGTCCTTGTAAAGTTAAGTACAAAGACCACGTGAAATCCCTCATTTCCTATTCTTACTCTAACACTTTCCCCTTTTCTTCTAATATTTTCTCATCCCGTCATGTATGCATGATCTCACATATCTCCATTATATATATAGCTAATTTTTCTAAAGGATTAATTGATTTCCACTATACATGAACAATACACCAATACCTGCTTTCTTAAATAAGTTGCACCTCTACAAATTCCTTAGTAAATATGCTATCACTCCACATTCCTAAGTAAATACATCACTATTACATGATTACTACACCACACCACTGTTCCTCCTTCTCAATTCACCATATTCTCATGTGAAGCCTCACTATAAATGATTAATTCGCCACTATTCCTCATTCACAAGTGAAACCACTTCATATTCCTCTCGTAACTTATAAAATAACGGTCATAATTAATTATCAAAATCGATCAATTCATACGCCTAACGCAGCGGTGTTAGTTATGTTTTAATATTATAATTTTTTTTTGGGGGGGGTGCATATTAATCACCCCTTCGTCAAAATGCGAAGTCCGTGTTGTTGGGATTTTAGAGGTGGTAACTACGGGTTCAAGAGGTGGCTCCCGCCTGCCTAGCACTTTATCCCTCAGGTTGAAGAAGAAGCTCCCACAGGTGCAGCACTTTGTCCCGCATCGTTGTTCTCTCTGCATATTTCAATTGGTGATAGGCCCAGACATCATTTTGTCTTGCCCCAGTTCTGCAAAATAAATTAATTTTTGTACATAAATGAACTTAACAAAACCCAACAACAAGAAAGTTGCCACTTGTCTCTTGACCATGCTAATTTTCAACCATATCTGAAAATGTGAACAGAAAGAGTGTGCCGAAAGCCCAACAAACATTTTAAATATGTTTAAGATGCAAAATGGCGAAAAGTTCAAAATAACTCGGGATGATTTATAATCAACATGACATGTGACTATAGCCATAAAATTGGTGGACATTCCACCACCATAAAAAATTTTACAACGTAATCAAAACAAGTTTCGATCCAGCATATAACAAAGTCTCCATATCACCCCCATCACATTGCAAGATTGCTACATTTGACATAGTTGTGCAGAAGAACATCATTACTAATCTTAAGGATAAAATGTAATAGCCCATATAAAAGAGTATTTTAATACTTAAAAACAAGTTAAGCTCTCTTCTCGGAAGTCCTTGTAAAGTTAAGTACAAAGACCACGTGAAATCCCTCATTTCCTATTCTTACTCTAACACTTTCCCCTTTTCTTCTAATATTTTCTCATCCCGTCATGTATGCATGATCTCACATATCTCCATTATATATATAGCTAATTTGTCTAAAGGATTAATTGATTTCCACTATACATGAACAATACACCAATACCCGCTTTCTTAAATAAATTGCACCTCTACAAATTCCTTAGTAAATATGCTATCACTCCACATTCCTAAGTAAATACATCACTATTACATGATTACTACACCACACCACTATTCCTCCTTCTCAATTCACCATATTCTCATGTGAAGACTCACTATAAATGATTAATTCGCCACTATTCCTCATTCACAAGTGAAACCACTTCATATTCCTCTCGTAACTTATAAAATAACGGTCATAATTAATTATCAAAATCGATCAATTCATACGCCTAACGCAGCGGTGTTAGTTATGTTTTAATATTATATTGTTTTTTTTTGGGGGGGTGCATAATAATCACCCCTTTGTCAAAATGCGAAGTCCATGTTGTTGGGATTTTAGAGGTGGTAACTACGGGTTCAAAAGGTGGCTCCCGCCTGCCTAGCACTTTATCCCTCAGGTTGAAGAAGAAGCTCCCACAGGTGCAGCACTTTGTCCCGCATCGTTGTTCTCTCTGCATATTTCAATTGGTGATTGGCCCAGACATCATTTTGTCTTGCCCCAGTTCTGCAAAATAAAATAATTTCTGTGCAAAAATGAACTTAACAAAACCCAACAACAAGAAAGTTGCCACTTGTCTCTTGGCCTTGCTAATTTTCAACAATATCAGAAAATGTGAACAAAAAGAGTGTGCCGAAACCCAACAAACATTTTAAATTTGTTTAAGATGCAAAATGTTGAAAAGTTCAAAATAACTCGGGATGACTTATAATCAACATGATATGTGACTATAGCCATAAAATTGGTGGACATTCCACCACCATAAAATATTTTACAATGTAATCAAAATAAGTTTCGATCCAGTATATAACAAAGTCTCCATATCACCCCATCTCATTGCAAGATTGCTATATTTGTCATAGTTGTGCAGAAGAACATCATTACCAATCTTAAGGATAAAATGTAATCGCCCATATAAATGAATATTTTAATACTTAAAAACAAGTGTGGTACTCACCTCGGAAGTCCTTATAAAGTTAAGTAAAAACACCACTTGGAGGGACCACTTGAAGATGCCTCCTTTCCTTTTCTTAGTTTAACACTTTCCCCTTTTCTTCTAATATTTTCTCATCCCGTCATGTAAGCATGATCTCACATATCTCCATTATATATATATAGCTAATTTTTCTAAAGGATTAATTGATTTCCGCTATACATGAACAATACACCACTACCCTCATTCTTAAATAAAATGCACCTCTTCAAATTCTTTAGTAAATATGCTATCACTCCACATTCCCAAGTAAATACATCACTATTACATGATTACTACACCACACCACTATTCCTCATTCTTAATTCACCATATTCTAATGTGAAGACCTCACTATAAATGATTAATACGCCACTATTCCTCATTCATAAGTAAAACCACTTCATATTCCTCGCGTAACTTATGAAATAACGGTCAAAATTAGTTATCAAAATCGAACAATTCACACACCTAATGCAGCGGTGTTAGTTATATTTTAATATGAATATTGTTTTTTGGGGGGCGCGCATAATAATCACCCCTTCGTCAAAATGCGACGTCCATGTTGTTGGGATTTTAGAGGTGGTAACTACGGGTTCAAGAGGTGGCCCCCGCATGCCTAGCACTTTATCCCTCAGGTTGAGGAAGAAGCTCCCACAGGTGCAGGACTTTGTCCCGCATCGTTGTTCACTCTGCTTATTTCAATTGGTGATTGGCCTTGACACCATTTTGTCTTGCCCCAGTTCAACAAAATAAATTAATTTTTGTACATAAATGAACTTAACAAAACCCAACAACAAGAAAGTTGCCACCTGTCTCTTGACCATGCTAATTTTCAACCATATCTAAAAATGTGAACAGAAAGAGTGTGCCGAAAGCACAACAAACATTTTAAATATGTTTAAGATGCAAAATGGCGAAAAGTTCAAAATAACTCGGGATGATTTATAATCAACATGACATGTGACTATAGCCATAAAATTGGTGGACATTCCACCACCATAAAAATTTTTACAACGTAATCAAAACAAGTTTCGATCCAGCATATAACAAAGTCTCCATATCACCCCCATCACATTGCAAGATTGCTACATTTGACATAGCTGTGCAGAAGAACATCATTACTAATCTTAAGGATAAAATGTAATCGCCCATATAAAAGAATATTTTAATACTTAAAAACAAGTTAAGCACTCTTCTCGGAAGTCCTTGTAAAGTTAAGTACAAAGACCACGTGAAATCCCTCATTTCCTATTCTTACTCTAACACTTTCCTCTTTTCTTCTAATATTTTCTCATCCCGTCATGTATGCATGATCTCACATATCTCCATTATATATATAGCTAATTTTTCTAAAGGATTAATTGATTTCCACAATACATGAACAATACACCAATACCCGCCTTCTTAAATAAGTTGCACCTCTACAAATTCCTTAGTAAATATGCTATCACTCCACATTCCTAAGTAAATACATCACTATTACATGATTACTACACCACACCACTATTCCTCCTTCTCAATTCACCATATTCTCATGTGAAGACTCACTATAAATGATTAATTCGCCACTATTCCTCATTCACAAGTGAAACCACTTCATATTCCTCTCGTAACTTATAAAATAACTGTCATAATTAACTATCAAAATCGATCAGTTCATACGCCTAACGCAACGGTGTTAGTTATGTTTTAATATTATATTGTTTTTTTGGGGGGGGTGCATAAAAAACACCCCTTCGTCAAAATGCGAAGTCCATGTTGTTGGGATTTTAGAGGTGGTAACTACGGGTTCAAGAGGTGGCTCCCGCCTGCCTAGCACTTTATCCCTCAGGTTGAAGAAGAAGCTCCCAAAGGTGCAGCACTTTGTCCCGCATCGTTGTTCTCTCTGCATATTTCAATTGGTGATTGGCCCAGACATCATTTTGTCTTGCCCCAGTTCTGCAAAATAAAATAATTTCTGTGCAAAAATGAACTTAACAAAACCCAACAACAAGAAAGTTGCCACTTGTCTCTTGGCCTTGCTAATTTTCAACAATATCAGAAAATGTGAACAAAAAGAGTGTGCCGAAACCCAACAAACATTTTAAATTTGTTTAAGATGCAAAATGTTGAAAAGTTCAAAATAACTCGGGATGACTTATAATCAACATGATATGTGACTATAGCCACAAAATTGGTGGACATTCCACCACCATAAAATATTTTACAATGTAATCAAAATAAGTTTCGATCCAGTATATAACAAAGTCTCCATATCACCCCATCTCATTGCAAGATTGCTATATTTGTAATAGTTGTGCAGAAGAACATCATTACCAATCTTAAGGATAAAATGTAATCGCCCATATAAATGAATATTTTAATACTTAAAAACAAGTGTGGTACTCACCTCGGAAGTCCTTATAAAGTTAAGTAAAAACACCACTTGGAGGGACCACTTGAAGATCCCTCCTTTCCTCTTCTTACTTTAACACCTTCCCCTTTTCTTCTAATATTTTCTCATCCCGTCATGTAAGCATGATCTCACATATCTCCATTATATATATAGCTAATTTTTCTAAAGGATTAATTGATTTCCGCTATACATGAACAATACACCACTACCCTCATTCTTAAATAAAATGCACCTCTTAAAATTCTTTAGTAAATATGCCATCACTCCACATTCCCAAGTAAATACATCACTATTACATGATTACTACACCACACCACTATTCCTCATTCTTAATTCACCATATTCTAATGTGAAGACCTCACTATAAATGATTAATACGCCACTATTCCTCATTCATAAGTAAAACCACTTCATATTCCTCACGTAACTTATGAAATAACGGTCAAAATTAATTATCAAAATCGAACAATTCACACACCTAATGCAGCGGTGTTAGTTATATTTTAATATGAATATTGTTTTTTGGGGGGCGCGCATAATAATCACCCCTTCGTCAAAATGCGACGTCCATGATGTTGGGATTTTAGAGGTGGTAACTACGGGTTCAAGAGGTGGCCCCCGCATGCCTAGCACTTTATCCCTCAGGTTGAGGAAGAAGCTCCCACAGGTGCAGGACTTTGTCCCGCATCGTTGTTCGCTCTGCTTATTTCAATTGGTGATTGGCCCTGATACCATTTTGTCTTGCCCTAGTTCAACAAAATAAATTAATTTTTGTACATAAATGAACTTAACAAAACCCAACAACAAGAAAGTTGCCACTTGTCTCTTGACCATGCTAATTTTCAACCATATCTGAAAATGTGAGCAGAAAGAGTGTGCCGAAAGCCCAACAAACATTTTAAATATGTTTAAGATGCAAAATGGCGAAAAGTTCAAAATAACTCGGGATGATTTATAATCAACATGACATGTGACTATAACCATAAAATTGGTGGACATTCCACCACCATAAAAAATTTTACAACGTAATGAAAACAAGTTTCGATCCAGCATATAACAAAGTCTCCATATCACCCCCATCACATTGCAAGATTGCTACATTTGACATAGTTGGGCAGAAGAACATCATTATTAATCTTAAGGATAAATGGTAATCGCCCATATAAAAGAATATTTTAATACTTAAAAACAAGTTAAGCACTCTTCTCGGAAGTCCTTGTAAAGTTAAGTACAAAGACCACGTGAAATCCCTCATTTCCTATTCTTACTCTAACACTTTCCTCTTTTCTTCTAATATTTTCTCATCCCGTCATGTATGCATGATCTCACATATCTCCATTATATATATAGCTAAGTTTTCTAAAGGATTAATTGATTTCCACTATACACGAACAATACACCAATACCCGCTTTCTTAAATAAGTTGCACCTCTACAAATTCCTTAGTAAATATGCTATCACTCCACATTCCTAAGTAAATACATCACTATTACATGATTACTACACCACACCACTATTCCTCCTTCTCAATTCACCATATTCTCATGTGAAGACTCACTATAAATGATTAATTCGCCACTATTCCTCATTCACAAGTGAAACCACTTCATATTCCTCTCGTAACTTATAAAATAACGGTCATAATTAATTATCAAAATCGATCAATTCATACGCCTAACGCAGCGGTGTTAGTTATGTTTTAATATTATATTTTTTTTTTTGGGGGGGTGCATAATAATCACCCCTTCGTCAAAACGCGAAGTCCATGTTGTTGGGATTTTAGAGGTGGTAACTACGGGTTCAAGAGGTGGCTCCCGCCTGCCTAGCACTTTATCCCTCAGGTTGAAGAAGAAGCTCCCACAGGTGCAGGACTTTGTCCCGCATCGTTGTTCGCTCTGCTTATTTCAATTGGTGATTGGCCCTGACACCATTTTGTCTTGCCCTAGTTCAACAAAATAAATTAATTTTTGTACATAAATGAACTTAACAAAACCCAACAACAAGAAAGTTTCCACTTGTCTCTTGACCACGCTAATTTTCAGCCATATCTGAAAATGTGAATAGAAAGAGTGTGCCGAAAGCCCAACAAACATTTTAAATATGTTTAAGATGCAAAATGGCGAAAAGTTCAAAATAACTCGGGATGATTTATAATCAACATGACATGTGACTATGGCCATAAAATTGGTGGACATTCCACCACCATAAAAAATTTTACAATGTAATCAAAACAAGTTTCGATGCAACATATAACAAAGTCTGCATTTCATCCCATCACATTGCAAGATTGCTATATTTGACATAGTTGTGCAGAAGAACATCATTACTAATCTTAAGGATAAAATGTAATCGCCCATATAAAAGAATATTTTAATACTTAAAAACAAGTGAAGCACTCAACTCGCAAGTCCTTGTAAAGTTAAGTAGAAAGACCACTTGAAGATCCCTCCTTTCCTTTTCTTACTCTAACACTTTCCCCTTATCTTCTAATATTTTCTCATCCCATCATGAAAGCACGATCTCACATATCTCCATTATATATATATATAGCTAATTTTTCAAAAGGATTAATTGATTTCCACTATACATGAACAATACACCACTACCCTCATTCTTAAATAAAATGCACCTCTACAAAGTCTTGAATAAATATGCTACCACTCCACATTCCCAAGTAAATACATCACTATTACATGATTACTACACCACACCACTATTCCTCATTCTTAATTCACCATATTCTCATGTGAAGACCTCACTATAAATGATTAATACGCCACTATTCCTCATTCACAAGTGAAACTACTTCATATTCCTCTCGTAATTTATAAAATAATGGTCATAATTAATTATCAAAATTCATCCATTCATACGCCTAACGCAGCAGTGTTAGTTATATTTTAATATTAATATTGTTTTTTTTTAGGGGGGGGTGCATAACAATCACCCCTTCGTCTAAATGCGAAGTCCATGTTGTTGGGATTTTAGAGGTGGTAATTGCGGGTTCAAGAGGTGGCTCACGCATGCCTAGCACTTTTTCCCTCAGGTTGAAGAAGAAGCTCCCACAGGTGCAGCACTTTGTACCGCATCGTTGTTCGCTCTGCATATTTCAATTGGTGATTGGCCCAGACATCATTTTGTCTTGCCCCAGTTCTGCAAAATAAAATAATTTCTGTACAAAAATGAACTTAACAAAACCCAACAACAAGAAAGTTGCCACTTGTCTCTTGACCTTGCTAATTTTCAACCATATCAGAAAATGTGAACAAAAAGAGTGTGCCGAAACCCAACAAACATTTTAAATATGTTTAAAATGCAAAATGTTGAAAAGTTCAAAATAACTCGGGATGATTTAAGATCAACATGACATGTGACTATAGCCATAAAATTGGTAACCATTCCACCACCATAAAAAATTTTACAATGTAATCGAAACAAGTTTCGATCCACTATATAACAAAGTCTCCATATCATCCCATCACATTGCAAGATTGCTATATTTGTCATAGTTGTGCAGAAGAACATCATTACTAATTTTAAGGATAAAATGTAATCGCCCATATAAAAGAATATTTTAATACTTAAAAACAAGTGAAGCACTCACCTCGGAAGTCCTTATAAAGTAAAGTACAAAGACCACTTGAAGATCCGTCCTTTCCTATTCTTACTTTAACACTTTCCCCTTTTCTTCTAATATTTTCTCATCCCGTCATGTAAGCATGATCTCACATATCTCCATTGTATATACATAGCTAATTTTTCAAAAGGATTAATTGATTTCCACTATACATGAACAATACACCAATACCCGCATTCTTAAATAAGTTGCACCTCTACAAATTCCTTAGTAAATATGCTATCACTCCACATTCCCAAGTAAATACATCACTATTACATGATTACTACACCACACCACTATTCCTCATTCTTAATTCACCATATTCTAATGTGAAGACCTCACTATAAATGATTAATACGCCACTATTCCTCGTTCATAAGTAAAACCACTTCATATTCCTCGCGTAACTTATGAAATAACAGTCAAAATTAATTATCAAAATCGAACAATTCACACACCTAGTGCAGCGGTGTTAGTTATATTTTAATATGAATATTGTTTTTTGGGGGGCGCGCATAATAATCACCCCTTCGTCAAAATGCGACGTCCATATTGTTGGGATTTTAGAGGTGGTAACTACGGGTTCAAGAGGTGGCCCCCGCATGCCTAGCACTTTATCCCTCAGGTTGAGGAAGAAGCTCCCACAGGTGCAGGACTTTGTCCCGCATCGTTGTTCGCTCTGATTATTTCAATTGGTGATTGGCCCTGACACCATTTTGTCTTGCCCTAGTTCAACAAAATAAATTAATTTTTGTACATAAATGAACTTAACAAAACCCAACAACAAGAAAGTTGCCACTTGTCTCTTGACCATGCTAATTTTCAACCATATTTGAAAATGTGAACAGAAAGAGTGTGCTGAAAGCCCAACAAACATTTTAAATATGTTTAAGATGCAAAATGGTGAAAAGTTCAAAATAACTCGGGATGATTTATAATCAACATGACATGTGACTACAGCCATAAAATTGGTGGACATTCCACCACCATAAAAAATTTTACAACGTAATGAAAACAAGTTTCAATCAAGCATATAACAAAGTCTCTATATCACCCCCATCACATTGCAAGATTGCTACATTTGACATAGTTGTGCAGAAGAACATCATTACTAATCTTAAGGATAAAATGTAATCGCCCATATAAAAGAATATTTTAATACTTAAAAACAAGTGAAGCACTCACCTCGGAAGTCCTTATAAAGTTAAGTACAAAGACCACGTGAAGATCCCTCATTTCCTATTCTTACTCTAACACTTTCCCCTTTTCTTCTAATATTTTCTCATCCCGTCATGTATGCATGATCTCACATATCTCCATTATATATATAGCTAATTTTTCTAAAGGATTAATTGATTTCCGCTATACATGAACAATACACCACTACCCTCATTCTTAAATAAAATGCACCTCTACAAATTCTTGAATAAATATGCTATCACTCCCTATTCCCAAGAAAATACATCACTATGACCTGATTACTACACCACACCACTATTCCTCACTCTTAGTTCACCATATACTCATGTGAAGACCTCACTATAAATGATTAATACGCTACTATTCCTCATTCATAAGTGAAACCACTTCATATTCTTCTTGTAACTAATAAAATAACGGTCATAATTGATTATCAAAATCGAACAATTCCTACGCCTAACGCAGCAGTGTTAGTTGTATTTTAATATTAATATTTTTTTTTGGGGGGTGCATAATAATTACCCCTTCGTCAAAATGCGAAGTCCTTGCTGTCGGGACTTTAGAGGTGGTAACTACAGGTTCAAGAGGTGGCTCCCACATGCCTAGCACTTTATCCCTCAGGTTGAAGAAGAAGTTCCCGCAGGTGCAGCACTTTGTCACGCATCGTTGTTCGATCCGCATATTTCAATTGTTGATTGGCCCTTACACCATTTTGTCTTACCCCAGTTATACAAAATAAAATAATTTTTGTACAAAAATGAACTTAACAAAACCCAACAACAAGAAAGTTGCCACTTGTCTCTTGACCATGCTAATTTTCAACCATATTTGAAAATGTGAACAGAAAGAGTGTGCCGAAAGCCCAACAAACATTATAAATATGTTTAAGATGCAAAATGTTGAAAAGTTCAAAATAACTTGATATGATTTATAATTAACATGATAT
Organism: Jacaranda mimosifolia; assembly: GCA_018894105.1. Lineage (NCBI taxonomy): Eukaryota > Viridiplantae > Streptophyta > Magnoliopsida > Lamiales > Bignoniaceae > Jacaranda > Jacaranda mimosifolia. Next base: position 19,268,854 of record CM032123.1, read on the forward strand.
GTGACTATAGCCATAAAATTGGTGGACATTCCACCACCACAAAAGTTTTTACAATGTAATCAAAACAAGTTTCGATGCAACATATAACAAAGTCTGCATTTCATCCCATCACATTGCAAGATTGCTATATTTGACATAGTTGTGCAGAAGAACATCATTACTAATCTTAAGGATAAAATGTAATCGCCCACATAAAAGAATATTTTAATACCTAAAAACAAGTGAAGCACTCAACTCGCAAGTCCTTGTAAAGTTAAGTAGAAAGACCACTTGAACATCCCTCATTTCCTTTTCTTACTCTAACACTTTCGCCTTTTCTTCTAATATTTTCTCATCCCGTCATGTAAGCATGATCTCACATATCTCCATTGTAAATACATAGCTAATTTTTTCTAAAGGATTAATTGATTTCCACTATACATGAACAATACACCAATACCCGCATTCTTAAATAAGTTGCCCCTCTACAAATTCCTTAGTAAATATGCTATCACTCCACATTCCCAAGTAAATACATCACAATTACATGATTACTACACCACACCACTATTCCTCCTTCTCAATTCACCATATTCTCATGTGAAGACTCACTATAAATGATTAATTCGCCACTATTCCTTATTCATAAGTGAAACGACTTCATATTCCTCTCGTAACTTATAAAATAACGGTCATAATTAATTATCAAAATCGATCAATTCATACGCCTAATGCAGCGGTGTTAGTTATATTTTAATATTAATATTGTTTTTTTTAGTGGAGTGCATAACAGTCACCCCTTCGTCAAAATGCGAAGACCATGTTGTTGGGATTTTAGAGGTGGTAACTACGGGTTCAAGAGGTGGCTCCCGCCTGCCTAGCACTTTATCCCTCAGGTTGAAGAAGAAGCTCCCACAGGTGCGGCACTTTGTCCCGCATCGTTGTTTGCTATGCATATTTCAATTGGTGATTGGCCCAGACATCATTTTGTCTTGCCCCAGTTCTACAAAATAAAATAATTTCTATACAAAAATGAACTTAACAAAACCCAACAACAAGAAAGTTGCCACTTGTCTCTTGGCCTTGCTAATTTTCAACCATATCAGAAAATGTGAACAAATAGAGTGTGCCGAAACCCAACAAACATTTTAAATATGTTTAAGATGCAAAATGTTGAAAAGTTCAAAATAACTCGGGATGACTTATAATCAACATGACATGTGACTATAGCCATAAAATTGGTGGACATTCCACCACCATAAAATATTTTACAATGTAATCAAGACAAGTTTCGATCCAGCATATAACAAAGTCTCCATTTCATCCCATCACATTGCAAGATTGCTATATTTGACATAGTTGTGCAGAAAAACATCATTACTAATCATAAAGATAAAATGTAATCACCCATATAAAAAAATATTTTGATACTTAAAAACAAGTGAATCATTCACCTCGGAAGTCCTTATAAAGTTAAGTAGATAGACCACTTGAAGATCCCTCCGTTCCTCTTCTTACTCGAACACTTTCCCCTTTTCTTCTAATATTTTCTCATCCCGTCATGAAAGCATGATCTCACATATCTCCATTATATATATATTGCTAATTTTTCTAAAGGATTAATTGATTTCCACTATACATAAACAATACACCACTACCCCCATTCTTAAATAAAATGCACCTCTACAAATTCTTTAGTAAATATGCTATCACTCCACATTCCCAAGTAAATACATCACTATTACATGATTACTAGACCACACCACTATTCCTCATTCTTAATTCACCATATTCTCATGTGAAGACCTCACTATAAATGATTAATACGCCACTATTCCTCATTCATAAGTGAAACCACTTCATATTCCTCTTGTAACTTAGAAAATAATGGTCATAATTAATTATCAAAATCGAACAATTCCTACGCCTAACGTAGCAGTATTAGTTATATTTTAAAATTAATATTGTTTCTTTTGGGGGGGTGCATAATAATCACCCCTTCGTCAAAGCGCGATGTCCTTGTTGTCGGGACTTTAGAGGTGGCAACTACGGGTTCAAGAGGTGGCTCCCGCATACCTAGGACTTTATCCCTCAGGTTGAAGAAGAAGCTCCCACAGGTGCAGCACTTTGTCCCACATTGTTGTTAGCTCCGCATATTTCAATTTGTGATTGGCCCAGACACCATTATGTCTTGCCCCAATTCTACGAAATGAAATAATTTTCGTACAAAAATGAACTTAACAAAACCCAACAACAAGAAAGTTGCCACTTGTCTCTTGACCTTGCTAATTTCCAACCATACCTGAAAATGCGAACAAAAAGAGTGTGCCGAAACCCAACAAATATTTTAAATTTGTTTAAGTTGCAAAATGTTGAAAAGTTCAAAATAACTCGGGATGATTTATAATCAACATGACATGTGACTATAGCCATAAAATTGGTGGACATTCCACCACCATATAAAATTTTACAATGTAATCAAAACAAGTTTCGATCCAGCATATAACAAAGTCTCCATTTCATCCCACCACATTGCAAGTTTGCTATATTTGACATAGTTGTGCAGAAGAACATCATTACTAATCGTAAGGATAAAATGTAATCACCCATATAAAAGAATATTTTAATACTTAAAAACAAGTGAAGCAATCACCTCGGAAGTCCTTATAAAGTTATGTAGAAAGACCACTTGGGGATCCCTCCTTTCCTCTTCTTACTCTAACACTTTCCCCTTTCTTTCTAATTTTTTCTCATCCCGTCATGTAAGCATGATCTCACATATCTCCATTATATATATAGCTAATTTTTCTAAAGGATTAATTGATTTCCACTATACATAAACAATACACCATTACCCACATTCTTAAATAAAATGCACCTCTACAAATTCTTTAGTAAATATGCTATCACTCCACATTCCCAAGTAAATACATCACTATTACATGATTACTAGACCACACCACTATTCCTCATTCTTAATTCACCATATTCTCATGTTAAGACCTCACTATAAATGATTAATACTCCACTATTCCTCATTCATAAGTGAAACCACTTCATATTCTTCTTGTAACTTATAAATTTTATAATTAAAATTAGTAAAATTAGCATTATTAATTAATTTATCATTATAATTATTTAATTTAAGTTATACAAATTATTAATTAAAATTTTCAATGTGGATTTTATATTTAATAAATTCAAAATTATAGTAATATTAAGGAAAGTTGAAGAATCTGGAATCTGGATATATATGAAAGACATAGTTAAGTCCAGAGAATCTAGAACTGAAGGACTACTTCTCATGAGGAACTATTCGAAGGAATCTGAGCTAGCCAATCTTGATAGCGCAGTTTGACCAGCAACAGACGTGACAAGAGAGAGAGAGAGAGAGAGAGAGAGAGAGAGAGAGAGAGCACAAGTAGGAAAAAGATTCATTCTTTTTATTTTGATTTCCTACGCCCACAACAAAGGAAGGGTCGAAGGATATGAAGTTCTTGTTGGTTGATTTATAATTAATATACTTAGTTGTCATCATTTTTTATGTTAAACAATTAGTAACTAAAAAATTAACTATAGTTAAACTTAGTATAATTAGCATTATTAATTAGATTCAAGATTTAATAAATTCAAAATTACAGTAATATTAAGAATAATTTGAAGAAAAGATAAAAATTTAAAATAAAAATTATTATTGCTAAAATAAAATTTTAAAAATTTTCAAATACGTATAAAATTATGAGGAAAATCAATTTCCATTACAATGAGGGGCAAATAAATCCTTGGGTCTCACTTAGGGACAATTTTCTCTAGTCGTTCTCAACCCTTTGCATGGTAAGTATCAATATATTTTTTAAAAAAATATAGCACTTGCAACAGGATTCTCACTAGCTTCTATTTTCCTTTTTTCTTTTTAATTTTTTATTGTTATAATTTTAATTTTCTTATATTAATGATGCAGATTTGAATATTTGAAAACATTAGAATTGTGCAGAATTTTCTATATTAATGTAATATTTTTAAGTATATTTGTAGCGCCTCGACCGGGAGGCACCTGCTCCTATCGAGGTGCTATTCAAATCTATACCACAAACTCACTAGATAAGAGAAAATAAATTTTTCAAAAATCAAAATATTTAATTCCCACAAGTGACATACATCAACAGTTTGACTTTGTTACCAAAGTATCATAGATCACACTTAATATTTTCAAAACCTACATGTTATATCCATATCAGTAACTCAACAGACTGCAATCCGTATAACCATATATTCATTGGTTTTATTACCTCACGTGTCTCGTAGTTTAGTCTATCTTCATCGCTCCTTCTTATCTAGGGTAAACGACGGAAGGAAACAATACAAACAATGTAAGTTTGAATGACTTAGTGAGTTATTAATTCAGACTTAGTGAGTTATTAATGAAGAAGCAACACAAATACACTGAGTGATAATAACTTCATAAGTACTGAATCAACAAAAAATAAAGCACACTGTAACTGATAATGTATTAAGAACATTTTAACAAAACTTACTTTAGTGATTCTCCTACCTTATTCCTCAAATTTTGAAACATAAAAATCTTTAACCCTCCAATTTTGAGTGATTAGCTCGGATAGTTGACCAAACAGTAAGCATGGCTAGCTATATGCCTTATCCCCTTAAACAGCTACCTCCAACTGGCTATAAGGCCAGATTGTACTCAAAAGGGTATCAGTCGGAGATCAATCACCGTCAGTCCGTCTCACCCGGTCATCTCGCAAAGCCGATCCCAAGGCCTACCCCCAGGGGAGTTCCGTAATCAGTATAGTATAAACATCCAACAACGTTTCACTTAACACATCCATTCGCCATGATAAATAGTAAATAGTTAAACAACATAAGACTCATTTCAAGGTAGCAGTTATGGCGATAGTGGAAAATATGCTTCAAAATATTTTTTCAGTTTTCACACACAATCACCAAATTTCAAGTAAAATAACACGAATCATAATCAAACAAGAACCATAATTAGAGTGAGAAGCAATGTGTGGTGAATCTCACAAGTAGTTTACTTTCCAAAACTTATGTAAACATGAATCAACTGAATCACTCGAGCTAGGAATTCAACCCTCAAGATAGATGGGGAAATTCAAATAAGAATGGCTCAAGAATCATGCGATAAGGAAAAACAAAAGCACAAACCGACCGTCAAGATTAACACAAGAATCAAAGATCAAAATAGCATAGGCGAACTACAATCTTCATCAAAGAAAGAATCTAACATTAATGATATTTTTACTAATATATATACATAAGATAAGAATTCGTATCAGGGCAGACTGGGATCTTAAATAATGATAGCTCCAGAATTTCAAGCAAGAAGAATAGTTCAGACAAACTGTCAGCACAAACAAGAGCCAAAGAATAGCACGGGACGAGTAATTAACAATGATTGAATCTCGACACAACCAAAGTCAAGCAACAGAGATATAATAGCAACTACATATATTTTTTCCCTAGCAAGGAAATATAGTACAAACTCACATAGTAAATGAAAAGGAATCACTAGTCGTATGGATGCTCAGGTCCTAGTTTCCTAATCAAATAAAGAACTGTCATAAGATAACCTGAGTTACCATCCTATTAATCCCTCTAAATCTTAAGTATAAGTATAGTTGATGTCTTTGTCAAGCTCAAGGTTATTCTGACATAATTCTGTTAGTCTCTGTTTCATATCTAAATGCTTAAGATGATTGGATGCTTAAGATGATTAGATGTTGTAATCCTTAACTAATCAGTTGATGAATGGATTACTGATACGATCTATATCAATATGGTCTCGTTTAGGGTTTCAATATTCAATAGGTATTTGTTGCTATAACACTCAAGTTCAATTATAGGGTAAATTGCATTTTTGGTCCCACAACTTCGGTCATTTTCGATTTTGGTCCCATTCTTTTGCACTTTTTCACATTGCATCCCATAAGTCCATTTTTTTCTCAATTTAAGTCCTGAAAGGGGGTTCCGTCCAATAATTGACGGAGAAATCATGTGCCACTCACGTGGCCGTTAAAATTATTGCTTTCTTGGTCCCATAAGTTAGGCCCGTTTGCACTTTTGGTCCTAACGATAGCTTCAATAATTTTTTTACAGAAGAAGAAAGAAAAATAGCTGCAAGTGAAGGTGCCATTTATTTTTGTGGCACACTATCTTCATTGAAAACCTCATGGACAAATGAAAATCCAAATAGGAGTTTCATGGTTGTGCTTCCATGAATAATAGATGTGGTTTCTTTCTTTGGAAAGACCCTCAAATGTGTGAAAGAACAAGACAAGTGATACTTGGGTTATAGGATGTTGAATGTAACGAAGAAAAGTTGTTAAAACTTCAAAAAAAATTATTGGAGCTATCGTTGGGACCAAAAATGCAAACGAGCCTAACTTATGGGACCAAAAAAGCAACAATTTTAACAGCCACGTGAGTGGCACGTGACATCTCCATTAATTATTGGACGAAACCCCCTTTTAGGACTTAAATTGAGAAAAAAATGGACTTATGGGATGCAATGTGAGAAAGTGCAAAAGAATGGGACCAAAATTAAAAACGGCCTAAGTTGTGGGACCAAAAATGCAATTTACCCTTCAATTATATCTCATCTCAAATGACCTAATCTTTCAAATACATAGATAGGGGAGTCTACGGTGAGGTATGTTCGTATTTACCTCATATGAGGTACCAATAAATAAATGGCATGCGTTATTTTAAAATAGGTTATCGCTAGTTGTACTATAAGTTGTAGGTAAACATTTTAAAACTTTAGTACATTAAATGATTGGTAAATATTTAAAAAAAATAAGAAAAAAATACTTTTAAGAAAATAATTAAGATTCAAGATGGATATAATTTTTTCCATTCTAAGCATAATTTTTAATTTTATCTTCTATTTATCTGCTTTCCATTGAAGGTTGGGTTGATCCCTAACCTCCTAACAATTTTTTTCGAAGTCCTAATATCACCTTGTGTACACTCAAAAATCAAAAAGAAGAAGAGGCTAGAGGAATCGACAACAATTAAGGATTGGGTAGAGAATCTTAATAACAAATTAATGAGAAATTTCTTGGACAATCGATAGCTGCTTCTCTATGTTGCCCATATCCCATCAAACTCACTGTTTTAACCACTATAAGGATTCCTAATTACTCATGGTTTCCACAAGAATTAGAAATACTTCAGCAAGAATTACCCCAACAGCAATTTTTGATGTCACTTAAGCGTCTTGTTAAAAAACACGAATCATGATTTTTATATTGTTAAGTGCTATGTTTTTGTTTAGTCACAAACAGTAAAATAGGGTTTTTGGTTCATATCTTTCCCCCCAATTTATGATGAAATAATTAGTCAAAATTACCAGTACTGCTTTTTGTTCCATAGATCAGTAGGTTTCTTGTGGTTTAATAGATACTAATAGGATTACTGCAATAGATATATTGCCTTTCTGCCGTCGCTTATGCATTGAAGTTTTGATTGTTTCTTTTTCCATTCTTTTCCTAGTTAGTTTCACTAATAATGCTCCGTTTTAATTGTGATTCACAGTAAAGAAAATTTTACACACCGATACATATATATATAGGTTTTCTAGAATTTGAACTCCAAACTTCACATAAGTAAATTGTTGCTTCCTAATGCTAAGAATGGAGACAAAAAGATGATTCCTACACGAGTTGCCTCTAATATAGATTGTCAAGAAATTCCTGGATATTGATTGTCAAGAAATTCCAGAGAATATTGATTATAGGTTCTTACAATGGCCAACTAAGAAGTTACATTTACATGCTTATGATTTTGCCATTTTTCTTCATTAACAAGATACGTCAAAGTATGTATATCTATATATAGATGCTCACTCACACAGCCACACACATCCATGCAGTGGCTCCTATTTGATGATTCTACATCTTTTCAGTTAACATATTTCAGTTGAACTATATGGGCTAGAGTGACCTTCTATCTTTCAGAGTTATAATAACATTACTATATTAGTATTATCATACATATTTTTTTGCTACATTAATCTTGTAATATATTTCTTTTTACTTGTGCTAAACAATTGAGTTATTTAGGGAACCGTGGATATGTTAATTTTTATCATCATTTTATGTTTCCAATATTTCAATAGTTGAAAAATTAGTTATAATTTTGAAAAAAAATAAAATTGTATTTGGATGTTTTGTTTGAAAATAATGAGTACAGATTATGGTAGGTATATCATTGTAATTTTTTTTAGCCTAAAAAGATTTTTTTAAGATAAATGCATATTTTAATAGTTTTGAAATCATACTGAGTACTTTATATTAAAATCAATTTGAATCGATTGATGTGATAATAGGATAGTATGGTAGATTTAGGAGAAATTAAAACTGAAAATAAATGGTATTTTCAATAAGAATATGTGTAAATTGGTTATTTTCAATTTCAAATACTGTCGAAAATGAAATTGACCTCTGAAAACATAAACATATGTAATGTAAGCATTTTTGGGGTGCATCGCCTCTATTTTAGTGTAGACGAACCATGAAAATTATGGTTTCACTTAAATGTTCTACCCTATTAGTCAAATTAGCATCTCAATAACATGGCATAGAATTCATTCTTCTAATATCTTTTGTAAATTCATTTTCATATGTGACTAGTTGAACTTGACTGCAAGTCAAAGAATAATGGCATGCTGGTACAGAAAAATAATACTAATAGATAGATAAATAAATAAATTATTGAGTTTTTATTTATATTTGGACAATATTATCAATCACTGGCACCTATAGTGCCTGATGAATTATGAGACAAAGACAAACATAAAAACAAAATATAAGAAGTTTCTTTTCTAGTAAATTATGGAGATAGGTTTGTGTATATAATTATTTCTCACATATGCTTATGATTTTACTAGTCTCAGCACTTATAGCATGTTGAATTACATTCCTTTGAAAGCCTCAATTGTTGCAAGAACAACCTTAAAGACAAAAGAAATTAGACTTGCTATGTCCATGCTCTCTCGACAAGTTATGACACCTCAGTTTTGGAGCATATTTTGTTTATGATTATATGGTGGCAACTTCTTCTATTGCAGTGAATCTTATAATGTCTATTTTTCTAGAAAGTTTTATATGTCATTTTAGAGTTTATATGGCCGGCTTTCCATGAAATGAAACAAAAGAGTATCTCAATGCATGATTTGCGATTTATCCATGATGTAGCAAATAACTAGGAAATAACAATGCATTGTGAAATATGGTCTTAACATCATCTCTCATGCCATTCTTCTTTCTCTATTTCTTTCCCATTTGTGTTATGATGTATTATTGATGCGATTAGTACTTCTATTAAATATATTTCATATTTATATGAAATGAACAAATTACTAATATTATTTTTCAAGATCTACACTTTGCTTACTCGAAGTAATTTTGGAGAAAGTTTCAGAAACTAAAGGCAAATATTTGATTATAAAAAATCTGAAATATAAGTTTTCTAGTTAAGAATTTATACTGAGAGCAAGGTAGGTGAAAATAACCAAGCTTCTTGCAGACAACCATAAAAGTTTTGAAGGCTCACAATTTTACCGATGGACTGACTTCACCTATGCATTTTGATCATCACTTTTGTCGTATACCTACATTCTTGAACTTTACTTTTTTGCTATATGTATTGGTAGATGCTTGCCGTCTAATTTTCCCTTGTCCTATTCCCATTATTTAGTTAGATTTATATTTTATTACTATTGAGTTTGTCATTAGTGTCTTCAAGGAAATTTTTAATTTCTTGTTTTGTGGTTTATAGTAGACATATTGAAGAATGTCAAGTTCAAACAACGAAGGATGTGAAATAGTACCTTATGAGGAAGCATATATTTCTTCTCATAGCCTGGAGAATTCTATTACGCAAGAGAATAAGTCTGCTATATCTTCAATGAAGGGCAACATAATGGATGCGAGAGATATACTGCAACTAGTTTTTAAAATTGAGCAAGAAGCAGATATTTTCTATTTTAATTTTGGGAGAGATTTAGGCTTCGATGTTCGTAGGTATAGTAAGAAAACTGACAAATATGGTGTTGTAAAAAATCGAGAGTGGATTTGTTCATTTGCTGGATTCCATCAATCTCTAAATGATAGTTATGTTTGTACGAGACGTGCAACTTCTGATCTTTGATGTGGATGTAAGGCTAGCTTCTGAGTATTGCATGATAGAGTCAATGGCCTTTATAAAGTAACTAAGTTTATTCCAAATCATAATCATCCACTTGCGACTGTTGAGACAACTTTCTTTCTGAAATGCAACAGGTACTTCTAGTTGTTACTTAAACTAAATTTCATATTTGATGGTTTTTCATTTGTATTATGAAATAACTAAAGACGAAACATTATTTTTGTACTAGATATATTAAAGTCATTTACTTTGACTTATTTTACAATGTTTTCATCATATAGTAATTAATATATAATTATAGACCCTAAAACATTCTCACTTGAATATTTAGGTACATATCAACCCTGCAAAAAGCACTATTGAGTGGGTTAACAACGTCCGGAATGAGGGCCTGCAAAGCTATGAATTATTTAGAGCACATCGAAAGCGGTCCTGGAAAGCTACTATTCAAAAGAAAGGATGGATATAATTTTCTTTACAAGCAAAAAATAGAGAATACTCGAGATGGGGATGTTAAAATTGCAATTGCTTTGTTGAAGGACTTGTAAATCTATGAAAAAGACATGATATTTGACCCTACGTTAGATGATGAAAATGTACAAACTAGGTTATTTTGGATAGATGGGATGTCTTATGCCCAATTCAAGGTCTTTGGAGAAGTGCTTCATTTTGATAGCACATATAAAACCATTGTATATTGATTTCCACTTGTGATACTCATCAGTGTCGACAATCTTTTTAAAACATGTATCTTTGGGGCAGTAATATTATACAGTAAGATAGTTGAGTCATATGGTTGGCTGCTACAAAAGTTTAAACAAGCAATTGTAGCTGCACCTTTATGTGTTCTAACTGAATATGATGCACAATGCATGTAGCAATCAAGGCTGAGTATCCTGAAGCAAAACACAAGATTTGTTGTTGGCACTTAGAGCGCAATACACTCTGTAATGTTGGAAAGCATGGCTTTCTTGCAGATTTTGGTGACCTTATCACCACAAATTATAATGTTGAGGATTTTGAAGTTGCTTGGAAAAACTTAATTCAAAAGCATAATATCGCAGATCGTCATTAGGTTTTGGATGTTTACAAGGAGAAAGAGTCTTGGAGCAAAGCTCATTGCCATGGATATTTCATGGCCATGATGACGAGTACTCAGCGAACAGAGTTAATAAATTTTTATTTGAAGCTAGATGTGAATCCTGAGTTGAATTTATGTGACTTTCTAAAGCATTTCCACATTTGCCTTGGGAAAATGAGAGCATCATTCTTGGAAAACTAGATAGCAACAGAGAGGTATATACCTTCCTTGAAATCTAAAGTGCTAAGAAGCCTCGAGACTTATGTAGTAACAATAGACACAAGGACGATTTTTGATAAAGTACAAGATGAAATAGTTGCTGAGCAAGAACTTGTATTGTAAGAGGTTGTTAATGAAGATGATATAATTTTCAGCTTCAAATTTGTTCCTTACAACAATCCTATGGTGAATACTTATGTTTTAATTATCGATTGGCCTGGAGGGATTTTTTTAATGTTAGTGCCTAATGCTAGAATCAGATGGAATCCCATGTTGGCATATTATTTCTGCTCTAAAATACTTGCAACAAACTGAAATCCCTAGCCCAATCATCAAATATAGATAGATAGTGAAAAATGGTGTAAAATTGAGAAATAAATTCCATTCTCCCTTTCTTTTTGAGGATTCCCAATGCCGAAGATATGTACAACCGCATAAAGAGTGTGCCAACCTTTGTTTACTGTCATCTCAAATAGAAGAAACAACAGTGAACACAATAATATATTGCATGCACTTGTGGAGTCAGTACATCCTAATAAAATGAATAGTTGTCTAGCTAGTAAGAATGAACAGATAAAACATGAGGATGGTAATGGTAGTAGAAAATCTAGAGATTCTTCTTTGACTCCCAACATATGTGATCTAAAGAGAAAACGATCTAGATGGGCTACACATGAAAAGAATCAACATTGTGGCCGTCGTGGGTATAAATAAATTATTATTTATTAATATAATTAATTTCACTATTTTATCTTATAATGATTCTCCATTTTTGTAGGCAACTTAGACACAACATCGGTACATGCAGGGAAAATCCTGATATAGTGAAGAAGACTTGTGGTGAAAAAGTAGAGAAAAAAATCGATAAGTTTCCCATGCGCGCACGAAAAAGGAATTGGCGTGGGGAATTGCCATTGCCACCAACATTGGAGAGTGAACGTCCTCTTGGATCCACTGTTGATGAAAACCATAAAGATGACATATGTTGCTATTTATGTGAGATGGTTTTTGTTTAATCTATAATAAGTTACTGTTATCTTTCTTTTAATTGTTTAGTCCTACAAATTTACATGGTAAATAGCTATTTCCCACTATTGGTATCAGTTTTAGTTAGAATTTATTAAAATATTTCCCTACTTAGAAATTAACGAATAGCTCATGTTTGTTTTCTTCTCCTTTAGGGAATTGAGAAATTCAAGATAGCTGCTCAAAAAGTCTAAGGGAGATTACTTTGTGGATAGTTATATGGTTAGCTAGTTTTGTTGTCTATTAGCTTTATCTTTTCATAAAACATGTGGTGTTTGACGTTTTTGTATATAATGGAAACAAAGACACCAAGAAGGGTTTTTGAGCATCATATTTTTTTGAAAAATGAGGTTGTGTAATGATCTAATTACTCTTATCTTTTGCAAAGGCTGTTTTAGTGGTATCATGATCACTTCACATTCACCGTTTAGATTGCAGGAGTCTGACACTTGGCTGGTTATAGTGTTTCTTGCAAGTGAATATGTTTTCCCCCTTTTATGTTTTGTCTCCTTAGTCATTTCTGATAACCAATTGAAGCTAAAATGTATATGGTGTTGTCATTAACATTTTCATATATTTACAATATGTAGGATATATTTTTCTTTTTGAATGGGATGAACAAATGTTAGTAAAGCACTTTATGGTTCACTTACCAATGTGTATGGTTTTCTGCCTTAAAATGGTCCTTTACATATATCATGCAGGATATAGACATATTGAGAAGCATAATTGTTCTTTGAATTTATTTGATAGTGGATTGTTGTAGTACAGTTAGTGGGTTAGTGAAAAAATAATTGAACAACTAACATAGGTAATGGCCGGTGACAGATTATGTGGGATTTTTCTGAAAGTTCTAACTTATCCATTGGCATTAAGGAAGTCATAAATGGAGAGCTTTAAGTTCAAGAAAGCACTTAGTCATTCTTGGTATGAATTTAATCTTCCTTCTTATTTCTTTCAAGTAGTTTTGGTTCTTGTTTCTTAGCAAGGAAAATGTTATCCTCAATTCAATGATAGTATTTTTTGCGTTATTTACTTATTCTTTCTTTCCCTTACCAAAATTTAAGATCCAAGCATAGCATTAGTTGTAGCCAGAAACTTCACCTCGGGCCTAATGTTTTTCTGCATGGAACTTTGTTATTCTCGTATGATTTTTAGTTTTTTTGGGTCCTTATTACCTTTTCTATTTTTGCTTGGGTTTATGTTGAGAAAGAGATTTCAGTCAGAGAATTTGTGGCTATTGTTGCAGCCGAGGATGGTGAGTGATACTCAATTTGCCCGAAAAATTAAGGATAAAGTGGATGTCCGCAGTGCGGCAAAAAAATTAATTAATGGAAAAGATTCGTCGAAGTGTAGTCCCGAAAAAACTGCTATCTCAAGTGTAAGAAGCTCAACTGGGGAATCATCATTATCCAGACAAACAAACCCAAGCCTTCAAAGTATATGGAAGTCTAAGCATCTTGAAATTGGGACAATACTTTCAACTCGTTCTTTGAAGAGGAAATATGAAACACTTAAGAAACATAATTTATCAAGCTCTTTGAGGAGGACTGACAAGCATAAGGAAAACCTCTCATCAAGTTCTTCTGGTTCTAGGCAATATGCAAAAGAACTTAGTTTGCCATAGTCAACAATGAAGCAAGTGCTAAACAAGAACAAGAAGAACCTAGCACATGTGACAATAGAATCTGAACTTCACTTGGAATTAATTGGTATGAAGAGAAAAAAAATGACTGGTCGCACTTTGAAGTCTCTATTTAAAAGTCAGTACATCAAGGAAATTGAACCAGGCACATAAATCTCTATGGTATATGCTAGCCTGCTTCCTTCGCTCTTGCAGACCACTTCAAAATAGAGAGGGTTCTTCATACTAGTCGGCTAGGTAATACCCGATACAGAAAATTGATGAAAGAACTTTTGGGGTAGAAATCTATTGAAAAAAGATGGAAATAAATTGACAAGAAGATTTTGAAGGTAAATAAAGACTAAAGAAAGAGGATAGATGGAGATTACAAAAAAATGAATTTTAGTTATAAGTATATGAGGGAGAAAAGATGTATGGTTACTAATGATAGAGGAAAATAAGAAAGAATAGTTACTTTGACACTTGTCAGCTTTTAGATGTGGTAATATTGACAGACCAAATAACCATGCCAAAACAAAATTAGGACTATTTGTCCCTCTTCAGTCTTATCATACTATGGATATATTGCCTTTATGTTTTAGAGTTTCAATTTTTAGTTTTCGCCCAAGGACTTGTGGTTTCAACTTATGATAAACGACCAACAATATGATTGGCATGCTTGATGACATATGTGATATTTCTGTATAAAGTGATCCATCCTAATATAGATGCTTCTGATATGTAGTCGCATTCAATTGGACATTTATTTTGCTAATTATGCAATCTTGTATAGCTTTTGTTTCTCTCTCTATCTATCTCTCTGTTGTGTGTGTGGATGGGTTGAGGGGGAGGGGGAGGATGAGGAATTATACATCAAGTAAATGGGAAAACTTTGTAGAACACTATGCCTATTACTTTATTTGAAAAATGAATTCTGTCCTTTTGCTGTTATATTTTCCTTATGTGTATGTCTGGTACACTATTTATCTCACAAACCATCTCTTTCTGAGCTCAATGACCAGCATTTCACCAGCTTGGACAGCCATCGGCAACTTAAATGAGGGATGATGGTGGCAGCAAAGTGATAGGCAGTGAGGTTGGGGAAGCTAGCATCTTATTGTAAGGTCAAGTTCCCTACGTTGATAGTCCAAGGTTATGAAATGGCAATTGTTTACTGCTCTCCCTCCTGCTGTTTTGTGTATAAAGTAAAAAAAAAAAGTTGGGAATACAAGTTGGGGAATTAGATTTCTCCCAGTATAAAACATTAGATTATAGATAAAGGATCATAGTATGAAGAATCTTTCTTTTGTTTCTTGAGATTCTAGTTGCATTTTTATTCAGCCACAATGCAATACGAGACTTATTCAGACTTTCCTACTCCATTTCTTTTTATCTGTTAAAAAAGAAACATGCATTTCATGTTTATTTCATATTGGTATTCCACATTATTTCAAATACATCTGCCTAAGTCATGTGTATGACTCAATGCAAACTAGTCATGTCATTGCAAGTGCTCTTAATGTGGCACAGACATCACACTCTTACGGAGATTTCATGCTTCTTGCAAAAGCAGTCGAAGCAAAGCAGGTTTGAGATTAGTTTTCTTAGCTACCAGTGAAATTTATTGAATTTCTAATGATGGATAAAACTTTATGTATAAGTATCATTTCTTTTATTTCTTCCTCCTTGTCCTCTCATTTATTATATAAGTTGAGGAAAGGAAAATAGCACCGTTATTGTTTCATGCCTACTAGCTGGCAATTGATCATGTGTAGGTGTTCTAGTGTTAGTCTGTTGTTCCCATGGGCAAATATTTGTTTCAATCCCTTACCGAAATTGAAAGCACTTTACTGCAAAATTTCAAATTGGCCATGAAATATATTTAATTACGAAGCCTATGTTTATAACTTTAATGAAAATCATGTTACAATTGTCCTATTTCTTTGTTTCTTGTTGCAATCTTTACCTGGCCATAAGTATTATTATTATCAATTACTGGACATGCTTTGAGAGAGAACAAAAGTATAATAGTGGTGCTGAAAGAGTCTACTATAAGTCTTCTATGTGTTTGACTTGAGAGCGCAAAGTTGGGTTAGTTTGATTTCTACTACAGTAATCTTGGAGGCCAGCAGTTTTATTAGATTTAGTTTGAGCCTATGATGTATTGTTTTTGTACATGAAACTGTAACTTTTCATTTTATTTAATTTTTGTTCCATTGGTTTTGTGAAATCCCAATAGAGCTACCTTGGAAGTATTAATCAAGGAATTATCTTTTTCCATTGCTTATTTGGATATTATATTGTGCACTTATAGCATATAAAATTTATTCTTTTATCAAGAAAAACCGTGGCTTTATATGGTAGAAATGGCCTGGGTACAATCATTGAGTTAGACTTGCTTCATCAAAGCTCTGCAGAAAATTAGAATTAGTTTAATTTGTCTTTTGTTTGTTATTAAAGTTTTGTTTTATGAAATGTGTGTGGATATCCATGTCTGTTTACAATTATCATCCCATAAACAATGCTTCCAACATTCAATGCATAGAAGTAAGGGTGCTCGATACTAATCTGCTGTTCAGATGCATGTAAACTAGTTTGTTGACATAGTTGCATAGATCTTCCCGAATAAACTTTGTTCACTTTTTTTCATGGGTTGTTTAGCATTCTCTCAAAAGGTCTCCACTACTCTATATTTAAGGCACAAATATTGCAACTTCTACCCATGCTAAGGTTATGAAGTTCAAACAGTTTTCAGATGTATCTAGCAATAAGAAACGAAGTCGTACTTCTAAAAACTACTTACTCTGCTTGTTACATATTCACGAAGTTAAAATTTGCTTGTCTTTTTAACAAAACTCATTCTTGATCATTCCAAACTTCTTTTTCCAAGTCATGCATTCCTTATTTTGTTGTCAGACTTAGATGCCTTTTGAAAGTGGAATTCTTTCTTGGATACATTTGAGAAATTTCATTACTTAAACTAGTTTGAAACTGAAAATATTGACACCAATATCAGGCCCCCTCTCTTAACTGTGATTTAATGGTAAACAAGTATGAGGTCATCAAAAGAAAATTCACAATTACCAAGGCCCTACTTTGTAAGGAAGATAGGTCATCATTTGATGGCCTACGTCAACAGGTGCTGGAAAAGCGATGTCAAATTTGAATTATCTTGATATTTTATGGTGTATCTCTTAATTGCAATGTTTTCTTTGTTTACGTAGATACACAAGCTAGAAATAGAGAAAAAAAGATAGAAGATGATGCTTCTTTATGTATCTGGCTCCAAGAATAGCTTAAGGTCTCTCCAGAATACAAGAAGGTATCTTTTTTTTCTTTTTCTTCTTTTTTTCTTTTTCTTTCTTGTTATGCTATGCATTAACATATAGAAAGCTAGTAGGGATGCACTGAATGCAAGTTCTATTATAGTACGAATATAATATGCATAACATGTTTACTAGTTATACCATATGCAATTGCCTAAATATTGAGATGTTCTTCGAACTAATCATAGACTTTATTGAGATAGGTTAAAATCTCCTTCTCCAAACCTTATACGAGATTTTCATCTCATATAGCTCCCGCAAAAAGACCCCAGATAAAACAATAATTGGATATGTAATACAATGTTTGAAACTTCTTAATCCCAAACTGAACTTCTCTAAGTGTATGAAAGAAGAAAAAAATCCCAAAAACTTTTCTTTAGTCTGGTTCTTAGCTTCTAGAATGATGTTTTTTGATGTGTTCTCACCTTAAAGACGCTAGAGATTGGTGCTTTTATGGATATGAAAGCAAAATCTAGCAACTTTGTGGAGAATACAGATGCCGACTATTGTGATATATCATTTGAAGAATACAGAAACAAAATTTTTGTATATCATGTTTTTGCAGTACAATAGTCATAGGGACTAACTGTGTTTTGATCTAAATTGGGCAGTAGTTTTTCCTTTTACCAGGGTTTGAAAATAATTGGTTCTTATAGTTTGGATATATTTCATAAATGAATAGATCTTATATTTGCATTCAAAGATTCAGCTTAAAGGGTAAATAATTTAACAGAAAGGCTACAAGCTATCTTTTTGCCTCTTTTTGGTATTCTGAGTCTTGTTGGGTTTTCACACAAGCTATCTTTCTTGTGTATGTGTGTGTAAACTTTGAAAAGAATTATTTAACTACGTTATTTAACTTTGTGTTTTGTATTACTACCATATGAGACAATGTTGTATTGATATTTATACTCTTTTAAAAGGTGAAGAAAAGTTAGACATATGATATATGATTGACATTTATCTGTATAATAGAATACATGATTGTAGTGGCTAAAATAAATTTGAACAAAATATTCAAACTAATATATAAGAGATAGAATATTGTCGGTCTTATAAACTAATGCAAAATAATTTTATATTATAGCCCTTTTTTAAAAAAAGTACCTAATTTGAGAAGCTTTTTAGAAAACCTAAGGACCATATAGATTCCAAGAGGTCCTAAATGAGAGCTCTTTGAGTCTAAGCCCTACCGTACATAAGGAAGAAGACCAGTAAATATTAAAGTACAATTGTATAGATAGGAAATTCATAGAAAAGTTCCAACACAACTAGGGTCTCTACCTTTGTATGGGAAATTCTTCAAAATCGTATAGACATGATTTGTAAGAATAAAAGAAAAATGATTAGGATACAAGCCAAGCATTACACTGGTAGCAGGCAGTAAAAAACTTATAGAGTCCATAGCTCTTTTCATGTGGAGTGGAGTACCTGATTTTACTTCTTTTCTATGATCCATCCATCCTAAATATACTCCTACGAAATTGTTGAACTCCACAGATGTGATTTTTCCATTAGTCGATCTTCACAGAAGAATATATCTTGTGGACAAACCAGAAGCAAGCAGAGAAGCCAATTGTTCCCATCAACACAAAGCAAGTGTATGATGCAATGACCATATAACCAAAGTACAAAATGCCTCAAACCAACTTAGTTATTTCCAACTTGGTGAAGAAGTACAAAGCTGAGTACAGGAAAAGGAATAAAGTAGAGGAACTCACCGTCAGATACACTCCCCACCACCAATGATAGTCTTCACTGCACAACTTGAAATAAAAGAAAACAACTGTTATCTCTGTAGATGTGACTATCAAGATCAGAAAAAACTATGAAGAGGAAGCTATAGATGTAAAGAACTAGTTCAGAGAGATGGAAGTCAAGATGAAGAACAATTCGATGAAAACGACCGTAAATGGAATAATGCCATTGATAAGTGTGGAGAATATTGGTTTCATGTACCAGGCCTGTTCAAGTACCTGTCTCGAACTCTTATTGGTCTTCATGGGATCTTCAATGGTAGGCTTTTTGAAACCCAAATAACTACCAACAAATACCAACAGTACTGATATTCCAAACTATAAGCACACAAGAGCAAACATTGATCCGAATGGAACAACTCTAGATGATTTTTATCCCTAGATGAGAGCATTCACCACAAAAAAGATTGCAAATAGAAAACCAGGAAACATGAAGGCAGTTTTGAAGGTATTATTCTTCCACTCAGTGCCCTTGAACATTTTGTAGAGGCGAGCAGATAAGTAACCAGCAAACAATCCCATAAAAACTCACAACATGAACCATGGCAGTCAGGAGCCCACCATGGTTGGAAGGAGAGAGGAAACCCACACAAGGGCCTATCACAAATAACAGATAGTTAGAAAATGTGCCAGATTAGCAGACCCTCACCTCCGTGCTCTCAGACACAGCAACCGTAATCAGCAGTCTACTGGTCTGTAGGACCTACTCCTTCATCACCTAACCAAAGGAATAAGTTCACAATCAAATCTTTATTTATCCTCGATAACCTTCAATAATTACAATCTTACTATTAATAGTTCTAAAATCGAGAGTTATTCTCTAATAACAACACAGTACTAACAGAAGGCATAATTCAGTCCTTATTTATATAATTAACGTCGTATCATATCCTAAATCAACAATAATAGGCCAATTATCTTAATAACCCAATTATTGCTATTTAGGTCCCAAATTCATAAAATTGGGGTTTTTTCTTCCAATTAACTCAATAATTCCCAACATTTCATAAAATAGTACAATCCAGGTTGACCAAATTCATACTGGCACATGTATATACCAACTCTTAGTCCATAACATCTCAAATTACCCAATTACCAATTCTCGAGTTCCAACTTCATAAAATCATAGTTTAATCACTTGATTAACCCGATTAATCCAAACTTATCATTTAATAATACAAAATCCGAATCTACTATGCCATGTCATAATCCATGCGTGGGAATATATATACGAAATCATATCTCAAATCCTTATTCTTGGCATATTACAAAGTCCAATGGAAATAACGGTACATTGTATGTAAACATACATGTATATATATAAACATATATAATCTAACTCCCTTTTTACCCACAAATTTGCTTAATCGGACCTCAAAACCACCAACCAAGATCACCATCACGATCCTCACAATGAGCTGAAGCTTTTGCTCGAAAGTTGCAGGAGCACCACCTTGCACAGTCGCCAAAAAAGCTCAACAATACTATCAAAATGCTCTTTTCAGCTCAACTAAGTAAACCCCCAAGTCAATTGTGCCAAACACCACCAAATTGAGCTTCAATTTCAGCCTCAACCACCAAGCACCACTAGGGTGGTCCACAGTGGTCTTTTCAGAATCTGGAAGCACTGTTGTGATCCTTGAGCTAAGCCCATCAAAACGGTATTGGGGTCTACCGCAAAAAGTAACCAGAACGAAAAACCCGCTATGCTCTGCCGTGGCTGGATTTTCAGCCTCAATTTCCAACCATTTCGCCTATCAAATTGGGAATAAATGGGTATATTTGTTTTCTACGCGATGAAAGGAAGAGAATGGTATATAATTTGGGTGTTTTCATCGTTGGAGTGAGAGAATCGGTGCATGGAGAAGAAAAATGGGGAGGAAGGAGCTGACCAAGATATTTAAATCAATTTTTTTGGAAATTGCAGTTTCACCCCTAAAATTTTCCTATGGCATTCTGTTAGATCCTCCAAGGTTTCCAAACCTTTCCTTTTGGCCCCAAACTTAGTTAGTGGCCTATTTTGGCCCATTTGACCAAGAAATCATTCCATGCAAACCCCTAAGCCTTTTTAAAATGATCCAATCAAGTTTCTAAAAAATGCAAATTTACCACAAAACTTTCAAAATTCTTGCAATAAGTCTTTTCATTTTATTTATTTTTTGGACCTTAAAATTCAATCAATCAACATCTTAATTTCTAAATCCTTATTTTCCCAAAATACCGAATTTCAGGGGTGTTACACACTCTCATTAGAGTACTATCCGACCCATAGTAAATAAATAAATTCGATCAGTCGATCTACATTCTCTCTTCATTACATTCTGCCAGAATTGCTCCTTGAAGTCCTGATGCATTTTCATGCCTCTCGAATAGATCATGTATCTTAACTTGTGCGCCTCAGTAGTGAACTTTCTTCCATTTATTCTGGCACACATATTTACTTATGGAACAGAAGGACATCATGATTTTTGGTATTGAACTCAGATCTCCAAAAAGTTCTAATCTTTCCTTAAGGCTTATTGCATTTCATCCTATGATTCGGATTGCACTTATTTCTGCAATCTTGTTCGCTATATTAATTTTAACTCAACACCCATTCTTAGACTTTTTGATACTTCTATTTTCCATAAGTGAGACATTCTGGCCTTTCAGCTCGAGGCATGGCCACTAAATTCACATTTCAGGTGATAGGTGATGGAGAAGTCGCAATCTTCTAGGATTTGCATCCATCAGCGTTGTCTCCTATTCAAATTCTCTTTCTGGTCAAATGGTTGACCTTTCTAAGTTAATTTAGTCCATGTGTTAGCTAATTAGAAATTTTTTTTACCATCTTCGTTAATAGCCGACAAGATACAGAAAACTACAAGCTTCTATTACGTTTTCTAGTCTCTTCCCATTGACTATTGTCTCTATCTTACAGGGATCAACCTCTACCCCATCTTGGGATATTATGTGGCCAAGAAAAGCCACCTTCTGTATCCAGTATTTGCACTTACAAGCTTTGCATACAACTGATGCTCTCTCTCTAGGATTCGAGAATCATGTGTAAGTCCTTATGTCGTCTTTTCTGGCCTTCGGCTGATGGTACCTTGTTTCTTCCAACATTCAATCTACTCTTTCTCTATATTCTCCATTAATCTGTCTAGCATATAACTCCTTTCCCTAAGTACTGAATTTAAATAACTTGACTCTATTTTTCTATCCTTTAAATGCCCATTCCTATCATGCAGCTTTTCCTCAAAACCTTGGCACCATCTTAGAAAGCTTTACTTCCTTTAGGACCTTATTCTCGTTCTTCAAATCTTTCATACTGTCCTCAAATGTAATATTACATGTGATGATTCCTTTCTTATATCTCCACATAACCAAATTTTCCTGCCCCAAAATCCACATTCTAAGCATATCCCTACATAGCTTAAGTATCCCTTAACTCAAGTGTTTACATTCTAAATGATTTTCAATTCAAGCTCAATCTTAAGTAGGTCCATAAACTCTAACTACTCTAAACTTCCAAGAATAAAAGGAATAGAAGGATTAGATAGGGGAATACAAAACTCAATGATACATAAGTCTAAGCCCGTCAAAATAGCACCGGGGTCCACTACAAAAAGTCATCGAAATGGCGGACCCACCAAGCTCTACCGTGGCCGGATTTTTGGTCTAAATTTTTGGTCATTTCACCGATCAAACTAGGAATAAATGGGTATATTTTTGTTCTAAACGACGAAAAGAAGAGAATGGTATATAATTTGGGTGTTTTCATCGCCGGAGTGAGTTGCCACTAGGAGGGAGAGAATTGGTGCACGAAGAAGAAAATGGAGAAGAAAAATGGGGAAGAAGGAGTTGACCAAGATATTTAAATCCAATTTTTTGGAAATTGTAGTTTCACCTACAAAATTTCCTCCAGCCTAGTTAGATCCTCCAAGGTTTCCAAACCTTTCCTTTTGGCCCCAAACTTAGTTAGTGGTCTAATTTGGCCCCTTTGACCAAGAAATCTTTCCATGCAAACCCCCAAGACTTTTTAAAATGATCCAGTCAAGTTTTTGAAAATTGCAAATTTACCATAAAACTTTCAAAGTTCTTGCAAGCAAGTCCTTTTCATTTTATTAGTTTTTGGAGCCTTAAAATCCAATCAATCAATATCTTAATTTCTAAATCTTTATTTTCCCAAAATACTGAATTTCATGGGTGTTACATGTTTTGTGATCCAATGGCCTAACCTGAAAAATGAAAACCCAAAAAAATTAAAAAATTTCCAAAGTCATATATGTGAAGCTATTCAGCATATGGGTTGATAAATTATGCACACTAAAGTATAATGATAGGACATTTCTCCACAAACAGTTGATTGATTAAATAGGTACATGACTACAAAATATATTATCAAAATGAACATTTCTACCATAAACAAAATCAGTACCACTCAAAACACATGATGAATTGAAAATCAATTTAGATCAAATTTCATTTAACTATCAAAAAGAAATTAATAAATATAATATGTAGCTTATTAAATATTTATTTGAATAATAGAGATATACTGATAATATATGGTTACCATTCAATTGGTTTTTGTGTGTGACCTAATAGATTTTACCATTCATTGGACATGGGCTCACAACTCTTTATGACTTTTGAATATCATATATTCATTTTAGTTTAAACTCCTTTAAACTAAATCGACTCAATTCAATTAATGGAGATTAATTGAAGAGTACATAATCTTCATGGTCGATGTCCAACCTCAAGCCTATGGAGCCCAACTAATTAGCTGAAATGAATGCTTTTAGAGAACTATTGTAACTCTATGCTTGCCATGCAAATGCGGTCCTTTCATCTCTTACTCCCAAAAGAGGCTTAGGGCAAAATATTGCCGGCTCCCTAATAGCCTCAATACTATGTCTCTATTCCCAATGTTTGACTCCACTATATGACCTCATCTTCGGAAAAATCCTCTTCCAAATTTTCATAGCACCTTGCATAAGAATTTCTTAGAATCGATCATTGTAGAATATGTATCACTCACCCTTCACAATGACGAGAGTCGAAATCCATCTTGGATCTCACGAACCTCTATGTTTAGTAGCTTGTGCCCAACCTCTACCCGATAGCCCACTAGGTGACCAAAGAAGAGTCAAAGCACAAGGACTAAACACAAAGTTACCATGGATCCTTAGGTTAGAGGACTAATTATATGCACTAGCGTAAGCTAGAGAACTTGCCAATACCAACTTACCACACTGGTTATCTAGTGAATTCTCCAGGCAGGCCTTCAGTACCTTGTTCTCTAACAAGCAACCACTAATATGCATCCATGTCTCATATGGGATTGCTCATGGAATAGAGCAACATCCAACTCTTGGATTTATGCATCGTTAGTGCAAGTTTATCCAGATCTTAGATGCCGTGTCTTTTAAGATCCTATGACTTAAAAGATTTAAGAGCACAACCACGTAAGACTTATTCTATGATCACCACCTCGTGAACTGACAAGTCCCATAGTCTTATGTGATCTAAGGGCCTCATCCAAATGCTAGTGAAGTGATAAAGTATAAGATAAAGATGGCCATATAAGTATATCATTCAATCAAGATTGTATTACAAGGAAATAGTTTTAGAAAGCCAATCTAATTGCTTGCTAGGCACTATTCCAACAATCTCCCATTTGTCCTAAAGCCAATGCTACGTGGCCTTGAAACCTATATTCTCAAGATTTTCCTCAAAGACCTTTTGCAATAGGGGTTTAGTCAGTGGATTTGCTATATTCTCTTTCAAGGTAACTTTCTCCACTCGGATGTCACCTCTATCAATGATCTTTTGGATCAAATGATATCGCCTCAAAGTATGCTTGGATCACTGATGAGATCTTGGCTCTTTAGCTTGCGCTACCACGCCATTATTGTCACAGAAGACAACTACTAGCTCAGTAATGCTAGGCACTACATTCAACTCTTGAATGAAATTTTTTATCCAAACACCTTCCTTTGCAGCTTCTAAAACCGCAATATATGTTGCCTCCATGGTAGAGTCGGCCATGGTGTCTTGCTTGGAACTCTTCCAGCTCACTACGCCGCCATTGAGGCAAAATATGAATCTAAAAGTGGATTTTAGGTCATCTACATTAGATTGGAAACTTGAATCTAAAAATCCCTCGAGTTTCAATTCTCTATTACTGTATACCGAAAATAAGTCCTTAGTCCTTCTCAAGTACTTAAGGATTGCTTTAACGGCTATCTAGTGACTCTCACCGGGATTGGATTGGAAACGGATGTAACACTTAGAGCGTGTGGCACATTCGGTCTCGTACATTGAACTGCATACATTATACTCCCAATAGCGGAGACATAATGTATGTGGGACATCCTTTGTCTCTCGTCTTCAGTCTTAGGGGCCATAGACTTAGAAAGACGAATGCTATATCTCATGGGAAGGAATCCCTTCTTGGATTCTTCTATACTTTACCTCTTTAGTATTTTGTCAATGTACGGGGTTTGGGAAAGCCCCAGCATCCTCCTCAATCTATCTCTATAGATACGTATTCCAAATACGTAGAATGCTTCTCCCAAATCCTTCATAGAGAATTGTGTAGATAATCGTGCTTTAGTTCACTCTATCATTCCTACCTCATTCCTAATGAGAAGAATATCATGACATAAAGCATAATAAACTATATACTACTCCCACCAGCCTTCTAGTACACACATGGTTCATACACATTTTTGACAAAGCCAAACAATTTGACTATTTTTTCAAAACGTATGTTCCAACTTTGGGATGCTTGTTTGAGTCCATAAATGGATCTTTAGAGTTTGCCAACCTTTCGCTCATTCCCATTGGATGTAAAACCTTGTGGTTGCTCCATATAAATTTCTTCTTCAATGTCTCTATTGAGAAAAATGATTTTCACATCCATTTGTTATATCTCATAGTCATAATATACGGCTATAGAAAGTAGAATTTGAATGGACTTAGGCATTGCGACTGGTGAAAAGGTTTTCTCAAAATTAATACTGGATCTTTGAGTGTAACTCTTAGCCACTAGCCACGCCTCAAAAGTCGCTAGTTCTCCATCGACTCCTAGCTTTCGCTTATAAATCCACTTGCAACCAATGGGAACTATTCTCTTTGATGGATCTGCCAAAGTCCATACTTTGTTGGAGTACATGGAGTCCATTTTGGATTTTATGGCATCAAGCCAACGTCTCAAGTCTATGTCTAATATGGCTTTCTCATAGGTCTTTGGATCACTATTCGATTGGCCTATGTCATGAAGAAATCGAAACTTTTGGGTTGTTTCTTGATTCAA
Organism: Jacaranda mimosifolia; assembly: GCA_018894105.1. Classification (NCBI taxonomy): domain Eukaryota; kingdom Viridiplantae; phylum Streptophyta; class Magnoliopsida; order Lamiales; family Bignoniaceae; genus Jacaranda; species Jacaranda mimosifolia. Next base: position 19,295,360 of record CM032123.1, read on the forward strand.
TCCGACCTTCTTAGAGGATGTGTATGAGGCTCTCGTTGCTCAATTGTTTCCACTGCTTGTGGGATTTTATGATCATTTTGAACTTGATGCATCAAGCTCGACAACAACACTATTTCTATCTAATAGAAATTGCTTTTTCAAAAAAGTGGTGTTTCTCGAAACAAACATCTTTTGTTTTAAGGGATCATAGAAGTAATAAGCCATAGACTCTCTTGGGTATCCCACAAACCTGCACAAGATGGATCTACTATCCAACTTGTCTCCCATTGTCCGTCTCACGTAGGTGGGAGACCCCCAAACCTTAAGGAATTGGTAAAAAGGTGCTTTGCCATACCATATCTCACGTGGCATTTTTGGCACCGACTTTGAATGTACTATTTTTAGTAGCTTCGCCGCCATCATTAAGGCATATTCCCAAAAGGGTATCGGCACATCAAAAAAGCTCATCATGGAAGGTACCATGTCTAACAAGGTACGGTTTCTTATCTCGGCTACTCCATTATGTTAGGGTATGCCGGGTGGAGTCCATTGAGAGAGAATTCCATTCTCCTTTAGATAATCCAAGAACTCGGTCCTTAAGAATTATCCCACTCGATCCGATCAAAGAGTTTTAATACTAGGCCCCAATGACTTTTCCACTTCATTCCTATACTCTTTGAACTTTTCAAAAGTTTCGGACTAGTACTTCATAAAATACACATGTCCTAACCGACTATAATCATCAATGAAGGTGATGAAGTAGGAATAGCTTTCTCTAACACCAACTCTTAGTGGGCCACAAATCTAAAGGACTTTTAGAGCGCTCCGTTTGTCCCACAAAAGGAGCCTTAGTCATTTTTTCCTTTAAACAAGATTTAGAAATAGAAAGGTCCTCAATGCCACTAATATTTAGTGCTTTGAGAGCTTCTAACTTGTTCATCCTACTTTTAGAAATATACCCAAGTCTAGCATGCCAAAGAATGACATCTTCTTTGTTATCTAATTCTCTCATACTTGATTGGATGTGCATTAGTAAAGGTTGAGAATCAAGTATGTACAATCTGTTAATTAATGTACCTTGAGCAATTCAAAAAGTATTCTTTAATGCCTTCAACATCCCATTCGATATAAAAAAATCATATCCATCATTATCAAGAACGGGAACTAAGATAATGATCTTAATAAGATGGGGTACATAATAAATTAGATCAAGTATAATGCAAGCATTCCCCAAGTCTAACTTGATTGCGCCTTAGACTGTGGCATCAACTATTGCTCCATTTCCTAGGCCGAGGATCATATTCGCTTCATGAAGACTCTTTCTTCTTTCCATCCCCTATAACAAATTACAAAGGTGAGAACCACAAGTGGTATCAAATACCCATGAGGAAGAATTAGTTGTCAAATGCACCTCAATGAAGTACATACCCTTCTCAACGGTTGCAAGGTAAGCTTTGCAGTTCCTTTTCCAATGTTACTTTTCACCATAATGGAAACAATTTGTTTCGATTTTATCCTTATTCCTAACTCTTTTGGAACTTTTCTCGAGTTGCTTTCCTTTAGAGGAAGAACTCTTCTTCCTCTTACCTCCCCTTCTTGGGCCCCTAGGACCTTTTTGAGTTGGAGGGGAATACAAGCATAAGAGGTTTTTCCTTTTTCATCATCGCCTCGGTGGTCACAAGCATGTTCACCAATTTGTTAATCGTAACTTCTTGCTTGGACGTATTAAAGTTCATAATGAATTGGTTGAACGATGGTGGTAATGACTGGAGGATCAAATCCACGTAAAGGTTATTGTCCATGATCACATCAAGTTGTCCAAGCTTCTCGATGAGTCCTATCATCTTTAGCCACGATCATGAACACTTGACCCCTCACTTATCCCTTACCTAAAGAGCTCTTTCGACAACGCAAACCTTTCGTGTCTCGATTGTACGCCATACAACTCTTGTAGGTGTTTGTAGATCTCATAAGCATGCTTCATGTGTTCGTGAGTCTTTTGGAGCTCATTGGTCATGGAGGCCATCATGATGCACCTAACTTGTAGATCATTATCCACAAATTTTGTGAACATTTCATGAACCTCATCGATACTGTCATCACCAATTATGTCCGCAGGACTTTGGTCAAGGATGTATGTCCTCTTTTTAGAGTCAAGAATTATTTTATAGTTTCTCAACCAATCTTAGAAGTTATGGCCAATGAGTTTATTAGTTTCCAAAATGCTTGTGAATGGATTTTTAGCCATTTTGTTTAAAGATTTTGAAAATCTACAAGAGGCGAAAAAATAATATAAGCATGGGATTGAATTTTGATAGAAAATATGTTCATGGTCTTCCAAACATATCTTTCTCCCACTATTTTATCAAATCCTTCATCCCCAAGAAGAATTCAGGAAATCTTATTTCCTAGTGAGAATCAAGATACTAATGACTTGCAAGTGGACCCATGACTCGTGAGATATCCACAAACAATCAAAAGATAAGCAACTTTTGCTAATTCCATCTCATGCAAATCTTGATATATTTTACCTCACTTTCCATGTAGACCCACGACTCATGAGACATCCACATTACTAGGCGTTAAATCGAACCTAACAATCAAACTTTGATTTGAGATAGGCACCATGACATCCCACGACTAGTGTGACAATGCATGGGCATTCTCAAATCGAAGGTGCATCATATGCTAAGTATACGGTCACAGCTTTCCACTATAAGTGTGACACATGACTTGTGAGACATCACAAAAATAATGGTAGCATCATCATGCCACATACTATTGGTAGAAGGCATGGATTAATTAAAACTCTTTAATTTATATCTATTTTGACTTAATATTTGAAAAGCACTTAGACATTCTAAGTTGAGGGTTTTTGCTTGCGAAGATCTCATCATTTTTATCTTCTTATTTAGGTTTTCTATATCCTAACCATGTATCTCATACATCAATAGGATATGGAAAGCATAAATAAGTAAATGCGCCTACCATGCTCCTCGGGTGGGATGACCATGAGCCTAACCAAGTGGTGCATTTAGAGCCATAGGCACACCACCTAGTTGATTTTAAGTGGGTCGATTAAATCTAGCTATTACATGAGTGTATCCCATACATTCATGGGTCTTCAAAAAAGTCCATGCCTCCAATGGTCTTCTTTACTCCATGCAACTTTTACATGAGAACGAAATCCTCACTCCTAGTGATTCTACTCTCATAACATTTACAAGGTAGAAATTAAGAGACATGCAAGCCCTAATTTAATACAAACTTTTTCAACAACTTGGAATAAATAAAATTAATATTAAAGGCTCATGATCATCTCTATTCATTCATCATCCATTCAACAATTAAATGAACAATAAATAAAACTAGAATTAACAATCAATTCCAAGAATTAAATGCTTATCTCATAAATAAATAATTGGCTAAGCATAACATTTATGCAATATGAAGGAGATTAACTTTAATAAGATTCTAAAAACAATAAAAAATGTTAAACATAATTTTTAGAGCTTGCACAACACTTGTGCATCCATTATGTGTGATTAAAATCAGTTTTTAGTCACAAAACAAATCAAAATAAAGCTCAAAACTCACCCAACCCTAAACTAGGTATTGATGCCTGAGGTGTGCGCATGGCTGGGCAGTAACTCTCAGTCACTGCCCTGCCTTGTGCACTGCCTTGGCCGACAGCTTCCCTGTTTTGCGGTCAAAGGCGAGTCAAGCCATTTTTGGCTCAACTTTTGTGCACCAAAAACTCTAGAACATCTTCAAGACATTAAAACACACCTTATGGATATAATTTCATAATTGAAACACCTTTAAAACTGAAATTTCAAGTCCTCAAAGTTGCTTTCAAAAACAAGTTCAAGTGAGAATCAATTTCTCTAAAAATCTCCAACATAACTCCAATCAAATTGGATCCAAAAATGACCAAAACTATTTTGGTCAATCAACAACAAGCTATGTCATCATATAAAATCAACTAATGCTAAATCAACATTCAACATTAGAAGCTATGAATTAAAACATACTAATTATATAAATTAACACTTAAAACACATAATAGCATGTTTTCAATTCATCAATCAAGGAGCCACACAAAATATCATCCAAACACTCCAATCCATCATATGGATCGAGAATTTGGTGATTTTGATCAATCCATCACATGAATCAATCAATCAAAAATTCAAATCATAGCATGAATTAGGCTCCGATACCACTTGATGGCTAGAGTAGTGCTAGGATCCATAAATTAAAAATTCAAAAGCTAAAATTAATTAGGCTACTCAAGCAAATCAAGGATCTAAACATGCTTATGAAATGGATTTAGGTTAAAGATACCTTGATTAGCTAAATTCCAAGGAGAAAGTGAAGAACTCTTCTTTAGTCTAGAATCTGCCAAGCAGTGGCGCAACAGGAACAATGCAACTTTTGCATGAGTGAAGCTTCTCCAAAACTTCTGAAAAACTTCCAGTAGCTCCTCAACTCTGTGATGGATCTACTGTGAAAATTTCAAATCAAAACTCCTTTTGGATCTGTTGGAATAAAATCGCCAAGTGATTGTTCTCGCGGGTGGATCTTCAAAGGCTAAGCAAACCATTTGTTTTGCCTCTATCAATATGATCCACACACCATTGTAACTTCCTACTACTCCTCACTTTTATCTGGAGAAAGATAGGAGAGAGGAGAGAAGGGAGGGAGATGGCCAATTTTTGGGGTTAGAGAGAAGAGAGATGTGAACTTCAACACATGAGTGAACACTTTGAAAATGGAGGGAAAATACTAAGAATCTAATTCTTCACTTGATTTGCAAGTGACCGCGCACCCTCACCTCTATATCTATATATAGTGGGAAAATGGTGTGATGCCAAGTTAGCATCACACCTTCCTCAAGGTGGGGTGGAAGGGGGACCGCCAACATGCTTGCAATGCATGTAAGCTGGCAAATTCAAATCTAATTTGAATTTGTGTACATTTCAAATTAATTAAAAGGTCACACCAAACGAACCTTTCATTTGAATTTTTCCTCCAAAATTTATTCTTCTCATTTATTAAATGAAACACTTTAATTTAATTAATTAATCTTTGACTTAACTCTTAAGTCAGCAAGCTTAACTCTTTAAGCTTAATTTTGTTAACTACTCTTTAAGTTAACTTGACCAATTGATGGTCACATGGAACCAAATAATTAACTCTTAAATTATTAGTCTAATTTAACACCTTAAATTAGTTGATCAATTTAACACTTAAATTAATCAAGCCAAGTGACACTTCAATTTTCGATCACCAAAAAATCAGTCACTATGGAGCGAATTTTCTAACACTTAGAAAGTTCCTCCATGACATAGGAAATGCAATTAGCTTTTGTGTGTGACTCGATAGATTCTACCATTCATTGGACATGGGCTTACAACTCCATGTGACTTTTGAATATCATATATTCATTTTAAACTCCTTTAAACTAAATCGACTCAATTCAATTAATCTTTATTAACTGAATGGTACCCAATCTCGATGGTCGATGTCCAACCTAAAGCCCATGGAGCCCAATTAATTGGAGAAATGAATGCTTTTGGAGAACTATTATAGCTCTACGCTTGTCATGCAAATACGGTCCTCTTATCTCCTATCTCCCAGAAGAGGCTTAGGACAACATATTTGCTGGCTCCCTAATATCCTCGATACTATGTCTTTATTCCCAATGTTCGATTCCACTATATGACCTCATCTTTGGAAAATGCCTTTTCCAAATATCATACCACCTTGCGCAAGGATTTCTTGGAATCGATCATTATAGAATACATAGGAGATGCACTCGCCTTTCACAAAGACGAAGAGTTGAATTCCATCTTGGGTCTCACAAACCTCCATGTTTAGTAGCTTTTCCTCAAGCTCTACCCAAATGGCCTGCTAGGTGACCAAGGAAGAGTTAAGCACAAGGACTAAACACAAGGTTACCATGGATCATCAGGTCAGAGGACTAATTATATGCACTAGTTAAGCTAGAGAACTAGCCACTACCGACTTGCCACTCTGACTATCTAGTGGATTCTCCAAGCGGGCCTTCAGTGCCTTGTTCTCTAACAAGCACCTACTAACTTGCATCCATATCACATATGGGATTGCTCATGGAATGGAGCAACATCCAACCCTTGGATTTATGCATTGTTAGTTCAAGTCTATCCAGATCTTAGATGCCATGTGTTGTAAGATCCTATGACTTGGAAGACTTAAGATCACAATTGTGTAACACTTATTTCATGATCACCACCAAGTGAACTGACCAAGTGCTGTAGTCTTATGTGATCTAAGGGCTTCATCTAAATGCCAGTGAAGTGATAAAGAGCATAAGATGAAGATGGCCATATAAAGTAAATTATTCAATCAAGAATGTATTACAAGGAAATAGTTTTATATAGCCAATCTAATCAGCTTGCATGGCACAATTCCAACAATTAGTTACATTTTAATATTAATATTATTTTTTTTGGAGGGGGGAGGGTGCATTACAATCACCCCTCCTACACAATAGATGTACCTGTCGTCAGGACTCTAGAGGTGGCTCCCGCATGTGTAGTACTTTATCCCGTAGCTTGAAGAAATAGCTCTCACACGTGTAGCACTTTGTCCAGCATAGCAGTTAGCTCCTTCTATTCCAATGGGTGATTGGCTATAACACCATTTTGTCACTCCCCAATTCAATAAAATAAAATAAATTTTATACATAAATGAACTTAATAAAACACTATAACTAGAAAGTTGCTCCTTGTCTCTAGACCTTGCTAATTCTCCTCCATATTTGAAAATATCAATAAAAGTGTGAGTCAAAAGCCCAACAAACATTTTAAATATGTTTAAGATGCAAATATTCAATAGCTCAAAACAACTTGACATGACTTGTAATCAACATGACATATGACTATATCCTCAAAATTGGTGGACAATCGACCACCATAAAAATATTTACAAAGTGTTCGGAACTAGTTTCGATCCAACATATAACAAAGGCTCCATATCATATAGAGTCCACATCTTATTGCAAAATTGTTATAGTCAACATGGTTATGCAAGAGAACATATTTACACATCTTAAGGACTAAAATGTAATCCTCCATATAAAAGAATATTTTGAACCTTAAACATAAGTAAGGCACTCACCTTGCAAATTCTTATAAAGTTAAGTGGAAACACCATTTAAGGATCCCGTGTCTCTCTTCTTCTTCCTCTAATACTTTCTTTTCTTCTTCTAATATTTTCTCATCCTACCAAGTAAGTATGTTCTCACATATTCTGAACATATATATAGCCAATTTTTGTCGCACACAAAATAATTTTCTTTATACATAAATATGCTACACTACTTCTCATTCTTAAATAATGCACCTCCACATATTCTTGAATAAATATGCTATAGCTCCATATTCCCAAGTAAAGACACCACTATTACATGATTAATATAATGCACCACTATTCCTCATTCTTAATACACCATATTCTAAAGTAAAGACATCACTATACAATATTAATGCACCACTATTCCTTATTCACAAACAACACCACTTTATATTCTTCCTGTAACTCATAAAATAGTGGCCATAATTAATTATCAAAATCTACGGACACTTAAGACAATAGAATTTGTTATATTTTAATATTAATATTATTTTCTTTTTTTTGTCGGGGGGAAAGGGGATAGGGGCGCATTATTATCACGCCTCCTTCAGAGCGTGACGTCCTTGTCGTCGGGATTCTAAAGGTGGCTCCTACGAGTTCAAGAGGTGACTCTCGCATGTGTAGCACTTTGTCTCGTATAGCAGTTGGCTCCCTATATTCCAACTGGTGAATGGCTCTGATACCATTTTGCCATGCCCCAATTCAGCAAAATATAATAATTTTTATACATAAATGAACTTAATAAAACATAACAACTAGAAAGTTGCTCCTTGTCTCTTGACCTTGCTAATTCTCTTCCACATCTTAAAATGTCAACAAAAAGAGTGTGCAGAGAGCCTAACAAACATTTTAAATATTTTTAAAATTCAAAATATTGAATAGTTTGAACTAACTTGAGATGACTTATAATCAATATGACATGTAACCGTAGCCTTAAAATTAGTGCACAATCCACCACCATAAAAAAATTTGCAAAGTATTGAAAAAAAGTTTCGATCCAGCATATAACAAAGTTTCCATATCACAACATCACGTTGCAAGATTGTTATATTCGGCAGGGTTATGCAAAAGAACATCATTACAAATCTTAAGGATAAAATTCAATCGTCCATACAAAAGAATATGTTAAGCTTTAAAAACAAGTAAAGCACTCATCTTTCAAGTTCTTATAAAGTTAAGTAGAAAGACCACCTGAAGATCCCTCCCCTCTTCCTTCTCCACACTTTCCCCTCTTCTTCTAATATTTTCTCATCCCGTCATGTAAGCATATTCTCACATATTTCCATTATATATAGAGCTAATTTTTGTAATGGACAAATTAATTTCCACTATACATGTACAGTACACCACTACTCCTCATTCTTAAATAAAATACATCCCCATATATTCTTGAATAAATTTGCTATCATTCAATATTCCTAATTAAATACATCACTATTACATGATTACTACACCACAACAATATTCCTCATTCATAAGTGACACTACTACATATTCCTCTTGTAACTTATACAGTAATGGTCATAATTAATTATCAAAATTGACTAATTCCTATGACTAACACTGAGTAAATAGATATGTATTAATATTAATATTTTTTTTAGGAGGTGGTGCATTACAATCACCTCTCCTTCACAACAGACTTGTTTCTACACAAGAAGCGGCTTCCACGAGTTTAAGAGGTGGCTCCAGTATGTGTAGCACTTTATCTCGTAAGTTGAAGAAGTAGCTCCCATACGTGTAGCACTTTGTGCCGCATAGCAGTTAAGCTCCCTATATTTCAACTGTTGATTGGCTCTAATACCATTTTGTCACTCCCCAATTCAACAAAATAAAATAAATCTTTTAAATAAATGAACTTAATAAAACACTATAACTAGAAAGTTGCTCCTTGTCTCTTGACCTTGCTTATTCTCCTCTATATTTGAAAATGTCAATAAAAAGTGTGAGTCAAGAGCCCAACAAACATTTTAAATATGTTTAAGATGCAAATATTCAATAGCACAAACCAACTTAACTTGACTTGTAATCAACATTAAATATGACTAAATCCTCAAAATTGGAGAAGAATCGACCCCCATAAAAAAATTTACAAAGTGTTCAAAACTAGTTTCGATCCAACATATAACAAAGGCTCCATATCATATAGAGTCCACATCGCATTGCAAAATGGTTATAGTCAACATGGGTATGCAAAAGAACATATTTACACATCTTAAGGACTAAAATGTAATCCTTTATATAAAAGAATATTTTGAACCTTAAACATAAGTAAGGCATTCACCTTGCAAATTCTTATAAAGTTAAGTAGAAATACCACTTAAGGATCCCTCTTCTCTCCTCTAATACTTTCTTGTCTTCTTCTAGTATTTGCTCATCCCACCAAGTAAGTATGTTCTCACATATTTCAAACATATATATAGCCAATTTTGTCGCACACAAATTAATTTTCTTTATACATGAATAATGCACCACTACTCCTCATTCTTAAATAATGTACCTCCATATATTCTTCAATAAATATGCTATAGCTCCATATTCCCAAGTCAAGACACCACTATTACATGATTAATACAATGCACCGCTATTCCTCATTCTTAATACACCATATTCGAAAGTAAAGACATCACTATACATTATTAATGCATCACTATTCCTTATTCATAAGCAACACCACTTCATATTCATCCCGTAACTCGTAACAATTAGATCCCTATATTCCAATTGGTGATGGGCTCTGATACCCTTTTGTCATGCCCCAATCCAATAAAATAAAATAATTTTTATACATCAATAAATTAAATAAAACACCACAACTAGAAAGTTGCTCCTTGTCTCTTGACCTTGCTAATTCTCCACATCTTAAAATGTCAACAAAAAAAGTGTGTCGGGAGCCCAACAAACATTTTAAATATGTTTAAGACATAAAATATTGAATTGTTCAAACTAACTTGAGGTGACTTATAATCAACATGACATGTGACTATAGCCTTAAAATTAGTGGACAATCCACCACCATAAAAGTTTTTACAAAGTATTCAAAACAAGTTTCAATCCAGCATATAACAAAGTCTCTATATCACAACATCGCAATTCAAGATTGTTATATTCGACAGGGTTATGCAAAAGAAGATCATTTCAATTCTTAAGGATAAAATGTAAACGTCCATATAAAAGAATATTCTAAGCCTTAAAAACAAGTTAAGCACTCCCCTTTCAAGTTCTTATAAAGTTAAGTAGAAAGACCACTTGAAGATCCCTCCTCTCTTCTTACTCTAACACTTTCTCCTCTTCTTCTAATATTTTCTCATCCCGTCATGTAAGCATGTTCTTACATATTTCCATTATATATATATATCAAATTTTTGTAACTTACAAATTAATTTCCATTATACATGAACAATACATCACTACTCCGCATTCTTAAATGAAATGCACCTCTATATATTCTTGAATAAATACGCTATCATTCCACATTCCGAAATAAATACTTCACTATTACATGATTACTACACCACACCTCTATTCCTCATTCTTAATACACCATATTCTCAAGTAAAGATGTCACATACATGATTAATATGCCACTATTCCTCATTCATAAGTGACACCACTTCATATTCCTCTTATAACTTACAAAATAATGGTCATAATTAATTATCAAAATTGATTAATTCTTATGCCTATCACTGAGTAATTAGTTACATATTAATATTAATATTATTTTTTTTGGAAAGGGGGCATTACAATCACCCCTCCTTCACAATGGACATTTTCCTACTATGAGTTCAAGAGGTGGCTACTACGAGCTCAAGAGGTGGCTCCCGCATGTGTAGCACTTTATCCCATAGGTTGAAGAAATAACTCCCAAATGCATAGCACTATATCCTACATAGCAATTAGCTCCCTATATTCCAACTGGTGATTAGCTCTGATACGATTTTGTCACTCCCCAATTCGACAAAATAAGTAAATTTTATACATAAATGAACTTAATAAAAAACTATAACTAGAAAGTTGCTCCTTGTCTCTTGACCTTGCTAATTCTCCTCTATATTTGAAAATGTAAATAAAAAGTGTGAGTCAAGAGCCCAACAAACATTTTAAATATGTTTAAGATGCAAATATTCAATAGCTCAAAACAACTTGACATGACTTGTAATCAACATGACATCTGACATATCTTCAAAATTGGGGGGCAATCGGCCACCTAAAAAATTTTACAAAGTATTCGGAACTAGTTTCAATCTAACATATAACAAAGGCTCCATATCATATAAAGTCCACATCACATTGCAAAATTTTGATAGTCAACATGGTTATGCAAAAGAACATATTTACACATCTTAAGGAGTAAAATGTAATCCTCCATGTTAAAGAATATGTTAAACCTTAAACATAAGTAAGGCACTCACCTTGCAAAGTCTTGTAAAGTTAAGTAGAAACACCACTTAAGGATCCCTCTTCTCTCCTCTAATACTTTCTTGTCTTCTTCTAATATTTTCTCACCCCACCAAGTAAGTGTGTTCTCAAATATTTCAAACATACATATAGCCATTTTTTGTTGCACACAAATTAATTTTCTTTATGCATGAATAATGCACCAATACTCCTCATTCTTAAATAATGCATCTCCACATATTCTTGAATAAATATGTTATAGCTCCATATTCCCAACTAAAGACACCAATATTACATGATTAATACAACGCACCACTATTATTTATTCCTAATACACCATATTCAAAAGTTAAAGACATCACCATACATTATTAATGCACCACTATTCCTTATTCATAAGCGATACCACTTCATATTCCTCTTGTAACTTATAAAATAGTGGCCATAATTAATTATCAAAATCTATGAATGCTTAACACAATGGAATTTATTATATTTTAATATTAATATTTTTTTCTTTTCTTTTTGGGGGAGGAGAGAAGGGATACAATCACCTCTCATTCAAAGCATAATGTCCTTGTCATCGGGATTCTAGAGTTGGCTCTTATGAGTTCAAGAGGTGACTCTTGTAGGTGTAGCACTTGATCCCACAAGTTGAAGAAGCAGCTCTCACACGTGTAGCACTTTATCTTGTAGGTTGAAGAAGTATCTTGCACATGCATTGCACTTTGTTCTGCATAACAGATAGCTCCCTATATTCCAACTGGTGATTGGCTCTGATACCATTTTGTCATGCCCCAATTCAACAAAATAAAATAATTCTTATACATAAATGAACTTAACAAAACACTACAATAGGAAAGTTGCTCCTTGTCTCTTGACCTTGCTAATTCTCCTCTACATCTTAAAATGTCAACAAAAAAAGTGTGCCGAGAGCCCAACAAACAATTTAAATATGTTTAAGATGCAAAATATTGAATAATTCAAACTAACCTGAGATGACTTATAATCAACATAACATGTGACTACAGCATTAGAATTAGTGGACAATCCACCACTATAAAAATTTTTACAAAGTATTCGAAACAAGTTTCGATCCAGCATATAACAAAGTCTCGATATCACCACATCACATTGCAAGATTTCTATATTCGATAGGGTTATGCGAAATAACATCATTACAAATCTTAAGGATAAAATGTAATCGTCCATATAAAAGAATATTTCAATACTTAAAAACAAGTAAAGCACTCACCTTCCAAGTTCTTATAAAGTTAAGTACAAAGACCACTTGAAGATCTCTCATCTCTTCTTACTCTAACACTTTTCCATCATCTTCTAATATTTTCTCATCCCGTCATGTAAGCATGTTCTCGCATATTTCCATTATATATATAGCTAATTTTTGTAACATACAAGTCAATTTCCACTATACATGAACAATACACCACTACTCCTCATTCTTCAATAAAATGCACCTCTTCATATTCTTGAATAAATATGCTATCACTCCACATTCCCAAGTAAATGCTACTCTTACATGATTACTACACCACACCTCTATTCCTCATTCTTAATACACCATATTCTCAAGTAAAGATGTCATTATACATGATTAATACACCACATTCCTCATTCATAAGTAACACCACTTCATATTCCTCTTGTAAATTATAAAAAAATGGTCATAATTAATTCAAAATTGACTAATTCCTATACCTAACACTGAGTAATTAGTCACATATTAATATTAATATTACTTTTTTGGGGAGGGGGTGCATTACAATCACCCTTTCTTCACAATGGATGTTTTTCTAATACGAGTTCAAGAGGTGGCTCCCACATGTGTAGCACTTTATCCCGTAGGTTGAAGAAATAGCTCCCAAATGTATAGCACTTTGTCCCGCATAGCTATTTGCTCCCTATATTCCAATTGGTGATTGGCTCAGATACCATTTTGTCACTCCGTAATTCAACAAAATAAAATAAATTTTATACATAAATGAACTTAATAAAAATCTATGACTAGAAAGTTGCTTCTTGCCTCTTGACCTTGCTAATTCTCCTCCATATTTGAAAATGTCAATAAAGAGTGTGATTTAAGAGCCCATCAAGCATTTTAAATATTTTTAAGATGCAAATATTCAATAGCTCAAAACAACTTGGCATGACTTGTAATTCACAAGACATGTGCCTATATCCTCAAAATTGGTGGACAATCGACCACCATAAAAAAATTTACGAAGTATTCAGAACTAGTTTCGATCTAACATATAACAAAGGCTCCTTATCTTATAGAGTCCACATCACATTACAAAATTTTTATAGTCAACGTGGTTAGGCAAAAGAACATATTTACACATCTTAAGGACTAAAATGTAATCCTCCATGTAAAATAATATTTTAAACCTTAAACATAAGCAAGGCACTTACTTTGCAAAGTCTTGTAAAGTTAAGTAGAAACACCACTTAAGGATCCCTGTTCTCTCCTCTAATACTTTCTTGTCTTCTTCTAATATTTTCTCACCCCACCAAGTAAGTGTGTTCTCAAATATTTCAAACATACATATAGCCAATTTTTGTTGCACACAAATTAATTTTCTTTATGAATGAATAATGCACCACTACTCCTTATTCTTAAATAATGCATCTCCACATATTCTTGAATAAATATGTTATAGCTCCATATTCCCAAGTAAAGACACCATTATTACACGACTAATACAATGCACCAAGATTCCTCATTCTTAATACACCATGTTCTAAAGTAAAGACATCACTATACATTATTAATGCACCACTATTCCTTATTCATAAGTGACATCACTTCATATTCCACTTGTATCTTATAAAATAGAGGCCATAATTAATTATCAAAATCTCTGAACACTTAACACAATAGAATATGTTATATTTTATATTAATATTATTTTCATTTAAGTTTTGAGGAGGGGGGAAAGGAGGTGCATTACCGTCACCCTTCCTTCAAAGCACGACATTTTTGTCATTGGGATTCAAGAGGTAACTTCCGCATGTGTAGTACTTTGTCCCGCTGGTTGAAGAAGTAGCTCCCACACGTGTAGAACTTTATCCCACAAGTTGAAGAAGTTGATTCCATGCACGTAGCACTTCGACTCGCATAGCAGTTAGCTCTCTATATTCCAATTGGAGATTAGCTCTGATACCATTTTGTCACGCCCCAATTGAACAAAATAAAATAATTTTTATACATAAATGAACTTAATAAAACACTACAATAAGAAAGTTGCTCCTTATCTCTTGACCTTTCGAATTCTCCTCCACATATTAAAATGTCATTAAAAAGAGGTAGCTCCCGCAAGCATAGCACTTTATCTCGCAGGTTGAAGAAGTAGCTCCCACACATGTAGCACTTTGTGCCGCATCGCTGTTCGCTCCCCTTATTTCAATTGGTGATTGGCCCTGATACAATTTTGTCATGCCCCAATTCAACAAAATAAAACAATTTTTGTACATAAATTAACTTAATAAAACACTACAACAAGAAAGTTGCTCCTTGTCTCTTGACCTTGCTAATTCTTCTAACACCTTGTAGTTAGTTATATTTTAATACTAATATTTCTTTTTTTGGGGAGGGGTGCATTACAATCACTCTTCCTTCACAACGCGCGTCCTTGTCAGGAATCTAGAGGTGGCTCTCGCATGCATAGCACTTTATCCTATAGGTTGAAGAACTAGCACCCACACACGTCTAGCACTTTGTCCCATATCGCTATTCGCTCCCCATATTTCAATTGGTGATTGGCCCTAATACCAATTTGTCATGCACCAATTCAACAAAATTAAATAATTTTTGTACATAAATGAACTTAATAAAACCCTACAACAAGAAAGTTGCTCCTTGTCTCTTGGCCTTACCAATTCTCCACTATATCTGAAAATGTCAACAAAAATAGTGTCCTAAGAGCCCAACAAACATTTTAAATATGTTTAAGATGCAAAATATTGAATAGTTCAAAATAACTTGAGATGATTTATAATCAACATGACATGTGACTATAGCCTCAAAATTAGTGGACAATCCACCACCATAAAAATTTGTACAAAGTAATCAAAACAAGTTTCGATCCAGCATATTACAAAGTCTCCATATCACCACATCAATTTTCAAGGTTGTTAAATTCGATAGGGTTATGCAAAAGAACATCATTACAAATCCTAAGGATAAAATGTAATCGTCCATATAAAAGAATATTTTAATACTTAAAAACAAGTAAAGCACTCACCTGGAAAGTTCTTAGAAAGTTAAGTAGAAAGACCACTTGAAGATCCCTCATTTCCTCTTCTTACTCTAACACTTTCCTGTCGTCTTCTAATATTTTCCCATCCCGTCATGCAAGCATGTTCTCACATATCTATATAATATGTACAACTAATTTTTGTAATGGACAAATTAATTTCCACTATGCATGAACAATACACCACTACCCTCATTCTTAAATAAAATGCACCTCTACATATTCTTGAAAAAATATGCTATAACTCCACATTCCCTAGTAAATACATTAGTATTACATGATTACTACACCCCACCACTATTCCTCATTCGTAATTCACCATATTCTCAAGTGAAGACCTCATAATAAATGATTAATACGCCACTATTCCTCATTCATAAGTGAAACGACTTCATACTCCTCTTGTAACTTATAAAATAATGGTCATAATTAATTATCAAAATCAAACAATTCCTATGCCAAATGCTTTGTAGTTAGTTATATTTTAATATTAATATTATTTTTTTTGGGCCGGGGGGGAGGGGCTGGTGTTCAGAACAGTCACCCCTCCCTCACAAGGCGACGTGATTGTTGTCGGGATTCTAGAGGTGGCAACTACGAGTTCAAGAGGTGGCTCCCACATGCGTAGCACTCTATCCCGCAAGTTGAAGAAGTAGCTCCCACAGGAGCAGCACTTTGTGCCGCATCGCTGTTCGCTATGCATATTTCATTTGGTGATTGGCCCTGACAGCATTTTTTCATGCCCCAATTCAAAAAAATAAAATAATTATTGTACATGAATAAACTTAACAAAACTTGACAACAAGAAAGTTGTCTCTTGTCTCTTCACCTTCCTAATTCTCCTGTATATCTAAAAATGTCAACAAAAATAGTGTGTTGAAAGCCCAACAGACATTTTAAATATCTTTAAGATGCAAAATATTGAATAGCTCAAAATAGTTTGAGATGATTTATAGTCAACATGACATGTGACTATAGCCTTAAAATTGGTGGACAATCCACCACCAAAAAAATTTCTACAAAGTAATCAAAACATGTTTCGATCCAGTATATAACAAAGTCTCCATATCACCACCTCACATTACAAGATTGCTATATTCGATAGGGTTATCCAAAAGAACATCATTACAAATCTTAAGGATAAAAAAATAAAAAATCTTAAGAACATCATGCCTAGCACCATTTTGTCATGCCCCAATTCAACAAAATAAAAAAAAATTGTACATAAATGAACCTAACAAAAAGTTGCTCCTTGTCTCTTGGCCTTGCTAATTCTTCTCTATATCTGATAATGTCGACAAAAAGAGTGGGTCAAGAGCCTAACAAACATTTTAAATATGTTTAAGAGGCAAAATATTGAATAGTTCAAAATAACTTGAGATGATTTATAATCAACATGACATGTGACCATAGCCTCAAAATTACTTGACAATCCACCATCATAAAATTTTTTACAAAGTAATCAAAACAAGTTTCGATCCAGCATATGACAAAGTCTCCGTATCACCACATCATATTGCAAGATTGCCATATTCGATAGGGTTATCCAAAAGAACATCATTACAAATCTTAAGGATAAAATGTTATCGCCCATATAAAAGAATGTTTTATTACTCAAAAACAAGTAAGGCACTCACCTTCCAAGTTCTTATAAAGTTAAGTAGAAAGACCTCTCCTTTCCTCTTCTTACTCTAACACTTTTCCCTCTTCTTCTAATATTTTCTCATCCCATCATGTAAGCATGTTCTCACATATCTCCATAATATATATACAACTAATTTTTGTAAAGGACAAATTAATTTCCACTATACAGGAACAATACACCACTACCCTCATTCTTAAATAAAATTTACCTCTACATATTCTTGAATAAATATGCTATCATTTCACATTCCCAAGTAAATACATCAGTATTACATCATTACTACACCTCACCACTATTTCTCATTCTTAATTCACTAGATTCTCAAATGAAGACCTCACTATAAATGATTAATATGTCACTATTCCCTATTCATTAGTGAAACCACTTAATATTCCTCTTGTAACTTATAAAATAATGGTCATAATTAATTATCAAAATTGGACAATTCCTACGCCTAATGTTGTGTAGTTAGTTATATTTTAATATTAATATTATTTTAGGGGGGTGCAAAACAATCACCCCTCCGTCACAATGCGAGATCCTTATTGTCGGGATTCTAGAGGTGGCAACTACGAGTTCAAGAGGTGGCTCCCGCATGCCTAGCACTTTATCCCGCAGGTTGAAGAAGTAGCTCCTACAGGTGCAACACTTCGTCCCGTATCACTGTTTGCTCCCCGTATTTCAATTGGTGATTGACCCTAACTCCATTTTTTCATGCCCCAATTCAACAAAACAAAAAAAATTCTGTACATAAATGAACTTAACAAAACCCTACAACAAGAAAATTGCTTCTTCTGTCTTGACCTTGCTAATTATCCTCCATATCTGAAAATGTCAAAAAAAATAGTGTGCCGAGAGCCTAGCAAACATTTTAAATACGTTTAAGATACAAAATATTGAATAGTTCAAAATAATTTGAGATGATTTATAATTAACATGACGTGTGACTATAGCCTTAAAATTAGTGGACAATCCACCACTAGAAAAAAAAATTACAAAGTAATCAAAACAACTTTCGATCCAGTGTATAACAAAGTCTCCATATCACCACATCACATTGCAAGATTGCTATATTTGATAGGGTTATGCAATAGAACATCACTACAAAAATTAAGGATAAAAAGTAATCATCCATATAAAAGAATGTTTCAATACTTGAAAACTAGGAAAGCACTCACATTCCAAGTTCTTATAAAGTTAAGTAGAAAGACCACTTGAAGATCCCTATGTTCCTCTTCTTACTCTTAACACTTTCCCCTCTTCTTCTAATATTTTCTCATCCCGTCATGTAAGCATGTTCTCACATATCTCCGTAATATATATAGCTAATTTTTGTAATAGACAAATTAATTTCCACTATACTTGAACAATACACCACTACTCTCATTCTTAAATAAAATGCATCTCTACATATTCTTGAATAAATATGCTATCACTCCACATTACCAAGTAAATACAATTACTACACCCCACCACTATTCCTCATTCTTAATTCACCATATTCTCAAGTGAAGACCTCACAATAAATGATTAATACGCCACTATTCCTCATTAATAAGTGAAAGGACTTCATATTCCTCTTGTAACTTATAAAATAATGGTCATAAATAATTAGCAAAATCGAACAATTCCTACGCCAAATGCTTTGTAGTTAGTTATATTTTAATATTAATATTATTTTTTTTGGGCGGGGGGTGTGCAGAACAGTCACCCCTCTCTGACAAGGCGACGTCTTTGCTGTTGGGATTCTAGTGGTAGCAACATTGAGTTCAAGATGCGGCTCCCGCATGCATAGCACTCTATCTCGCAAGTTGAAGAAGTAGCTCCCACAGAAGCAGCACTTTGTGCCGCATCGCTGTTCGCTCAGCATATTTCATTTGGTGATTGGCCCTGACATCATTTTGTCATGCCCCAATTCAACAAAATAAAATAATTATTGTACATAAATGAACTTAACAAAACCCTACAACAAGAAAGTTACTCCTTTTCTCTTGGCCTTGCTAATTCTCCTCTATATCTAAAAATGTCAACAAAAAGAGTTTGTCGAAAGCCCAACAAACATTTCAAATATGTTTAAAATGCAAAATATTGAATGATTTATAATCAACATGACATGTGACTATAGCCTTAAAATTAGTGGACAATCCACCACCATAAAAAATTTTACAATGTAATCAAAACAGGTTTCAATCCAGCATATGACAAAGTCTCTATATAACCACATCACATTGCAAGATATCCATATTCGATAGGGTTTTCCCAAAGAACATCTTTACAAATCTTAAGGATAAAATGAAATCGTCCATATAAAAGAATGTTTTAATATTAAAATAATTAAAGCACTCACCTTGTATGTTCTTATGAATTTAAGTAGAAAGACTACTTGAGTATCCCTCATTTCCTCCTCTTACTCTAACGCTTGCCCCTCTTCTTCCAGTATTTTCTCATCCTATCATGTAAGCATGTTCTCACATATCTTCGTAATATATATAGCAAATTTTTGTAATGGACAAATTAATTTCCACTATACATGAACAATACACCACTATCCTCATTCTTAAATAAAATGTACCTCCACATATTCTTGAATAAATATGCTATCACTCCACATTCCCAAGTAAATACATCAGTATTACATAATTACTACACCTCACCATTATTCCTTATTCTTAATTCACCATATTCTCACGTGAAGACCTCATTATAAATGATTAATACGCCACTATTCCTCATTCATAAGTGAAACCACTTACTATTCCTCATGTAACTAGTAAAATAATGGACATAATTAATTATCAAAATTGAACAATTCCTACACCTAACATTGTGTAGTTAGTTATATTTAAATATTAATATTATTTTTTTTAGGAGGGGTGCATAACAATCACTACTCCGTCACAACGCAACGTCTTTGTCGTCGGGATTCTAGAGCTGACAACTACGAGTTAAAGAGGTGGCTGCCGTATGCCTAGCACTTTATCCCGAAAGATGAAGAAGTTGCTCCCACAGGCGCAACACATTGTCCGGCATCACTGTTCGCTCCGCAGATTTCAATTGCTGATTGGCCCTGACACCATTTTGTCATGCACCAATTCAACAAAATAAAATAATTTTTGTACATAAATGAAGCTAACAAAACCCTACAACAACAAAGTAGCTCCTTGTCTCTTGGCCTTGCTAATTCTCCTCTATATCTAAAAATGACAACAAAAATAGTGTGCCGAGAGCCCAACAAATATTTTAAATATGTTTAAGATACAAAATATTGAATAGTTCAAAATAACTTAAGATGATTTATAATCAACATGACATGCGACTATAGCCTTAAAATTAATGCACAATCCACCAACAGAAATTTTTTTACAAAGTAAACAAAACAAGTTTCGATGCAACATATAACAAAGTCTCGATATCCCCACATCACATTGCAAGATTGCTATATTCAAGTGGGTTATACAATAGAACTTCATTACAAATCTTAAGGATAAAATGTAATCGTCCATATAAAAGAATGTTTCAATACTCAAAAACAAGGAAAGCACAAACATTCCAAGTTCTAATAAAGTTAAGTAGAAAGACCACTTGAAGATCTCTCCGTTCCTCTTCTTACTCTAACACTTTCCCCTCTTCTTCAAATATTTTCTCACACTGTCATGTAAGCATGTTCTCACATATGTCTGTAATATATATAGCTAATTTTTGTAATGGACAAATTAATTTCCACTATACATGAACAATACACTATTACCCTCATTCTCAAATATATGCTATCACGCCACATTCCAAAGTAAATACATTAGTATTACATCATTACTACACCTCACCACTATTCCTCATTCTTAATTCACCATATTCTCAAGTAAAGACCTAACTATATTTGATTAATACGCCACTATTCCTCATTCATATGTGAAACCACTTCATATTCCTCTTGTAACTTATACAATAATGGTCATAACTAATTATCAAAATGGAACAATTCCTACGCCTAACGCTGTGTAGTTAGTCATATTTTATTATTAATATTACTTTGTTTGGGGAGGGAGGGGTGATGCAGAATAATCACCCCTCCGTCACAACACGACGTCCTTGTTGTCAAGATTCTAGAGGTGACAACTACGAGTTGAAGAGGTGGCTCCCGCTTGCCCAGCAATTTATCTCGCGGGTTGAAAAAGTAGCTCCCACAGGTGCGGCACTTTGTACGCATTGTTGTTCGCTCCGCATATTTCAATTGGTGATTCGCCCTTACATCATTTTTTCAAGCCCTAATTAAACAAAATAAAATAATGTTTGCACATAAATGAACTAATCAAAACCCTACAACAAGAAAGTTGTTCCTTGTCGCTTGGCCTTGCTAATTGTCCTCTATATCTTAAAATGTCAACAAAAATAGTGTGCTGAGAGCCCAACAAACATTTTAAATATGTTCAAGATACAAAATATTCAATAGTTCAAAATAACTTGAGATGATTTATAATCAACATGACTTGTAACTATAGCCTTAAAATTAGTGGACAATCCACCACTATAATTTTTTTTACAAAGTAATCAAAACAGGTTTCGATCCAGCATATAACAAAGTCTCGATATCACTACATCACATTGTAAGATTGCTATATTCAACGGGGTTTTGCAAAATAACATCATTACAAACCTTAAGGATAAAATATAATCGTCCATATAAAAGAATATTTTAATAATTAAAAACAAGTATAGGACTCACCTTCGAAGTTCTTATAAAGTTAAGTAGAAAGACCACTTGAAGATCCTTCATTTCCTCTTCTTACTCTAACACTTTCCCCTCTTCTTGTAATATTTTCTCATCCCGTCATGTATGCATGTTCTCACATATCTCCATAATATATATAGCAAATTTTTGTAATGGACAAATTAATTTCCACTATACATGAACAAGACACCACTACCCTCATTCTTAAATAAAATTCACCTCTATATATTCCTGAATAAATATGTTATCACACCACGTTCCCAAGTAAATACATCAATATTACATGATTACTACACCTCACCACTATTCCACATTCTTAATTCACCATATTCTCAAGTGAAGACCGCACTATAAATGATTAATACGCCACTATTCCTCATTTATAAGTGAACCTACTTCGTATTCCTCTTGTAAATTATAAAATAATGGTCACAATTAATTATAAAAATTGAACAATTCCTGTGCCTAATGCCGTGTAGTTAGTTATATTTTAATTTTAATATTTTTTTTGGGAGGGACAAGGATGCATAACAGTCACCCCTCCGTCACAACGCGACTACCATGTTGTTGGGATTCTAGAGGTGGCAACTACGAGTTCATGATGTGGCTCGTGCATGCCCAGCACTTTATCCCGTAGGTTGAAAAAGTAGCTCCCACAGGTGCGGCACTTTGCCCCGCATTGCTGTTCGCTCCGCATATTTCAATTGGGGATTTGCCTATACATCATTTTGTCAAGCCCAAATTAAACAAAATAAAATAATTTTTGTACATAAATGAACTTATCAAAACCCTGCAACAAGAAAGTGGTTCCTTGTCGCTTGGCCTTGCTAATGCTCCTCTATTTCTTAAAATGGCGACAAAAATAGTCTGTCGGGCGCCCAACAAACATTTTAAATATGTTCAAGATACAAAATATTCAATAGTTCAAAATAACTTGAGATGATTTATAATCAACATGACTTGTGACTATAGCCTTAAAATTAGTGGACAATCTACCACCAGAATTTTTTTTACAAAGTAATCAAAACAGGTTTCGATCCAGCATATAACAAAGTCTCGATATCACCACATCACATTGCAAGATTGCTATATTCAACAGGGTTATGCAAAATAACATCATTACAAACCTTAAGGATAAAATATAATCATCCATATAAAAGAATATTTTAATAATTAAAAAGACGTAAAGGACTCACCTTCCAAGTTCTTATAAAGTTAAGTAGAAAGACCACTTGAAGATCCCTCATTTCCTCTTTTTACTCTAACACTTTCCCCTCTTCTTCTAACATTTTCTCATCCCGTCATGTATGCATGTTCTCACATATCTCCATAATATATATAGCAAATTTTTGTAATGGACAAATTAATTTCCACTATACATGAACAAGATATCACTACCCTCATTCTTAAATAAAATGCACCTCTACATATTCTTGAATAAATATGCTATCACTCCACATTCCCAAGTAAATACATCAGTATTACATGATTACTACACCTCACCACTATTCCACATTCTTAATTCACCATATTCTCAAGTGAAGACCGCACTATAAATGATTAATACGCCACTATTCCTCATTCATAAGTGAACCCACTTCGTATTCCTCTTGTAAATTATAAAATAATGATCACAATTAATTATGGAAATTGAACAATTCCTGTGCCTAATGTTGTGTAGTCAGTTATATTTTTATTTTAATATTTTTTTTGGGAGGGACGAGGGTACATAACAGTCACCCCTCCGTCACAACGCGACTACCATGTTGTTGGGATTCTAAAGGTGGCAACTACAAGTTCAAGATGTGGCTCCCGCATGCCTAGCACTTTATCCCGTACGTTGGAGAAGTAGCTCCCACAGGTACAGCACTTTGTCCTGCATCGCTGTTGGCTCTGCATATTTCAATTTGTAATTGGCCGTAACACCATTTTCTCAAGCCCTAATTCGAACAAAATAAAATAATTTTTGTACATAAATGAACTTATCAAAACCCTACAACAAGAAAGTTGTTTTTTGTTGCTTGGCCTTGCTAATTCTCCTCTATATCTAAAAATATCAACAAAAATAGTGTGCGGAGAGTCCAACAAACATTTTAAATATGTTTAAGATACAAAATATTGAATAGTTAAAAGTAACTTCAGATGATTTATAATCAACATGACTTGTGACTATAGCCTTAAAATTAGTGGACAATCCACCACCAGAAATTTTTTTACAAAGTAATCAAAACAAGTTCTGATCCAGCATATAACAAAGTCTCTATATCACCACATCACATTGCAAGATTGCTATATTCAACAGGGTTTTGCAAGACAACATCATTACAAATCTTAAGGATAAAGTGCAATCGTCCATATAAGACAATATTTTAATACTTAAAAACAAGTAAAGAACTTACCATCCAAGTTCTTATAAAGTTAAGTAGAAAGACCACTTGAAGATCCCTCATTTCCTCTTCTTACTCTGACACTTTCCCCTCTTCTTCTAATATTTTATCATCCCGTCATGTATGCATGTTCTCACTTATCTTCATAATATATATAGCTAATTTTTGGGGACCAAATTCTTTTAAGGGGGGTGGGATGTAATGCCCCAAAAATTTTACTTCGTATTTAATTGATTAATTTACCTTATTTTACTTTACTTATTATTTAAATTAAAAAATATAAAATCTTGGAAATTTCTTAATTATTTTATCCTATGTTTACCCATTATTCCATTTAATTTCTTTTATTATTTGCTATATAAGTTAGTAGATAATATATGTTTTATTTTTATTAAAAAAATATTATAATTTTCACATAATAATAAGAGTTCTAGTTGAGGTAGAATACTTCTATATTTGCAGTCCCTATAATTCAAAACCCTAGTCTCACAAATAAAAAAAAAAAAGAGACAGAGAATGGGAGAAAGAGAGAAGCGGACGAAAGTAGAAAAACAAAAAGGGGAGTTTGACGGCGGCAAGCCCTCGAGCAAGCCATCAGGTAAAAGATTTCCATAAAAATTGTGGTGAAATTCTGATTATATGCCTATTTGCTTTCTATTAGACCGCAAAGGTGAGCCGCCATTGTTGACTGCATAAGTTCCAATTTTGAATTGCATTGATTCTCCTCTTTCATACATGCATCAAGAAACCGAGGGCACAAGATGGAAGCTTTGAAGGAAATTAATTTGTGGGTTATTTGTAGCCGTCAATTTTGACCAAGAATAGGTTAATTTTGAATTTGAATTCACCACTATTCAGATGCAAGTGTTGGTTTGTAATTTACAAAGCCACAATTATTGACTTGTTATGAGAGTAGAAGGAAAATAAAAGGAAGAAAGAGTTGCAAAGAATGAGAAAACCGAGAGTGAGAAGAAAACTTTACCTACATGTATGTTTGTGTACACCGATATACATATCAACCTTGGAAACTATTTTCATTTTTGTCTTCTTGCAATTAAAGCTTGTTAGGGAGGATATTCTCACATATATATATATAGATAGATAGATAGATAGCCAAATATCTTGTAAATATGTGCTTTTTCAAACATGCATGTGTGGCCCAGAAAGTTGTACCCTGATGGCACAAATCCAAATTTATATATGTGTGTGTATATATTTATGCTTCCAAATTCATGAAATTGATTTTCACAAATTTAGACAATAGAAGTAGATACCAATTTAGGCTGAATGTTAGTTAATTGGTGATTAATGTGCTAATTAAATGAATCAGGTGACTCGACTACTTATTCGATTGACTGTGAGATAGGTGATTGACCTTTAGGATTGATTTTGAAGGTGAGTGCCTAAACTTATAAATACTAGATATTGTTATGTTTCAAAACCCAGAAGGATATATGCTATTATGTAATTGCTCATGAATTGTGTTCAACTTACACTGCACTATATATTCCACTGCGCACAAAAAGATATGCTTTTTCTTGTTTTATTCCTGCACAAAAAGAAATCCTTTTTCTTGTTTTATTTCCGTACAAAAGAAATAATTTTCTTGTTTTAGTTCTGGAAAAAGAAACTCATGCTTTATGATTTTAATGCTTCTAGACTACCAAGTAAATTCGGTGATCAATTTATTACTGTTACTGTACTACTACTGTTACTGTTAGTTGGATTCAACTTGGTCTGGGTGTGTGAGGGACTTCACTGGGCAGCAGCGAGCTAGCCAGTTGAACCCCAAGCCCCTATGGCCTAATCCCCCCAGTGCACAACAGAAGCCATTTATGGCTGAGGTAGGTCGTAGGAATTCTCGGGGACGCTCGGGCACTGTTTGGTAAGGTCGCACCTTGCCCAGAGCGATAAGGGATTGTTACGGTGGGAGCCATAAGGTTGACTGGCTACAGCAAAACTGACTGATCATCGTATTTAAGTTGATAGTTTAGGAAATTATTTAACAAAGTTTTGATTAGATACTGCTTGATCGTTATAGATTTCTCAACTGTTACTACTAGACTGTTTTATGAGCTCCTTTTTATAATACTCAATAAAATTTCTACTGTACAAAAAAAAAAAAATTAATTCAAAGAAATCACTTTACACACACTTGACACTCACTGAGTCTTTTACTCACATTCCTTTCTTTCCTTTTAACTTCCTTCTGGCAGATAAAGATCTTAGTCTTAGTGAGGAGATGGATCCTGCATTTGATGAGAATCAAGGGTGAAGATGTAATTCTAGATTTCAGTAGACTAGTATAATTTCCATTAAGTTCATTAGTTTTATTTTATTTGCCACGGATTTTATTGTGTTTAGTTCTTGAAGAATTTTGATACCTTGAGTTTTGAGTTGCGAGTTGCAAGGAATTAGATGAGTTCCTATTTAACCTTATGTTTTGGATTGTTAATTTCAATTTTATTTGGGATTAAATTTCATGCTCAATTTTGGTATAAATGTGGTTTGATTTTAGGTCGTGACAAATGGTATCAGAGCCTAAGTTCTAAACTTAAGCTATGTCGGGATAGGATCCTCGGACTATGGAACTTGGGCTTAGAGTAATGTCTTCTTTGCTTGTGACCTTGTGGTTTTTATTTATTGATATAGGTTCTTTTGTCTTTGAAGGATAAGATGGTAAGTCAGAGCCCACGTAAGTCAGTTCATCCTTTAGATGCTTCACCCCGGATGATTAAGGTTAGAGGAAGTAAGCGGTATAATTCTAGATATAGGCAAACCACTTCAAAGAAATTTAATGCACCCCAAAAGGATTACCCAAATTTAATTATGCATCAGCTTGAGAATGATAGAGACCACCATAAAAGTGAACACCTTTGTTTTAAGGATAGATGTGAAGAGTTAGAACAATAGCTAGAAGTTTGTCGATAGGAGTTAGTTCGCCGAAACACCGAGTTACAGGAGCAACGTGGTCGGGATCAGAATGGGTTTAGGATAGCCATGAGAGGCCTTGAGGAAACCCAACATTTGCTAGCTCGTTTTATCAATGAATTAGAAGAAGAAGGACCAACAGAGGAAGAGCCCAGTGAGGAAAATGAAGAAGACCTTGAGGAAGATTTAGAAGAAGTAGGCTCGAATAGAGATATCGAAGAGATAGATTCGAGTGGAGGAAATGATGAAGATTAGAACATGAGTATTATTATTCAGAGTTTGACAAAGCTTTTAGTTTAAACTTCCGTTTGCACTATTTTAGTAGATTAGTGGCTTATATAGTAGTTTTATGAATAAATAAATATTTCTTTTATTTCCTCTTTTATCTAGTGAACCTCTTGAGTTATTTAAAGAAGTATGCGAGCTACTATTAGAGAAGAGCCATAATAGTAATAATTGAATTGATAGTTAATCAAATCCAATTAGTAACTAATAAATAAAGGATATGTGCATAGACGATGTTAGGAATTCATAATATATGATAAATATTTTTGCCTTACCTTATTTTACACTTCATTTCATATTTCAATTAAGTATAGCCTACTAATAGCACATAGAATAAATCCTAATCATGGAGTTCATCGAGGAAGACGCCCAATGAATGCTTCACGAAGTCAATCAAGGGAGAAACCTGAATCCTCGAGACATGCTCCTACCAATCCCCCAAACGTAGAATACAGACAAGCTCCGCCCCAACCACCACTGACAGGTGACGATCCTTTAAGTCAAATGGTAGCGGCAATGCAACAATTCACACAAGCTCTTCAGAACCATCAGCAACCAGGAGGACCTCAACCTCCTGATATGGCACTTGATTAATTCCTATGTTTCCGACCTCAATGTTTCAGTGGGGAGCCTGATGATCGAAAAGCTGAACTTTGGATTGAGAGTATTGGAAACATCTATAGTGTACTAAATTATAATGACGAGCAGAAGGTCAATTTAGCTATATTCCTTTTTGAGGGCCCGGCACGCCACTGGTGGAACTCAGTAAAGGCGAGATAGAGACAACAACAAACTGCTAGAACTTGGGAAAATTTCCTTAAGGAGTTTGACAACAAATACCTCCCGAAGTTGGTTCACGAACAAAGGGAAGATGTATTCAACTAGCTGCAACAAGAAAACCTCACGGTTGCCCAGTATGAGGCTGAGCATACCCGACTTATCAAGTATGTACCGTACATACTGGGGGATGAACCAAGAGGAGTTAGGAAGTTTTTGAAGGGGCTTCGCCCTAACATACAAAGAGCACTTTTTCCCATGGATATACCCAACTACACGACCGCAGTAGAGAAAGCTTTGAAGATAGAATCGGGACTAGCTTTGGAAGCCTTGAATAAAGTTGAAAAGAAATCCCGTTCAGCTGAAGCCAACTGGCAATGAAGGAGGAACCAAGGGCAAGGAGCGAAACAACCACGGTAATAGTTTAACAACCCTATTTGTAAACCAGTTGGGACCTTTGTGTCAGTCAATGCTAGGAAAAGGGACATAACGTGCAGCTATTATGGATACTCAGGACATGATGAATCTCAATGTTAGAGGAAGATGGGCCGTTGTTTAGTCTGTGGTAGCGATCAACACCATATCCGTGACTGCCCAAAGAAGAGGCAACAACAGGCGAATCAAAGTTCAGCTAAGGGAAATCAACGTGGCCCAGGAAACTCAAACAATGCCAAGCCAAAAGTCTCAGCTAGAGTATTTGCACTCGAGGACGAAGATGTCCCAGATCCAACTATGGTGGTTGAAGGTACAGTTCTCATATCCCAACCTTCAGGAAAAGCTCTATTTGACCCTGGTGCAACTCACACCTTTATTTCTGTACATTTTGCGAATTCAATAAACTTGTAAGTGGAGGATTTATCTTATAACCTAGAAGTGAATGCTCCTATGGATTCTAATATGCTGACGAATAGAGTTTGTGAGGCCAAGTACTTTTCAACATTTCTGATCTGTCCCTCATGGGTTTCCTCCTTTGTATCAACGGCACCAACTGCTTTCTCTTCTGCTTTAATATACTCAAAGGCTACATGGAATGATTCTATAGGCTTCCCTATATGCGTTTCTTCCTTCAGCAAAACATTTCCTGTATCTTTCTCCTTTTCAAACAATTCTTTTCCTCTTGGGTTTTCACCCTCAATTTTCACCTAATCCATTTCAGTTAGCTTGTCATCATTGCGTACTATGTTAAAATTTTTATCACCAATGGTTTTTAACTTTTGTTTTCCAAATGTTCCTCATCTTTCATTTATAAGCCACCAGCTGGGGATAGATGAGCTCTTTTTGGTCTCATTCAAAATAATTGTTGCAACGTTCCGCAACAAGAACACTGAATCGACTATTCTATCATCTGTTAAACCTTGCTTCTTGAAAGAACTTGTGTTTGTCTCTTAACCCAAATCAGATGCTTCAGCATCCTCAGAAGCTACATCTAAGGAATTTTACTTTTTTTTTTTGGTTTCCCAATTTCAGATTCTATTCTCAGCAACATACTTCTATATCTTTCTCATTTTCACATAATTCAGCTTTTTGAGGCCTTTGTCCTTATCTCAGACATTATCACATCCCTGTTGGCTTGTTACCGTTGGTAGCCACAGTTGATACTTCTATCAACAACAGTTTCTCACTCTCCTTTTCCACTTACCCCACACGTTCCATTTGTGAGCCATCAACTTGAATCAATGAGCTCTCTTCAGTCCTCTCTAACACTGTCGGATTGCAAGCAATATCTTCTAAGGTTTTAGACTGGTCAGCTACTTCCCCCTTGTTCTCATTCCCAATATTTTCTAACAGAACTCCAGATTCTTCAGGTTCGGTGACAGCCTTATAAACTTTTTGAAAGGGTAAGCCGTCTTCTTCACAGAAGAAAGATCTCGCTCTTGCTCTGTAGCTCACACTATTAGAAGTTACATTTACTATGGTAGCTCATCAGTACTAGAAGTCACCTTGCTTCCTCCTTTGTGAAGAATATGAAGACGCATTATGGTCATAATTAATTATCAAAATCGAACAATTCCGATGCCTAATGTTCTATAGTTAGTTATATTTTAATATTAATATTACCTTTTTTAGGGGTGGGGAGATGCAGAACAATCACCTCTCCGTCACAACACGACGTCCTTGTTATCGGGATTCTATAGGTGGCAACTACAAGTTCAAGTGGCGGCTCCCGCATGCCTAGCACTTTATCCTATAGGTTGGAGAAGTAGCGCCCACAGGTACAACACTTTGTCCCGCTTCGCTGTTGACTCTGCATATTTCAATTGGTAATTGGCCCTAACACCATTATCTCAAGCCCTAATTCAAACAAAATAAAATAATTTTTGTACATAAATGAACTTATCAAATCCCCACAACAAGAAACTTGCTCCTTGTCGCTTGGCCTTGCTAATTCTCCTCTACATCTGAAAATATCAACCAAAATAGTGTGCCAAGAGCCCAACAAACATTTTAAGTATGTTTAAGATACAAAATATTGAATAGTTAAAAGTAACTTCAGATGATTTATAATCCACATGACTTGTGACTATAGCCTTAAAATTAGTGTACAATCCACCACCAGAAATTTTTTTACAAAGTAATCAAAACAAGTTCCGATCCAGCATATAACAAAGTCTTGAAATCACCACATCACATTGCAAGATTGCTATATTCAACAGGGTTTTGCAAAACAACATCATTACAAATCTTAAGGATAAAATGTAATCGTCCATAAAAGACAATATTTTAATACTTAAAAACAAGTAAAGCACTTTGCATCCAAGTTCTTATAATGTTAAGTAGAAACACCACTTCAAGATCCCTCATTTCCTCTTCTTACTCTAACACTTTCCGCTCTTCTTCTAATATTTTCTAATCCCGTCATGTAAGCATGTTCTCACATATCTATATAATATATACAACTGATTTTTGTAATGGACAAATTAATTTCCACTATACATGAACTATGCACCACTACCCTCATTCTTAAATAAAATGCACCTCCACATATTCTTGAATAAATATGCTATTACTCCACGTTCCCTAGTAAATACATCAGTATTACATGATTACAACACCTCACCACTATTCGACATTCTTAATTCACCATATTCTCAAGTGAAGACCGCACTATAAATTATTAATACGCCACTATTCCTCATTCATAAGTGAGCCCACTTCGTATTCCTTTTGTAAATTATAAAATAATTTTCATAATTAATTATCAAAATCGAACAATTCCTACTCCTAATGCTCCATAGTTAGTAATATTTTAATATTAAAAATACTATTTTCTTAGGGGTGGGGAGATGCAGAACAATTACTCTTCTATCACGACGTGACGTCCTTATTATCGGGATTCTATAAGTGGCAACTACAAGTTCAAGAGGTAGCTCGCGCATGCCTAGCACTTTATCCCGCAAGTTGAAGAAGTAGCCCCCATAGCTGCAGCACATTGTCCCGCATTGCTATTTGCTCTGCATATTTCAATTGGTGATTGGCCCTAACACCATTTTGTCAAGGTCTAATTGAACAAAATAAAATAATTTTTGTACATAATTGAACTTATCAAAACCTAGAACAAGAAAGTTCTTCCTTGTCGCTCGGTCTTGCTAATTCTCCTCTATATCTTAAAATTCCAACAAAAATAATGTGCCGAGAGCCCCAGAAATATTGTAAATATGTTTAAGATACAAAATATTGAATAGTTCAAAATAACTTGTGACAATTTATAATCAACATGACTTGTGACTATAGACTTAGAATTAGTCGGCAATCCATCACCAGAAATTTTTTTACAAAGTAATCAAAACATGTTTCGATCCAACATATAACAAAGTCTCGATATCAACACATCGCATTACAAGATTGCTATATTCAGTAGTGTTACGTAAAAGAACATCATTACAAATCTTTAGGATAAAATGTAATTGTCCATATAAAAGAATATTTTAATACTTAAAAACAAGTAAAGCACTCACCTTCCAAGTTCTTATAAAGTTAAGTAGAAAGACCACTTGAAGATCCCTCATTTCCTCTTCTTACTCTAACACTTTGCCCTTTTTTTCTAAAATTTTCTGATCCCGTTATGTAAGCATGTTCTCACATATCAATATAATATATACAACTAATTTTTGTAATGGACAAATTAATTTCCACTATACATGAACAATACACCACTACCCTCATTCTTAAATGAAATGCACCTCTACATATTCGTGAATAAATATGCTATCACTCCATGTTCCCAAGTAAATACATCAGTATTACATGATTACTACATCTCACCACTATTCCACATTCTTAATTCACCATATTCTCAAGTGAAGACCGCACTATAAATGATTAATACGCCATTATTCCTCATTCATAAGTAAACCCACTTCGTATTCCTCTTGTAAATTATAAAATAATGGTCAAAATTAATTATAAAAATTGAACAATTTATGTGCCTAATTTGTGTACTTTGTTATATTTTAATTTTAATATATTTTTTTGGAGGGACGAGGGTGCATAATAGTCACCCCCATTCACAACCCGACTTCCTTGTTGTCGAAATTCTAGATGTGGCAACTACAAGTTCAAGTGGTGGTTCCCGCATGCCCAGCACTTTATCTTGTAGGTTGCAGAAGTAGCTCCCACAGGTACAACACTTTGTCCCGCGTCGCTGTTCACTCTGCTTATTTCAGTTGGTAATTGGCCCTAACACCATTTTCTCAAGCCCTAATTCAGACAAAATAAAATAATTTTTGTACATAAATGAACTTATCAAAACCCCACAACAAGAAAGTTGCCCCTATTCACTTGGCCTTGGTAATTCTCCTCTATATCTGAAAATATCAACCAAAATAGTGTGCCGAGAGGCCAACAAACATTTTAAGTATGTTTAAGATATAAAATATTGAATAGTTCAAAATAACTTGTGATAATTTATAATCAACATGACTTGTGACTATAGACTTAGAATTAGTGGGCAATCCACCACCAGAAATTTTTTTACAAAGTAATCAAAACAAGTTCCGATCCAGCATATAACAAAGTCTCGATATCACCACATCACATTGCAAGATTGCTATATTCAACAGGGTTTTGCAAAACAACATCATTACAAATCTTAAGGATAAAATGTAATCGTCCATATAAAACAATATTTTAATACTTAAAAACAAGTAAAGCACTTACCACCCAAGTTCTTATAAAGTTAAGTGGAAAGACCACTTGAAGATCCCTCATTTCCTCTTCTTACTCCAACACTTTCTCCTCTTCTTCTAATATTTTCTAATCCCGTCATGTAAGCATGTTCTCACATATCTATATAATATATACAACTGATTTTTGTAATGGACAAATTAATTTCCACTATTCATGAACTATACACCACTACCCTCATTCTTAAATAAAATGCACCTCTACATATTCTTGAATAAATATGCTATCACTCCACGTTCCCTAGTAAATACATCAGTATTACATGATTACTACACCTCACCACTATTCCACATTCTTAATTCACAATATTCCTAAGTGAAGACCGCACTATAAATTATTAGTACGCCACTATTCGTCATTCATAAGTGAACCCACTTCGTATTCCTCTTGTAACTTATAAAATAATTTTCATAATTAATTATCGAAATCAAACAATTCCTACGCCTAATGCTCCATAGTTAGTTATATTTTAATATTAATATTACTGTTTTCTTAGCGGTAGGGTGATGCAGAACAATTACTCCTCTATCACAACGCGATGTCCTTATTATTGGGATTCTATTGGTGGCAACTACAAGTTCAAGAGGTAGCTCGTGCATGCCTAGCACTTTATCCCGCAGGTGGAAGAAATAGCACACACAGGTGCAGCACATTGTCCCGCATTGCTATTTGCTCTGCATATTTCAATTGGTGATTGGCCCTAACACCATTTTGTCAAGGTCTAATTGAACAAAATAAAACAATTTTTGTACATAAATGAACTTATCAAAACCTAGAACAAGAAAGTTCTTCCTTGTCGCTCGGTCTTGCTAATTCTCCTCTATATCTTAAAATTCCAACAAAAATAATGTGCCGAGAGCCCCAGAAACATTGTAAATATGTTTAAGATACAAAATATTGAATAGTTCAAAATAACTTTTGATAATTTATAATCAAGATGACTTGTGACTATAGACTTAGAATTAGTGGGCAATCCACCACCAGAAATCTTTTTACAAAGTAATCAAAACATGTTTCGATCCAGCATATAACAAAGCCTCGATATCAACACATCGCATTACAAGATTGCTATATTCAGTAGCATTACGTAAAAGAACAACATTACAAATGTTTAGGATAAAATGTAATTGTCCATCTAAAAGAATATTTTAATACTTAAAAACAAGTAAAGCACTCACCTTCCAAGTTCTTATAAAGTTAAGTAGAAAGACCACTTGAAGATCCCTCATTTCCTCTTCTTACTCCAACACTTTGCCCTCTTTTTCTAATATTTTCTGATCCCGTTATGTAAGCATATTCTCACATATCTATATAATATATACAACTAATTTTTGTAATGGACAATTTAATTTCCACTATACATGAACAATACACCACTACCCTCATTCTTAAATAAATTGCACCTCTACATATTCTTGAATAAATATGCTATCACTCCACGTTCCCAAGTAAATACATCAGTATTACATGAGTACTACACCTCACCACTATTCCTCATTCTTAATTCACCATATTCTAAATTGAAGACCGCACTATAAATGATTAATACGCCACTATTCCTCATTCATAAGTGAACCCACTTCGTATTCCTCTTGTAAATTATGAAATAATGGTGACAATTAGTTATAAAAATTGAACAATTCCTACGCCTAATGTTGTGTACTTAGTTATATTTTAATTTTAATATTTTTTCTGGGAGGGGCGAGGGTGCATAATAGCACCCCTCCGTCACAACACGACATCCTTGTTGTCGGGATTCTAGAGGTGGCAACCACAAGTTCAAGTGGTGGCCCCCGTATGCCTAGCATTTTATCCCGTAGGTTCAAGAAGTAACTCCCACAGGTACAACACTTTGTCCCACTTCGCTGTTGACTCTACATATTTCAGTTGGTAATTGGCCCTAACACCATTTTCTCAAGCCCTAATTCAAATAAAATAAAATAATTTTTGTACATAAATGAACTTATCAAAACCCTACAACAAGAAAGTTACTCCTTGTCCCTTGGCCTTTCTAATTCTCCTCTATATCTGAAAATCTCAACAAAAATGGTGTGCCGAGAGCCCAACAAACATTTTAAATATGTTTAAGACACAAAATATTGAATAGTTCAAAATAACTCGTGATGATTTATAATCAACATGGCATGTGACTATAACCTTAAAATTAGTGGGCAATCCACCACCAGAAATATTTTTACAAAGTAATCAAAACTAGTTTCGATCCATCATATAACAAAGTCTCAATATCAACACATCACATTACAAGATTGCTATATTCGACCGGGTTATGCAAAAGAACATCATTACAAATCTTAAGGATAAAATGTAAACGTCCATATAAAAGAATATTTTAATAATTAAAAACAAGTAAAGCACTCACCATCCAAGGTCTTATAAAGTTAAGTAGAAAAACCACTTGAAGATCCCTCATTTCCTCTTCTTACTCTAACACTTTCCCCTCTTTTTATAATATTTTCTCATCCCGTCATGTAAGCATGTTCTCACATATCTCCATAACATATATAGCTAATTTTTGTAATGGACAAATTAATTTCCACTATACAAGAACAATACACCACTACCCTCATTCTTAAATAAAATACAACTCTACATATTCTTGAATAAATATGCTATCACTCCACGTTCCCAAGTAAATACATCAGTATTACATGATTACTACACCTCACCACTATTCCTCATTCTTAATTCACCATATTCTAAATTGAAGACCGCACTATAAATGATTAATACGCCACTATTCCTCACTAACTCACATTGAGATTAGATGGGAACCGACGCGTAACACTTAACGAGTGAGCCACATCTGATCTTGTACATTGAACCTCATACATTATGCTACCAATAACAGATGCATAAGGTATGTGGGACATACTTCATTTCTCTTCCCCTATCTTGGGGGCCATAGACTTGGAGAGATGAATGCCATGTCCCATGGGAAGAAATCCTTTCTTGGATTCTTCCACACTAAACCTCTATAGTATGTTGTCAATGACCGAGGTTTGGGATAAGCACAGCATCCTCTTAGATCTATCTCTATAGATAAGTATTCCTAACATGTAGGATGCTTCTCTCAAATCCTTTATGGAGAATTATGTAGATAACTACGCTTTAGTACACTCTAACGTTCCTACCTCATTCCCAATGAGAAGGATGTCTCCGACATAAAGCTTAATAAACTGTATAGCACTCCCACTAGTTTTTTTGTACACATATGGTTCATACACATTTTTGACAAAGCCAAACAATTTGGCTGTTTTGTCAAAATGTATGTACCACTTCGTATTCCTCTTGTAAATTATAAAATAATGGTGACAATTAATTATAAAAATTGAACAATTCCTACGCCTAATGTCGTGTACTTAGTTATATTTTAATTTTAATATTTTTTTTGGGAGAGGCGAGGGTGCATAATAGTCACCCCTCCGTCACAACACGACATCCTTGTTGTCGGGATTCTAGAGGTGGCAACTACAGGTTCAAGTGGTGGCGCCCGCATGCCAAGCATTTAATCCCGTAGGTTCAAGAAATAACTCCCACAAGTACAACACTTTGTCCCACTTCACTGTTGACTCTACATATTTCAGTTGGTAATTGGCCCTAACACCATTATCTCAAGCCCAAATTCAAATAAAATAAAATAATTTTTGTACATAAATGAACTTATCAAAACCCTACAACAAGAAAGTTGCTCCTTGTCCCTTGGCCTTGCTAATTCTCCTCTATATCTGAAAATCTCAACAAAAATAGTGTGCCGAGAGCCCAACAAACATTTTAAATATGTTTAAGACACAAAATATTGAATAGTTCAAAATAACTCGTGATGATTTATGATCAACATGGCATGTGACTATAACCTTAAAATTAGTGGGCAATCCATCACCAGAAATTTTTTTACAAAGTAATCAAAACTAGTTTCTATACATCATATAACAAAGTCTCAATATCAACACATCACATTACAAGATTGCTGTATTCAACAGGGTTATGCAAAAGAACATCATTACAAATCTTAAGGATAAAATGTAAGCGTCAATATAAAAGAATAATTTAATAATTAAAAATAAGTAAAGCATTCACCATCCAAGTTCTTATAAAGTTAAGTAGAAAAACCACTTGAATATCCCTCCTCTCCTCTTCTTACTCTAACACTTTCCCCTCTTTTTATAATATTTTCTCATCCCGTCATGTAAGCATGTTCTCACATATCTCCATAACATATATAGCTAATTTTTGTAATGGACAAATTAATTTCCACTATACAAGAACAATACACCACTACCCTCATTCTTAAATAAAATACAGCTCTACATATTCTTGAATAAATATGCTATCACTCCATGTTCTCAAGTAAATACATCAGTATTACATGAGTACTACACCTCACCACTATTCCTCATTCTTAATTCACCATATTCTAAATTGAAGACCGTACTATAAATGATTAATACGCCACTATTCCTCATTCATAAGTGAACCCACTTCATATTCCCCTTGTAAAATATAAAATAATGATCACAATTAATTATAAAAATTGAACAATTCCTACGCCTAATGTCGTGTATTTAGTTATATTTTAATTTTAATATTTTTTTTGGGCGAGGCGAGGGTGCATAATAGTCACCTCTCCGTCACAACACGACATCCTTGTTGTCGGGATTCTAGAGGTGGCAGCTACAAGTTCAAGTGGTGGCGCCCGCATGCCTAGCATTTTATCCCTTAGGTTCAAGAAGTAACTCCCACAGGTACAACACTTTGTCCCACTTCGCTGTTGACTCTACATATTTCAGTTGGTAATTGGCCCTAACACCATTTTCTCAAGCCCTAATTCAAATAAAATAAAATAATTTTTGTACATAAATGAACTTATCAAAACCCTACAAAAAGAAAGCTGCTCCTTGTCCCTTGACCTTGCTAATTCTCCTCTATATCTGAAAATCTCAACAAAAATAGTGTGCCGAGAGCCCAACAAACATTTTAAATATGTTTAAGACACAAAATATTGTACAGTTCAAAATAACTCGTGATGATTTATAATCAACATGGCATGTGACTATAACCTTAAAATTAGTGGGCAATCCATCACCAGAAATTTTTTTACAAAGTAATCAAAACTAGTTTCTATCCAGCATTTAACAAAGTCTCAATATCAATACATCAGATTACAAGATTGCTGTATTCAACAGGGTTATGCAAAAGAACATCATTACAAATCTTAAGGATAAAATGTAAGCGTCAATATAAAAGAATAATTTAATAATTAAAAATAAGTAAAGCACTCACCATCCAAGTTCTTATAAAGTTAAGTAGAAAAACCACTTGAATATCCCTCTTCTCCTCTTCTTACTCTAACACTTTCCCCTCTTTTTATAATATTTTCTCATCCCGTCATGTAAGCATGTTCTCACATATCTCCATAACATATATAGCTAATTTTTGTAATGGACAAATTAATTTCCACTATACATGAACAATACACCGCTACCCTCAATCTTAAATAAAGTGCACCTCTACATTTTCTTCAATAAATAGGCTATTCCTCCGCGTTCCCAAGTAAGTACATCAGTATTACATGATTACAACACCTCACCACTATTCCTCATTCTTAATTCACCATATTCTAAAGTGAAGACCGCACTATAAATGATTAATACGCCACTATTCCTCTTTCATAAGTGAACCCACTTCGTATTCCTCTTGTAAATTATGAAATAATGGTGACAATTAATTATAAAAATTGAACAATTCCTACGCCTAATGTTGTGTACTTAGTCATATTTTAATTTTAATATTTTTTCTGGGAGGGGCGAGGGTGCATAATAGTCACCCCTTCGTCACAACACGACATCCTTGTTGTCGGGATTCTAGAGGTGGCAACCACAAGTTCAAGTGGTGGCTCCCGCATGCCTAGCACTTTATCCTGTAGGTTGGAGAAGTAGCTCCCACAGGTACAGCACTTTGTCCCGCGTCGCTGTTCGCTCTGCATATTTGAATTGGTAATTGGCCCTAACTCCATTTTCTCAAGCCCTAATTCAAACAAAATAAAATCATTTTTGTACATAAATGAACTTATCAAAACCCTACAACAAGAAAGTTGCTCTTTGTCGCTTGGCCTTGCTAATTCTCCTCTATATCTGAAAATGTCAACAAAAATAGTGTGCCGAGAGCCCAACAAACATTTTAAATTTCTTTAAGACACAAAATATTGAATAGTTTAAAATAACTTGGGATGATTTATAATCAACATGGCATTTGACTATAACCTTAAAATTAGTGGGCAATCTACTACCAGAAATTTTTTTACAAAGTAATCTAAACTAGTTTCGATCCAGCATATAACAAAGCCTCAATATCAACACATCACATTATAAGATTGCTATATTCAATAGGGTTATGCAAAAGAACATCATTACAAATCTTGAGGATAAAATGTAAACGTCCGTATAAAAGAATATTTTAATAATTAAAAACAAGTAAAGCACTCACCATCCAAGTTCTTATAATGTTAAGTAGAAAAACCACTTGAAGATCCCTCATCTCCTCTTCTTACTCTAACACTTTCCCCTCTTTTTATAATATTTTCTCATCCCGTCATGTAGGCATGTTCTCACATATCTCCATAACATATATAGCTAATTTTTGTAATGGGCAAATTAATTTCCACTATACAAGAACAATACACCACTACCCTCATTCTTAAATAAAATGCAGCTCTACATATTCTTGAATAAATATGCTATCACTCCACATTCGCACGTAAATACATCAGTATTACATGACTACTACACCTCACCACTATTCCTCATTCTTAATTCACCATATTCTCAACTGAAGACCTCACTATAAATTAATAATACGCCGCTATTCCTCATTCATAAGTGAAACCCCATCATATTCCTCTTGTAACTTATACAATAATGGTCATAATTAATTATCAAAATCGAACAATTCCGATGCCTAATGCTCTATAGTTAGTTATATTTTAATATTAATATTACTTTTTTTTAGGGGTGGGGAGATACAGAACAGTCAGCCCCTCGTCACAACGCGACGTCCTTGTTATCGGGATTCTATAGGTGGCAACTACAAGTTCAAGATGTGGCTCCCGTTGGCCTAGCACTTTATCCCGTATGTTGGAGAAGTGGCTCCCACAGGTACCGCACTTTGTCCCGCGTCACTGTTCACTCTGTATATTTGAATTGGTAATTGGCCCTAACAGTATTTTCTCAAGCCCTAATTCAAACGAAATAAAATAATTTTTGTACATAAATGAACTTATCAAAACCCTACTACAAGAAAGTTGCTCGTTGTCGCTTGGCCTTGCTAATTCTCCCCTATATCAGAAAATATCAACCAAAATAGTGTGCCTAGAGCCCAACAAACATTTTAAATATGTTCAAGATACAAAATATTGAATAGTTAAAAGTAACTTCAGATGATTTATAATCAACATGACTTGTGACTATAGCGTTAAAATTAGTGGACAATCCACCACTAGAAATTTTTTTACAAAGTAATCAAAATATGTTCCGATCCAGCATATAACGAAGTCTCAATATCATCACATCACATTGAAAGATTGCTATATTCAACAGGGTTTTGCAAAACAACATCATTACAAATCTTAAGGATAAAATGTAATCGTCCATATAGGACAATATTTTAATACTTAAAAACAAGTAAAGCACTTTGCTTCCAAGTTCTTATAAAGTTATGTAGAAAGACCCCTTGAAGATCCCTCCTTTCGTCTTCTTACTCTGACACTTTACCCTCTTCTTCTAATATTTTCTCATCCCGTCATGTATGCATGTTTTCACATATCTCCATAATATATATGGCTAATTTTTGTAATGGACAAATTAATTTCCACTATACATGAACTATACACCACTACCCTCATTCTTAAATAAAATGCACCTCTATATATTCTTGAATAAATATGCTATCACACCACGTTCCCAAGTAAATACATTACTATTACATGATTACTATACCTCACAACTATTCCTGATTCTTAATTCACCATATTCTAAAGTGAAGACCGTACTATAAATGATTAATACGCCACTATTCCCCATTCATAAGTGAACCCACTTCGTATTCCTCTTGTAAATTATAAAAAGATTTTCATAATTAATTATGAAAATCGAACAATTTCGATGCCTAATGTTGTGTACTTAGTTATATTTTAATTTTAACGTTTTTTCTGGGAGGGGCGTGGGTGCATAATAGCCATCCCTTCGCCACAACACGACATCCTTATTGTCGGGATTCTAGGGTGGCAACTACAAGTTCAAGTGGTGGCTCCCACATACCTAGCACTTTATCCAGTAAGTTGGAGAAGTAGCTCCCCCAGGTACAGCACTTTGTCCCACGTCGCTGTTCGCTCTGCATATTTGAATTGGTAATTGGCCCTAGCACCATTTTCTGAAGCCCTAATTCAAACAAAATAAAATCATTTTTGTACATAAATGAACTTATCAAAACCCTACAACAAGAAAGTTGCTCCTTGTCGCTTGGCCTTGCTAATTCTCCTCTATATCTGAAAATGTCAACAAAAATAGTGTGCCGAGAGCCCAACAAACATTTTAAATTTCTTTAAGACACAAAATATTGAATAGTTTAAAATAACTTGGGATCATTTGTAATCAACATGGCATTTGACTATAACCTTAAAATTAGTGGGCAATCTACTACCAGAAATTATTTTACAAAGTAATCTAAACTAGTTTCGATCCAGCATATAACAAAGTCTCAATATCAACACATAACATTACAAGATTGCTATATTCAATAGGGTTATGCAAAAGAACATCATTACAAATCTTAAGGATAAAATGTAAACGTCCGTATAAAAGAATATTTTAATAATTAAAAACAAGTAAAGCACTCACCATCCAAGTTCTTATAATGTTAAGTAGAAAAACCACTTGAAGATCCCTCCTCTCCTCTTCTTACTCTAACACTTTCCCCTGTTTTTATAATATTTTCTCATCCCGTCATGTAGGCATGTTCTCACATATCTCCATAACATATATAGCTAATTTTTGTAATGGACAAATTAATTTCCACTATACAAGAACAATACACCACTACCCTCATTCTTAAATAAAATGCAGCTCTACATATTCTTGAATAAATATGCTATCACTCCACATTCGCACGTGAATACATCAGTATTACATGACTACTACACCTCACCACTATTCCTCATCTTAATTCACCATATTCTCAACTGAAGACCTCACTATAAATTATTAATACGCCGCTATTCCTCATTCATAAGTGAAACCCCATCATATTCCTCTTGTAACTTATACAATAATGGTCATAATTAATTATCAAAATCGAACAATTCCGATGCCTAATGCTCTATAGTTAGTTATATTTTAATATTAATATTACTTTTTTTTAGGGGTGGGGAGATGCAGAATAGTCAGCCCCTCGTCACAACGCGACGTCCTTGTTATCGGGATTCCATAGGTGGCAACTACAAGTTCAAGATGTGGCTCCCGCAGGCCTAGCACTTTATCCCGTATGTTGGAGAAGTGGCTCCCACAGGTACCGCACTTTGTCCCGCGTCGCTGTTCACTCTGTATATTTGAATTGGTAATTGGCCCTAACAGTATTTTCTCAAGCCCTAATTCAAACGAAATAAAATAATTTTTGTACATAAATGAACTTATCAAAACCCTACTACAAGAAAGTTGCTCCTTGTCGCTTGGCCTTGCTAATTCTCCCCTATATCAGAAAATATCAACCAAAATAGTGTGCCTAGAGCCCAACAAACATTTTAAATATGTTCAAGATACAAAATATTGAATAGTTAAAAGTAACTTCAGATTAATTATAATCAACATGACTTGTGACTATAGCGTTAAAATTAGTGGACGATCCACCACTGGAAATTTTTTTACAAAGTAATCAAAATAAGTTCCGATCCAGCATATAACAAAGTCTCGATATCACTACATCACATTGAAAGATTGCTATATTCAACAGGGTTTTGCAAAACAACATCATTACAAATCTTAAGGATAAAATGTAATCGTCCATATAGGACAATATTTTAATACTTAAAAACAAGTAAAGCACTTTGCTTCCAAGTTCTTATAAAGTTATGTAGAAAGACCACTTGAAGATCCCTCCTTTCCTCTTCTTACTCTGACACTTTACCCTCTTCTTCTAATATTTTCTCATCCCGTCATGTATGCATGTTTTCACATATCTCCATAATATATATGGCTAATTTTTGTAATGGACAAATTAATTTCCACTTACATGAACTATGCACCACTACCCTCATTCTTAAATAAAATGCACCTCTATATATTCTTGAATAAATATGCTATCACACCACGTTCCCAAGTAAATACATTACTATTACATGATTACTATACCTCA
Organism: Jacaranda mimosifolia; assembly: GCA_018894105.1. Lineage (NCBI taxonomy): Eukaryota > Viridiplantae > Streptophyta > Magnoliopsida > Lamiales > Bignoniaceae > Jacaranda > Jacaranda mimosifolia. The sequence continues at coordinate 19,339,556 of CM032123.1, forward strand.
CAACTATTCCTGATTCTTAATTCACCATATTCTAAAGTGAAGACCGTACTATAAATGATTAATACGCCACTATTCCCCATTCATAAGTGAACCCACTTCGTATTCCTCTGGTAAATTATAAAAAGATTTTCATAATTAATTATGAAAATCGAACAATTTCGATGGCTGATGTTGTGTACTTAGTTATATTTTAATTTTAACGTTTTTCCTGAGAGGGGCGTGGATGCATAATAGCCATCCCTTCGCCACAACACGACATCCTTATTGTCGGGATTCTAGGGTGGCAACTACAAGTTCAAGTGGTGGCTCCCACATACCTAGCACTTTATCCTGTAAGTTGGAGAAATAGCTCCCCCAGGTACAGCACTTTGTCCCGCGTCGCTGTTCGCTCTGCATATTTGAATTGGTAATTGGCCCTAACACCATTTTGTCAAGCCCTAATTCAAACAAAATAAAATAATTTTTGTACATAAATTAACTTATCAAAACCTTACAACAAGAAAGTTGCTCCTTGTCGCTTGGCCTTGCTAATTCTCCTCTATATCTGAAAATGTCAACAAAAGTAGTGTGCCGAGAGCCCAACAAACATTTTAAATTTCTTTAAGACACAAAATATTGAATAGTTTAAAATAACTTGGGATGATTTGTAATCAACATGGCATTTGACTATAACCTTAAAATTAGTGGGCAATCCACTACCAGAAATTTTTTTACAAAGTTATCAAAACTAGTTTCGATCCAGCATATAACAAAGTCTCAATATCAACACATCACATTACAAGATTGCTATATTCAATGGGGTTATGCAAAAGAACATCATTACAAATCTTAAGGGTAAAATGTAAACGTCCGCATAAAAGAATATTTTAATAATTAAAAACAAGTAAAGCACTCACCATCCAAGTTCTTATAATGTTAAGTAGAAAAACCACTTGAAGATCCCTCATCTCCTCTTCTTACTCTAACACCTTCCCCTCTTTTTATAATATTTTCTCATCCTGTCTTGTAAGCATGTTCTCACATATCTCCATAACAGATATAGCTAATTTTTGTAATGGACAAATTAATTTCCACTATACAAGAACAATACACCACTACCCTCATTCTTAACTAAAATGCAGCTCTACATATTCTTGAATAAATATGCTATCACTCCACGTTCGCAAGTAAATACATCAGTATTACATGACTACTACACCTCACCACTATTCCTCATTCTTAATTCACCATATTCTCAACTGAAGACCTCACTATAAATTATTAATACGCCGCTATTCCTCATTCATAAGTGAAACCCCATCATATTCCTCTTGTAACTTATACAATAATGGTCATAATTAATTATCAAAATCGAATAATTCCGATGCCTAATGCTCTATAGTTAGTTATATTTCAATATTAATATTACTTTTTTTAGGGGTGGGGAGATGCAGAACAATCAGCCCCCCGTCACAACGCGACGTCCTTGTTATCGAAATTCTATAGGTGGCAACTACAAGTTCAAGATGTGGCTCCCGCATGCCTAGTATTTTATCTCGTATGTTGGAGAAGTGGCTCCCATAGGTACAACACTTTGTCCCGCGTCGCTGTTCACTCTGCATATTTGAATTGGTAATTAGCCCTAACACCATTTTCTCAAGCCCTAATTCAAACAAAATAAAATAATTTTTGTACATAAATGAACTTATCAAAACCCTACAACAAGAAAGTTGCTCCTTGTCGCTTGGCCTTGCTAATTCTCCTCTATATCTTCAAATATCAACCAAAATAGTGTGCGTAGGGCCCAACAAACATTTTAAATATGTTCAAGATACAAAATATTGGATAGTTAAAAGTAACTTCAGCTGATTTATAATCAACATGACTTGTGACTATAGCCTTAAAATTAGTGGACAATCCACCACCCGAAATTTTTTTACAAAGTAATCAAAACAAGTTCCGAGCCAGCATATAACAAAGTCTTGATATCACCACATCACATTGCAAGATTGTTATATTCAACAGGGTTTTGCAAAACAACATCATTACAAATCTTAAGGATAAAATGTAATAGTCCATAAAAGACAATATTTTAATACTTAAAAACAAGTAAAGCACTTTGCATCCAAGTTCTTATAAAGTTAAGTAGAAAGACCACTTGAAGATCCCTCCTTTCCTCTTCTTAGTCTGACACTTTCCCCTCTTCTTCTAATATTTTCTCATCCCGTCATGTACTATACATGAACTATACACCACTACCCTCATTCTTAAATAAAATGCACCTCTATATATTCTTGAATAAATATGCTATCACACCACGTTCCCAAGTAAATACATTAGTATTACATGATTACTATACCTCACCACTATTCCTGATTCTTAATTCACCATATTCTAAAGTGAAGACCGCACTATAAATGATTAATATGCCACTATTCCTCATTCATAAGTGAACCCACTTCGTATTCCTCTTGTAAATTATAAAAAGATTTTCATAATTAATTACCAAAATCAAAAAATTCCTACGCCTAATGCTCTATAGTTAGTTATATTTTAATATTATTGTTTTCTTAGCGGTAGGGAGATGTAGAACAATTACTCCTCTATCACAACGCGACGTCCGTATTATCGAGATTCTATAGGTGGCAACTACAAGTTCAAGAGATGGCTCGCGCATGCCAAGCACTTTATCCCGTAGGTTGAAGAAGTAGCTCCCACAGGTGTAGCACATTGTCCTGCATTGCTATTTGCTCTGCATATTTCTATTGCTGACTGGCCCTAACAACATTTTGTCAAGCCCTAATTCAAGCAAAATAAAATAATTTTTGTACATAAATGAACCTATCAAAACCTAGAACAAGAAAGTTCTTCCCAGTCGCTCGGTCTTGCTAATTCTCCACTATATCTCAAAATTCCAACAAAAATAATGTGCCGAGAGCCCCAGAAACATTGTAAATATGTTTAAGATACAAAATATAGAGTAGTTCAAAATAACTTGTGATAATTTATAATCAACATAACTTGTGACTATAGACCTATAATTAGTAGGCAATCCACCACCAGAATTTTTTTTCCAAAGTAATCAAAACATGTTTCGATCCAGCATATAACAAAGTCTCGATATCAACATATCGCATTACAAGATTGCTAAATTTAGTAGCATTACGTAAAAGAACATCATTACAAATCTTTGGGATAAAATGTAATTGTCCATATAAAAGAATATTTTAATACTTAAAAACAAGTAAAGCACTCACCTTCCAAGTTCTTATAAAGTTAAGTACAAAGACCACTTGAAGATCCCTCATTTCCTCTTCTTACTCTAAAACTTTGCCCTCTTTTTCTAATATTTTCTGATCCCGTCATGTAAGCATGTTCTCATATATCTATATAATATATACAACTAATTTTTGTAATGGACAAATTAATTTCCACTACACATGAACAATACACCACTACCCTCATTCTTAAATAAAATGCACCTCTACATATTCTTGAATAAATATGATATCACTCCACGTTCCCAAGTAAACACATCAGTATTACATGATTACTACACCTCACCACTATTCCACATTCTTAATTCACCGTATTCTCAAGTGAAGACTGCACTATAAATGATTAATACGCCACTATTCCTCATTCATAAGTAAACCCACTTCGTATTTCTCTTGTAAATTGTAAAATAATGGTCATAATTAATTATAAAAATTCAATAACTGCTACGCCTAATGTTATGTACTTAGTTATATTTTAATTTTAGTATTTTTTCTGGGAGGGGTGAGGGTGCAAAATAGTCACCCCTTCGTCACAACACGACATCCTTGTTGTCGGGATCCTAGAGATGGCAACTACAAGTTCAAGTGGTGGCTCCCGCAAGCCTAGCACTTTATCTTGTAGGTTGGAGAAGTAGCTCCCACAGGTACAACACTTTATCCCGCGTCGCTATTCGCTTTGCATATTTGAATTGGTAATTGGTCCAAACACCATTTTCTCAAGCCCTAATTCAAACAAAATAAAATAATTTTTATACATAAATGAACTTATCAAAACCCTACAACAAGAAAGTTGCTCCTTGTCACTTGGCCTTGCTAATTCTCCTCTATATCTGAAAATGTCAACAAAAATAGTGTGCCGAGAGCCCAACAAACATTTTAAATTTCTTTAAGACACAAAATATTGAATAGTTTAAAATAACTTGGGATGATTTATAATCAACATGGCATTTCACTATAACCTTAAAATTAGTGGGCAATCCACTACCAGAAATTTTTTTACAAAGTAATCAAAACTAGTTTCGATCCAGAATATAACAAAGTCTCAATATCAACACATCACATTACAAGATTGCTATATTCAATAGGGTTATGCAAAAGAACATCATTACAAATCTTAAGGATAAAATGTAAACGTCCGTATAAAAGAATATTTTAATAAATAAAAACAAGTAAAGCACTCACCATCCAAGTTCTTATAATGTTAAGTAGAAAAACCACTTGAAGATCCCTCATCTCCTCTTCTTACTCTAACACTTTCCCCTCTTTTTATAATATTTTCTCATCCCGTCAAGTAAGCATGTTCTCACATATCTCCATAACATATATCGCTAATTTTTGTAATGGACAAATTAATTTCCACAATACATGAACAATACACCACTACCCTCATTCATTAACAAAATGCAGCTCTACATATTCTAGAATAAATATGCCATCACTCCACATTCGCAAGTAAATACATCAGTATTACATGACTACTATACCTCACCACTATTCCTCATTCTCAATTCACCATATTCTCAACTAAAGACCTCACTATAAATTATTAATACGCCGCTATTCCTCATTCATAAGTGAAACCCCATCATATTCCTATTGTAACTTATACAATAATGGTCATAATTAATTATCAAAATCGAACAATTCCGATGCCTGATGCTCTATTCTTAGTTGTATTTTAATACTAATATTACTTTTTTTAGTGGTGGGGAGATACAGAAGAATCAGCCCCTCGTCACAACGCGACGTCCTTGTTATTGAGATTCTATAGGTGGCAACTACAAGTTCAAGAGGTGGTTCCTGCATGTCTAGCACTTTATCCCGTAGGTTGGAGAAGTAGCTCCCACTGGTACAACACTTTGACCCGCGTCGCTGTTCGCTCTGCATATTTGAATTGGCAATTGGCCTTAACACCATTTTGTCAAGCCCTAATTCAAAGAAAATAAAATAATTTTTGTACATAAATGAACTTATCAAAACCCTACAACAAGAAAGTTGTTCCTTGTAGCTTGGCCTTGCTAATTCTCCTCTATATCTTCAAATCTCAACAAAAATAGTGTGCCGAGAGCCCAACAAACATTTTAAATTTGTTCAAGACACAAAATGTTGAATTGTTTAAAATAACTTGGGATTATTTATAATCAACATGGCATTTGACTATAACCTTAAAATTAGTGGGCAATCCACTACCAGAATTTTTTTTCACAAAGTAATCAAAACTAGTTTCGATCCAGCATATAACAAAGTCTCAATATCAACACATCACATTACAAGATTGCTATATTCAATAGGGTTATGCAAAAGAACATCATTACAAATCTTAAGGATAAAATGTAAACGTCCGTATAAAAGAATATTTTAATAATTAAAAACATGTGAAGCACTCCCCATCTAAGTTCTTGTAATGTTAAGTAGAAAAACCACATGAAGATCCCCTCATCTCCTCTTCTTATTCTAACACTTTCCCCTCTTTTTATAATATTTTCTCATCCCGTCATGTAAGCATGTTCTCACATATCTATATAATATATACAACTAATTTTGGTAATGGACAAATTAATTTCCACTATACATGAACAATACACCACTACCCTCATTCGTAAATAAAATGCACCTCTACATATTCTTGAATAAATATGCTATCACTCCACGTTCCCAAGTAAATACATCAGTATTACATGATTACTACACCTCACCACTATTCCACATTCTTAATTCGCCATATTTTCAAGTGAAGACCGCACTATAAGTAATTAATACGCCATTATTCCTCATTCATAAGTAAACCACTTCGTATCCCTCTTGTAAATTAAAAAATAATGGTCACAATTAATTATAAAAATTGAACAATTCCTACGCCTAATGATGTGTACATAGTTATATTTTAATTTTAATATTTTTTTTGGGAGGGGCGAGGGTGCATAATAGTCACCCCTTCGTCACAACACGACATCCTTGTTGTCGGGATTCTAGAGGTGGCAACTACAAGTTCAAGTGGTGGCTCCCGCATGCCTAGCACTTTATCCAGTAGGTTGGAGAAGTAGCTCCCACAGGTACAACACTTTGTCCCACTTCGTTGTTGACTCTGCATATTTCAGTTGGTAATTGGCCCTAACACCATTTTCTCTAGCCCTAATTCAAACAAAATAAAATAATTTTTGTACATAAATGAACTTATCAAAACCCTACAACTAGAAAGTTGTTCCTTGTCCCTTGAGCTTGCTAATTCTCCTCTATATCTAAAAATGTCAACAAAAATAGTGTGCCGGGAGCCCAATAAACATTTTAAATATGTTTAAGATACAAAATGTTGAATAGTTAAAAGTAACTTCAGATGATTTACAATCAACATGACTTGTAACTATAGCCTTAAAATTAGTGGACAATCCCCCACCAGAAATTTTTTTACAAAGCAATCAAAACAAGTTCCGATCTAGCATATAACAAAGTCTCGATAAGACCACATTACATTGCAAGATTGCTATGTTCAACAGGGTTTTGCAGAACAACATCGTTATAAAGTTAAGAAGAAAAACCACTTGAAGATCCCTCCTTTCCTCTTCTTACTCTGACACTTTCCCCTCTTCTTCTAATATTTTCTCATCCCGTCATGCATGCATGTTCTCACATATCTCCATAATATATATAGCTAATTTTTGTAATGGACAAATTAATTTCCACTATACATGAACTATACTCCACTACCCTCATTCTTAAATAAAATGCACCTCTACATATTCTTGAATAAATATGCAATCACTCCACGTTCCGAAGTAAATACATCAGTGTTACATGATTACAACACCTCACCACTATCCCTCATTCTTAATTCACCATATTCTAATGTGAAGACCGCACTATAAATGATTAATACGCTATTCCTCATTCATAAGTAAACCCACTTCGTATTCCTCTTGTAAATTATAAAATAATGGTCACAATCAACTATAGAAATTGAACAATTCAAGTGCCTAATGTTGTGTACTTAGTTATATTTTAATTTTAATTTTTTTTTTTGGGAGGGGCGAGGGTGCACAATAGTCACCTCTCCGTCGCAACACGACTTCCTTGTTGTCGGGATTCTAGAGGTGGGAACTAAAAGTTCAAGTGGTGGCTCCCACATACCTAGCACTTTATCCTGTAGGTTGGAGAAGTAGCTCCCACAGGTACAACACTTTGTCCCGCTTCGCTGTTGAGTCTGCATATTTCAGTTGGTAATTGGCCCTAACACCTTTTTCTCAAGCCCTAATTCAAACAAAATAAAATAATTTTTGTGCATAAATGAACTTATCAAAACCCTACAACTAGAAAGTTGTTCCTTGTCCCTTGAGCTTGCTAATTCTCCTCTATATCTAAAAATGTCAACAAAAATAGTGTGCCGGGAGCCCAATAAACATTTTAAATATGTTTAAGATACAAAATGTTGAATAGTTAAAAGTAACTTCAGATGATTTACAATCAACATGACTTGTAACTATAGCCTTAAAATTAGTGGACAATCCCCCACCAGAAATTTTTTTACAAAGCAATCAAAACAAGTTCCGATCTAGCATGTAACAAAGTCTCGATAAGACCACATTACATTGCAAGATTGCTATGTTCAACAGGGTTTTGCAGAACAACATCATTATAAAGTTAAGAAGAAAAACCACTTGAAGATCCCTCCTTTCCTCTTCTTACTCTGACACTTTCCCCTCTTCTTCTAATATTTTCTCATCCCGTCATGCATGCATGTTCTCACATATCTCCATAATATATATAGCTAATTTTTGTAATGGACAAATTAATTTCCACTATACGTGAACTATGCTCCACTACCCTCATTCTTAAATAAAATGCACCTCTACATATTCTTGAATAAATATGCAATCACTCCACGTTCCGAAGTAAATACATCAGTGTTACATGATTACAACACCTCACCACTATCCCTCATTCTTAATTCACCATATTCTAATGTGAAGACCGCACTATAAATGATTAATACGCTATTCCTCATTCATAAGTAAACCCACTTCGTATTCCTCTTGTAAATTATAAAATAATGGTCACAATCAATTATAGAAATTGAACAATTCAAGTGCCTAATGTTGTGTACTTAGTTATATTTTTATTTTAATTTTTTTTTTGGGAGGGGCGAGGGTGCACAATAGTCACCTCTCCGTCGCAACACGACTTCCTTGTTGTCGGGATTCTAGAGGTGGCAACTAAAAGTTCAAGTGGTGGCTCCCGCATACCTAGCACTTTATCCTGTAGGTTGGAGAATTAGCTCCCACAGGTACAACACTTTGTCCCGCTTCGCTGTTGAGTCTGCATATTTCAGTTGGTAATTGGCCCTAACACCATTTTCTCAAACCATTATTCAAACAAAATAAAATAATTTTTGTACATAAATGAACTTATCCAAACCCTACAACAAGAAAGTTGCTGCTTGTCGCTGGGCCTTGCAAATTCTCCTCTATATCTAAAAATATCAACCAAAATAGTGTGCCGAGAGCCCAACAAACATTTTAAATATGTTTAAGATACAAAATATTGAACAGTTAAAAGTAACTTCAAATGATTTATAATCAACATGACTTGTGGCTATAGCCTTAAACTTAGTGGACAATCCTCCACCAGAAATTTTTTAACAAAGTAATCAAAACAAGTTCCGATCCAGCATATAACAAAGTCTCGATATCACCACATCACATTGCAAGATTGCTATATTCAACAGGGTTTTGCAAAACAACATCATTACAAATCTTAAGGATAAAATGTAAACGTCCGTATAAAAGTATATTTTAATAATTAAAAACAAGTAAAGCACTCACCATCCAAGTTCTTATAATGTTAAGAAGAAACACCACTTCAAGATCCCTCATTTCCTCTTCTTACTGTAACACTTTCCCCTCTTCTTCTAATATTTTCTCATCCCGTCATGAATGCATGTTCTCTCATATCTCCATAATATATATAGCTAATTTTTGTAATGGACAAATTAATTTCCACTATACATGAACTATATCCCACTACCCTCATTCTCAAATAAAATGCACCTCTACATATTCTTGAATAAATGTGCTAGCACTGCACGTTCCCAAGTAAATACATTAGTATTACATGATTACTACACCTCACCACTATTCCTCATTCTTAATTCACCATATTCTAAAGTGAAGACCGCACTATAAATGATTAATACGCCACTATTCCTCATTCATAAGTAAACCCACTTCGTATTCCTCTTGTAAATTATAAAATAATGGTCACAATTAATTATAGAAATTGAACAATTCATATGCCTAATGTTGTGTACTTAGTTATATTTTAATTTTAATATTTTTTTTGGGAGGGGTGAGGGTGCATAATAGTCACCCCTCAATCGCAACACGACTTCCTTGTTGTCGGGATTCTAGAGGTGGCAACTAAAAGTTCAAGTGGTGGCTCCCGCATGCCTAGCACTTTATCCTGTAGGTTGGAGAAGTAGCTCCCACAGGTACAACACTTTGTCCCGCTTCGCTGTTGACTCTGCATATTTCAGTTGGTAATTGGGCCTAACACCATTTTCTCAAACCATTATTCAAACAAAATAAAATAATTTTTGTACATAAATGAACTTATCAAAACCCTACAACGAGAAAGTTGATCCTTGCCCCTTAGGCTTGATAATTCTCCTCTATATCTGAAAATGTCAACAAAAATTGTGTGCCGAGAGCGCAACAAATATTTTAAATATGTTTAAGACACAAAATATTGAATACTTCAAAATAACTTGTGATGATTTATAATCAACATGGCATGTGACTTTAACCTTAAAATTAGTGGGCAATCCACTACCATAAATTTTTTTACAAAGTAATCAAAACTAGTTTCGATCCAACATATAACAAAGTCTCAATATCAACACATCGCATTACAAGATTGCTATATTCAATTGGGTTACGCTAAAGAACATCATTACAAATCTTAAGGATGAAATGTAAACGTCCGTATAAAAGAATATTTTAATACTTAAAAACAAGTAAAGCACTCACCATCCAAGTTCTTATATTGTTAAGTAGAAAAACCACTTGAAGATCCCTTATCTCCTCTTCTTACTCTAACACTTTCCCCTTTTTTTAAAATATTTTCTCATGCCGTCATGTAAGCATGTTCTCACATATCTATATAATATATACAACTAATTTTTGTAATGGACAAATTAATTTCCACTATACATGAACAATACACCACTACCCTAATTCTATAATCAAATGCAGCTCTACATATTCTAGAATAAATAAGCTATCACTCCACGTTCGCAAATAAATACATTAGTATTACATGACTACTACACCTCACCACTATTCCTCATTCTTAATTCACCATATTCTCGACTGAAGACCTCACTATAAATTATTAATACGCTGTTATTCCTCATTCATAAGTGAAACCCCATCATATTCCTCTTGTAACTTATACAATAATGGTCATAATTAATTATCAAAATCAAACAATTCCGATGCCTAATGCTCCATAGTTAGTTATATTTTAATATTAATATTACTTTTTTTTAGGGGTGGGGAGATGCAGAACAATCACCCCTCCGTCACAACGCGACGTTTTTGTTATCGGGATTCTATACGCGGCAACTACAATTTCGAGAGGTGGCTCCTGCATGCCTAGCACTTTATCCCGTTGGTTGGAGAAGTAGCACCCACAGGTACAGCACTTTGTCCCGCATCGCTGTTCGCTCTGCATATTTCAATTGGTAATTGGCCCCAATACCATTTTCTCAAGCCCTAATTCAAACAAAATAAAATAATTTTTGTACATAAATGAACTTATCCAAACCCTACAACAAGAAAGTTGCTGCTTGTCGCTTGGCCTTGCTAATTCTCCTCTATATCTGAAAATATCAACCAAAATAGTGTGCCGAGAGCCCAACAAACATTTTAAATATGTTTAAGATACAAAATATTGAATAGTTAAAAGTAACTTCAGATGATTTATAATCAACATGACTTGTGGCTATAGCCTTAAACATAGTAGACAATCCTCCACCAGAAATTTTTTTACAAAGTAATCAAAACTAGTTCCGATCCAGCATATAACAAAGTCTCGATATCACCACATCACATTGCAAGATTGCTATATTCAACAGGGTTTTGCAAAATAACATCATTACAAATCTTAAGGATAAAACGTAAACATCCGTATAAAAGCATATTTTAATAATTAAAAACAAGTAAAGCACTCACCATCCAAGTTCTTATAATGTTAAGCAGAAAAACCACTTGAAGATCCCTCCTTTCCTTTTCTTACTCTGACACTTTCCCCTCTTCTTCCAATATTTTCTCATCCCATCACGCATGCATGTTCTCACATATCTCCATAATATATATAGCTAATTTTTTTAATGGACAAATTAATTTCGACTATACATGAACTATACCCCACTACCCTCATTCTTAAATAAAACGCACCTCTGCATATTCTTGAATAAATATGCTATCACTCCACGTTCCCAAGTAAATACATCAGTATTGCATGATTACTACACCTCACCACTATTCCTCATTCTTAATTCACCATATTCTAATGTGAAGACCGCACTATAAATGATTAATACGCTATTCCGCATTCATAAGTAAACCCACTTCGTATTCCTCTTGTAAATTATAAAATAATGGTCACAATCAATTATAGAAATTGAACAATTCATATGCCTAATGTTGTGTACTTAGTTATATTTTAATTTTAATATTTTTTTTGGGAGGGGCGAGGGTGCACAATAGTCACCTCTCCGTCGCAACACGACTTCCTTGTTGTCGGGATTCTAGAGGTGGCAACTAAAAGTTCAGGTGGTGGCTCCCGCATACCTAGCACTTTATCCTGTAGGTTGGAGAAGTAGCTCCCACAGGTACAACACTTTGTCCCGCTTCGCTGTTGAGTCTGCATATTTCAGTTGGTAATTGGCCCTAACACCTTTTTCTCAAGCCCTAATTCAAACAAAATAAAATAATTTTTGTGCATAAATGAACTTATCAAAACCCTACAACGAGAAAGTTGCTCCTTGTCCCTTGGCCTTGCTAATTCTCCTCTATATCTGAAAATGTCAACAAAAATAGTGTGCCGAGAGCCCAACAAATATTTTAAATGTGTTTAAGACACAAAATATTGAATAGTTCAGAATAACTTGTGATGATTTATAATCAACATGGCATGTGACTATAACCTTAAAATTAGTGGGCAATCCACTACCAAAATTTTTTTTACAAAGTAATCAAAACTAGTTTCGATCCAGCATATAACAAAGTCTCAATATCAACACATCACATTACAAGATTGCTATATTCAATAGGGTTACGCTAAAGAACATCATTACAAATCTTAAGGATGAAATGTAAACGTCCGTATAAATGAATATTTTAATACTTAAAAACAAGTAAAGCACTCACCATCCAAGTTCTTATATTGTTAAGTAGAAAAACCACTTGAAGATCCCTTATCTCCTCTTCTTACTCTAACACTTTCCCCTCTTTTTAAAATATTTTCTCATGCCGTCATGTAAGCATGTTCTCACATATCTATGTAATATATACAACTAATTTTTGTAATGGACAAATTAATTTCCACTATACATGAACAATACACCACTACCCTAATTCTATAATCAAATGCAGCCCTACATATTCTAGAATAAATATGCTATCACTCCACGTTCGCAAATAAATACATTAGTATTCCATGACTACTACACCTCACCACTATTCCTCATTCTTAATTCACCATATTCTCAACTGAAGACCTCACTATAAATTATTAATACGCTGTTATTCCTCATTCATAAGTGAAACCCCATCATATTCCTCTTGTAACTTATACAATAATGGTCATAATTAATTATCAAAATCGAACAATTCCGATGCCTAATGGTCTATAGTTAGTTATATTTTAATATTAGTATTACTTTTTTTTAGGGGTGGGGAGATACAGAACAATCACCCCTCCGTCACAACCCCACGTCCTTGTCATCGGGATTCTATACGCGGCAACTACAATTTCGAGAGGTGGCTCCTGCATGCCAAGCACTTTACCCCGTTGGTTGGAGAAGTAGCACCCACAGGTACAGCACTTTGTCCCGCATCGCTGTTCGCTCTGCATATTTGAATTGGTAATTGGCCCTAACACCATTTTCTCAAGCCCTAATTCAAACAAAATAAAATAATTTTTGTACATAAATGAACTTATCCAAACCCTACAACAAGAAAGTTGCTGCTTGTCGCTTGGCCTTGCTAATTCTCCTCTATATCTGAAAATATCAACCAAAATAGTGTGCCGAGAGCTCAACAAACATTTTAAATATGTTTAAGATACAAAATATTGAATAGTTAAATGTAACTTTAGATGATTTATAATCAACATGACTTGTGGCTATAGCCTTAAACTTAGTGGACAATCCTCCACCAGAAATTTTTTTACAAAGTAATTAAAACAAGTTCCGATCCAGCATATAACAAAGTCTCGATATCACCACATCATATTGCGAGATTGCTATATTCAATAGGGTTTTGCAAAACAACATCATTACAAATCTTAAGGATAAAATGTAAACGTCCGTATAAAAGCATATTTTAATAATTAAAAACAAGTAAAGCACTCACCATCCAAGTTCTTATAATGTTAAGTAGAAACACCACTTCAAGATCCCTCATTTCCTCTTCTTACTCTAACACTTTCCCCACTTCTTCTAATATTTTCTCACCCCGTCATGAATGCATGTTCTCACATATCTCCATAATATATATAGCTAATTTTTGTAATGGACAAATTAATTTCCACTATACATGAACTATACCCCACTACCCTCATTCTCAAATAAAATGCACCTCTACTTATTCTTGAATAAATGTGCTATCACTGCACGTTCCCAAGTAAATACATTAGTATTACATGATTACTACACCTCACCACTATTCCTCATTCTTAAGTCACCATATTCTAAAGTGAAGACCGCACTATAAATGATTAATACGCCACTATTCCTCATTCATAAGTAAACCCACTTCGTATTCCTCTTGTAAATTATAAAATAATGGTCACAATTAATTATAGAAATTGAACAATTCATATGCCTAATGTTGTGTACTTAGTTATATTTTAATTTTAATATTTTTTTTGGGAGGGGCGAGGGTGCATAATAGTCACCCCTCCATCGCAACACGACTTCCTTGTTGTCGGGATTCTAGAGGCGGCAACTAAAAGTTCAAGTGGTGGCTCCCGTATGCCTAGCACTTTATCCTGTAGGTTGGAGATGTAGCTCCCACAGGTACGACACTTTGTCCTGCTTCGCTGTTGACTCTGCTTATTTCAGTTGGTAATTGGCCCTAACACCATTTTCTCAAGCCCTAATTCAAACAAAATAAAATAATTTTTTTACACAAATGAACTTATCAAAACCCTACAACGAGAAAGTTGATCCTTGCCCCTTGGCCTTGCTAATTCTCCTCTATATCTGAAAATGTCAACAAAAGTAGTGTGCCGAGAGCCCAACAAACATTTTAAATTTCTTTAAGACACAAAATATTGAATAGTTTAAAATAACTTGGGATGATTTGTAATCAACATGGCATTTGACTATAACCTTAAAATTAGTGGGCAATCCACTACCATAAATTTTTTTACAAAGTAATCAAAACTAGTTTCGATCCAGCATATAACAAAGTCTCAATATCAACACATCACATTACAAGATTGCTATATTCAATCGGGTTACGCTAAAGAACATCATTACAAATCTTAAGGATGAAATGTAAACGTCCGTATAAATAAATATTTTAATACTTAAAAACAAGTAAAGCACTCACCATCCAAGTTCTTATAATATTAAGTAGAAAAACCACATGAAGATCCCTTATCTCCTCTTCTTACTCTAACACTTTCCCCTCTTTTTAAAATATTTTCTCATCCCGTCATGTAAGCATGTTCTCACATATCTCCATAACATATATAGCTAATTTTTGCAATGGACAAATTAATTTCCACTATACATGAACAGTACACCACTACCCTCATTCTTTAATAAAATGCAGCTCTACATATTCTTGAATAAATATGCTATCACTCCACGTTCGCAAGTAAATACATCAGTATTACATGACTACTACACCTCACCACTATTCCTCATTCTTAATTCACCATATTCTCAACTGAAGACCTCACTATAAATTATTAATACGCCACTATTCCTCATTCATAAATGAAACCCCATCATATTCGTCTTGTAACTTATACAATAATGGTCATAATTAATTATCAAAATCAAACAATTCCGATGCCTAATGCTCCATAGTTAGTTATATTTTAATATTAATATTACTTTTTTTTAGGGGTGGGGAGATGCAGAACAATCACCCCTCCATCACAACGCGACGTTTTTGTTATCGGGATTCTATACGCGGCAACTACAATTTCGAGAGGTGGCTCCTGCATGCCTAGCACGTTATCCCGTTGGTTGGAGAAGTAGCACCCACAGGTACAGCACTTTGTCCCGCATCGCTGTTCGCTCTGCATATTTCAATTGGTAATTGGCCCCAATACTATTTTCTCAAGCCTTAATTCAAACAAAATAAAATAATTTTTGTACATAAATGAACTTATCCAAACCCTACAACAAGAAAGTTGCTGCTTGTCGCTTGGCCTTGCTAATTCTCCACTATATCTGAAAATATCAACCAAAATAGTGTGCCGAGAGCCCAACAAACATTTTAAATATGTTTAAGATACAAAATATTGAATAGTTAAAAGTAACTTCAGATGATTTATAATCAACATGACTTGTGGCTATAGCCTTAAACTTAGTAGACAATCTTCCACCAGAAATTTTTTTACAAAGTAATCAAAACTAGTTCCGATCCAGCATATAACAAAGTCTCGATATCACCACATCACATTGCAAGATTGCTATATTCAACAGGGTTTTGCAAAATAACATCATTACAAATCTTAAGGATAAAACGTAAACATCCGTATAAAAGCATATTTTAATAATTAAAAACAAGTAAAGCACTCACCATCCAAGTTCTTATAATGTTAAGCAGAAAAACCACTTGAAGATCCCTCCTTTCCTTTTCTTACTCTGACACTTTCCCCTCTTCTTCCAATATTTTCTCATCCCATCACGCATGCATGTTCTCACATATCTCCATAATATATATAGCTAATTTTTTTAATGGACAAATTAATTTCGACTATACATGAACTATACCCCACTACCCTCATTCTTAAATAAAACGCACCTCTACATATTCTTGAATAAATATGCTATCACTCCACGTTCCCAAGTAAATACATCAGTATTGCATGATTACTACACCTCACCACTATTCCTCATTCTTAATTCACCATATTCTAATGTGAAGACCGCACTATAAATGATTAATACGCTATTCCGCATTCATAAGTAAACCCACTTCGTATTCCTCTTGTAAATTATAAAATAATGGTCACAATCAATTATAGAAATTGAACAATTCATATGCCTAATGTTGTGTACTTAGTTATATTTTAATTTTAATATTTTTTTTGGGAGGGGCGAGGGTGCACAATAGTCACCTCTCCGTCGCAACACGACTTCCTTGTTGTCGGGATTCTAGAGGTGGCAACTAAAAGTTCAAGTGGTGGCTCCCGCATACCTAGCACTTTATCCTGTAGGTTGGAGAAGTAGCTCCCACAGGTACAACACTTTGTCCCGCTTCGCTGTTGAGTCTGCATATTTCAGTTGGTAATTGGCCCTAACACCTTTTTCTCAAGCCCTAATTCAAACAAAATAAAATAATTTTTGTGCATAAATGAACTTATCAAAACCCTACAACGAGAAAGTTGCTCCTTGTCCCTTGGCCTTGCTAATTCTCCTCTATATCTGAAAATGTCAACAAAAATAGTGTGCCGAGAGCCCAACAAATATTTTAAATGTGTTTAAGACACAAAATATTGAATAGTTCAGAATAACTTGTGATGATTTATAATCAACATGGCATGTGACTATAACCTTAAAATTAGTGGGCAATCCACTACCAAAATTTTTTTTACAAAGTAATCAAAACTAGTTTCGATCCAGCATATAACAAAGTCTCAATATCAACACATCACATTACAAGATTGCTATATTCAATAGGGTTACGCTAAAGAACATCATTACAAATCTTAAGGATGAAATGTAAACGTCCGTATAAATGAATATTTTAATACTTAAAAACAAGTAAAGCACTCACCATCCAAGTTCTTATATTGTTAAGTAGAAAAACCACTTGAAGATCCCTTATCTCCTCTTCTTACTCTAACACTTTCCCCTCTTTTTAAAATATTTTCTCATGCCGTCATGTAAGCATGTTCTCACATATCTATATAATATATACAACTAATTTTTGTAATGGACAAATTAATTTCCACTATACATGAACAATACACCACTACCCTAATTCTATAATCAAATGCAGCTCTACATATTCTAGAATAAATATGCTATCACTCCACGTTCGCAAATAAATACATTAGTATTGCATGACTACTACACCTCACCACTATTCCTCATTCTTAATTCACCATATTCTCAACTGAAGACCTCACTATAAATTATTAATACGCTGTTATTCCTCATTCATAAGTGAAACCCCATCATATTCCTCTTGTAACTTATACAATAATGGTCATAATTAATTATCAAAATCGAACAATTCCGATGCCTAATGGTCTATAGTTAGTTATATTTTAATATTAGTATTACTTTTTTTTAGGGGTGGGGAGATGCAGAACAATCACCCCTCCGTCACAACCCGACGTCCTTGTTATCGGGATTCTATACGCAGCAATTACAATTTCGAGAGGTGGCTCCTGCATGCCTAGCACTTTATCCCGTTGGTTGGAGAAGTAGCACCCACAGGTACAACACTTTGTCCCGCATCGCTGTTCGCTCTGCATATTTGAATTGGTAATTGGCCCTAACACCATTTTCTCAAGCCCTAATTCAAACAAAATAAAATAATTTTTGTACATAAATGAACTTATCCAAACCCTACAACAAGAAAGTTGCTGCTTGTCGCTTGGCCTTGCTAATTCTCCTCTATATCTGAAAATATCAACCAAAATAGTGTGCCGAGAGCCCAACAAACATTTTAAATATGTTTAAGATACAAAATATTGAATAGTTAAAAGTAACTTTAGATGATTTATAATCAACATGACTTGTGGCTATAGCCTTAAACTTAGTGGACAATCCTCCACCAGAAATTTTTTTACAAAGTAATCAAAACAAGTTCCGATCCAGCATATAACAAAGTCTCGATATCACTACATCATGTTGCGAGATTGCTATATTCAATAGGGTATTGCAAAACAACATCATTACAAATCTTAAGGATAAAATGTAAACGTCCGTATAAAAGCATATTTTAATAATTAAAAACAAGTAAAGCACTCACCATCCAAGTTCTTATAATGTTAAGTAGAAACACCACTTCAAGATCCCTCATTTCCTCTTCTTACTCTAACACTTTCCCCTCTTCTTCTAATATTTTCTCATCCCGTCATGAATGCATGTTCTCTCATATCTCCATAATATATATAGCTAATTTTTGTAATGAACAAATTAATTTCCACTAGACATGAACTATACCCCACTGCCCTCATTCCTAAATAAAATGCACCTCTACATATTCTTGAATAAATATGCTATCACTCCACGTTCCCAAGTAAATACATCAATATTACGTGATTACTACACCTCACCACTATTCCTCATTCTTAATTCACCATATTCTAAAGTGAAGACCGCGCTATAAATGATTAATGCGCCACTATTCCTCATTCATAAGTAAACCCACTTCGTATTCCTCTTGTAAATTGTAAAATAATGGTCACAATTAATTATAAAAATTGAACAATTCCTACGCCTAATGTTGTGTACTTAGTTAAATTTTAATTTTAATATTTTTTTTGGGAGGGGCGAGGGTGCATAATAGTCACCCCTCCGTCACAATACGACTTCCTTATTGTCGGGATTTTAGAGGTGGCAACTACAAGTTCAAGTGGTGGCTCCCGCATGCCTAGCACTTTATCCTGTAGGTTGGAGATGTAGCTCCCACAGGTACGACACTTTGTCCTGCTTCGCTGTTGACTCTGCATATTTCAGTTGGTAATTGGCCCTAACACCATTTTCTCAAGCCCTAATTCAAACAAAATAAAATAATTTTTTTACACAAATGAACTTATCAAAACCCTACAACGAGAAAGTTGCTCCTTGTCCCTTGGCCTTGGTAATTCTCCTCTATATTTGAAAATGTCAACAAAAATGGTGTGCCGAGAGCCAAACAAATATTTTAAATATATTTAAGACACAAAGTAATGAATAGTTCAAAATAACTTGTGATGATTTATTATCAACATGGAATGTGACTATAACCTTAAAATTAGTGGGCAATCCACTACCAGAAATTTTTTTACAAAGTAATCAAAACATGTTTCGATCCAGCGTATAACAAAGTCTCGATATCAACATATCGCATTACAAGATTGCTAAATTCAGTAGCGTTATGCAAAAGAACATCATTACAAATCTTTAGGATAAAATGTAATTGTCCATATAAAAGAATATTTTAATACCTAAAAACAAGTAAAGCATTCACCATCCAAGTTCTTATAATGTTAAGTAGAAAAACCACTTGAAGATCCCTCATCTCCTCTTCTTACTCTAACACTTTCCCCTCTTTTTATAATATTTTCTCGTCCCGTCATGTAAGCATGTTGTCACATATCTCCATAACATATATAGCTAATTTATGTAATGGACAAATTAATTTCCACTATACATGAACAATACACCACTACCCTCATTCTTTAATAAAATGCGGCTCTACATATTCTAGAATAAATATGCTATCACTCCACGTTCGCAAGTAAATACATCAGTATTACATGACTACTACACCTCACCACTATTCCTCATTCTTAATTCACCATATTCTCAACTGAAGACCTCACTATAAATTATTAATACGCCACTATTCCTCATTCATAAGTGAAACCCCATCATATTCCTCTTGTAACTTATACAATAATGGTCATAATTAATTATCAAAATCGAACAATTTTGATGCCTAATGCTCTATAGTTAGTTATATTTTAATATTAATATTACTTTTTTTAGGGGTGGGGGGATGCAGAACAATCACCCCTCCGTCACAACCCGACGTCCTTGTTATCGGGATTCTATACGTGGCAACTATAATTTCAAGAGGTGGCTCCCGCATGCCTAGCACTTTATCCCGTAGGTTGGCGAAGTAGGACCCACAGGTACAACACTTTGTCCCGCATCACTGTTCGCTCTGCATATTTCAATTGGTAATTGGCCCTAACACTATTTTCTTAAGCCCTAATTCAAACAAAATAAAATAATTTTTGTACATAAATGAACTTATCCAAACCCTACAGCAAGAAAGTTGCTGCTTGTCACTTGGCCTTGCTAATTCTCCTCTATATCTGAAAATATCAACCAAAATAGTGTGCCGATAGCCCAACAAACATTTTAAATATGTTTAAGATACAAAATATTGAATAGTTAAAAGTAACTTTAGATGATTTATAATCAACATGACTTGTGGCTATAGCCTTAAACTTAGTGGACAATCCTCCACCAGAAATTTTTTTACAAAGTAATCAAAACAAGTTTCGATCCAGCATATAACAAAGTCTCGATATCACTACATCATGTTGCGAGATTGCTATATTCAATAGGGTTTTGCAAAACAACATCATTACAAATCTTAAGGATAAAATGTAAACGTCCATATAAAAGCATATTTTAATAATTAAAAACAAGTAAAGCACTCACCATCCAAGTTCTTATAATGTTAAGTAGAAACACCACTTCAAGATCCCTCATTTCCTCTTCTTACTCTAACACTTTCCCCTCTTCTTCTAATATTTTCTCATCCCGTCATGAATGCATGTTCTCTCATATCTCCATAATATATATAGCTAATTTTTGTAATGGACAAATTAATTTCCACTATACATGAACTATACCCCACTGCCCTCATTCCTAAATAAAATGCACCTCTACATATTCTTGAATAAATATGCTATCACTCCATGTTCCCAAGTAAATACATCAATATTACGTGATTACTACACCTCACCACTATTCCTCATTCTTAATTCACCATATTCTAAAGTGAAGACCGCGCTATAAATGATTAATGCGCTACTATTCCTCATTCATAAGTAAACCCACTTCGTATTCCTCTTGTAAATTGTAAAATAATGGTCACAATTAATTATAAAAATTGAACAATTCCTACGCCTAATGTTGTGTACTTAGTTATATTTTAATTTTAATATTTTTTTTGGGAGGGGCGAGGGTGCATAATAGTCACCCCTCCGTCACAATACGACTTCCTTGTTGTCGGGATTTTAGAGGTGGCAACTACAAGTTCAAGTGGTGGCTCCCGCATGCCTAGCACTTTATCCTGTAGGTTGGAGATGTAGCTCCCACAGGTACGACACTTTGTCCTGCTTCGCTGTTGACTCTGGATATTTCAGTTGGTAATTGGCCCTAACACCATTTTCTCAAGCCCTAATTCAAACAAAATAAAATAATTTTTTTACACAAATGAACTTATCAAAACCCTACAACGAGAAAGTTGCTCCTTGTCCCTTGGCCTTGGTAATTCTCCTCTATATTTGAAAATGTCAACAAAAATGGTGTGCCGAGAGCCAAACAAATATTTTAAATATATTTAAGACACAAAGTAATGAATAGTTCAAAATAACTTGTGATGATTTATTATCAACATGGAATGTGACTATAACCTTAAAATTAGTGGGCAATCCACTACCAGAAATTTTTTTACAAAGTAATCAAAACATGTTTCGATCCAGCGTATAACAAAGTCTTGATATCAACATATCGCATTACAAGATTGCTAAATTCAGTAGCGTTATGCAAAAGAACATCATTACAAATCTTTAGGATAAAATGTAATTGTCCATATAAAAGAATATTTTAATACCTAAAAACAAGTAAAGCATTCACCATCCAAGTTCTTATAATGTTAAGTAGAAAAACCACTTGAAGATCCCTCATCTCCTCTTCTTACTCTAACACTTTCCCCTCTTTTTATAATATTTTCTCGTCCCGTCATGTAAGCATGTTGTCACATATCTCCATAACATATATAGCTAATTTATGTAATGGACAAATTAATTTCCACTATACATGAACAATACACCACTACCCTCATTCTTTAATAAAATGCGGCTCTACATATTCTAGAATAAATATGCTATCACTCCACGTTCGCAAGTAAATACATCAGTATTACATGACTACTACACCTCACCACTATTCCTCATTCTTAATTCACCATATTCTCAACTGAAGACCTCACTATAAATTATTAATACGCCACTATTCCTCATTCATAAGTGAAACCCCATCATATTCCTCTTGTAACTTATACAATAATGGTCATAATTAATTATCAAAATCGAACAATTCTGATGCCTAATGCTCTATAGTTAGTTATATTTTAATATTAATATTACTTTGTTTAGGGGTGGGGGGATGCAGAACAATCACCCCTCCGTCACAACCCGACGTCCTTGTTATCGGGATTCTATATGTGGCAACTATAATTTCAAGAGGTGGCTCCCGCATGCCTAGCACTTTATCCCGTAGGTTGGGGAAGTAGGACCCACAGGTACAACACTTTGTCCCGCATCACTGTTCGCTCTGCATATTTCAATTGGTAATTGGCCCTAACACTATTTTCTTAAGCCCTAATTCAAACAAAATAAAATAATTTTTGTACATAAATGAACTTATCCAAACCCTACAGCAAGAAAGTTTCTGCTTGTCACTTGGCCTTGCTAATTCTCCTCTATATCTGAAAATATCAACCAAAACAGTGTGCCGAGAGCCCAACAAACATTTTAAATATGTTTAAGATACAAAATATTGAATAGTTAAAAGTAACTTTAGATGATTTATAATCAACATGACTTGTGGCTATAGCCTTAAACTTAGTGGACAATCCTCCAACAGAAATTTTTTTACAAAGTAATGAAAACAAGTTTCGATCCAGGATATAACAAAGTCTCGATATCACCACATCACATTGCAAGATTGCTATATTCAACAGGGTTTTGCAAAATAACATCATTACAAATCTTAAGAATAAAATGTAATCGTCCATATAAGATAATATTTTAATACTTAAAAACAAGTAAGGAACTTACCACCCAAGTTCTTATAAAGTTAAGTAGAAAGACCACTAACTGAGGTGGGTCGCAGGATTTCTCAAGGACCTAAGCTTGGGCACTATTTTGGTAAGGTCGTACCTTGCCCGGAGTGATAAGGGACAGTTACGGTGAGAGTCATGAGGTTGACTGGCTATAGCAAACACTATCTGATCATTGTATTTAAATGTTAGCTTATGATATGTTTCCTGAATTCTCATTTTATTACTGCTTAATACTTGACCACTTTCCACTTATATTCTTTTCGAATGTTCTATCTTAGCATCATCATTATTGTTATGTAAAATTCACAAACTCACATTGCACATACTTGGCATTTACTGAGCCTTTTGTTCATACTCTATGTTCTTCTTTATTTTTTTTCTGGCAGACTTAGATCCTAACCCTAGTGAAGAGGTGGATCCTACTTAAGAATCAAGACCGAAGTCTTAGTTTGGATTTTTGCAGTAGACTAGTTTATTTCTTGTTGGCTTATTAGTTTTATTTTTATTTATTATGAATTTTATTTTATTTTAGTTGAGGTTACGTATTGGCACTTTGAGTCCTTGTTGTTAGAAGATTATCTTGAATTGGTTTGTGTGCTTTGAGTTCTTTTGTCTAACTTTATGATTTTGGATAGATAATAGTATTTATTTGGAATTGAGTTTCACGCTTCAATACTCGAATATATGGTCTGATTTTGGGGTGTGACACTTCAGAATATGGTGTTGGAATACTGCCTCGTAGCCAATTAGATTGACATATAAACTATTACACTTGTTATACAATCTTGATTGAATTATATTTATATTTTAATGACCATCTTCATCTTATGCTTATTTTACTTCATTAGCATTTGGTTGAAGCCCTAAGATCACACATGACTATGAAACTTGGCCATGCACTGGGTGGTGATCATGAAACAAGTGTTGCATAGTCATGATCTTAAAATATTCCAAGTCATAGAATCTTATGAGATAGGGCATATAAAATTCGGATAGATGTGAACTAACGATGCATAAATTCAAGGAGTTGGATATTGCTCCATTTCATGAGCAATCAATGTTAGACATGGGTACATGTTAGTGGGTGCTTGTTAGAGAACAAGTTCACTAAAGGCCCATCCGGAGAATCTATTAGATAGCTATAGTAGCAAGTCAGTAGGGGCAAGTTCTCCCGTTTATGCTAGTTCATATAATTAGTCCTTAGTCTTGAGGATCCATGGTAACCTTGTATTTAGGTCCTCAGGCCTGTTGGAATAGTGCCCGAAAAACTAATTAGATTGGCCTTATAAAAGCTATTTCCTTGTAAAACTATCTTGATTGAATGATATTCTTTATATGGCGATCTTCATCTTATGCTCTTTATTACTTCACATGCATTTGGATAAAGCCCCTAGATCACTTATGATTATATGACTTGGTTCAGTGACCATGGAATAAGTCTCACGCGGTCCTGATCTTAAATATTTCAAATCATAGGATCTTATGAAACGGGACATCTAAGATCAGGATAGACTTGCACTAACGATGCATAAATCCAAGAGTTTGATATTGCTCAGTTCCATGAGCAATTGTATGGGATACGGGTGCATGTTAGTGGGTGCTTGTTAGAGAACAAGGCATTGAAGACCCTCCGAAGAATCCACTAGATAGCCATAATGGCAAGTTAGTAGTGGTTAATTCTCTCACTTACGCTAGTGCATATTATTAGTCCTCTGACCTGAGGATCCATGGTAACCTTGTGTCCGGTCCTCATGCTTTGGCTCTTTCTTGACCACTTAGTGGGCCTTTCAAGTTGAGGTTGGGTATGAGCTACTTGGCATGGAGGTTTGTGAGATCCAAGATGAAATCCGACTCCTTGCTTTTGTGAAAGGCGAGTGCATCTCGTATGTGTTCTATAATAATCGATTCTAAAAAATCCTTGAGCAAGGTGGTGTGAAAATTTGGAAAAGGAGTTTTCCAAAGGTGAGGTCACACAAGGGAATCGAACATTAAGAATAGAGACATAGTATCGAGGCTATTAGGGAGCCGACAAATATTTTGCCTTAGGCCTCTTTCGAGAGATAGGAGACGGAAGGACCATAATTGCATGGTAGTGTAGAGCTATGATGGTTCTCTATAATATTCATTTCGGCCAGTTAGTTGGGCTCCATGGGCTTGAGATTGGATATCGACCATGGAGATTGGGTAATCTTCAATTAATGAGATCAATTGAATTGAGTCGATTAGTTTAAAAGAGTTGTGAGCCCATGTCCAATGAATGGTAGAACCTATTAGGTCACACACAAAAGCCAATTAGCTCCCAAAATTGGTAGAGCAATTTTCTAAGTGTCAAAAAAATCACCCTTTGGTGACCAATTTTCAAGGATCCAATTTAACAGTTAATTTTGGTTTGATTAATTTAAGTGTCAAATTAATCAACTAATTTAAAGAGTTAAATTAGACCAATAATTAAGGAGTTAATTTTTTAGTGCCATGTTGACGATGAATTGGTCAAGTTGACTTAAAGAGTTCAGTTAACAAAATTAAGCTTAAGAGTTAAGCTTGTTTAATTTAAGAGTTAAATCAAAGGATAATTAATTAAATTAAAGTGTTTAGTTTAATTAATAGGAAGAATACTTTTTGGAAAGAAAATTTAAATGAACTGTTCATTTAAATTAGCATCTTAATTAATTTGGAATTAGATTCCAAATGTAATTGAAATGCACATGAAATTCATGTGAGACTTGAATTTGAATTTGCCAACTTGGCATGCCACTTGGGCGGTCACCTTGAGAAATGTGTGATGCCAACTAGTATCACACCTTCTACCCTCTATATACAGATATAGAGGGTAAGCAAATTCGATCATCACATTACTGAAAACTGTGAAGATAAGATTCTTTGCATTTCCTCCAAAACTCTCTCCCTCCATGCATTGCATCATGTGTTGAAGCTTAGCATTCCTTCTTCTTCCCAACCTAAAAATTGGCCTCCTCTACCTCATTTTCTCCTCTCTAATTCCAACTTCTAGTGAGGGGAAATTGGAAGATTGTTTGGTGTGTGGATCATATCAATAGAGGCAAGGCACTTGGCTTGCTCGGTTTTGGAGACCTACCTACAGTTGCTTCCAGTTGGCGAATTTTTCTAGAGTGACAGAAGGCTTTTTGGTCTAATTTTCATAGTGGCTTCCTCAGTGTGTGGAGGCATCCCAGATTTAATTTGGTGATTTTTGGAGAAGTATAACAGAGGTAAAGGTAGCTGCTTTTCTGTTGTGTTGATTCTAGACAGTTTCTGAATTCGAGAGAGATAATTGATTTTCTCTTTGTTTTGTGCTACAAGAGGTAATCCTTCTTAGCATAACTAGATCCTTGGTCGCTTGAGTAGCTTAGTTTTTTTCAAGCTTATGAAGTTTTGATTTATGGATCCTAATGCTACTCTTGCTTTCAGTGCTTTAACTCTTGCTTAACCACTCTACAAGTTATCTGGTTTGAGCTTGGGTATGGGCTACTTAGACATGGAGGTTTGTGAGATCAAATATTGGATCTATCTCCTCGTTGTTGTAAAGGGCGAGTGCATCTCCTATATATTCTATAATGATTGATTCCACAAAATCTTTACACAAGGTAGTATGAATATTTGGAAAATGAGTTTTCCATAGTGAGGTCATAAGGGGAAATCAAATATTGGGAATAGAAACATAGTTATCGAGGCTTTAGGAAGCCAACAAAATATCTTGCCCTAGGCCTCTTTTGGGAGATAAGAGATAAAATGACCGTATTTGCATAGCAAACGTAGAGCTAGAATGGTTCACCAAAAGCATATTTATTTCAACCAATTAGTTGGGCTCCATGGGCTTGCAGTTGGACATTAAACATGGATATTGGGTAGTCCTCAATTAATAGAGATTAATTGAATTGAGTTATTAGTTTAAAAGAGTTTAAACTAATGTGAATATTTCGATATTCAAAATATCACAAGAATTGTGAGCCCATGTCCAATGAACGGGAGAATCTAATAGGTCACACACAAAAGCCTAAATGAAGTTCTATTTGATGAAGGAAATTTCTAAGAGTTAGAAAAATTCCTAGTGACCGATTTTGTGGAGAAAATGGTTGACTAATTTTTTGATCATTTTGGCTTGATTGATTTAATTTTTAAATTGATCAAAATAGTTTAAGGAGTTAAAATTAAACCAATTAAATTAAGGAGTTAATTTAATTGGTGCTGCATGACAATTAATTAGTAAAGTTAACTTAAAGGGTTAAGTTAACACCTTTTAGCTTAAGGAGTTAAGTTAGTTGACTTTAGGAGTTAAGTCAAGACCAATTAACTACATTAAGGAATTAATTTAATTACTGTTAGGAATTAATTTTGGAGGGAAATTTAAATGAAGCAGTTCATTTAAGGTGCATTTAGAATTTATTTGGATGACATTTCATGAGATGAAATAAGACTCCAAATAAAATTCAAATGCAAGTGAAATTTACATTTCACATGCAAGTGGCCTTGCTTAGTTGGCACCCTACCTCATGGGAGGTAACTTGCATCACACCTCCTCATCTATAAATAGAGACGTGGCTGGCCACATGCTTACAAGAATGCTAGATTCTCTTTTTCCCTCTAGAAGTGTGATCCACTCATGTGTTGAAGTTTCACACACTTTCCTCAGATTCTCTACCTAAATTCAAACTTCATCACTTCTTTATCCTTTGGTGATCCAGCTGACTAGAGGTTGATTCGGGCTTTCTTGGGTGTGTGGATCATTTCATTGGAGGCTAGACACTTGGATAGCTTTGCCTTTGGAGATCCACTGCAGGGCAGAATGTTTGGAGGCATCTTTGTAGCATTTTTTGATTTCTGAATTTCCTAAAATTGTTATTGGACATTATTCAAGGTGTTGGAGAGGTGTTGTTCCAATTTTAGCAAAATAGGAGGTCGTTTGCTAGAGCAAAAGTTTCCAAAATTCTGCTACGCTAGGTGGAGATAGATTTGAAGTGTTCAAGCTTGTCTTCACTTCTACCTTGGATTTTTAAGTGGTCAAGTTATTTATCTTCTTCCAAATCCATTGTAAAGCATGATTTGATCCATGGATGGAGTTTAGCCATGTTTTGATTTAGCTATTTTTGATTTATTACGTGGATCCTTGTGCTACACTCTCTTTCATATAGACTGATAGCATATTTATTCAAGAACATGTAGAGGTGCATTTTATTTAAGAATGATAAGTAGTGGTGTATTATTCATGTATAGCGCAAATTAATTTGTGAGTTACAAAAATTGACTATATATGTTGGAAATATGTGAAAACATACTTGCTGGGATGAGAAAATATAAGAAGAAGAGGAGATGAGGGACCTTGAAGTGGTGTTTTTACTTAACTTTATAAGAATTTACTAGGTGAGTGCCATACTTATGTTTAAGGTTTAAAATATTCTTTTGTATAGAGGATTTCGTTTTAATCCTTAAGATGTGTAAATATGTTCTTTTGCATAACCATGTTGACTATAACAATCTTGCTATGTAATGTGGACTTTATGTGATATGAAGCATTTGTTATATGCTAGGTCAAAACTAGTTTCGAATACTATGTAATTTTTGTCTAGTGGTGGATTGTCTACCAACTTTGAGGTTATAGTTACATGTCATGTTGATTATAAGTCATTTCAAGTTATTTTGAACTATTGAATATTTTGCATCTTAAACATATTTAAAATGTTTGTTGGGCTCTCGACTCACTCTTTGTGCTGACATTTTTCTATATGGAGGAAAATTAGCAAGGTCAAGAGATAAAAAGCAACATTCTAGTTGTAGTCTTTTATTAAGTTGATTTATGTATAAAAGTTATTTTATTTTGTTGAACTGAGTTGTGACAAAATGGTATTAGAGCCAATCACCTATTGGAATATAGATACCTAACAACTATGCGGGACAATGTGCTACACGTGTGGGAGCCACTTCATCAACCTGTAGGATAAATTGCTACAAATGCGGGAGCCACCTCTCGAACTTGTAGGAGCCACCTCTAGAATTCTGACGATGAGAATATCACGCTTTGAAGGTGTCGTCCCCAAAATAACCATGTAGTCTAGTCTAAAGGTGAGAAACTCCCTAATAATAGAAGTCATTTAACCCAAAAACATAAACTTAAACAGAAGAACACCATGTATTCAAATTAAATTAAGTAATTCCTACAACATGAAAACTAACTTACAATATAATCATGCGTTATGCAGTGATAAACATTCAAGAAGAATGGTGAAAGACTTCGTGTGTTATACATTAATAAAATAGGAATATATCTGTAAACACTTTTTAATAGTGTCACAATTAAATGCGATGATTGAACCAGTTTTTGCTATAGCCAATCAACCTTATGACTTCTACCGTAATAGTCCTTTATCGCTCTAGGTATGGCGCGACCTTACCAAACTGTACCCAAGCCTAGGTCCTTAGGAAATCCTACGACCTACCTCAGACACAAAAGGCTTCTGTTGTGCATTGTAGGGGGTTGGGGTTCAACCGGCAAGCCCACTACCACCTAGTGAAGTCCTTCGCACACCTAGACCAAGTTGGATCTAACTAGCAATAATAGTAAATTCGGTCATCAGTATTGATCATTGTTTTTAATTACTAGTCTAAAAATATGTTGAAATAATATCAATGGCTTTAAAATAAGCTATTTTTCTTGCATCATGAAATAAAATAGAGAAATTCATGCGCGTAGTGGAATATAATTATAGTATAGTGTCATCGAAATTAAGTTATGAAACATAACTACAGCATATATCTTTCTGCATTTTGAAACATAATATCATATAATATTTATAGGTTTAGGTACTCACTGTACTTATCGATTAGATCAAAAGTAGATTTTTCATGTCAAATTTTATTGGCATGGTGCCTTGCAGCTAATTAAATTAGCATGTAAACTATTTCACTTGTGATACAATCATGATTGAATGATATTCATATAAAATTGCCATCTTTATCTTATGCTTATTTTACTTCACTAGCATTTAGTTGAAGCCCCTAAATCACACTAGGACTATGGGACTTTGTTGCACACTAAGTGGTGATCATGAAATAAGTCTCTACAATTGTGGTTTTAAAAATATTCTAAGTCATGAAATCTTATGAGATGGCACATCTAAGATTCAAATAGACTTGCATTAATGATGTATAAATCCAAGGAGTTGGATATTGATCCATTTCATGAGTGATATATATTAGACATGGGTATATGTTAGTGGGTGCTTGTTAGAGAACAAGTTCACTGAAAACTCCCCCGGAGAATCCACTAGATAGCTGGAGTGGCAAGTCAGTAGTGGCAAGTTCTCCAGTTTCCTTTTTCATGAGGATCTATAGTAACTTTGTGTTTAGGTCCTCATACTTTGACTCTTCACAACCACGTAGCAGGCCATCTAGGTTGACATTGGGTATGAGCTGTTTAGACATAGAAGTTTGTAAGATCCTGATGGGATATGTCTCCTTATCATTGTGAAGTGTGAGTGCATCTCCTATACATTATGTATTGATCAATTCCAAGAAATCCTTGCGCAAAGTAGTGTAACAATTTGAAAAAGGAGTTTTCCAGAGGTGAGGAAATAACTCTTTCTTATTTGGATCACAATTATTATTATATTTTGTGGAAGGAAATTTACAGAAGTGTGGAAGACGCGTATGGGGCAGTAAAGAATAGAATTAGGCAACAATCAAGCCTATATTCGGTTCGTCTTACATTAGAGAATAATTCTTTCAGCCAAGCCTAATAATTTAGGCAATAATTTATAAGGGCCAAGACTTTTATGGATATGTTGCTTCCATTTGCTTTCATGATATTATTCCGTTTCACAAGGTAGGCTTCTTTTTTTTTTCTGTGTGTTTGGGATGGGTGCCGGAGGGTGTGACGCTAAATAAGGTAGTTAAATCAACTAAATGAATGTCTAGTGTTAGACCTATCAATTTGATAGCATTTTTACTAAAATATATATGAATCTCCTATATGTTCTACAATGATCGATTCCAAGGAGTCCTTATGCAAGGCAGTATGACAATTTGGAAAAAAAGTTTTCAAAAGATGAGGTCATAAATTGGAATCGAACATTGAGAATAGAAACATAGTATTGAGGCTATTAGGGAGTTGACAAATATCTTGCCCTAAGCCTCTTTCATGAAAATAGGAAACAAAAGGAGCGTATATGTATAGTACACGTAGAGCTAGAATAGTTCGCCAAAAGCATTCATTCAGCTAATTGTTGGGCTCCATGAGCTTTAGGTTGGACATCGAACATGGAGATTGGGTACTCTTTATTTAATAGAGATTAAGTAAATTGAGTCGATTAGTTTAAAGGAGTTTAAACTAATGTGAATATTTGATATTTTAAAGTCACAAGTGTTCAAAGCCCATGTCCAACTAACGGTAGAACTTAATGGGTCACACATAAAGGCCAATTGAAAATCCTACTTAATGAAGGCAATTTTCTAAATGTCAGAAAAATTCCTCTTTGACCGAAAATGAAGGGGAAATCAGTTGATGCAACAATTAAATTGATCTAAATAATTTAAGGAGTTAAATCAGACCAATCAAATTAATGGTTAATTTAATTGGTGCCACATGGCAATCAATTGGTCAAGTTAACTTAAAGAGTTAAGTTAATATTACTAGCTTAAAGAGTTAAGTTAGTTGACTTAAAAGTTAAGCCAAAGTTTAATTAAATTAAAATGTTTAATTTAATTCAAGTGAATAATTAATTTTCGAGGGAAAATTCAAATAAAGAGTTCATTTGGTGTGGCATTACAATTTATTTGGATGACATTTCATGAGATGACATGAAGATTTCAAATGAAATTCAAATGCACATTAAATTCACATGCAACTTGCTTGCAAGTTGGCAAGCAAGTGGCACTCCCCCTCATCAGAGATATGATTCTACCTAAGCATCATACCATCCCTCCATCTATATATAGATATAGAGAGGGGCGGCCAAGAGTTATGTGATTGCAAGCATTTTGCATCTAATTGTTAGATTCCTTTCCCTCAAAAATTGTGTGACTCTCTCATGTGTTGAGGCTTCACATTTTCTTCACCTCTTGTCTCTCTAAATTTCAGCCTTCATCATCCTCATTTCTCCTTTGATTTTTCAGCTGATCTATAAGAAATTGGATTGTCCATTAGTGTGTGGATCTTATCATTAGAGGCAATACATTTGGATTACAAAGCTTTTGGAGATCCTTTGTTTGGACAGTAACTTTGGAGCATCTATTGGAGGTTTTAAAAAAACCTTTTTGGGTTGATTTTTTTTTTTGAGATTAATCAAGGTGTTGGTGTTATTTTGGTTCAAGTTTCACTCAATTCCGAGGTGATTTGGCTAGGCAAACATTGCTCACACTCTGCTGTGCCAGGAGGAGACTGCTTTGGAGAAATCTAGCTAGTCTTCATCATTTCGGTTGGAATTTTCTTTTGAGGTAATTTTATGACCTTAATCCAATTTAATAGCATGAATCAGATCCTTATGTAAGTGTAAATCAAGTTAGATTTCAGTTTTTAAGCAATATTAATTGTATCCTTGGCTTACATTGTCTTTCAAGTGGTACTGGAGCCTAAATTCATGCTTTAATTTGGATTTTTTTTTAT
This sequence comes from Jacaranda mimosifolia, assembly GCA_018894105.1. Classification (NCBI taxonomy): domain Eukaryota; kingdom Viridiplantae; phylum Streptophyta; class Magnoliopsida; order Lamiales; family Bignoniaceae; genus Jacaranda; species Jacaranda mimosifolia. The sequence continues at coordinate 19,372,693 of CM032123.1, forward strand.
TGATTCATGTGATGGATTGATCTTGATCTCCAAATACTTGATCCAATTTATGGATTGGAGTGTTTGGATGGTGATGCTTGTGGCTCCTTTGTTGATGAATAGAATTATCCTAATATGTGTTTTTAGTGTTAATTCATATGTTAGTATATTTTGAATCATGTTTAGCTAATGTTAAATTTTGATTCAGCATTAGATGATGTTATAAGTTGATATAGCATGTTAAGTTTGACCTTAAGTTGTTTTGGTCATTTTTGGATCCAATTGGATTGCATTTAATTGGAGATTTTTTAAGAATGTGATTTTTACTTAAACATGATTTTGAAACATGTTTGAGCACTTGAAATTCCATTTTTAAAAGGTATTTTGGATCTGGAATTTTTTCTATAATGTGTGACTTAGTGTTTAGGAGGTGTCCTAAATTTTTTGGTGCACAAAAGTTGAACTAAAATTGACTTGATTCGGTCCAAACCTCAAAATAGTGCAAGCTGCCAGGCATTGGCTAGGCAGCGGGCGCATGCCGAGCTGGGGCAACAACGCCTAGTTTTGGTTTTGGTGAGTTTTGAGTGTTATTTTGTGTTCCTTAAGTGACCAAAGGTGTTCTATATCACACATAATAGATGCACAAGTATTGTGCAAGTTCTCAATATTATATTTGACATTTTTGAATGCTTTTTAAATTTTGTTAAAGTTAATCTTCAATTGTTGCAAAAATAAGATGCATAAATGTTATGCTTGTTTTTGCTTGGCCAATTAATTGTTTATATGATAAGCATTTAATTGTTGGAATTGAATGTTAATTCTTAATTTATATATTGTTCATTTAATTGCTGAATGGATGATGAATAATTGGGGATGATAATGAGCCTTTAATATTGATTTTATTTATTTTAAGTTGTTGAAATGGCTTGTATTAAATTGGAGCTTACATGCCTCTTAATTTCTATCTTGTAAATGTTATGAGATTAGAATCACTAGGAGTGAGGATTTCTTTCTCATGTAAATGTTACAAGGAGCAAAGAAGACCTTTGGAGGCAGAAGACTCATGAATGTATGGGGCTACACTCATGTAATAGCTAGATTTAATCAACCCACTTAAAATCAACTAGGTGGGGTGCCTATAGCTCTAAGTGCACCACTTGGTTAAGGCTTATGGTCATCCCAACCTAGGAGCATGCTAGGTGCATTTACTTATTTATGCTTTTCATATCCTATTGATGTATGTGATGCATGGATTAGGATATAGAAAGCCTAAATAAGAAGAATAAATTGGTGAGATCTTGGCAAGCAAGAAAAACCCTCCATCTAGAATGTCTAAATGTTTCCAAAATATTAAGTTAAAATAGATACAAATTATAAGGAGTTTTAATTAATCTATGCCTTCTACCAATATTATGTGACATGACGATGCTACTAGCTTTTGTGTGATGGCACTCGAGGCGAGGGCTAAACTTTAGGTAGAAAGCTGTGATCACATACTTAGCATATAATGGACATTTGATTTGAGGCTTCCCATGCAATGGCACTCGAGGTGAGGGATGTCATGGAGCAGTCTTGAATCAAAGTTTTTTTATTGGTAGGTCCAAATTAATACCTAGTAATGTAGAGCTCGTCCATGAAGGGGATCTACATGAAAAATGTAGCAAAATATATCAAGGGTTGTATAAGATACAAGTAGAAAAAATTTGCTTACCTTTTGATTGTTTGTGGATGGCACTCGAGGCGAGGGTCCACTTACAAGTCTTTGGGGCCTTGATTTTCACTAAGAAATTTGATTTCTCAAATTCTTCTATGGGGTGAAGGATTTGATAAAATAGTAGGAGAAAAAAATGCTTGAAAGATCATGAACATGTTTTCAAAAATATCAATATTCAATCAAATGCTTATATTCTCTTTTTTGCCTTTGATGATTTGTGAAATCTCAAGAATGGCTAAAAATCCACTCAATGTTATTTTGGAAACCAATAAACCGACTGGGCCTAACTTCTACATTTGACTTAATCTCAAAATCATTCTAGATTCCAAGAAAGTGATAAATGTTCTATACCATGTTGCTCCTAATCCTATGGGGATTAATGTAGATCAAGACACACATGAAATGTTCATGAATTGGGTTAAGGATCATCCTATCCCATAGTCTCATGATGGCATCTACAAACTTCAAAAAATCTCATGGAAACATGATTAGTACCTTGGTTCAAGTTTGCAAGAGTTGTAAAAGCAAACAAGGTATGAGAAGTTCATATTGTCAAAGGAAAATTTTCAAGCTAGGATGGATGTGAAGTCATGTGTTATCAACTAGGGTCTAAAAATGATTAGGCTTGGAGAAGTTTTTTAACTTGGACATAGTGATGGATAATGATTTCCATGAGGATTTGATCCTCATATCCTCACCAAGTTTTATTGATCAAAGTGTTGATCTAGACAAAGATACCATGAGAAGCGCATACCATTAATGTTTGCTTTCTCCTCTAAGTCTATATGCCCTAGAGGTGCTAGAAAGGCTGGTAAAATGAAGAAAATTTCTTCCTCTAAGGGAAGGCAACCATTGAAGGCATCCAGAAGAGTAAGGAAGATTATATAGGATATTGTCGATATTACTTATTTCTACTTTGGCAAGAAAGGGCATCAGAAGCGGTATTTCAAGAAATACCTTGCAACCCTTAAGAAAGGTATGTACTTTATTGAAGTGCATTTAAGGATAAATTCTTCCTCATGGATATATGATATCGCATGTGGTTCTTATCTTTGTAATTTGTTACGAAGAGTGGAAAGAAGAATAATACTAAGTGATGGGGATATGATCCACTGCCTTGGCAAAGGAGCAAAAGTTGCAACCAAAGCCGAAGGCATATAATAAGTTAGACTTAGGGAACTCCATACTTGTAATGAACTCTTGTTGTTATGTACCATATATTCTTCAGAACATTATTTCAATTCTCATTTTGGATAGCGAAGGATTTGATCATTCTATGTTAAATGGGAGATTGAAGGCATTAAAGAATGGGTTCTTTAATTGCACATGGTACACTTAACAAAGGATTATATATTTTTGGATTCTCAAACATCACTGATGCACATTCAATCAAGTAAAAGAAAATTATATAACCAAGAAGGTGCTATCTTGTGGCATGCAAGACTTGGACATATTTCTAAAAATAGGATGAACAAGTTAGAAGGTCTCAAAACACTAAATGTTAGTGGCATTGAGGAACTTGCTACTTGAGAATCTTATTTGAAAGGAAAAATAACCAAGGCTTATTTTGTAGGACAAACGGAGCGAACCACAAGTCCTTTGGATTTGATCCATATGGATGTTTGTGGCCTACTAAGAGTTAGTACGAGCAGAAGATGTTCCTACTTCATCACCTTCATTGATGATCATACTCAGTTAGGGCATGTGTATCTTATGAAGTGCAAGTTTGAAGCCTTTGTAAAGTTCAAAGAGTATAAGAATGAAGTAGAAAAGCAAAATGACTAAGTATTAAAGCTCTTCGATTGGATCAAGGGAGAGGATACTTGAGTACCGAATTCTTGGGTTATCTAAAAGAGAATGGGATTCTCTCTCAATGGACTCCACCCAGCACACCTCAACGAAATGGAGTAGCTAAGAGGAGAAATCATACCTTACAGACATGGTACGTTCCATTATGAGCTATTTTGATGTGCCTATATCCTTTTGGGGATGCACCTTAGAAATGGTAGCAAGGCTAGTAAATGTAGTACCCTCAAAGTTGATGCCAAAGATGCCACATGAGATGTGGTATGACAAAACACCCTCTTACTGTTATCTAAAAGTTTTGGGGGTCTCCTACTTATGTGAGATGGCTAGTAAGAGATAAGTTGGATAGTAGATCCATCTTGTTCAAGTTTGTGGGATACCCAAGAGAGTCTTTGGATTATTACTTTTATGATCCCTTGGAACAAAAGATGTTCGCCTCGAGGAACACCCACTTTTTTGAAAATAAATATCTATTAGATAAAAATGGCGTTGTTGTTGAACTTGATGAAGTTCAAAATGATCATCAAATCCCATAAGTAGTGGAAACAAGTAAACATCAAGAGCCTTACACACAACCTCTAAGAAGATCGGACCAAATCAAGAAGTAGCCCGACAGGTTCGGATTCCGTCATGAGATGGACTAATTGGATAGCGATCCGACGACCTATGAGGAAGCTATGGTGGACATAGACTTGAGACATTGGCTTGAAGTTATGAAATCCGAAATGGACTCCATGTATTCCAAAAAAGTATGGACTTTGGTAGATCCAACAAAGGGAATAGTTTTTGTTGCTTGCAAGTAGATCTATAACTGAAAGCTATAGGAGTCAATGAGAGGTAATGACCTTTAAGGCATGACAAGTGGCAAAAGGTTACACTCAAATACCCGGTATTGATTTCAAGAAAACCTTTTCATTGGTCGTAATACCTTAGTCTATTCGGATTTTACATGCCATAGTCGTATATTCTGACTATGAGATACGGCAAATGAATGTGAAAATTTCTTTCCTTAATGGAAACATTGAAGAAGAAATTTATAAGGAGCAACTACAAGGTTTTACATCCAAAGGAAGTCAGCAAAAGGTTTGCAAACTCCAGAGATCCATTTACGGACTCAAACAGGCGTCCCGAAGTTAGAACATACATTTTGATAAGATAGTCAAATTGTTTGGCTTTGTAAAAAATGTGTATGAACCTTGTGTGTGTATAAAAAGGCTAGTGGGAGTAGTATAAAGTTTATTGTGTTTTATATCGATGACATTCTTCTCATTGGGAATGAGAGTGCAATGTTAGAGTGTACTAAAGCATGGTTATCTACTCAATTCTTCATGAAAGATTTGGGATAAGCATCCTATGTAATTGGAATACGTAACTATAGAGACAGATTGAGGAAAATGCTGGGGTTTTCCCAAATCCTATACATTGACAAGATATTAAAAAGGTTTACTATAGAAGATCCAAGAGGGATTCATCTCGAAGGGACACGATCCTCATCTCTCCAGCTCTATGGCCCCTAAGACTAACAACGAGAGATATAGAATGTCCCATATACCTTATGTGTTCGCCATAGGGAGCATAATATATACTGTTCAACATACAAGGCCGAATGTTGAACACTCTCTAAATGTTACGAGCCACTTTCAATTCAACCCCGATGAAGTCACTGGATGGCCGTTAAAATAATCCTTTCATACTTGAGAAGGACTAAGGATTTATTTTTGGTATACGGCAATAGAGAATTGAAACTCGAGGGGTTTTTGGATCCTAATTTCCAATCTAATGCAAATAACTTTAAATCCATTTCTGGAATCATATTTTACATCAATGGTGGCGCGGTGAGTTGGAAGAGTTCCAAACTAGACACCTGGCTAATTCATCCATAGAGGTGGAATACATTGCAATTTTTTAATCCACAAAGGAAGGTGTTTAGATAGAAACTTCATCCAAGAGTTGTATGTAGTGCTTAGCGTGCATGTGCCTATGGTTATCTTTCAAAGACAACTTTGGACTTGAGCCAAGATCTCATTAGTGATCCAAACAAAAATAAATGCATTATCGATTAATATATGATATCATTTTAGAGGTGACTTCTGAGTGGAAACAACCGCTTTAGAAGAAAATATAGCAGAACCACTGTCTTCACCCCTAAATGCAAGGTCTTTGAAGGACATCTTGAGAAGATGGCCCTTAAGGCTATAAGGTATTGGCTTCAGGGCAAGTGGGATATTATTGGAATAGTACCCTATAAACTAATTAGATTGGCATGTAAATGGTTTCACTTGTGATACAATCTTGATTGAATGATATTTATTATAAATGGCCATTTCATCTTATGCTTATGTTACTTTACTGGCATTTGGCTGAAGCCCTTAGATCACACAAGACTACGATGCATAATCCAAGGGTTGGATGTTTCTCCATTCTATGAGCAAACCATATAAGATATGGGTGCATGTTAGTGGGTCCTTGTTAGAGAAAAGACTTTGGAGGCCTGCCCAGAGAATCCACCAGATAGCCATAGTGGCAAGTTCTCTAACTTATGCTAGTGCATGTAATTATTTAACCTGAGGATCCATTGTAACAATGTATTTAGGTCCTCATGCTTCGACTTTTCCTTAGCCACCTAGCGGGTCGATTGGGTTGAGCTTTGGTATGAGCTACTTAGACATGGAGGTTTATGAGATCCAAGATGGGAGTAGACTCTTTGTCATTGTGAAAGGTGAGTGCATCTCCTATGCGTTCTATAATGATCGATTCTAAGGAGTCCTTGCGCAAGGCAGTATGACAATTTAGAATTTTTTTTCCAAAGATGAGGTCATAAACCAGAATCAAATATTAAGAATAAAAATATAGTATCGAGGCTATAGAAAAGCCCACAAATATCTTGCCCTAGGCCTCTTTCATGGGGATAGAAACATAGTCGTATTTGCATAGTACGCGTAGGCTAGAATAGCTCGCCAAAAACATTCATTTGACCAATTGTTGGGCTCCATGGGCTTAGGTTAGGCATCGACCATGGAGATTGGGTACTCTTCAATTAATAGAGATTAATTGATTTGAGTCGATTAGTTTAAAATGAGTTTAAACTAATGTGAATATTTGATATTATAAAGTCACAAGAGTTGTGAGCCCATGTCCAATGAATGGTAGAACCTAATGGGTCCACACAAAATTCAATTGGAAATCCTACTTGATGAAGGGAATTTTCTAAGTTTGAAAAATTCTTCTTTGACCAAAAATGAGAGGAAAATTGATTGATTCAATTTCTGGTAATTTTGGCTTGATCAATTTAATGTTAAGCTTATCTGAATAAATTAAGGAGTTAAATCAGATCAATTAAATTAATGGTTAATTTAATTGGTGACTCATGACTATCAATTGGTTAAGTTAACTTAAAGAGTTAAGTTAACTATTACTAGCTTAAAGAATTAAGTTAGTTGACTTAAAGGTTAAGTGAAAGTGAAGAATTAATTTTGGAGGAAAAATTCAAATGAAAAGTTCATTTGGTGTGGCATTAGAATTTATTTGGATGACATTTTATAGGATAAAATGAAGACTCCAAATGAAATTCAAATGCACATTAAATTCACATGCAACTTGCTTGCAAGTGGCACTACCCCTCATGGGAGGTGTGATGCCACATAAGTATCACACCATCCCTCCATCTATATATCGATATAGAGAGGGGCATCTAAGAGGTATTTGAATTCAAGCATTTTGCATCTAATTGTTAGATTCCTTTCCCTCAAAATTATGTGACTCTCTCAGTGTTGAGGCTTCACATTTTCTTCACCTCTTCCCTCTCTAAATTTTGGCCTTCATCATCTCATTTCTCCTTTGATTTTCTAGCTGATTTAGGAGAAATTAGATTGTCCATTGATGTATGGATCTTATCATTAGAGGCAATACATTTTGATTGCTAAGGGCTTGTTCACTAGCATTTTGACCATTTTCTAGAAAAAAATTTGGGAGAATGAGTTTTTTGGAGAAAATTTGGAAAAAGTGTCAATTGTTTGTTTATGCTTTGGGAAAATAGGGAAAATAGATTGAGAATGAGTTGTTTGTTTGTTAAAGTTTTGGTAGGGGGACAAATTTTATTGTAGATATCAAATTAGTTACTTTTTTGTTGGGTTTGTAGGAAGAAATTATTTTCTTATGTAATGTGTATATATATTATATATTTTGATGGTGTGTGTATATATATATACACTTGAGTGTTAAGCAGGGCTAGGGTAGTATGTAACGTCTTTTTGAGATTCAATTCTTAGGGTTTTTTAGGTATAAATTTTTTGTGTTTTGGGAAAATGATTGGAAGATGTGTGTGTTTTTTGGGTTTGTTTTAGGAGTTGGGAAAAATTTCCCTAAAATTCTAGTGAACACAGCCTAAGCTTTTGGAGATCCTCTATTTGGGCAGTAATTTTGGAGCATCCATTGGAGGTCTTGCCGAAACTACACCAAGATGTTGTTGTTCTTTTGGTTCAAGTTTCACTCAATTCTGAGGTGATTTGGCTGGGAAAATGTTGCTCACACTCTGCTGCACCAGGAGGAGACTGCTTTGGAGAAATCTAGCTAGTCTTCATCATTTTGGTTGGAATTTGCTTTTGAGGCAATTTTTTTATCTTAATCCAATTTAATAGCATGAATCAAATCCTTGTGAAGGTGTAAATCAAGTTAGATTTCTATTTTGAAGTGTTATTAATTAGATCCTTGGCTTTCATCCATGATTAATTAAACCTCAAAATCATTCTAGATTTCGAGAAATGGATTTATATCCTATATCAAGGTGCTCTTAATCCTATCGGGATTGATGCAGGTCAAGAGACATGTGAAATGTTTACAAAAAAGGGTTGAGGATCTCTTCTTGGCCAATAGTCTCATGATAGCATCTATTAACTTCAAAAATCTCATGACCACATGAAACATACCTCAGTCTATTGCTTGCAAGAGTTGTAAGGAAAACAAGGTATGAGAGGTTCATGTTGGCAAGGGATATTTTTCAAGCTAGGATGAATGAGGGGTCATGTGTCCTCAACTATGGTCTAAAGATGATTAGACTCAAGAAGCTCTTTAACTTAGACATAGTAATGGACAATGATCTCTATGTGGATTTGTTCCTCACATCCTTCCCGAGTTTGTTTGACCAAAATGTTGGTCTATTCGGAGACCACCATGACAAGAGCATACCTCTAATGATTGATTCTTCTTCTCGCTCTAAAGGCTCTAAAAGCTAGTAGAAATGGGTAAGGAGAAGAAATGTTCTTTTTCAAGAGGAAACAAACATTTAAGGTGTCCAGTGGAGTCAACAAGATTAGTGAGGATAAAGTCCATGTTCCTTGTTTATACTTCGGCAAGAAAAGCCATTGGAAGTGATAATGCAAATAATACCTTGCAACCCTTGGGAAGGGTATGTACTTTTTTGAAGTGCACCTAGGATAAATTCTACCTCATGGATATATGATATTGCATGTGGTTCTCATCTTTTTTGTTAAAAAGAATGGGAAGAAGAATAAATGTAAGTGATGGGGATATGATCCACTGCCTTGGCATAGGAACAAGAATTCAATCCAAAGCCAAAGGCATATAATAAGTTACACTTAGGGAATTTCTTTCTCGTATTAGATCCATGTTATCATGCATCGAATCTTGTTAAGAACATTATTTCAATCTCCATTATGGATAGCAAAGGATCAGATTTTTCAATATCAAATGGGAAATTGATGACAATAAAGAATGGTTCTTTAGTTGCTATTGGTATAATAAACAATGGATTATACATTTTGCATTCTCAACCATCACTAATGTACATTCAATAAAGTAAAAGAAAATTAGATAACCAAGAAGATGCCATATAATGGCATGCAAGACTTTTTCCAAAAATAGGATGAACAAGTTAGAAGCCCTCAAAGCACTAAATGTAGTGGCATAGAGGATCTTTCTACTTGTGAATCTTGTTTAAGAGGAAAAATATCCAAGGCTTCTTTTGTAAGACAATCAGAGCGAACAACAAGTCCTTTGGATTTGATCCATATGGACGTTTGTGGACTATTAAAATTTAGTGCGAGAGGTGGCTATTCATACTTCATTACCTTCAGCGATGATCACACTTGGTTAAGATATGTGTATTATATGAAGTACAATTCCAAAGCCTTTGAAAAGTTCAAAGAGTGTAGGAGTGAAGTAGAAAACCAACAAGCACTAAGTATTAAAGTTCTTCGATCGGATCGAGGAGGGGAATACTGAAGTACCAAATTCTTAGATTATCTAAAGGAGAATGGGATTCTCTCACAATGGACTCCATCCGGCACACCTCAACACAATAGAGTAACATAGAGGAGAAACCATACTTTGTTGGACATGGTACGTTTCATCATAAGCTTCATCGATGTGCCTATATCCTTTTGGGGATATGCCTTAGAAACGGCAGCGAGGCTACTAAATGTAGCACCCTCAAAGTTGGTGCCAAAGACACCATATGAGATGTGGTACGACAAAGCACCTTCTTACTCTTTTTTAAGAGTTTGGGGGTCTCCTATATACGTCAAGAAGTTAGTGAGAGATAAGTTGGATGTGATATCCACCTTGTGCAAGTTTGTGGGATGCCTAAGAGAGGTTTTGGGTTATTATTTTAATGATCCCTCGGAACGAAAGGTGTTTGTTTCAAGGAATACCATCATTTTGGAAAAGGAATTTCTATTAGATAGAAAAGGCATTGTCGTTGAACTTGATGAAGTTCAAGATGATCATAAAATCTCAGAAGTGATAGATACAAGAGAACATCAAGAGCCTAGCGTACAACCTTTGAAAAGGTCAGGCTGAATCAAAAAGCAACCCAAAAGGTTTGGATTCCTTCATGAAATGGGCCAAGCGAATAGTGATCTTAAGACCTATAAGAAAGCTATGTTGGACATAGATTCGGGACATTAGTTTAAGGCCATGAAATCCAAAATAGACTCCATGTGCTCCAACAAAGTATGGACTTTGGTAGATCCATCAAAGGGTGTAGTTTCTATTGGTTGCAAATGAATCTATAAGCAAAAGCTAGGAGTCGATGGAGAGGTAATGACCTTTAAGGTGAGACTAGTGGCAAAAGGTTACACTTAAAGACCCAGTATTGATTTCAAGGAAACCGTTTCACCAATTGCTATGCCTATGTCCATTAGGATTATGCTTGCCATAGCCACATATTATGACTATAAGATATGGCAAATGGATGTGAAAACTGCTTTCCTCAATGGAAATATTGAAGAAGAAATCTATTTCGAGCAATAATAAGGTTTTACATCCAAAGGGAGTGAACAAAAAATTCACATACTCAAAAGGTCCATTTATGGACCTAAACAAGCATCCCAAAGTTGGAACATACGTTTTGATATGACGGTCAAATCGTTTAGCTTTATCAAAAATGTGTATGAACTTTGTGTGCACAAAAAGGCTAGTAGGAGTTCTATACAGTTTTTTGTGCTTTATGTTGATGACATTCTACTCATTGGGATTGAGAGATAAATGTTAGAGTGCACTTAAAGCATGGTTATCTTCAGAGTTCTCCATGAAGGATTTAGAAGAAACATCCTTTGTATTAGGAATACAGATCTATAGAGATAGATCAAAGAGGATATTAGGGCTTTCCCAAATACCATACACTGACAAGATACTAAAGAGGCTTAGTATGGAAGAATCCAAGAAAGGATTCCTTCCTATGCGACATGTCTTCGTCTCTCTAAGTCTATGGCCTTTAAGACTAAACATGAAAGAGAACGAATGTTCCACATGCCTTATGTGTCCACCATAGGGAGCATAATGTATGTTGTTCAATGTACAAGGACGGATGTAGCACACACTCTAAGCTTAACGAGTCGCTTTCAATCCGATCTTGGTGAACACTACTGGCAAGCCGTAAAATAAATCCTAAATTACTTAAGAAGAACTAAGGATTTCTTTTAGGTATACGTAATGGAGAATTGAAACTCAAGGGGTAAATTTTAGTTTCCAATTCGATGAAAATAACCTCAAATCCACCTCAGGATTTATATTTTGCCTCAGTGGTGGCATGATGAATTGGAAGAGTTCCAAATGAGACACCATGATCGATTCTATCACCGAGTCAGAATGTATTGCGGCTTCTGAAACTGCAAAGGAGGGTGTTTGGATAAAAAGCTGAAGGTATGTGTGGCACTAGGATCCAAATATTTTCAAGAAAAACTAGATAAAACTAGCCCACACACATCTACAAGGATCTATACATGCATAGGATTTAGATTTAGAGAGGGAAATACCTTGATGAAATCAAAAATCAAGGAACAAGAGAAAACACCCTTCAACTCTTGAAGTTGTCCCTTCATTGGCGTAGCAGAAACACCAACCGATTTCCCCAAGTTAAACTCCTTCTTTTGAGCCAAATTTTTTTATATATTCCCTCAACACCTTGAAAATGCTACAGCCAAAAGTTTAGCTCAATCAGAATAAAATAAGTCCTTCCAGAACTTATTAAAAGCAGCTACCAGAAACTGCTTCAACAAGGGCAATAGCAACCTAAACATTTTGACTCTAACTAGATAGTCCACACATCAAATGGATAGACCCTTTCTCTACAAATATACCTAGAGAAAATTATAGAGAAATGGAGGAAAGAAGTCTAAGTATGGATGGGGAGGATGAAGGAGGCTTGAGAGGTTTGTGGAGAATCTAACTATTAGATACCCACTAACAAAGTTTGTTGTTGGAAAAATAATTCACGCCTTGTGGCCATCCCCTCCTATATCTATATGTAAGAGGATGATGGTTTGTGGTCACTCACCATCTTCAAGAAGGGGACGCCACATGTCCATGCTAAGGTAGCCACTAACAATTAGTGTTGTGTGAATTTGAATGTCATTTGGAATTTACATTTCAGCTCATGAAATGTCTTCCAAATGATTGCTAATTCCATATTAAATGAACCCTTCCTTAATAATTCTATCCCAAATTAGCTCTTCAATTTAATTAAATTAAACACTTTAATTTAATCAATAATACTTCGACTTAACTCTTAAGTCAAAGTGCTTAACTCCTTAAGTTAGTCAAAATTAATTTAACTCTTAAATTATTTTGACCAATTGATAGTCATGTGGCATCAACTAATTAACTCTTAATTAATTAATCTTAATTTAGCCCTTAAATTAAATTGACAAATTTAACTCTTAAATTGATCAAGCCAAAAATGATTTGAATTTTCACCTTCTTCAAATTCAGTCAAGAGTGAATTTTCTAACACTTAGAAAATTCTCTTTCCTTCAATAGGTCATTCAATTTGGCTTTTGTGTATGATCTATTAGGTTTTACCATTCATTGGATATGGTCTCACAACTCATTGTGACTTAATTGAAGAGTACCCAATTTCCATAATCGATGTCCAACCTCAAGCCCATGGAGCCCGACTGATTGGCCAAGATGAATGCTCTTGGAAAACCATTCTAGCTTACACGTACCATAAAAATACGATCCTTTCGTCTTCTATCTCCATTAAAGAGGCCTAGGGTAAGATATTAGCCGGCTCCCTAATTGCCTTAATGCTATGCTTCTATTCTCAATGTTCGATTCCTTTAGTCACCTCATCTTTGGAAAGACCTTTCCAAATTGTCATATCACCTTGCGCAATGATTTTTTAGAATCGTTCATTATTGAACACATAGAAGATGTACTCACCCTTCACAAAAGCGAGGAGTTGGATTCCACCTTAGATCTCACAAACCTCTATGTCTAGTAGCTCATGCCCAATCTCAACCTAAGTGCCCTGCTAAGTGACCAAGAAAGAGTCAAAGCATAAGGACCAAACACAAGATTACCATAGATCCTCAGGTCAAAGGTCAAATAATATGCACTAGCGTAAGCTGGAGAACTTGCCACTACCGACTTACCACTTCGGCTATCAATGGATTCTCTGGGCGGGTCTTCAGTGGCATGTTCTAAACAAGCACCTACTAACATGCATCTATATCTCATATGGGATTGCTCATGGAACAGAGCAACATCTAACTCTTGGATTCATGCATCGATAGTGCAAGTCTATTCGGATCTTAGATGCCCTGTCTCGTAAGATTTGATGACTTCAAAGATTTAAGAGCACGACTGTGTAAGCTTATTCTATGATCACTATCCAAGGATAATCAAGTCCCGTAGAGTTATGTGATCTAAGAGCTTCATCGAAATGCCAGTGAAGTAAATAAAGAGCATAAGATGAAGATAGCCATATAATGAATATCATTCAATCAAGATTGTCTTGTAGGGTACTATTCCAATAAAAATTTCATCTAGGAGTTGGATATAGTGCCTAGCATGCAAGAACCTATGGTTGTTCTTTGAGGGCAACTTAGGACTTGATCCAAGATCTCATCAGTGGTCCAAACACAAATAAATACCTTATTATTCGATCTATGAGATCAATTGATAGAGGCAACAATTGAGTAGATAATGTTACCTCAAAACAGAATATAGCAGAACTGCTATCTAAACCCCTAAATGCAAAAGGTCTTTGAAGGGCATCTTGAGAAGATGGGCCTTAAGGCTATGGGGAATTGGCTTTAGGATAAGTGAGAGATTATTGGAATAGTACCCCACAACCAATTAGATTGGCATGCAAACTGTTTCACTTAGGATACAATTTAAATTGAATGATATTCATTTAAAATTACCGTTTTCATCTTTTGCTTATTTTACTTCACTAGCATTTGGTTGAAGCGCCTAAATCACACTATGACTATGGGACTTGGTTGCACACTGGGTGGTGATCTTGAAATAAGTCTCTACGGTTGTCATTTTAAAAGATTCCAATTTATATAATCTCATGAGACGTGGCATCTAAGATTCGGATGCACTAACAATGCATAACTTTAAGGAGTTGGATATTGCTCCATTTCACGAGTGATCTATGTTAGACATGGGTGCATGTTAGTGGGTGCTTGTTAGAAAACAAGTTTATTGAAGACTCGCTTGGAGAATCCACTAGATAACTAGAGTGACAAGTCGGTAGTGGCAAGTTCTACAACTTACGCTAGTACTTATAATTAGTCCTTTGACCTAATTAGGTCCTCATACTTTGACTTTTAACTGACCACATAGCGGGTCATCCGAGTTGAGATTAGGTATGAGCTGCTTAGATATGGAGGTTTGTGGGAACCAGGATAGGATCCGTCTCCTCATCGTTATGAAGGGCGAGTACATCTCCTATGTATTCTATAATGATTGATTCCAAGGAACCCTTCCACATGGTAGTATGATAATTTGGAAAAGGATTTTTTCCAAAGATGAGGTCATAAAGAGAAATTGAACATTACAATTAGAAACATAGTTATTGAGGCTATTGGGGAGCCGACAAATATCTTGTCCTAGGCCTCTCTTGGGAGATAGGAGATAGAAGGACTGTATTTACATGATAAGCATAGAGCTAGAATGGTTCATTAAGACATATTCATTTCATCCAATTAGTTTGGCTCCATGGGCTTGTTGCTAAACATTGACTATGAAGGTTGGGTATTCTTCGATTAATGGAGATTAATTGAAAGAATTATTTATTTAAAAGAGTTTAAACTAATGTGAATATTTCAAAATTCAAAATATCACAATGAGTTGTGAGCCCATGTCCAATGAACGGATAAACCTAATGGGTCATACAAAAGCCTAAAGAAAGTTCTATTTGCTAGGAGTATGCGGTTTTGGAGAAAAATTCAATTGACTAATTTCTTGTCATCTTAACTTCATTAATTTAATTGTTAAATTAGTCAAAATAAATTAAGGAGTTAAATTAGATCAATTAAATTAAGGGGTTAATTTAATTGGTTCCACGTGACAATTAATTAGTCAAGTTAACTTAAAGAGTTAAGTTGACACCTATTAACTTAAAGAATTAAGTTAATTGACTTAAGGAGTTAAGTCAAATCAATTAATTAAATTAAAGAATTAATTTAATTAAATTGAGAATTTTAATTTTGGAGGAAAATTCAAATCAAGAGTTCATTTGAAATTAATTAAGAGTTAATTTACATTACATTTGATAAGATGAAATGTAGATGCCAATTAAATGCAAATGCATGTGAAATTCAAATTCACATGCAAGTTGGCAAGTTGCCAACAAGCATGGGAGGAGTGATGCCAACTTGCATCACACTCTCCTCTCTATATGTAGCGATGTGGCCAGCCATTAGATGGTAGTTCACTCTAGGTTCCCATTTTCCTTCCAAAAGTGTGATTTTTCATGTATTGAAGTTTCATGCTCTCCAAATTCTCTCCTTTTGCAATTCTTCTCAAACTACTACTCCCTCACCTTCATCCTCTCATCTTGTAGTAGATCTGAGGTTGATTAGAGCTGTCCTTGGATGTGTGGATTATTACAACAGAGATCCAACACATGGAGGACTCATTGCTCCTTGATGATCCATTGTTGTTCGGCATTTTCGTGGCAGATTTGGTGGACTTAGGAAGTTCTGATTTGCATGAAATTTTTATAGCATCTTCCTTCGTGTGTGGTGGTGGGTTCTACAAAATTTGAGCATTTTTTAAACTGTGGAAAGCGTTCAAAAGTTGAGTGCTTCTACTGTGCACGAGTTGATCCAATGAAGAGTTCATTAGAGTATAAGCACATATTTCTCTGTCTGCAAAATAAAATTACAGGACAAGGAAATTGTACAAATAAGAATGAAATTAAAATCTATCAACTGTGGATTCAATCTCTAATCTAATCCTATGATTCTTCCTTTCCAAATATGATCTTAAATTTAATGATCTCTGCAAAGAATGCCTTGAACGCCATGGATCTCCTTAAATTTGATTTGAAGAAATAATGCCAACTCGAGGGCTTCGTACTTTAATCTCAAATAAAAAGCTAAAATATATGAGCTTCGTGAAGCACGCCTTGAGCGTCGTGGATCTCTTTGAATTTAATTTGAATAAAATAATGCTAATTCGAGGGCTCCGCACGTTAATCCCAAATCAAACTCCAAATATGATAAGGTCCATGAAGAACGCCTTGAACGCTGTGGATCTCCTTAAATTTGATTGAGGGAATTGCTAGACTCCTTCAAAGTTCTTCAAAGAGTTGTGAGCTCATGTCCAATGAATGGTAGAACCAAATGGGTCACACACAAAAGTCAATTGCATTTCCTACTTGATGAAGGAGAATTTTCTAAGAGTTAGAAAATTACTCACTTGACCACTTTTGGAAGTTGGTGAAATTGAGGCCATTTTTGGCTTAATTAATTTAATTATTAAATTAATCAAACAATTTCAGGAGTTAAATTAGACCAATAATTAAAGAGTTAATTATTTCGTGCCATATGACCATCAATTGGTCAATTTAACTTAAAGGGTTAAATTAACAATTATTAGCTTAAGGAATTAAGCTAGTTAACTTAAGAGATAAGTTAAAGGTTGTTTAATTTAATTAATGAGAATAATCATTCTTGGAGGAAAAATTCAAATGGAAGGTTGTTTTGTGTGGTATTTTAATTAATTTGAAATGAGATTCCAAGTGAAATTAAAATGCACACAAAATTCAAATTTTCCAACTAAACAAGCTAGTTGGCAGTCATCCTTGAGGAAGGTGTGGTGCCACCTTGGCATCACACCATCTTCACTCTATATATAGATATAGAGGGAGAGGGGGGCAGCCGCTTGCAACAAGTGTGAAGAATTAGATTCTATCACATTTTTCCTCAATTTTTCAAGTGTTGCCTCATGTTGAAGCTTCACTTCTTTCTTCTCCTACCACCAAAAACAAGCCTCCATCTCTAAAATTCTCCTATCTATTCTCCAGCTGAAGGATTTAGCATTGGTGTGTGGATCATAACATTAGAGGTAAGACAATAGGATTGTTTGCTTTTGGAGATCCACTGTTAGGGTAGTGACTTTGGCAATTTTTTCTAGGAGCTTCCCTTCCACTTTTT
Organism: Jacaranda mimosifolia; assembly: GCA_018894105.1. Classification (NCBI taxonomy): domain Eukaryota; kingdom Viridiplantae; phylum Streptophyta; class Magnoliopsida; order Lamiales; family Bignoniaceae; genus Jacaranda; species Jacaranda mimosifolia. The sequence goes on from CM032123.1 coordinate 19,390,105, forward strand.
GAGCTGGATTTTTTACAGTAGCTTTATCAAAGAGTTGAGAACGTGCTGTGAAATGTTCAAAATATTTAGAGGAGTTTGGTTCAAGCAAAAGTTGCTCACTCTCCGTTGTGCTGCTGGGAGATAGACTCAAGTTGTTGAGATCATCTTCCTTATTTCCTTGGATTTTGCAAATCAAGGCAATTCTCTTTTCAAATCTGAATAAATAGCATGTTTAGATCCGTGTTACGACATGTAGCCTAGTTAATTTTTGTTTTTAAAGTGTTAATTATTGGATCCTAGTGCTACATGTGACTCCAAGTGGTATCAGAGCCTAATTCATGCTTTGATTTGGATTTTTGATTGATTTATTCATAAGATGAATTGATCATAATCACTAAATTCTCAATTTATATGATGGATTGGAGTGTTTGGATGGTGTTGTGTGTGGCTTCTTGATTGATTAATTGAAAGCATGCTAATATGTATTTTAAGTGTTAATTCATATGATTAGTATGTTTTAATTCATAGCTTCTAATGTTGAATGTTGATTTAGCATTAGTTGATATTATATGTTGATATAGCATGTTGTTGATGGCCTAAAAGAGTTTTGGTCACTTTTGGATCCAATATGATTGAAATTTGTTGGAGATTTTTCAAGAATGTGATTCTTACTTTAACCTGTTTCTAGAACCATGGTTGAGCACTTGAAATTCCATTTTTAAAAGGAGTTTTGAATCTAGAATTTTATCTATAATGTGTGTATTAATGTTTAGAAAGTGTTTTAATTTTTTTGGTGCATAAACGTTGAACTAAAATTCAATTGACTCGGTGCCGAAGTGAAAACTAGGCAAGCTGCCTGGCGCTGGCTGAGCAGTCGGTGTGCTGAGTGCTCCCAACCTGGGCGGGCAATGGAACAGTTTCTTTTGGCATGAGTTTAGATTATTTTTTTGGCTCCTTTAAGCGATCAAAAGTGTTTTGAACCACACATAATAGATGCACAAGTATTGTGCAAGTTCTCAAAATTATGTTTGACATTTTTTATTGCTTTTAAAAACTAGATGAAATTAATCTTCAAGTTGTTGCATAATTGTTATAATTCCTCTTGCTTGGCCAATTAATTGTTTATGAGATAAGTATTTAATTATTGGAATTAATTGCTAACTCTAGATTAATTTATTGTTCATTTAATTGTTGAATGAATGATGAATGAATGGGGATGATCATGAGCCTTTAATATTGATTTTATTTGTTTCAAGTTTTTGAAAAGGGTTGTATTAAATTGGGGTTTGCATGCCTCTTAATTTCTATCTTGTAAATGTTATGAGAGTAAAATCACTAAGAGTGAGGATTTCTTTCTATTATAAATGTTACAAGGACCAAGGAGACCATTGGAGGCATGGAGACTTAAGAAAACCCATGAATGTATAGGATACACTCATGTAATAGCTAGATTTAATCAACCCACTTAAAATCAAATAGGTGGTGCACCTATGGCTCTAAGTGCATCACTTGGTTAAGGCTCATGGTCATCCCACCCTAGGAGCATACTAGGTGTATTTACTTATTTATGCTTTCCCTATCCTATTAATGTATGAGATGCATGGCTAGGATATAGAAAATCTAAATAAAAAGATAAAAATGATGAGATCTTTGCAAGTAATAAAATCCCTCCATTTAGAATGTCTAAGTGCTTTCAAATGTTAAGTCAAAATGGATATAAATTAAAAAAGTTTTAATTAATCCATGACTTCTACCAATAGTATATGCCATGATGATGCTACCGATTTTGTGTGATAGCACTCGGTCATAAGGGTCACACTTAGGATGAAAGTTGTGAGGATATACTAAGCATGAGATGCACCTTTGATTTAAGGCCGCCCACACATTGGCACTGGACCACGGGGGATGTCGTGATGCCATCTTGAATCAAAGATTGATTCGAAGGTTTAACTTAACACCTAGTAATACAGATGGTGCACGGTCACATGGGTCTATATGAAAAGTGAGACAAAATATATCAAGAGTTGCATGAGATACAATTAGCAAAAGTTGCTTACCCTTTGATTGCTTATAGATGGCACTCGATCATGAAGGTCCGCTTGCAAGTCTTGGGGTTTTGATTCTCACTAGGAAATGAGATTTCTCAAATTCTTCTAGGGGGTGAAGGATTTGATAAAATAGTGGGAGAAAAACATGCTTGAAAGACCATGAACATGTTTTCAATATCAATATTCAATCATATACTTATTCTCTCTTGTAGATTTTAGAAATCTTCAGAAAGAAAATGGCCCACGCCACGCTATTATGGAAACTAATAAACTCACTGGACCTAACTTTTGCAATTGGTTGAGAAATCTCAAAATCATTCTTGACTCCAAAAAGAGGACTTATGTCATTGATCAAAGTCCGCCAGACACCTTGGGTGATGACGCCACTGATGAGGCTCGTGAATTGTTCACTAAGTTCGTAGATAATAATCTACAAATGAGATGCCTCACAATGGTTTTCATGACCAATGAGCTCCAAAAAACTTACGAGCATATGAAACATGTAAAAGAGATCTACCAACACCTACAAGAGTTGTATGGTGTACAAACTAAACACAAAAACTTTGCTTTGTCTAGAGAGCTCTTTAGGTCAAGGATGGTTGAGGGTTCAAGCGTTCATGATCACGGGCTAAAGGTGATTGGACTCAGCAAAAAGTTTGGGCAGTTTGATGTGATCATGGACAATGACCTCTACGTGGATTTAATCCTCCAGTCAATACACTTATCGTACGGCCAATTCGTTATGAACTTTAATATGTCCAAGCAAGAGGTTATGATTAATGAATTAGCGACCGCTGAGGTGACAGTGAAAAAAGGATAAATCTCTTATGCTTTCTTCCTCCTTTAAGTCCAAGGGCCCTAGGGGTCCTAGAAAGGGAGGTAAGAAGAAGAAGAGTTTTTCATTGAAAGAGAAGCAATCCTTGAAAGGTTCGAAGACAGTAAAGAAGAAGAAACTAAAATCAATGCGAGTTGTTTCCACTATAGTGAAAAAGGGCATTAGAAAAGGAATTGCAAAGCTTACCTTGCAACCTTCGAGAAGGGTATGTACTTTATTGAAGTGCACTTGAGGACTAATTCTTCCTCATGGATATTTGATAGCACATGTGGTTCACACCTTTGTATTCGTTACGGGGGATAGAAAGAAGAAAGAGTCTTTGTGAAGGGGATATGACCCTCTGCCTTGGAAATAGAGCAAGAGTTGCCACCATGTTCCAAGGATTAATCAAGTTAGACTTAAGGAATGCTTGCATGCTATTAGACCTTTGTTATTATGTACCCAAACTTGTTAAGAATATTGTTTCAATTCCCGTTCTTAATAATAAAGGATATGATTTTTCTATATCGAATAGTGTGTTGAAAGCAGTAAAGAATGGTTCTTTAATTGCACAAGGTACATTAAATAACAGATTATACATATATGATTCTCAACCTTCACTAATGTACATTCAATTAAGTAAAAGAAAATTAGATAACCAACAAGATGCTAGTCTTTGGTATGCAAGACTTTGGCATATTTCCAAAAATAGGATGAACAAGTTAGAAGCTCTCAAAGCACTAAATGTTAGTGGCATTGTGGACCTTCCTACTTGTGAATCTTGTTTAAATAGAAAAATGACCAAGGCTCCCTTTATAGGACAAACAGAGCAAACCACAAGTCCTTTGGATTTGATCCATACGGATGTTTGTGGCCTACTAAGAGTTTGTGTAAGATGAGACTATTCCTACTTCATCATCTTCATCGATGATTATAATTGTTTCGAACATGTGTATCTTATGAAGTACAAGTTCGAAGCTTTTGTAAAGTTCAATGAGTATAAGAATGAAGTAGAAAGGGAAAAAGGACTTAGCATTAAAGCTCTTCGATCGGATTAAGGAAGAGAATACTTAAGTACTGAATTCTTGGATTATCCATAGGAGAATGAGATTCTCTCTCAATAAACTCGACCAGGCACACCCCATCATAATGGAGTAGCCAGGAGGAGAAACCGTGCCTTGTTGAACATGGTACGTTCCATGATGAGCTTTTTCGATGTGTTCATATATTTTTGGAGATTCACCGTAACAATGGCCGTGAAGCTAGTAAAGCTAGTACTCTCAAAGTCGGTGCCAAAGACGCCAAAGCACCCTCTTACCATTACCTTAAGATTTGGGGGTCTCTCGCCTACGTAAGACGGTTAGTGGGAGACAAATTGGATAGTAGATCCACCTTGTGCAAGTTTGTGAGATACCCAAGAGAGTGTTTGGGTTATCACTTCTATGATCCCTCAGAATAAAAGGTATTTGTTTCGAGGAATGCCCACTTTTTGGAAAAGGAATTTCTATCAGATAGAAATGGCATTATTATTAAACTTGATAAAGTTCAAGATGATCATCAAATCCTACAAGCAGTGGAAACAAACGAGCAAAAAGAGCTTCACACACAACCTCTAAGAAGGTCGGACCGGATGAAGAAGCAACCTGAAAGATTCAAATTTCTTCATGAGACAAGCCAATCGGATAATGATTCAAAGACCTATGAGGAAGCTATGTTACACATAGACTCGGGACATTGGCTTGACGCCATGATACCCGAAATAGACTCTATGTACTCCAACAAAGTATGCACTTTGGTAGATCAACCAAAGGAAATAGTTCACGTTGGTTGCAAATGGATCTATAAGTGAAAGCTATGAGTCAATGGAGAGGTAATGACCTTTAAGATACGACTAGTGGCAAAAGGTTACATGCAAAGACCTGGTATCGATTTTGAGGAAACCTTTTCATTAGTTGCAATGCCAAGTCCATTCAAATTTTACTTGCCATAGTCGCATATTATGATTATGAGATCTGGCAAATAGACATGAAAACCACCTTCCTCGATGGAAACATTGAAGAAGAGATTTATATGAAGCAACCACAAAGTTTTACATCCAAGGGGAGTGAGCAAAAGGTTTGCAAACTCTAGAGATCTATTTATGGACTCAAACAGGCATCCTAAAGTTGGAACATATGTTTTGAAAAACAGTCAAATGATTTGGATTTGTCAAAAATGTATATAAACCTTATGCGCACAAGAAGGCTAGTGGGCGTACTGCATAGTTTATTGTGCTTTACGTCGATGACATCTTTCTCATTAGGAATAAGGTTGGTATATTAGTGTACTAAATTATGATTATCTACGCAATTCTCTATGAAGGATTTGGGAGAAGCATCCTATATATTAGGAATATGTATATATAGGGATAGACCGAGAAGGATGCTGGGGCTTTCTCAAACTTCGTATATTGACAAGATACTAAAGAGGTTTAGTATGAAAGAATCTGAGAGGGGATTCGTTCCCATACGACATGGCATTTGTCTCTCCAAGTCTATGGCCCTTAAGACTAACAATAAGAGACAAAGAATATCTATATACCTTATGCAAAAGCTATTGGGAGCATAATGTATGTTGTTCAATGTAAAAGACTGGATGTGGCACACAATCCAAGTGCTACGAGTCATTCTTAATCCAATCTCGGTGAAAGTCATTGGATGGCCATAAAAACAATCCTCAGGTACTTGAGAAGGACTAAGGATTTGTTTCTGGTATACGGTAATGGAGAATTGAAACTCGAGGGGTTTTCGGACTCTAGTTTCCTATCCGATGTAGATGACCTAAAATCCACTTCTGGATTTATATTTTGCCTCAATGGCGGCGTGGTAAGTTAGAAGAGTTCCAAACAAGATACCACGACTGACTCAACAACAGAGGCAAAATATATTGTGGCTTCAGAAGCAGCAAAAGAAGGTGTTTGGATGAAAAACTTCATCCAAGAGTTGGATGTAGTGCCAAGCATTGATGAGCCAATGGTTGTCTTCTGTGACAACAATGGGGTGGTAGCACAAGCTAAAGAGCCAAGATCTCATCAACGATCCGAGCACATATTGAGGCAATATCATTTGATTTGGGAGATCATTAATAGAGGCAACATTTGAGTGAAGAGAGTTTCCTTAAAAAAGAATAAAACAGATCTACTGACCAAACTCTTATTGCAAAAGGTCTTTGAAGGACATCTTGAGAATATGGGTCTTAAGACTATAGGGAATTGGTTTTAGGACAAGTGGGAGACTGTTGAAATAGTTCCACGCAAGCCAATTAAATTAGGCTTGTAAACTATTTCACTAGTGATAAAATCTTGATTGAATGATATTCATTAAATGGTCATCTTTATTTTATGCTTATATTTACTTCACTGGCATTCGGTTGAAGCCCTTAGATCACACAAGACTATGGGACTTGGTCACAAACTCAGTGGTGCATCATATAATAAGTCTTACACGATCATGATTTTAAATCTTCCAAGTCATAGGATCTTATGAGATAGGGCATTTAAGATCCAGATAGACTTGCACTAACAATGCATAAATCCAAGGTTTGAATATTGCTCCATTCCGTGAGTAATGCCGTATGAGATATGGGTACATATTAGTGGGTACTTGTTAGAGAACAAGTGCCTGAAGGTCCGCCCGGAGAATCCACTAGATAGCCGTAGTGGCAAGTCGGTAGTGGCAAGTTCTCCAACTTACGCTAGTGCATATAATTAGTCCTTTGACCTGAGGATCCATGGTAACCTTATGCTTAGGCCCTCAAGTTTTGATCCCTCTCTAGTTACCTAGCAGATTGTTCGGGTGGTGATTGGGCATGAGCTACTTCGACATGGAGGTTTATGAAATCCAAGATGGAATCTGACTCCTCAATATTATAAAGGGCGAGTGCATCTCCTATGTATTCTTTAATGATCGATTCCAAGAAATCATTGCGCAAGGTGGTATGACAATTTGGAAGCAGAGATTTCCAAAGATAAGGTCATAATAAGGAATTGAACATTGAGCATAGAAACACAGTATCGAGGCAATTAGGGAGCCAGCAAATATCTTACCCTAAGCCTCTTTTGGGAGATAGAAGACGAAATGACCGTATTTGCATGGTACGCATAGAGCTAGAATGGTTCTCCAAAAGCATTCATTTCGGCTAGTTAGTTGGGCTCTATAGGCTTGAGGTTGGACATCGACCATGGAGATTGGGTACTCTTCAATTGATAGAGATTAATTGAATTAAGTCGATTAGTTTAAAGGAGTTTAAACTAAAATGAATATTTGATATTCAAAAGTCATAAAGAGTTGTGAGCCCATGTCCAATGAATGGTAAAACCTAATGGGCCACACACAAAAGGTAATTCCATTTCCTACTTGATGAAGGAGAATTTTCTAAGAGTTAGAAAATTACTCACTTGATTGGTTTTGGAGGTTGGCAAAATTGAGGTCAATTTTGGCTTGATTAATTTAATTTTTAAATTAATCAACTAATTTAAGGAGTTAAATTAGACCAATAATTAAGGTGTTTAATATTTGATGCCACATGACCATCAATTGGTCAAGTAAGTTAACTTAAAGAGTTAACAATTATTAGCTTAAGGAGTTAAGCTAGCTGACTTAAAAGTTAAGTCAAAGGTTAATTAATTAAATTAAAGTGTTTAATTCAGTTAATGAGAAGAATGATTCTCGGAGGAAAAATTCAAATGAAAGGTTCATTTGGCATGGCATTTTAATTAATTTGAAATGAGATTCCAAATGAAATTAAAATGCACACAAAATTCAAATTCAAATTTGCTAACTAAGCAAGCTAGTTGGTGGTCACCCTTAAGGATGGTGTGATCCCACCTTCGAATCAAACGATCCTCACTCTATATATAGATATAGAGGGAGATAGGGGCGACCACTTGTAACAAGTGTGAAGAATTAGATTCTCTCACATTTTTCCTCCATTTTTCAAGTGTTGCCTCATGTGTTGAAGCTTTACTTCTTTTCTTCTCCCATATCCAAAAACAAGCCTCCTTCTCTGAAAATCTCCTCTCTATTCTCCAGCTGATATTGAGGAGAAAAGGATTTAGCATTGGTGTGTGGATCATAACATTAGAGGCAAGACAATAGGATTGCTTGCTTTTGGAGATCCACTGTTTGGGCAGTGACTTTGGTGATTTTTTCCAGGAACTTCCCTTTGGATTTTTGAGCTGGATTTTTTATAGTAGCTTCATTAAGGAGTTGAGAACGTGCTGTAAAATTTTCAAAATTTCTGGAGGAGTTTGGATGGAGCAAAAGTTGCTACTCTCTGTTATGCTGCTAGGAGACAGACTCAAGTTGTTGAGATCAGCTTCCATATTTCCTTGGATTTTACAAATCAAGGTAATTCTATTTTCAAATCTGAATCAATAGCATGTTTAGATCCATGTTATCATGCATAGCCTAATTAATTTTTGTTTTAAAGTGTTAATTATCAGATCCTAGCACTATAAGTGACTTCAATAAACGCGTTATCATTTGATATATGATATCATTTGATAGAGGAGACATCTGAGTGGAAATAGTTGCGTCAGAAAAGAATATAGTAGAACCACTGTCTTAACCCCAAAATGCAAAAGGTCTTTGAAGGACTTCTTGAGAAAATGGGTCTTAAGACTATGGGTAATTGGCTTTAGGACAAGTAGGAGATTGTTGGAATAGTGCCCCACAAGCCAATTAGATTAACATATAAACTGCTTCACTTGTAATACAATTTTGATTTAATGATATTCTTTAAATAGCCATCTTCATCTTATGCTTATTATTACTTCACTAGCATTTGATTGAAGTCCTTAGATCACACAAGACTACAGGACTTGGTCAGTACACTCGGTAATGATCATGAAATGAGTCTTATACGGTCATGATCTTAAATCTTCCAAGTCGTAGGATCTTATGAGACAAGCATCTAAGATCCGGATACAATTGCACTAACAATGCATAAATCCAAGGGTTGGATGTTGCTCCATTTCATGAGCAATGCCATATGAGATATGAGTGTATGTTAGTGGGTGCTTGTTAGAAAATAAGGCACAGAAGACCCATCCGGAGAATCCACTAGATAGCCTCAGGGGCAAGTCGATAATGGCAAGTTTTCCAGCTTATGCTAGTGTATATAACTAGTCCTTCGACCTGAGGATCCATGGTAACCTTGTGTTTAGGTCCTCATGCTTTGACTCTTCCTGACCACATAGCAGGTTGTTCGGGTCGTGATTGGGCAGGAGCTATTCAGACATAGAGGTTTGTGAGATCCAAGATAGGATCTGACTCTTTGTCATTGTGAAGGCCAAGTACATCTCCCATGTATTCTATAATGATTGATCCCAAGTAATCCTTACGCAAGGTAGTATGACAATTTGGAAAATGAGTTTTCCAAAGATGAGGTCATAAATGGGAATCGAACATTGTTAATAGAAATATAGAATCGAGGCTATTAGAAAGCCGACAAATATCTTGCCATAGGCCTCTTTCAGGAGATAGGAGACAGAAGGATTGTATTTGCATGGTGCGCGTAGACTTAGAATAGTTCTCCAAAAGCATTCATTTTGGCCAATTAGTTAGGCTCCATGGGCTTGTGGTTGGACATCGACAATGGAGATAGGTATTCTTCAATTAATGAAGATTAATTGAATTGAATTGATTAGTTTAAAGGAGTTTAAAGTAATGTGAATATTCGATATTTCAAAGTCAAAAAGAATTGTGAGCTAATATCTAATGAATGGTAGAACCAAATGGGTCATGCACAAATGCCAATTGCAAATCCTATTTAATGAAGGGGAATTTTCTGAGAGTTAGAAAAGTTCCTTAATAACCGATTTTGGAGGTTAACCAATTGACACAACTTGATGTCATTTTGGCTTGATCAATTTAATTGTTAAATTGATCTAATTAATTTAAGGAGTTAAATTAAGACCATTTAATTAAGGAGTTTATTATTTGGTGCCACATGACTATAAATTAGTCAACTTAAGGAGTTAAGTTAACAAAGTCTTGCTTAAGGAGTTAAGCAAATTAATTGAAAGAGTTAAGTCAAGGTTAATTAATTAACTTAATGTGTTTAATTTAATTAAAAGGGAGAATTAATTTTGGAGGGAAAATTTAAATGAAATTTCATTTGATGTGAATTAGAATTCATTTGGATGACATTTCATGAGATGAAATGAAGATTCCAAATGAAATTCAAATTCACACAAAATTCAAATTTGCATGCCAACTTGTATGCTAGTTGGCGCCACCCCTTTGAAGAATGTGTGATGCCACCTTGGCATCACACCATCCTCCCTCTATATATAGATATGGAGAGAGGCAGCCAACACACTTTGCTTGCATTACATTCCATGTGAATTAGATCTAAGAATTAGATTCTCTCAAATTGCCTCCAAATTTTCAATTGTTGCCTCACGTGTTGAAACTTTACTTCTCTTCTTCTCCTACCTCCAAATCAAGCCTTCATCCAACTTTTTCTTCTCATTATTTTCCAACTGATATTCAGAGGAAAAAGATTAAGAATTGGTGTGTGGATCTTTATATTAGAGGCAAGACAATTGGATTTCTTGGCTTTGGAGATCCTTTATTGCGGGCAGTGACTTTGGAATGACATTTGGATATCTTTCTGAATTCTTTTTGAGCTAAATGTTTTGTTGAAGACACCTTAAGGCATTGGCGTTTATTTGGTATAAATTTTTCTAAAATCGGAGTTCGTTTGTTTGAGCAAACATTGCTCGGATTCTGCTTTGCTGCTGGAAGACAGTTTTCAAGGAGTTAAGATCTTCTTCGACCTTCTTTTGATTTTCTAAAAATCAAGGTAATTCTCTTTTCAAATTTAAATCTATGCCCTGTTTAGATCTCTGATGACACGTGTAGCCTTGTTATTTTGCATTTTTAGTGCTACAATGATTGGATCCTACCGCTACATGTGACTTCATATAATTAGTCCTTTGACCTGAGGATCCATGGTAACCTTGTGTCTAGGTCCTCATGTTTTGACTCTTCCTTGACCACTTAGCAGGTCTTCTGGGTTGAGGTTGGGTATGAGCTACTTAGACATAGAGGTTTGTGAGATCCAAGATGGGATCAACTCCTCGTCGTTTTGAAGGGTGAGAGCATCCCCTATATATTCTATAATGATCGATTCCACAAAATTCTTGTGCAAGATAGTATGAAAATTTGGAAAAGGAAGATGAGATCATAAAGGGGAATTGAACATTGGAATAGAGACATAGTATCGAGGCTATTAGGGAGCCAAAAAATATCTTACCCTCAGCCTCTTTCAGGAGACAGGAGATAGAAGAACCGTATTTGTATGGTAAGCATAGAGCTAGAATGGTTCTCCAAAACCATTCATTTTGGCCAACAAGTTGGGCTCCATAGGCTTGAGGTTGGACATCGACCATGGAGATTGGGTACTCTTCAATTAATGAGATTAATTGAATTGAGTTGATTAGTTTAAAAGAGTTTAAACTAATGTGAATATTTGATATTCAATAAATCACAAAAGTTATGAGTCGTATCCAATGAATGGTAGAACCTAATGGGTCACACACAAAAGCCAATTGCGAATCCTACTTGATGAATAGGAATTTTTTAATAGTTAGAAAATTTTCACCATGATCGATTTTGGGAGGTGTTCGGCTGACACAATTTATAGTCATTTTGGCTTGATTGATTTAATTGTTAAATTGATCCAATTAATTTAAAAAGCTAAATTAGACCAATTAATTAAAGAGTTAATTATTTGGTGCCACATGACTATCAATTGGTCAAGTTAACTTAAGGAGTTAACAATAATAGGTTAAAGGGTTTAGCTAATTGACTTAAGAGTTAAGTCAAAGGTTAATTAATTAAATTAAACTATTTAATTTAATTAAAATAAATAATCAATTTTGGAGGGAAAATTCAAATGAAAATGTTCATTTGGTGTGGCATTAGAATTTACTTAGATGACATTTTATGAGATGAAATGAAAATTCCAAATGAAATTCAACTGCACATTTAAATTCACATGCCTCTCGCTTGCCAACTTGAGGAAAGTGTGATGCCACCTTTGGATCAAATCTTCCCCCCTCCACATATAGATATATAGAGAGAGGCGCAGACACACGTGAAAGCAAGCAATCTAGATCTAATCCTAGATTCTCTTATTTTCCCTCCAATTTTCATGTGTTGCCTCATGTGTTGAAGCTTCACATTTCTTCATCTCCTACCTCCAAAATCAAGCCTTCATCCTTGCATTTATCTTATTTGTTCTCTAGCTAACATTGAAGAGAATTGGATTGTGCATTGGTGTGTGGATCTTATCATTAGTGGCAAAACAATTGGATTGCTAGCCTTTTGGAGATCCTCTGTTCAGGTAGAAACTTTGGAGCTTCCATTGGAGGTCTTTCTGGAACTTTTTTAAGGTGAAATTTTTACTGGAGAATCTTCAATGCATTGGTGATCTTTTGGTCTAAATTTCACTCAATTTTGAGTTTTTTTGGTTAGGCAAACATTTCCGGAAAGCCGTTGTGCCGCTGGGAAACAGATTCAAGGAGTTGAAGTCTTCCTCCTAGTTTCCTTTGATTTTGAGCATATCAAGGCAATCGTCATGCCAAAACTGAATCTAAGGCATGTTTAGATCCTTGGCTTCCTATGTATCCTAGTTATTTTGGTGTTTTTATGCTTTGATAATTGGATCCTAGCTACATGTGCCTTCAGAAGAGTTCTTCCTCTAAGGGAAAGCAACCCTTCAAGAGTTCAGGGGGAATCAAGAAGAAGAAAGAGGCTAAAATTGATGCTACTTGTTTCCATTGTGGTGCGAAAGGACATTAGAAAATGAATTGTTTAGCTTACCTTGCAACCCTTGAGAAGGTTATGCACTTTATTGAAGTGCACTTGACGACAAATTCTGAAGTCGCATGTAGCGCTAGGATCCAAAAATCAAAGCGTACAAACACCAAAATAACTAGGTTACATATGAAGCTAAGGATCTAAACATGCCTTAAATTCAGATTTGGTATGAGAGTTGCCTTGATTTGCTCAATATCAAAGGGAACTAGGAGGAAGACTTCAACTCCTAGAATTTATCTCCCAGTGGCATAGCGGATTTCTGGAAACTTTTGCCCAATCAAATGAAATAGGAATTGAGTGAAACTTAGACCAAAAGATCACCAACATCTTGATGACACTCCAGTAAAAATTTCACCTCAAAATAGTTCCAGAAAGACCTCCAACGGACTCTCCGAAGTTACTGCCTGAACAGAGGATCTCCAAAAGGCTAGCAACCCAATTGTTTTGCCTCTAATGATAAGATCCACACACCAATGTACAATCCAATTCTCCTCAACGTTAGCTGGAGAACAAAAAGGAGAAATGCAAGGATAAAGGCTTGATTTGGAGGTAGGAGATGAAGAAATGTGAAGCTTCAACACACGAGGCAACACATGAAAATTGGAGGAAAAATAAGAGAATCTAACATTAGATCTAGATTGCTTGCTTTCACATGTGTCTGCTCCCCCTCTCTCTCTATATCTATATATAGAGGGAGGGAAAGTGTGATGCCAACTTTCCTCAAGTTGGTGCCAACTTGCAAGTTGCTTGTGAATTTAAATGTGCATTTGAATTTCTTTTGGAATCTTCATTTCATCTCATGAAATGTCATCCAAATAAATTCTAATGCCACACCAAATGAACATTTCATCTAAATTTTCCCTCCAAAATTGATTCTTCATTTTAATTAAATTTAAAACTTTAATTTAATTAATTAATCTTTGACTTAAATCTTAAGTCAATTAGCTTAACTGTTTAAGCTAGTTATTGTTAACTTAACTCCTTAAGTTAACTTGACCAATTGATAGTCATGTGGCAAAAATTAACTAACTCTTTAATTAATTGGTCTAATTTAACTCCTTAAATTAATTGGATCAATTTAACAATTAAATTGATCAAGCCAACCTGATCAAAAATTACGTCAATTCACCTACCTCAAAATTGGTCTTAAAGGGAATTTTTCTGAGTGTTAGAAAAATTCCCCTTCATCAAGTAGGATTTGCAATTGGCTTTTGTGTGTGACTTATTAAGTTTTACCATTCATTGGACATGGGCACACAACTTTTGTGATTTATTGAATACCAAATATTCACATTAGTTTAAGCTCCTTTAAACCAATGACTCAATTCAATTAATCTCATTAATTAAAGAGTACCCAATCTCCATGGCCGAGGTCCTAAAAGATAGTATAAGCTAAGGATCCAATTTAAAACACTTAAAAATTGAAAATAACTTGAATTATAGCTCTGCAAGGATCTAAATTCATACCTATAGAATGGATCAAGGTTGGATAATTACCTCTCAAGCAAAATCCGACCAAAACTTGAAGATGTGCTTCCTTTCCCAAAAGCAAACTACTTCTAGCACAACAAGGTATGTTCAACTTTTGACCAGGCAAATAACCTCCAATTTGAACTAAATTTGAGCCAAAAATTTTCCAACTCCTTAGAGAATATCTAGTAAAAAATTCCGCTCCAAATCATTCCGACAAGGCAGAAAACAGAGTCCAGAAAGTCACTGCTAGTACAAAGGATCACCAAAAACAAGCAAGCCAAATGTCTTGCCTCTAATGTGAAAGTCCACACACTAATGGACAATCCTTTTCTTCCTAGTTCAGCTAAAAAAACTAAGAAGAAAGCAAGAGGTTGATGAAGGCCGAAAAGTGAGAAAGGGAGGTGAAGAATGTGTGAAGCCTCAACTCATGAGAGAATAACAAAATTAGAGGTAAATTTGGATCTAACAATCAGATCTCAATGCTTTCATAATTTGGTGTGATGCCAAGTTCCTCAAGGAGGGGGCGCCAACTCTTTTTCCAAATTGTGATACTGCCTTGGCCAAGGACTCCTTGGAATTGATCATTATAGAACAGATAGGAGATGCACTCGCACTTCACAAAGAGAAGGAGTCGGATCCCATCTTGGATCTCATAAACCTCTATATCAAAGTAGCTCATACCCAATCATAACCCAAACGGCTTGCTAGGTGACCAGGGATGATCAGTGTAGGAGGACCTAAACACGAGGTTACAATGGATCCTCAGGTCAAAGGACTAGTTATATGCACTAACGTAAGCTGGAGAACTTGCAACTACTGACTTGCCCCTATGGCTACCCAGTAGATTTTCTAGGCGGGTCTCTAGTGTCCTGTTCTCTAACAGACACCTACTAAAATGTACCCATATCTCAAATGGTTTGCTCATGGAGTGGAGCAATATCCAACCATTGGATTAATGCATTGTTAGTATAAGTCCATCCAAACCTTATGAAGGCAAGAGTAGTGTTAGGATCCATAAATCAAAACTTCATAAGATTGAAAACAAATAATCTACTCAAGCAACCAAGGATCTGGATTAGGAAGAAGAATTACATCTTGTAGCTCAAAAAAAGGAGACAATCAATTATCTCTCTCGGATCCAGAAACTGTCTGGAATTGGCACAGTGGAAAGTCGGCAACCTTTTCCACGGTTATACTGATCAAAAAAATCACAAAATAAAATATGGAACACGGACACACACTGAGGAAGATACTATGAAAAATTAGAGTAAAAACTACTTCTGGATCTCTCCAGAAAAATTCTCTAATCTGGAGATACTGCAGTAGATCTCCAAAAATCAGCAAGTCAAACACCTTGCCTCTATTGATATGATCCACACCCAAATCATTCTTCCAATTTCCCCTCATTAGAATCTGGATTTATAGAGGAGAAGATGAGGTAGAGGAGGCCGATTTTTAGGGTGCGAAGAAGAAGGAATGCAAAGCTAAACACATGATGCAATGCACTGAGAGAAAGAGTTTTTGGAGGGAATGCAAACAATCTAATCTTCACACTTTTTGGAAATGTATATTTGAATTTGCTCAGTCGCTATATCTATATATAGAGGATGGAAGGTGTGATGCCAATTGGCATCACACCTTCCTCGAGGTGACCGCCCAAGTGGTATGCCAAGCTGGCAAATTCAAATTCAAGTCTTACTTGAATTTCATATACATTTCAATTACATTTGGAATCTAATTCCAAATTAATTAAGATGCTAATTTGAATGAACACTTTATTTAAATTTTCCCTCCAAAAATTATTCTTCCCATTAATTAAATTAAACACTTTAATTTAATTAATTATTCTTTGATTTAACTCTTAAATGAAACAAGTTTAACTCTTAAGCTTAAACTAGTCAACTTAACTCTTTAAGTCAATTTGACCAATTTATGGTCAATATGGCACCAAATAATTAACTTCTTAATTATTGGTCTAATTTAACTCTTTAAATTAGTTGATTAATTTAACACTAAAACCAATCAAGCCAAAATTGACCGTTAAATTGGTTCCTTCAAAATTGGTCACCAAAGGGTGAATATTTCTAACATTTAGAAAATTGCTCTACCAATTTTGGAAGCTAATTGATTTTGTGTGTGACCCAATAAGTTCTACCATTCATTGGACATGGGCTTACAACTCTTTGTGATTTTTCAATATCTTATATTCATTTTAGTTTAAAACTCCTTTTAAACTAATCGACTCAATTCAATTAATCTCATTAATTGAAGAGTACCCAATGTCCATGGTTGATGTCTAACCTCAAGCACATGGAGCCCAACTAATTGGCCAAAATGAATATTCTGGAGAACCACCATAGCTCTATGTGTACTATGCAAATACAGTCCTTCCATCTCTTACCTCCCAAAAGAGGCCTTGGGCAAGATATTTTTCGGCTCTTTAATAGCCTCGATACTATGTCTCTATTCTTTGTGTTCGATTCCCTTGTGTGACCTCTCATTTGAAAAACTCTTTTTCCAAATTGTCACACCACCTTGTGCAAGTATTTCTTAGAATCGATCATTATAGAACACATAGGAGATGCACTCGCCCTTCACAAAAGTGAGGAGCCGAATTCTATCTAGGATCTCACAAACCTCCATGCCAAGTAGCTCATACCCAACCTCAACCTAAAAGACCCGTTAAGTGGTCAAGGAAGAGTCAAAGTATGAGGACCGGACACAAGGTTACCATGGATCCTCAAGTCAGAGGACTAATAATATGCACTAGCATAAGCAGGAGAATTAACCACTACCGACTTGACACTATGGCTATCTAGTGGATTCTCCAGAGGGTCTTCAGTGCCTTGTTCTCTAATAAGCACCCACTTACATGCACCCGTATCTCATACAGTTGCTCATGGAATGGAGCAATATCCAACTTTTGGATTTATGCATCGTTAGTGCAAGTCTATTCAGATCTTAGATGTCCCATCTCATAAGATCCTATGACTTGAAAGATTTAAGATCACGACCGTGTGAGACTTATTCCATGGTCACCGAACCAAGTCCCATAGTCATAAGTGATCTAGGGGCTTCATCCAAATTAAGTGAACTAATAAAGAGCATAAGATGAAGATGGCCATATAAAGAATATCATTTAATCAAGATTATTTTACAAGGAAATAGCTTTTACAAGGCCAATCTAATTAGCTTGCAGGGTACTATTCCAACAATCTCCCACTTTCCCTAAAGCCAATGCCATATGGCCTTGAGACCCATCTTCTCAAGATGTTCTTCAAAGACCTTTTGCGTTAGGGGTTTAGTCAGTGGATCTGCTATATTATCTTCCGAGGCAACTCTCTCCATTTGGATGTTGCCTCTATCAATGATCTCCCAGATCAAATGATATCGCCTCAAAATATACTTGGATTTCTAATGAGATCTTGGCTTTTTGGCTTGCACCATGCCCTGGTGTTATCACAATAGATAACCACTAGCTCAGCAATGTTAGGCACTATATTCAACTCTTGAATGAAGTTTTTAATCCAAACAACTTTCTTTGCAGCTTCCGTAGCCACAATATATTCTACTTTAGTCGTAGAATCTGCGTGGTGTCTTGTTTGGAACTCTTCCAACTCACCATAACGCCATTGAGGCAAAATATAAATTCAAAAGTGAATTTGAGGTCATCTACATCAGATTGAAAACTTGAATCCAAAAGCCCCTCTAGTTTCAATTCTCCATTGCCTTATACCAAAAATAAGTCCTTAGTCCTTCTCAAGTACTTAAGGATTGCTTTTATGGCTATCCAGTGACTCTCACCGGGATTGGATTGGAACCTACTCGTAACACTTAATGAGTGTGCCAGATTCGGTCTTGTACATTGAATTGCATTTATTATGCTACCAATTGCGGAGGCATAAGATATGTGAGACATCTTTCGTTTCTCTTCTTCTGTCTTGGGGGCCATAGACTTGGAGAGACGAATGCCATGTCCTATGGAAATAAATCCCTTCTTGGATTCTTCCATACTAAACCTCTTTAGTATCTTATCAATGTATGGGGATAGCCCCAACATCGTCTTAGATCTGTCTCTACAGATACGTATTCCCAATACGCTTATACCAAATCCTTTATGGAGAATTGTATAGATAACCACGCTTTAGTACACTCTAACATTCCTACCTTATTCCCAATGAGAAGGATGTCATCGACGTAAAGTACAATAAACTGTACACTACTCCTACTAGCCTTCTTATACACACATGGTTCATACACATTTTGGACAAAGCCAAACGATTTGACTGTTTTGTCAAAATGTATGTTCCAACTTTGGGATGCTTGTTTGAGTCCATAAATAGATCTCTGGAGTTTGCAAACCTTTTGCTCACTCTCCTTGGATGTAAAACATTGTGGTTGCTCTATATATATTTCTTCTTCAATGTCTCCATTGAGGAAAGCGGTTTCCACATCCATTTGCCATATCTCATAGTCAAAATATGCGGCTATGGCAAGTAGAATCTGAATGGACTCGAAGTAGAAAAATGTCCGTTGTGAAGGAGGTGTGATCGTAATGCACACTCCATATTAATATTGAAATATAACTGCTTACACAATATTAGGTGTAGGAATTAATCGATTTTGATAATTAATTATGACCATTATTTTACAAGTTACAAGAGGAATATGTAGTGTGTCACTTTTGAATGAGGCATAGTGGCGTATTAGTCATGCATAGTGATGGCTTTACTTGAGAATATGGTGTATTAAGAATAAGAATAGTAGTGTGGAATAGTTACCATGTAATAGTGGCGTATTTACTTGGGAATGTGGAGTGATAGCATATTTATTCAAGAATAGAGGTGCATTTTATTTAAGAATGAAGGATAGTAGTGTATTGTTCATGTATAGTGGAAATTAATTTGTAAGATGAAAAAGTTAGCTATATATATACAATGGAAATATGTGAGAACATGCTTACATGAGGGGATGAGAAAATATTAGAAGAAGAGGGGAAAGTATTAGAATAAGAAGAGGAGATGAAGGATCTAGAAGTGGTCTATCTACTAAACTTTATAAGAACATGTAAGGTGAGTGCTTTGCTTGTATTTAAGGCTTAAAATATTCTTTTATATGGAGAATTACATTTTACCCTTAAGATTTGTAATGATGTGCTTTTGCAAAACCCTATCGAATATAACAATCCTACTATATGATGTGGACTCTATGTGATATGGAGACTTTGTTATATGCTAGATCAAAACTTATTTCGAATACTTTGTAAAATTTCTTATGGTGGTGGATTGTCCACTAATTTCAAAGCTATAGTCACAAATTTTAAGGCGATAGTCACATGTCATATTGATTATAAGTCATCTCAATTTATTTTGAACTATTTTGTTGGGCTATCGGCACACTCTTTTTGTTGACATTCTCAAATATGGAGGAAAATTAAAAGGTCAACACAAAAGGAGCAACATTTTTGTTGTAGGGTTTTGTTAAGTTTATTTATGTACAAAAAATAATTTATTTTGTTGAATTAGGGCATGAAAAAAAGCTGTCCGGGCCAATCACCAATTGAAATATGGGGAGCGAACAGCGATGCGGGACAAAGTGTTGCACGCGTGGAAGCTAGTTCTTCAACCAGCGAGATAAAGTGCTACGCTTGTGGGAGCCACCTCTTGAACTCGTAATTGCCACCTAGAATCCTGACAACAAGGACGTCGTGTTGTGAAGAATGGGGGGTGATTGTTATGCACCCCCAGAAAAAAATAATATTAATATTAAAATATAACTAACTACAATGTGTTAGGCATAGGAATTAGTCGATTTTGATAATTAATTAAGACCATTATTTATAAGTTACAAGAGGAATATGAAGTGGTTTCACATATGAAAGAGGAATAGTGGCGTGTTAATCATTTATGGTGAGGTCTTTACTTGAGAGTATGGTGAATTAAGAGTGAAGAATAGTGGTTAGTGGTAATCATGTAATAGTGATGTATTTACTTGGGAATATGGAGTGATAGCTTATTTTTTCATGAATATGTAGAGGTGCATTATATTTATGAATGAGGAGTAGTGATGTGTTGTTCATGTATAGTGGAAATTAATTTGGCCATTATAAAATTAGCTATATTTATATTATGGAGATATGAGAGAACAAGCCTACATGATGGGATGAGAAAATATTAGAAGAAGAGGGGAAGGTGTTAGAGTAAGAAGAGGAAGAAAGGTGGCATCTTCAAGTGGTCTTTCTACTTAACTTCATAAGAACTTGCAAAGTGACTGCTTTATTTGTTTTTAAGTATTAAAATATTCTTTTATATGGACGATTACATTTTATCCTTAAGATTTGTAATGATGTTCTTTTGAATAACCCTGTAGAATATATAAATCTTGTAATGTGATGTAGTGATATGGAGACTTTGTTATATGATGGATTTAAACTTGTTTTGATTACTTTGTAAAAATTTTCTTGGTGGTGGATTGTCCACTAATTTTAAGGCTATAGTCACATGTCATGTTGATTACAAGTCATCTCAAGTTATTTTGAACAATTCAATATTTTGCACCTTAAACATATTTAAAATATTTCTTGGGCTCTCTCAGCACACTCTTTTTATTGACATTTTCAGATAGGAGGAGAATTAGCAAGGTCAAGAGATAATGAGTAACTCTTTTGTTGTAGGGTTTTATTAAGTTCATTTGTGTACAAAAATTATTTAATTTTGCTGAATTGGGGCACGATGAAAAAGTATCAAGGCCAATCACCAACTGAAATATGGGGAACAAACAGCAATGCGGGACAAAGTGTTGCATGTGTGGGAGCTACAACTTCAACCTGTGGTATGAAGTGCTATGGTTGCAGGAGCCACCTCTTCAAGTCATAGTTGCTACCTCTAGAATCCCAACAACAATGAAATCGTGTTTTGAAGAAGGGGTGATTGTTATGCACCCCCCCAAAAAAATTAATGTTAATATTAAAATATAACTAACTACACAGTGTAAGGCAAAGGAATTAGTCGATTTTGATAATTAATTATGACCATTATTTTATAAGTTACAAGAGGAATATGAAGTGGTTTCACTTATAAATGAGGAATAGTAGCATATTAATCATTTATAGTGAGGTTTTTACTTGAGAATATGGTGAATTAAGAATGAGGAATAGTGGTGAGGTGTAGTAATCATGTAATAGTGGTATATTT
This sequence comes from Jacaranda mimosifolia, assembly GCA_018894105.1. NCBI lineage: Eukaryota > Viridiplantae > Streptophyta > Magnoliopsida > Lamiales > Bignoniaceae > Jacaranda > Jacaranda mimosifolia. The sequence goes on from CM032123.1 coordinate 19,411,481, forward strand.
ACTTGGGAATGTGGAGTGATAGCATATTTATTCAGGAATATGTACAGATGCATTTTATTTAAGAATGAGGAGTAGTGATGTATTGTTCATGTATAGTGGAAATTAATTTGTCCATTACAAAAATTAGCTATACACGTATATATTATGGACATATGTGAGAACAAGCTTATGAATGAGGAATAGTGGCGCATTACTCTTTTATAGAGAGATCTTTACTTTAGAATATGGTGAATTAAGAATGTGGAATAGTGGTGAGGTGTACTAATCTTGTAATGGTGATGCATTTACTTGAGAATGTGGAGTGATAGAAGAGGAAATGAGGTATCTTCAAGTTATCTTTCCACTTAACTTTATAAGAACTTGCAAGGTGAGTGCTTTACTTATTTTTAAGTATTAATATATTCCTTTATATAGAAGGTTACAATTTGTCCTTAAGATTTGTAGCGATGTTCTTTTGCGTAACCCGGTCGAATATAGCAATCTTGCAATGTGATGTGGTGATATGGACACATTCGCTTATACGCTGAATTTTAACTTATTCGGATTACTTTGTAAAAATTTTCTTCATGGTAGATTGTCCACTAATTTTAAAGTTATAGTCACATGTCATGTTGATTATATGTCATCTCAAGTTACTTTGAACTATTCAATATTTTTCAACTAAAACATATTTAAAATCTTTCCTGGGCTCTCGGCACACTTTTGTTGTTGACATTTTCAAATATGGAGGAGAATTAGAAGGTCAAGAGACAAAGAGCAACTTTCTTGTTGTAGTGTTTTATTAAGTTCATTTATGTGCAAAAATTATTTAATTTTGTTGAATTGGGGCATGAATAAATGCTATTAGGGCCATTCACCAACTTAACTGTGGGGAGCGAACAGCAATGCCGGACAAAGTGATACACGTGTCGGAGCTACATCTTCAACATGCGGTATAAAGTGCTACGCTTGCGGGAGCCACCGTTTGAACTCGTAGTTACCACCTCTAGAATCCCGACAACAATGACGTCACGTTGAGAAGAAGGGGTCTTCGTTATGCACCCTCCCAAGAAAATAATATTAATGTTAAAGTATAACTAACAACATAGTGTTAGGCATACCAATTAGTCGATTTTGATAATAAATTATGATCATTATCTTATAAGTTACAAGAGGAATATGAAGTGGTTTCACATATGAAAGAGGAATAGTGGCATGTTAATCATTTATGGTGAGGTCTTTACTTGAGAATACGGTGAATTAAGAATGAGGAATAGTGGTGAGGTGTGGTAATCAGGTAGTAGTGATGTATTTACTTGGGAAGGTAGAGTGATAGCATATTTATTCAAGAATATATAGAGGTGCGTTTTGTTTAAGAATGATGAGTAGTGATGTATTGTTCATGTATATTGGCAATTAATTCGTCCATTACAAAAATTAGCTATACACATCTATATTATGGACATATACGAGAACAAGCTTTTGTGATGGGATGAGAAAATATTAGAAGAAGAGGGGAAGGTGTCAGAGTAAGAAGAGGAAATGATGGATCTTCAAGTGATGTATCTACTAAACTTTATAAGAACTTGCAAGGTGAGTGATTTACATGTTTTTAAGTATAGTATATTCTTTTTTATAGAAGGTTACAATTTGTCCTTAATATTTGTAGCGATGTTCTTTTGCGTAACCCGGTCGAAAATAGCAATCTTGCAATGTGATGTTGTCATATGGACACATTTGTTTATATGCGGGATTTTAACTTACTTTGATTACTTAGTAAAATTTTTCTTGGTGGTCGATTGTCCACTAATTTTAAAGTTATAGTCACATGTCATGTCGATTATATGTCATCTCTAGTTATTTTGAACTATTCAATATTTTTCATCTAAAACATATTTAAAATGTTTCCTGGGCTCCCGGCACACTTTTTTTGTTGACATTTTCAGATATGGTGGAGAATTAGAAAACTCGAGAGACAAGGAGCAACTTTCTTGTTGTAGTGTTTTATTAAGTTCATTTATGTGCAAAAATTATTTAATTTTGTTGAATTGGGGCATGAATAAATGCTATTAGGGCCATTCACCAACTTAACTGTGGGGAGCGAACAGCGGTGCCGGACAAAGTGATACACGTGTCGGAGCTACATCTTCAACATGCGGTATAAAGTGCTACGTTTGCGGGAGCCACCGTTTGAACTCGTAGTTGCCACCTCTAGAATCCCGACAACAATGACGTCACGTTGTGAAGAAGGTGTGATTATTATGCACCCTCCCAAAAAAATGATATTAGTATTAAAGTATAACAAAATAGATATGTTCGGCATATGAATTGGTCGATTTTGATAATTAACTATGATCATTATCTTATAAGTTACAAGAGGAATATGAAGTGGTTTCACATATGAGGAGGAATAGTATCTTGTTAATCATTTATGGTGAGGCTTTACTTGAGAATATGGTGATTTAAGATTGAGAAATAGTGGTGAGGTGTGGTAATTAGGTAATAGTGATGTATTTACTTGGGAATGTGGAGTGATAGCATATTTATTCAAGAATATGTAGAAGTGCGTTTTGTTTAAGAATGAGGAGTAGTGATGTATTGTTCATGTATAGTGGAAGTTAATTCGTCCATTACAAAAATTAGCTATACACGTATATATTATGGACATATGCGAGAACAAGCTTATGTGATGGGAAGAGAAAATATTAGAAGAAGAGGGGAAGGTGTTAGAATAAGAAAAGGAAATGAGGTATTTTCAAGTGATCTTTCTACTTAATTTTATAAAAACTTGCAAGGTGAGTACTTTACTTGTTTTTAAGTATTAATATATTCTCTTATATAGACGGTTACAATTTGTCCTTAATATTTGTAACGATGTTCTTCTGCGTAACCCAGTCGAATATAGCAATCTTGCAATGTGATTTGGTGATATGGACATATTTGCATATACGCTGGATTTTAACTTATTTTGATTACTTTGTAAATTTTTTCTTGGTGGTAGATTGTCCACTAATTTTAAAGTCATAGTCACTTGTCATGTTGATTATATGTCATCTCAAGTTATTTTGAACTATTCAATATTTTTCATCTTAAACATATTTAAAATGTTTCCTGGGCTCTCGGCACACTTTTGTTGTTGACATTTTCAGATATGGAGGAGAATTAGAAGGTCAAGAGATGAAGAGCAACCTTCTTGTTGTAGTGTTTTATTAGGTTCATTTATGTGCAGAAATTATTTAATTTCGTTGAATTGGGGTATGAATAAATGCTATTAGGGCAATTCACGAACTTAAATATGGGGAATGAACAGCGATGCAGGACAAAGTGCTGCACGTGTGGGACCTACATCTTCAACATGCGGTATAAAGTGCTACGTTTGCGGGAGCCACCGTTTGAACTCGTAGTTGCCACCTCTAGAATCCCGACAACAATGACGTCGCGTTGAGAAGAAGGGGTCTTCGTTATGCACCCTCCCAAAAAAATAATATTAATGTTAAAATATAACTAACTACATAGTGTTAGGCATAGCAATTAGTCGATTTTGATAATAAATTATGATCATTATCTTATAACTTACAAGAGAAATATGAAGTGGTTTCACATATTAAAGAGGAATAGTGGCGTGTTAATAATTTATGGTGAGGTCTTTACTTGAGAATACGGTGAATTAAGAATGAGGAATAGTGGTGAGGTGTGGTAATTAGGTAGTAGTGATGTATTTACTTGGGAAGGTGGAGTGATAGCGTATTTCTTCAAGAATATGTAGAGGTGTGTTTTGTTTAAGAATGATGAGTAGTGATGTATTGTTCATGTATACTGGCAGTTAATTCGTCCATTAGAAAAATTGGCTATACACATCTATATTATGGACATATGCGAGAACAAGATTTTGTGATGCGATGAGAAAATATTAGAAGAACAGGGGAAGGTGTCAGAGTAAGAAGAGGAAATGATGGATCTTCAAGTGATGTTTCTACTTAACTTTATAAGAACTTGCAAGGTGAGTGCTTTACATGTTTTTAAGTATAGTATATTCTTTTTTATAGACGGTTACAATTTGTCCTTCATATTTGTAGCGATGTTCTTTTGCGTAACCCTGTCAAATATAGCAATCTTACAATGTGATGTGGTGATATGGGCATATTTTTTTATATGCTGGATTTTAACTTATTTTGATTACTTTGTAAAATTTTTCTTGGTGGTGGATTGTCCGCTAATTTTAAAGTTCATGTTGGTTATATGTCATCTCAAGTTAATTTGAACTATTCTATATTTTTCATCTTAAACATAATTGAAATGTTTCCTGGGCTCCCAGCACACTTTTTTTGTTAACATTTTCAGATACGGAGGAGAATTGGATGGTCAAGAGATAAGGAGCAACTTTATTGTTGTAGTGTTTTATTAAGTTCATTTTTGTGCAAAAATTATTTAATTTTGTTGATTGGGGCATGAACAAATGCTATTAGGGCCATTCACCAACTTAACTGTAGGGAGCGAACAACGATGCCGGACAAAGTGCTGCACGTATCGGAGCTACATCTTCAACATGCGGTATAAAGTGCTACGCTTGCGGGAGCCACCGTTTGAACTCGTGGTTGCCACCTCCAGAATCCCGACAACAATGACGTCACGTTGTGAAGAAGGTGTGATTATTATGCACCCTCCCAAAAAAATGATATTAGTATTAAAGTATAACAAACTAGATAGTGTTATGCATATGAATTGGTCGATTTTGATAATTAACTATGATCGTTATCTTATAAGTTACAAGAGGAATATGAAGTGGTTTCACAAGTGAAGAGGAATAGTGTCCTGTTAATCATTTATGGTGAGGTCTTTACTTGAGAATATGGTGACTTAAGAATGAGAAATAGTGGTGAGGTGTGGTAATCAGGTAATAGTGATGTATTTACTTGGAAATGTGGAGTGATAGCATATTTATTCAAGAATATGTAGAGGTACGTTTTGTTTAAGAATGAAGAGTAGTGATGTATTGTTCTTGTATAGTGGAAGTTAATTCGTCCATTACAAAAATTAGCTATACACGTATATATTATGGACATATGCGAGAACATGTATGTGATGGGAAGAGAAAATATTAGAAGAAGAGGGGAAGGTGCTAGAGTAAGAAGAGGAAATCAGGGATCTTCAACTGGTCTTTCTACTTAACTTTATAAGTACTTGCAAGGTGAGTGCTTTACTTGTTTTTAAGTATAAATATATTCTTTTATATAGAAGGTTACAATTTGTCCTAAAGATTTGTGGCGATGTTCTCTTGCGTAACCCGGTCGAATATAGCAATCTTGCAATGTGATGTGGTGATGTGGACATATTTTTTTATACGCTGGATTTTAACTTATTTTGATTACTTTGTTAAATTTTTCTTGGTGGTGCATTGTCCTCTAATTTTAAAGTTATAGTCACGTGTCATGTTGGTTATATGTCATCTCAAGTTAATTTGAACTATTCTATATTTTTTATCTTAAACATAATTAAAATGTTTCCTGGGCTCCCGGCACACTTTTTTTGTTGACATTTACAGATACGAAGGAGATTTAGATAGTCAAGAGATAAGGAGCAACTTTCTTGTTGTAGTGTTTTATTAAGTTCATTTATGTGCAAAAATTATTTAATTTTGTTGATTGGGGCATGAATAAATGCTATTAGGGCCATTCACCAACTTAACTGTGGGGAGTGAACATCGATGCCAGACAGAGTGTTGAACGTGTCGGAGCTACATCTTCAACATGCGGTATAAAGTGCTACGCTTGCGGGAGCCACCGTTTGAAGTCGTAGTTGCCACCTCTAGAATCCCGACAGCAATGACGTCACGTTGTTAAGAAGGTGTGATTATTATGCACCCTCCCAAAATAATGATTTTAATATTAAAGTATAACAAACTAGATAGTGTTAGGCATATGAATTGGTCGATTTTGATAATTAACTGTGATCATTATCTTATAAGTTAGAAGAGGAATATGAAGTGGTTTCACATATGAAGAGGAATAGTGTCCTGTTAATCATTTATGGTGAGGTCTTTACTTGAGAATATGGTGATTTAAGAATGAGGAATAGTGGTGAGGTGTGGTAATCATGTAATAGTGATGTATTTACTTGGGAATGTGGAGTGATAGCATATTTATTCAAGAATATGTAGAGGTGCGCTTTGTTTAAGAATGAGGAGTAGTGATGTATTGTTCATGTATCGTTGAAGTTAATTCATCCATTACGAAAATTAGCTATACATGTATATACTATGGACATATGCGAGAACATGCTTATGTGATGGGAAGAGAAAATATTAGAAGAAGAAGGGAGGGTGCTAGAGTAAGAAGAGGAAATCAGGGATCTTCAACTAATCTTTCTACTTAACTTTATAAGTACTTGCAAGGAGAGTGCTTTACTTGTTTTTAAGTATTAATATATTCTTTTGTATAGAAGGTTACAATTTGTCCTAAAGATTTGTGGCGATGTTCTCTTGCGTAACCCGGTCGAATATAGCAATCTTGCAATGTGATGTGGTGATATGGACACATTTGTTTATATGCTGGATTTTAACTTATTTAGATTACTTTGTAAAATTATTCTTGGTGGTGCATTGTCTACTAATTTTAAAGTTATAGTCACATGTCATATTGACTATATGTCATCTCAAGTAATTTTGAGATATTCAATATTTTTCATCTTAAACATATTTAAAATATTTTCTGGGCTCTTGGCAAACTTTTTTTGTAGACATTTTCAGATATGGAGGAGAATTAGAAGGTCAAGAGACAACGAGCACATTTCTTATTGTAGTGTTTTATTAAGTTCATTTATGCGCAAAAATTATTTAATTTTGTTGAATTGGGGCATGAATAAATGCTATTAGGGCCATTCACCATCTCAAACATTAGGAGCGAACAGCAATGCAGGACAAAGTGCTGCACGTGTGGGAGCTACATCTTCAACATGCAGTATAAAGTGCTACGGTTGCGGAAGCCACCTTTTGAACTCGTAGTTGCCACCTCTAGAATCCCGACAACAATGACGTCGCGTTGTGAAGAATGTGTGATTGTTATGCACGCTGCCAAAAAATAATATTAATCTTGAAATATAACTAACTACACAGTGTTAAGCATGTGAATTGGTCGATTTTGATAATTAACTGTGATCATTATCTTATAAGTTACAAGAGGAATATGAAGTGGTTTCACATATAAAAGGGGAGTAGTGGCGTGTTAGTCATTTATGGTGAGGTCTTTACTTGAGAATATGGTGATTTAGGAATGAGGAATAGTGGTGAGGTGTGGTAATCATGTAATAGTGATATATTTACTTGGGAATGTGGAGTGATAGCATATTTATTCAAGAATATGCAGAGGTGCGTTTTGTTTAAGAATGAGGAGTAGTGATGTATTGTTCATGTATAGTGGAAGTTAATTCGTCCGTTACAAAAATTAGGTATACACGTATATATTAAGGACATTTGTGAGAAGAAGCTTATGTGATGGGATGAGAAAATATTAGAAGAAGAGGGGAAGGTGTCAGAGTAAGAAGAAGAAATGAGGGATCCTCAAGTGATCTTTCTACTTAACTTTATAAGTACTTGGAAGGTGAGTGCTTTGCTTGTTTTTAAGTATTAATATATTCTTTTATATAGAAGGTTACAATTTGTCCTTAAGATTTGGGGCGATGTTCTTTTACGTAACCCGGTCAAATAAAGCAATCTTGCATTGTGATGTGGTGATATCGACACATTTGTTTATATGCTGGATTTTAACTTATTAGGATTACTTTGTAATAATTTTCTTGGTGGTGGATTGTCCATAATTTAAAAGTTATAGGTGCATGTCATGTTGATTATATGTCATCTCAAGTAATTTTGAGATATTCAATATTTTTCATCTTAAACATATTTAAAATATTTTATGGTCTCTCGGCAAACTTTTTTTGTTGACATTTTCAGATATGGAGGAGTATTTGAAGGTCAAGAGACAAAGAGCAACTTTCTTGTTGTAGTGTTTTATTAGGTTCATTTATGAGCAAAAATTATTTAATATTGTTGAATTGGGGCATGAATAAATGCTATTAGGGCCATTCACCAACTTAAATATGGGGAGCGAACAGCGATGCAGGACAAAGTGCTGCACGTGTGGGAGCTACATCTTCAACATGCGGTATAAAGTGCTTCGCTAGTGGGAGCCACTTCTTGAACTCGTAGTTGCCACCTCTAGAATCCCGTCAACAATGACACCGCGATGTGAAGAAGGTGTGATTGTTATGCACACTGCCAAAAAAATAATATTAATATTAAAATATAACTAACTACATAGTGTTAGGCATATGAATTGGTCGATTTTGATAATTAACTATGATCATTATCTTATAAGTTACAAGAGGAATATGAAGTGGTTTCACATATAAAAGGGGAATAGTGGCGTGTTAGTCATTTATGGTGATGTTTTTACTTGAGAATATGGTGATCTAGGAATGAGGAAAAGTGGTGAGGTGTGGTAATCTTGTAATAGTGATGTATTTACTTGGGAATGTGGAGTGATAGCATCTTTATAAGAATATGTAGAGGTGCGTTTTGTTTAAGAATGAGGAGTAGTGATGTATTGTTCATGTATAGTGGAAGTTAATTCGTTCGTTACAAAAATTAGGTATACACGTATATATTAGGGACATTTGTGAGAACAAGCTTATGTGATGGGTTGAGAAAATATTAGAAGAAGAGGGGAAGGTGTCAGAGTAAGAAGAAGAAATGAGGGATCTTCAAGTGATCTTTCTACTTAACTTTATAAGAACTTGCAAAGTGAGTTCTTTGCTTGTTTTTAAGTATTAATTTATTATTTTATACAGAAGGTTACAATTTGTCCTTAAGATTTGGGGCAATGTTCTTTTGCGTAACCCGGTCAAATATAGCAATCTTGCAATGTGATGTGGTGATATGGACACATTTGTTTATATGCTGGATTTTAACTTATTAGGATTACTTTGTAATAATTTTCTTGGTGGTGGATTGTCCATAATTTCAAAGTTATAGGTGCATGTCATGTTGACTATATGTCATCTCAAGTAATTTTGAGATATTCAATATTTTTCATCTTAAACATATTTAAAATATTTTATGGTCTCTCGGCAAACTTTTTTTGTTGACATTTTCAGATATGGAGGAGTATTTGAAGGTCAAGAGACAAAGAGCAACTTTCTTGTTGTAGTGTTTTATTAAGTTCATTTATGAGCAAAAATTATTTAATATTGTTGAATTGGGGCATGAATAAATGCTATTAGGGCCATTCACCAACTTAAATATGGGGAGCGAACAGCGATGCAGAACAAAGTGCTGCACGTGTGGGAGCTACATCTTCAACATGCGGTATAAAGTGCCTCGCTTACGGAAGCCACCTTTTAAACTCGTAGTTGCCACCTCTAGAATCCCGACAATAATGACGTCGCGTTGTGAAGAAGGTGTGATTGTTATGCACCCTGCCAAAAAAATAATATTAATATTAAAATATAACTAACTACATAGCGTTAGGCATATGAATTGGTCGATTTTGATAATTAACTATGATCATTATCTTATTAGTTACAAGAGGAATACGAAGTGGTTTCAAATAAAAAGGGGAATAGTGGCGTGTTAGTCATTTATGGTGAGGTCTTTACTTGAAAATATGGTGATCTAGGAATGAGGAAAAGTGGTGAGGTGTGGTAATCATGTAATAGTGATGTATTTAACTGGGAATGTGGAGTGATAGCATATTTATTTAAGAATATGTAGAGATGCGTTTTGTTTAAGAATGAGGAGTAGTGATGTATTGTTCATGTATAGTGGAAGTTAATTCGTCCGTTACAAAAATTAGGTATACACGTATATAATATGGACATATGCGAGAACATGCTTATGTGATGGGAAGAGAGAATATTAGAAGAAGAGGGGAAGGTGCTAGAGTAAGAAGAGGAAATCAGGGATCTTCAAGTGATCTTTCTACTTAATTTTATAAGTACTTGGAAGGTGAGTGCTTTACTTGTTTTTAAGTATTAATATAATCTTTTATATAGAAGGTTACAATTTGTCCTAAAGATTTGTGGCGATGTTCTCTTGCTTAACCTGGTCGAATATAGCAATCTTGCAATGTGATGTGGTGATATGGACACATTTGTTTATATGCTGGATTTTAACTTATTTTGATTACTTTGTAAAAAATTTCTTGGTGGTGCACTATCCAGTAATTTTAAAGTTATAGTCACATGTCATGTTGACTATATGTCATCTCAAGTAATTTTGAGATATTCAATATTTTTCATCTTAAACATATTTAAAATATTTTCTAGGCTCTCGGCAAGCTTTTTTTGTAGACATTTTCAGATATGGAGGAGAATTAGAAGGTCAAGAGACAAGGAGCACCTTTCTTGTTGTAGTATTTTATTAAGTTCATTTATGTGCAAAAATTATTTAATTTTCTTGAATTGGGGCATGAATAAATGCTATTAGCGCTATTCACCATCTCAAATATTAGGAGCGAACAGCAATGTAGGACAAAGTGCTGCACGTGTGGGAGCTACATCTTCAACATGCGGTATAAAGTGCTTCGCTAGTGGGAGCCGCTTCTTGAACTCATAGTTGGCACCTCTAGAATCCCGGCAACAATGACGTCGCGTTGTGAAGAAGGCGTGATTGTTATGCGCCTTCCCAAAAAAATAATATTAATATTAAAATATAACTAACTACATAGTGTTAGGCATATGAATTGGTCGATTTTGATAATTAACTATGATTATTATATTATAAGTTACAAGAGGAGTTTGAAGTGGTTTCACATATGAAAGAGGAATAGTGGCGTGTTAATCATTTATGGTGAGGTCTTTGCTTGAGAATATGGTGATTTATGAATGAGAAATTGTGGTGAGGTGTGGTAATCAGGTAATGGGGATGTATTTACTTGGGAATGTGGAGTGATAGCATATTTATTCAAGAATATGTAGAGGTGCGTTTTGTTTAAGAATGAGGAATAGTGATGTATTGTTCATGTATCGTTGAAGTTAATTCGTCCAATACAAAAATTAGCTATACATGTTTATAATATGGACATATGCGAGAACATGCTTATGTGATGGGAAGAGAAAATATTAGAAGAAGAGGGGAAGGTGCTAGAGTAAGAAGAGGAAATCAGGGATCTTTAAGTGATCTTTCTACTTAATTTTATAAGTACTTGGAAGGTGAGTGCTTTACTTGTTTTTAAGTATTAATATATTCTTTTATATAGAAGGTTACAATTTGTCCTAAAGATTTGTGGCGATGTTCTCTTGCGTAACCTGGTCGAATATAGCAATCTTGCAATGTGATGTGGTGATATGGACACATTTGTTTATATGCTGGATTTTAACTTATTTTGATTACTTTGTAAAATTTTTCTTGGTGGTGCACTGTCCACAAATTTTAAAGTTATAGTCACATGTCATGTTGACTATATGTCATCTCAAGTAATTTTGAGATATTCAATATTTTTCATCGTAAACATATTTAAAATATTTTCTGGGCTCTCGGTAAACTTTTTTTGTGGACATTTTCAGATATCGAGGAGAATTAGAAGGTCAAGAGACAAGGAGCACCTTTCTTGTTGTAGTGTTTTATTAAGTTCATTTATGTGCAAAAATTATTTAATTTTGTTGAATTGGTGCATGAATAAATGCTATTAGCGCCATTCACCATCTCAAATATTAGGAGCGAACAGCAATGTAGGACAAAGTGCTGCACGTGTGGGAGCTACATCTTCAACATGCAGTATAAAGTGCTACGCTTACGGAAGCCACCTTTTGAACTCGTAGTTGCCACCTCTAGAATCCCGACAATAATGACGTCGCGTTGTGAAGAAGGTGTGATTGTTATGCACCCTGCCAAAAAAATAATATTAATATTAAAATATAACTAACTACATAGTGTTAGGCATATGAATTGGTCGATTTTGATAATTAACTATGATCATTATCTTATTAGTTACAAGAGGAATATGAAGTGGTTTCAAATAAAAAGGGGAATGGTGGCGTGTTAGTCATTTATGGTGAGGTCTTTGCTTGAGAATATGGTGATTTATGAATGAGAAATTGTGGTGAGGTGTGGTAATCAGGTAATGGGGATGTATTTACCTGGGAATGTGGAGTGATAGCATATTTATTTAAGAATATGTAGAGATGCGTTTTGTTTAAGAATGAGGAGTGGTGATGTATTGTTCATGTATCGTTGAAGTTAATTCGTCCAATACAAAAATTAGCTATACATGTTTATAATATGGACATATGCGAGAACATGCTTATGTGATGGGAAGAGAAAATATTAGAAGAAGAGGGGAAGGTGCTAGAGTAAGAAGAGGAAATCAGGGATCTTCAAGTGATCTTTCTACTTAATTTTATAAGTACTTGGAAGGTGAGTGCTTTACTTGTTTTTAAGTATTAATATATTCTTTTATATAGAAGGTTACAATTTGTCCTAAAGATTTGTGGCGATGTTCTCTTGCGTAACCTGGTCGAATATAGCAATCTTGCAATGTGATGTGGCGATATGGCCACATTTGTTTATATGCTGGATTTTAACTTATTTTGATTACTTTGTAAAAATTTTCTTGGTGGTGCACTGTCCACTAATTTTAAAGTTATAGTCACATGTCATGTTGACTATATGTCATCTCAAGTAATTTTGAGATATTCAATATTTTTCATCTTAAACATATTTAAAATATTTTCTAGGCTCTCGGCAAGCTTTTTTTGTAGACATTTTCAGATATGGAGGAGAATTAGAAGGTCAAGAGACAAGGAGCACCTTTCTTGTTGTAGTGTTTTATTAAGTTCATTTATGTGCAAAAATTATTTAATTTTCTTGAATTGGGGCATGAATAAATGCTATTAGCGCCATTCACCATCTCAAATATTAGGAGCGAACAGCAATGTAGGACAAAGTGCTGCACGTGTGGGAGCTATATCTTCAACATGCGGTATAAAGTGCTTCGCTAGTGGGAGCCGCTTCTTGAACTCGTAGTTGGCACCTCTAGAATCCCGGCAACAATGACGTCGCGTTGTGAAGAAGGCGTGATTGTTATGCGCCCTCCCAAAAAAATAATATTAATATTAAAATATAACTAACTACATAGTGTTAGGCATATGAATTGGTCGATTTTGATAATTAACTATGATTATTATATTATAAGTTACAAGAGGAATTTGAAGTGGTTTCACATATGAAAGAGGAATAGTGGCGTGTTAATCATTTATGGTGAGGTCTTTGCTTGAGAATATGGTGATTTATGAATGAGAAATTGTGGTGAGGTGTGGTAATCAGGTAATGGGGATGTATTTACTTGGGAATGTGGAGTGATAGCATATTTATTCAAGAATATGTAGAGGTGCGTTTTGTTTAAGAATGAGGAATAGTGATGTATTGTTCATGTATCGTTGAAGTTAATTCGTCCAATACAAAAATTAGCTATACATGTTTATAATATGGACATATGCGAGAACATGCTTATGTGATGGGAAGAGAAAATATTAGAAGAAGAGGGGAAGGTGCTAGAGTAAGAAGAGGAAATCAGGGATCTTCAAGTGATCTTTCTACTTAATTTTATAAGTACTTGGAAGGTGAGTGCTTACTTGTTTTTAAGTATTAATATATTCTTTTATATAGAAGGTTACAATTTGTCCTAAAGATTTGTGGCGATGTTCTCTTGCGTAACCTGGTCGAATATAGCAATCTTGCAATGTGATGTGGTGATATGGCCACATTTGTTTATATGCTGGATTTTAACTTATTTTGATTACTTTGTAAAAATTTTCTTGGAGGTGCACTGTCCACTAATTTTAAAGTTATAGTCACATGTCATGTTGACTATATGTCATCTCAAGTAATTTTGAGGTATTCAATATTTTTCATCTTAAACATATTTAAAATATTTTCTAGGCTCTCGGCAAGCTTTTTTTGTAGACATTTTCAGATATGGAGGAGAATTAGAAGGTCAAGAGACAAGGAGCACCTTTCTTGTTGTAGTGTTTTATTAAGTTCATTTATGTGCAAAAATTATTTAATTTTCTTGAATTGGGGCATGAATAAATGCTATTAGCACCATTCACCATCTCAAATATTAGGAGCGAACAGCAATGTGGGACAAAGTGCTGCACGTGTGGGAGCTACATCTTCTACATGCAGTATAAAGTGCTACGCTTACGGAAGCCACCTTTTGAACTCGTAGTTGCCACCTCTAGAATCCCGACAATAATGACGTCGCGTTGTGAAGAAGGTGTGATTGTTATGCACCCTGCCAAAAAAATAATATTAATATTAAAATATAACTAACTACATAGTGTTAGGCATATGAATTGGTCGATTTTGATAATTAACTATGATCATTATCTTATTAGTTACAAGAGGAATATGAAGTGGTTTCAAATAAAAAGGGGAATGGTGGCGTGTTAGTCATTTATGGTGAGGTCTTTGCTTGAGAATATGGTGATTTATGAATGAGAAATTGTGGTGAGGTGTGGTAATCAGGTAATGGGGATGTATTTACCTGGGAATGTGGAGTGATAGCATATTTATTTAAGAATATGTAGAGATGCGTTTTGTTTAAGAATGAGGAGTGGTGATGTATTGTTCATGTATCGTTGAAGTTAATTCGTCCAATACAAAAATTAGCTATACATGTTTATAATATGGACATATGCGAGAACATGCTTATGTGATGGGAAGAGAAAATATTAGAAGAAGAGGGGAAGGTGCTAGAGTAAGAAGAGGAAATCAGGGATCTTCAAGTGATCTTTCTACTTAATTTTATAAGTACTTGGAAGGTGAGTGCTTTACTTGTTTTTAAGTATTAATATATTCTTTTATATAGAAGGTTACAATTTGTCCTAAAGATTTGTGGCGATGTTCTCTTGCGTAACCTGGTCGAATATAGCAATCTTGCAATGTGATGTGGTGATATGGCCACATTTGTTTATATGCTGGATTTTAACTTATTTTGATTACTTTGTAAAAATTTTCTTGGTGGTGCACTGTCCACTAATTTTAAAGTTATAGTCACATGTCATGTTGACTATATGTCATCTCAAGTAATTTTGAGATATTCAATATTTTTCATCTTAAACATATTTAAAATATTTTCTAGGCTCTCGGCAAGCTTTTTTTGTAGACATTTTCAGATATGGAGGAGAATTAGAAGGTCAAGAGACAAGGAGCACCTTTCTTGTTGTAGTGTTTTATTAAGTTCATTTATGTGCAAAAATTATTTAATTTTCTTGAATTGGGGCATGAATAAATGCTATTAGCGCCATTCACCATCTCAAATATTAGGAGCGAACAGCAATGTAGGACAAAGTGCTGCACGTGTGGGAGCTATATCTTCAACATGCGGTATAAAGTGCTTCGCTAGTGGGAGCCGCTTCTTGAACTCGTAGTTGGCACCTCTAGAATCCCGGCAACAATGACGTCGCGTTGTGAAGAAGGCGTGATTGTTATGCGCCCTCCCAAAAAAATAATATTAATATTAAAATATAACTAACTACATAGTGTTAGGCATATGAATTGGTCGATTTTGATAATTAACTATGATTATTATATTATAAGTTACAAGAGGAATTTGAAGTGGTTTCACATATGAAAGAGGAATAGTGGCGTGTTAATCATTTATGGTGAGGTCTTTGCTTGAGAATATGGTGATTTATGAATGAGAAATTGTGGTGAGGTGTGGTAATCAGGTAATGGGGATGTATTTACTTGGGAATGTGGAGTGATAGCATATTTATTCAAGAATATGTAGAGGTGCGTTTTGTTTAAGAATGAGGAATAGTGATGTATTGTTCATGTATCGTTGAAGTTAATTCGTCCAATACAAAAATTAGCTATACATGTTTATAATATGGACATATGCGAGAACATGCTTATGTGATGGGAAGAGAAAATATTAGAAGAAGAGGGGAAGGTGCTAGAGTAAGAAGAGGAAATCAGGGATCTTCAAGTGATCTTTCTACTTAATTTTATAAGTACTTGGAAGGTGAGTGCTTTACTTGTTTTTAAGTATTAATATATTCTTTTATATAGAAGGTTACAATTTGTCCTAAAGATTTGTGGCGATGTTCTCTTGCGTAACCTGGTCGAATATAGCAATCTTGCAATGTGATGTGGTGATATGGCCACATTTGTTTATATGCTGGATTTTAACTTATTTTGATTACTTTGTAAAATTTTTCTTGGTGGTGCACTGTCCACTAATTTTAAAGTTATAGTCACATGTCATGTTGACTATATGTCATCTCAAGTATTTTTCAGATATTCAATATTTTTCATCTTAAACATATTTAAAAAAATTTCTGGGCTCTCGGCAAACTTTTTTTGTAGACATTTTCAGATATGGAGGAGAATTGGAAGGTCAAGAGACAAGGAGCACCTTTCTTGTTGTAGTGTTTTATTAAGTTCATTTATGAGCAAAAATTATTTAATTTTGTTGAATTGGGGCATGAATAAATGCTATTAGGGCCATTAACCAACTTAAATATGGGGAGCGAACAGCGATGCAGGACAAAGTGCTGCACGTGTGGGAGCTACATCTTCAACATGCGGTATAAAGTGCTTCGCTAGTGGGAGCCGCTTCTTGAACTCGTAGTTGGCACCTCTAGAATCCCAGCAACAATGACGTCGCGTTGTGAAGAAGGCGTGATTGTTATGCGCCCTGCCAAAAAAATAATATTAATATTAAAATATAACTAACTACATAGTGTTAGGCATATGAATTGGTCGATTTTGATAATTAACTATGATCATTATCTTATAAGTTACAAGAGGAATATGAAGTGGTTTCACATATAAAAGGGGAATAGTGGCGTGTTAGTCATTTATGGTGAGGTTTTTACTTGAGAATATGGTGATTTATGAATGAGAAATTGTGGTGAGGTGTGGTAATCAGGTAATGGGGATGTATTTACTTGGGAATGTGGAGTGATAGCATATTTATAAGAATATGTAGAGGTGCGTTTTTTTTAAGAATGAGGAGTAGTGATGTATTGTTCACGTATAGTGGAATTTAATTCGTCCGTTACAAAAATTAGGTATACACGTATATATTAGGGACATTTGTGAGAACAAGCTTATGTGATGGGATGAGAAAATATTAGAAGAAGAGGGGAAGGTGTCAGAGTAAGAAAAAGAAATGAGGGATCTTCAAGTGATCTTTCTGCTTAACTTTATAAGAACTTGCAAGGTGAGTTCTTTGCTTGTTTTTAAGTATTAATATATTATTTTATACAGAAGGTTACAATTTGTCCTTAAGATTTGGGGCGATGTTCTTTTGCGTAACCCGGTCAAATATAGCAATCTTGCAATGTGATGTGGTGATATGGACACATTTGTTTATATGCTGGAGTTTAACTTATTAGGATTACTTTGTAATAATTTTCTTGGTGGTGGATTGTCCATAATTTCAAAGTTATAGGTGCATGTCATGTTGATTATATGTCATCTCAAGTAATTTTGAGATATTCAATATTTTTCATCTTAAACATATTTAAAATATTTTCTGGGCTCTCGGTAAACTTTTTTTGTAGACATTTTCAGATATGGAGGAGAATTAGAAGGTCAAGAGACAAGGAGCACCTTTCTTGTTGTAGTGTTTTATTAAGTTCATTTGTGTGCAAAAATTATTTAATTTTGTTGAATTGGTGCACGAATAAATGCTATTAGCGCCATTCACCATCTCAAATATTAGGAGCAAACAGCAACGTAGGACAAAGTGCTGCACGTGTGGGAGCTACATCTTCAACATGCAGTATAAAGTGCTACGCTTACGGAAGCCACCTTTTGAACTCGTAGTTGCCACCTCTAGAATCCCGACAATAATGACGTAGCGTTGTGAAGAAGGTGTGATTGTTATGCACCCTGCCAAAAAAATAATATTAATATTAAAATATAACTAACTACATAGTGTTAGGCATATGAATTGGTCGATTTTGATAATTAACTATGATCATTATCTTATTAGTTACAAGAGGAATATGAAGTGGTTTAAAATATAAAAGGGGAATAGTGGCGTGTTAGTCATTTATGGTGAGGCCTTTACTTGAGAATATGGTGATCTAGGAATGAGGAAAAGTGGTAAGGTGTGCTAATCGTGTAATAGTGTTGTATTTACCTGGGAATGTGGAGTGATAGCATATTTGTTTAAGAATATGTAGAGATGCGTTTTGTCTAAGAATGAGGAGTAGTGATGTATTGTTCATGTACAGTGGAAGTTAATTCGTCCGTTACAAAAATTAGGTATACACGTATATATTAGGGACATTTGTGAGAACAAGCTTATGTGATGGGATGAGAAAATATTAGAAGAGGAGGGGAAGGTGTCAGAGTAAGAAGAAGAAATGAGGGATCTTCAAGTGATCTTTCTACTTAACTTTATAAGAACTTGCAAGGTGAGGGCTTTGCTTGTTTTTAAGTATTAATATATTATTTTATATAGAAGGTTACAATTTGTCCTTAAGATTTGGGGCGATGTCCTTTTGCGTAACCCGGTCAAATATAGCAATCTTGCAATGTGATGTGGTGATATGGACACATTTGTTTATATGCTGGATTTTAACTTATTAGGATTACTTTGTAATAATTTTCTTGGTGGTGGATTGTCCATAATTTCAAAGTTATAGGTGCATGTCATGTTGATTATATGTCATCTCAAGTAATTTTGAGATATTCAATATTTTTCATCTTAAACATATTTAAAATATTTTCTGGTCTCTCGGCAAACTTTTTTTGTTGACATTTTCAGATATGGAGGAGTATTTGAAGGTCAAGAGACAAAGAGCAACTTTCTTGTTGTAGTGTTTTATTAAGTTCATTTATGAGCAAAAATTATTTAATTTTGTTGAATTGGGGCATGAATAAATGCTATTAGGGCCATTCACCAACTTAAATATGGGGAGCGAACAGCGATGCGGGACAAAGTGCTGCACGTGTGGGAGCTACATCTTCAACATGCGCTATAAAGTGCTTCGCTAGTGGGAGCCGCTTCTTGAACTCGTAGTTGGCACCTCTAGAATCCCGGCAACAATGACGTCTCGTTGTGAAGAAGGCGTGATTGTTATGCGCCCTCCCAAAAAAATAATATTAATATTAAAATATAACTAACTACATAGTGTTAGGCATATGAATTGGTCGATTTTGATAATTAACTATGATTATTATATTATAAGTTACAAGAGGAATTTGAAGTGGTTTCACATATGAAAGAGGAATAGTGGCGTGTTAATCATTTATGGTGAGGTCTTTGCTTGAGAATATGGTGATTTATGAATGAGAAATTGTGGTGAGGTGTGGTAATCAGGTAATGGGGATGTATTTACTTGGGAATGTGGAGAGATAGCATATTTATTCAAGAATATGTAGAGGTGCGTTTTGTTTAAGAATGAGGAGTAGTGATGTATTGTTCATGTATAGTGGAATTTAATTCGTCCGTTACAAAAATTAGGTATACACGTATATATTAGGGACATTTGTGAGAACAAGCTTATGTGATGGGATGAGAAAATATTAGAAGAAGAGGGGAAGGTGTCAGAGTAAGAAGAAGAAATGAGGGATCTTCAAGTGATCTTTCTACTTAACTTTATAAGAACTTGCAAGGTGAGTTCTTTGCTTGTTTTTAAGTATTAATATATTATTTTATACAGAAGGTTACAATTTGTCCTTAAGATTTGGGGCGATGTTCTTTTGCGTAACCCGGTCAAATATAGCAATCTTGCAATGTGATGTGGTGATATGGACACATTTGTTTATATGCTGGAGTTTAACTTATTAGGATTACTTTGTAATAATTTTCTTGGTGGTGGATTGTCCATAATTTCAAAGTTATAGGTGCATGTCATGTTGATTATATGTCATCTCAAGTAATTTTGAGATATTCAATATTTTTCATCTTAAACATATTTAAAATATTGTCTGGGCTCTCGGTAAACTTTTTTTGTAGACATTTTCAGATATGGAGGAGAATTAGAAGGTCAAGAGACAAGGAGCACCTTTCTTGTTGTAGTGTTTTATTAAGTTCATTTGTCTGCAAAAATTATTTAATTTTGTTGAATTGGTGCATGAATAAATGCTATTAGCGCCATTCACCATCTCAAATATTAGGAGCAAACAGCAACGTAGGACAAAGTGCTGCACGTGTGGGAGCTACATCTTCAACATGCAGTATAAAGTGCTACGCTTACGAAAGCCACCTTTTGAACTCGTAGTTGCCACCTCTAGAATCCCGACAATAACGACGTCGCGTTGTGAAGAAGGTGTGATTGTTATGCACCCTGCCAAAAAAATAATATTAATATTAAAATATAACTAACTACATAGTGTTAGGCATATGAATTGGTCGATTTTGATAATTAACTATGATCATTATCTTATTAGTTACAAGAGGAATATGAAGTGGTTTCACATATAAAAGGGGAATAGTGGCGTGTTAGTCATTTATGGTGAGGCCTTTACTTGAGAATATGGTGATCTAGGAATGAGGAAAAGTGGTGAGGTGTGCTAATCGTGTAATAGTGATGTATTTACCTGGGAATGTGGAGTGATAGCATATTTGTTTAAGAATATGTAGAGATGCGTTTTGTTTAAGAATGAGGAGTAGTGATGTATTGTTCATGTATAGTGGAAGTTAATTCGTCCGTTACAAAAATTAGGTATACACGTATATATTAGGGACATTTGTGAGAACAAGCTTGTGTGATGGGATGAGAAAATATTAGAAGAGGAGGGGAAGGTGTCAGAGTAAGAAGAAGAAATGAGGGATCTTCAAGTGATCTTTCTACTTAGCTTTATAAGAACTTGCAAGGTGAGGGCTTTGCTTGTTTTTAAGTATTAATATATTATTTTATATAGAAGGTTACAATTTGTCCTTAAGATTTGGGGCGATGTTCTTTTGCGTAACCCGGTCAAATATAGCAATCTTGCAATGTGATGTGGTGATATGGACACATTTGTTTATATGCTGGATTTTAACTTATTAGGATTACTTTGTAATAATTTTCTTGGTGGTGGATTGTCCATAATTTCAAAGTTATAGGTGCATGTCATGTTGATTATATGTCATCTCAAGTAATTTTGAGATATTCAATATTTTTCATCTTAAACATATTTAAAATATTTTCTGGTCTCTCGGCAAACTTTTTTTGTAGACATTTTCAGATATGGAGGAGTATTTGAAGGTCAAGAGACAAAGAGCAACTTTCTTGTTGTAGTGTTTTATTAAGTTCATTTATGAGCAAAAATTATTTAATTTTGTTGAATTGGGGCATGAATAAATGCTATTAGGGCCATTCACCAACTTAAATATGGGGAGCGAACAGCGATGCGGGACAAAGTGCTGCACGTGTGGGAGCTACATCCTCAACATGCGGTATAAAGTGCTTCGCTAGTGGGAGCCGCTTCTTGAACTCGTAGTTGGCACCTCTAGAATCCCGGCAACAATGACGTCTCGTTGTGAAGAAGGCGTGATTGTTATGCGCCCTCCCAAAAAAATAATATTAATATTAAAATATAACTAACTACATAGTGTTAGGCATATGAATTGGTCGATTTTGATAATTAACTATGATTATTATATTATAAGTTACAAGAGGAATTTGAAGTGGTTTCACATATGAAAGAGGAATAGTGGCGTGTTAATCATTTATGGTGAGGTCTTTGCTTGAGAATATGGTGATTTATGAATGAGAAATTGTGGTGAGGTGTGGTAATCAGGTAATGGGGATGTATTTACTTGGGAATGTGCAGTGATAGCATATTTATTCAAGAATATGTAGAGGTGCGTTTTGTTTAAGAATGAGGAATAGTGATGTATTGTTCATGTATCGTTGAAGGTATTTCGTCCAATACAAAAATTAGCTATACATGTTTATAATATGGACATATGCAAGAACATGCTTATGTGATGGGAAGAGAAAATATTAGAAGAAGAGGGGAAGGTGCTAGAGTAAGAAGAGGAAATCAGGGATCTTCAATTGATCTTTCTACTTAATTTTATAAGTACTTGGAAGGTGAGTGCTTTACTTGTTTTTAAGTATTAATATATTCTTTTATATAGAAGGTTACAATTTGTCCTAAAGATTTGTGGCGATGTTCTCTTGCGTAACCTGGTCGAATATAGCAATCTTGCAATGTGATGTGGTGATATGGACACATTTGTTTATATGCTGGACTTTAACTTATTTTGATTACTTTGTAAAATTTTTCTTGGTGGTGCACTGTCCACTAATTTTAAAGTTATAGTCACATGTCATGTTGACTATATGTCATCTCAAGTATTTTTCAGATATTCAATATTTTTCATCTTAAACATATTTAAAAAAATTTCTGGGCTCTCGGCAAACTTTTTTTGTAGACATTTTCAGATATGGAGGAGAATTAGAAGGTCAAGAGACAAGGAGCACCTTTCTTGTTGTAGTGTTTTATTAAGTTCATTTATGTGCAAAAATTATTTAATTTTGTTGAATTGGGGCATGAATAAATGCTATTAGCACCATTCACCAACTTAAGTATGGGGAGCGAATTGCAATACAGGACAAAGTGCTGCACGTGTGGGAGATACATCTTCAACATACAGTATAAAGTGCTACACTTGCAGAAGCCACCTTTTGAACTCGTAGTTGCCACCTCTAGAATCCCGACAACAATGACGTCGCGTTGTGAAGAAGGTGTGATTGTTATGCACCCTGCCAACAAAATAATATTAATATTAAAATATAACTAACTACATAGTGATAGGCATATGAATTGGTCGATTTTGATAATTAACTATGATCATTATCTTATAAGTTACTAGAGGAATATGAAGTGGTTTCACATATAAAAGGGGAATAGTGGCGTGTTAGTCATTTATGGTGAGGTCTTCACTTGAGAATATGGTGATTTAGGAATGAGGAAAAGTGGTGAGGTATGGTAATCATGTAATAGTGATGTATTTACTTGGGATGTGTAGTGATAGCATATTTATTTAAGAATATGTAGAGGTGCGTTTTGTTTAAGAATGAGGAGTAGTGATGTATTGTTCATGTGTAGTGGAAGTTAATTCGTCCGTTACAAAAATTAGGTATACACGTATATATTAGGGACATTTGTGAGAACAAGCTCATGTGATGGGATGAGAAAATATTAGAACAAGAGGGGAAGGTGTCAAAGTAAGAAGAAGAAATGAGGGATCTTCAAGTGATCTTTCTACTTAACTTTATAAGAACTTGCAAGGTGAGGGCTTTGCTTGTTTTTAAGTATTAATATATTATTTTATATAGAAGGTTACAATTTGTCCTTAAGATTTGGGGCGATGTTCTTTCGGGTAACCCGGTCAAATATAGCAATCTTGCAATGTGATGTGGTGATATGGACACATTTGTTTATATGCTGGATTTTAACTTATTAGGATTACTTTGTAATAATTTTCTTGGTGGTGGATTGTCCATAATTTCAAAGTTATAGGTGCATGTCATGTTGATTATATGTCATCTCAAGTAATTTTGAGATATTCAATATTTTTCATCTTAAACATATTTAAAATATTTTCTGGTCTCTCGGCAAACTTTTTTTGTTGACATTTTCAGATATGGAGGAGTATTTGAAGGTCAAGAGACAAAGAGCAACTTTCTTGTTGTAGTGTTTTATTAAGTTCATTTATGAGCAAAAATTATTTAATTTTGTTGAATTGGGGCATGAATAAATGCTATTAGGGCCATTCACCAACTTAAATATGGGGAGCGAACAGCGATGCAGGACAAAGTGCTGCACGTGTGGGAGCTACATCTTCAACATGCGGTATAAAGTGCTTCGCTAGTGGGAGCCACTTCTTGAACTCGTTGTTGGCACCTCTAGAATCCCGGCAACAATGACGTCTCGTTGTGAAGAAGGCGTGATTGTTATGCGCCCTCCCAAAAAAATAATATTAATATTAAAATATAACTAACTACATAGTGTTAGGCATATGAATTGGTCGATTTTGATAATTAACTATGATTATTATATTATAAGTTACAAGAGGAATTTGAAGTGGTTTCACATATGAAAGAGGAATAGTGGCGTGTTAATCATTTATGGTGAGGTCTTTGCTTGAGAATATGGTGATTTATGAATGAGAAATTGTGGTGAGGTGTGGTAATCAGGTAATGGGGATGTATTTACTTGGGAATGTGGAGTGATAGCATATTTATTCAAGAATATGTAGAGGTGCGTTTTGTTTAAGAATGAGGAATAGTGATGTATTGTTCATGTATCGTTGAAGTTAATTCGTCCAATACAAAAATTAGCTATACATGTATATAATATGGACATATGCAAGAACAGGCTTATGTGATGGGAAGAGAAAATATTAGAAGAAGAGGGGAAGGTGCTAGAGTAAGAAGAGGAAATCAGGGATCTTCAATTGATCTTTCTAATTAATTTTATAAGTACTTGGAAGGTGAGTGCTTTACTTGTTTTTAAGTATTAATATATTCTTTTATATAGAAGGTTACAATTTGTCCTAAAGATTTGTGGCGATGTTCTCTTGCGTAACCTGGTCGAATGTAGCAATCTTGCAATGTGATGTGGTGATATGGACACATTTGTTTATATGCTGGATTTGAACTTATTTTGATTACTTTGTAAAAATTTTCTTGGTGGTGCACTGTCCACTAATTTTAATGTTATAGTCACATGTCATGTTGACTATGTGTCATCTCAAGTATTTTTCAGATATTCAATATTTTTCATCTTAAACATATTTAAAAAAATTTCTGGGCTCTCGGCAAACTTTTTTTGTAGACATTTTCAGATATGGAGGAGAATTAGAAGGTCAAGAGACAAGGAGCACCTTTCTTGTTGTAGTGTTTTATTAAGTTCATTTATGTGCAAAAATTATTTAATTTTGTTGAATTGGGGCATGAATAAATGCTATTAGCACCATTCACCAACTTAAGTATGGGGAGCGAACTGCAATGCAGGACAAAGTGCTGCACGTGTGGGAGCTACATCTTCAACATACAGTATAAAGTGCTACACTTGCAGAAGCCACCTTTTGAACTCGTAGTTGCCACCTCTAGAATCCCGACAACAATGACGTCGCGTTGTGAAGAAGGTGTGATTGTTATGCACCCTGCCAAAAAAATAATATTAATATTAAAATATAACTAACTACATAGTGATAAGCATATGAATTGGTCGATTTTGATAATTAACTATGATCATTATCTTATAAGTTACTAGAGGAATATGAAGTGGTTTCACATATAAAAGCGGAATAGTGGCGTGTTAGTCATTTATGGTGAGGTCTTCACTTGAGAATATGGTGATTTAGGAATGAGGAAAAGTGGTGAGGTATGGTAATCATGTAATAGTGATGTATTTACTTGGGAATGTGTAGTGATAGCATATTTATTTAAGAATATGTAGAGGTGCGTTTTGTTTAAGAATGAGGAGTAGTGATGTATTGTTCACGTATAGTGGAAGTTAATTCGTCCGTTACAAAAATTACGTATACACGTATATATTAGGGACATTTGTGAGAACAAGCTTATGTGATGGGATGAGAAAATATTAGAACAAGAGGGGAAGGTGTCAGAGTAAGAAGAAGAAATGAGGGATCTTCAAGTGATCTTTCTACCTAACTTTATAAGAACTTGCAAGGTGAGGGCTTTGCTTGTTTTTAAGTATTAATATATTATTTTATATAGAAGGTTACAATTTGTCCTTAAGATTTGGGGCGATGTTCTTTTGGGTAACCCGGTCAAATATAGCAATCTTGCAATGTGATGTGGTGATATGGACACATTTGTTTATATGCTGGATTTTAACTTATTAGGATTACTTTGTAATAATTTTCTTGGTGGTGGATTGTCCATAATTTCAAAGTTATAGGTGCATGTCATGTTGATTATATGTCATCTCAAGTAATTTTGAGATATTCAATATTTTTCATCTTAAACATATTTAAAATATTTTTTGGTCTCTCGGCAAACTTTTTTTGTTGACATTTTCAGATATGGAGGAGTATTTGAAGGTCAAGAGACAAAGAGCAACTTTCTTGTTGTAGTGTTTTATTAAGTTCAATTATCAGCAAAAATTATTTGATTTTGTTGAATTGAGGCATGAATAAATGCTATTAGGGCATTCACCAACTGAAATATGAGGAGCGAACAGCGATGCAGCACAAAGTGCTGCACGTTGGGAGCTACATCTTCAACATCTGGTATAAAGTGCTTCGCTAGTGGGAGCCGCTTCTTGAACTCATAGTTGGCACCTCTAGAATCCCGGCAACAATTACGTCTCGTTGTGAAGAAGGCGTGATTTTTATGCGCCCTCCCAAAAAAATAATATTAATATTAAAATATAACTAACTACATAGTGTTAGGCATATGAATTGGTCGATTTTGATAATTAACTATGATTATTATATTATAAGTTACAAGAGGAATTTGAAGTGGTTTCACATATGAAAGAGGAATAGTGGCGTGTTAATCATTTATGGTGAGGTCTTTGCTTGAGAATATGGTGATTTATGAATGAGAAATTGTGGTGAGGTGTGGTAATCAGGTAATGGGGATGTATTTACTTGGGAATGTGGAGTGATAGCATATTTATTCAAGAATATGTAGAGGTGCGTTTTGTTTAAGAATGTGGAATAGTGATGTATTGTTCATGTATCGTTGAAGTTAATTCGTCCAATACAAAAATTAGCTATACATGTATATAATATGGACATATGCAAGAACATGCTTATGTGATGGGAAGAGAAAACATTAGAAGAAGAGGGGAAGGTGCTAGAGTAAGAAGAGGAAATCACGGATCTTCAATTGATCTTTCTACTTAATTTTATAAGTACTTGGAAGGTGAGTGCTTTACTTGTTTTTAAGTATTAATATATTCTTTTATATAGAAGGTTACAATTTGTCCTAAAGATTTGTGGCGATGTTCTCTTGCGTAACCTGGTCGAATATAGCAATCTTGCAATGTGATGTGGTGATATGGACACATTTGTTTATATGCTGGATTTTAACTTATTTTGATTGCTTTGTAAAAATTTTCTTGGTGGTGCACTGTCCACTAATTTTAAAGTTATAGTCACATGTCATGTTGACTATATGTCATCTCAAGTATTTTTCAGATATTCAATATTTTTCATCTTAAACATATTTAAAAAAATTTCTGGGCTCTCGGCAAACTTTTTTTGTAGACATTTTCAGATATGGAGGAGAATTAGAAGGTCAAGAGACAAGGAGCACCTTTCTTGTTGTAGTGTTTTATTAAGTTCATTTATGTGCAAAAATTATTTAATTTTGTTGAATTGGGGCATGAATAAATGCTATTAGCACCATTCACCAACTTAAGTATGGGGAGCGAACTGCAATGCAGGACAAAGTGCTGCACGTGTGGGAGCTACATCTTCAACATACAGTATAAAGTGCTACACTTGCAGAAGCCACCTTTTGAACTCGTAGTTGCCACCTCTAGAATCCCGACAACAATGACGTCGCGTTGTGAAGAAGGTGTGATTGTTATGCACCCTGCCAAAAAAATAATAATAATATTAAAATATAACTAACTACATAGTGATAAGCATATGAATTGGTCGATTTTGATAATTAACTATGATCATTATCTTATAAGTTACTAGAGGAATATGAAGTGGTTTCACATATAAAAGCGGAATAGTGGCGTTTAGTCTTTTATGGTGAGGTCTTCACTTGAGAATATGGTGATTTAGGAATGAGGAAAAGTGGTGAGGTATGGTAATCATGTAATAGTGATGTATTTACTTGGGAATGTGTAGTGATAGCATATTTATTTAAGAATATGTAGAGGTGCGTTATGTTTAAGAATGAGGAGTAGTGATGTATTGTTCATGTATAGTGGAAGTTAATTCGTCCGTTACAAAAATTAGGTATACACGTATATATTAGGGACATTTGTGAGAACAAGCTTATGTGATGGGATGAGAAAATATTAGAACAAGAGGGGAAGGTGTCAGAGTAAGAAGAAGAAATGAGGGATCTTCAAGTGATCTTTCTACTTAACTTTATAAGAACTTGCAAGGTGAGGGCTTTGCTTGTTTTTAAGTATTAATATATTATTTTATATAGAAGGTTACAATTTGTCCTTAAGATTTGGGGCGATGTTCTTTTGGGTAACCCGGTCAAATATAGCAATCTTGCAATGTGATGTGTTGATATGGACACATTTGTTTATATGCTGGATTTTAACTTATTAGGATTACTTTGTAATAATTTTTTTGGTGGTGGATTGTCCATAATTTCAAAGTTATAGGTGCATGTCATGTTGATTATATGTCATCTCAAGTAATTTTGAGATATTCAATATTTTTCATCTTAAACATATTTAAAATATTTTTTGGTCTCTCGACAAACTTTTTTGTTGACATTTTCAGATATGGAGGAGTATTTGAAGGTCAAGAGACAAAGAGCAACTTTCTTGTTGTAGTGTTTTATTAAGTTCAATTATCAGCAAAAATTATTTGATTTTGTTGAATTGAGGCATGAATAAATGCTATTAGGGCCATTCACCAACTTAAATATGAGGAAAGAACAGCGATGCAGGACAAAGTGCTGCACGTTGGGAGCTACATCTTCAACATGCGGTATAGAGTGCTTCGCTAGTGGGAGCCGCTTCTTGAACTCGTAGTTGCCACCTCTAGAATCCCGGCAACAATTACGTCGCGTTGTGAAGAAGGTGTGATTGTTATGCACGCACCCAAAAAAATAGTATCAATATTAAAATATAACTAACTACATAGTGTTAGGCATATGAATTGGTCGATTTTGATAATTAACTATGATTATTATGTTATAGGTTACAAGAGGAATATGAAGTGGTTTCACATATGAAAGAGGAATAGTGGTGTGTTAATCATTTATGGTGAGGTCTTTGCTTGAGAATATGGTGATTTATGAATGAGAAATTGTGGTGAGGTGTGGTAATCAGGTAATGGTGATGTATTTACTTGGGAATGTGGAGTGATAGCATATTTATTCAAGAATATGTAGAGGTGCGTTTTGTTTAAGAATGAGGAATAGTGATGTATTGTTCATGTATCGTTGAAGTTAATTCGTCCATTACAAAAATTAGCTATACATGTATATAATATGGACATATGCGAGAACATGCTTATGTGATGGGAAGAGAAAATATTAGAAGAAGAGGGGAAGGTGCTAGAGTAAGAAGAGGAAATCAGGGATCTTTAAGTGATCTTTCTTCTTAATTTTATAAGTACTTGGAAGGTGAGTGCTTTACTTGTTTTTAAGTATTAATATATTCTTTTATATAGAAGGTTACAATTTGTCCTAAAGATTTGTGGCGATGTTCTCTTACTTAACCTGGTCGAATATAGCAATCTTGCAATGTGATGTGGCGATATGGACACATTTGTTTATATGCTGGATTTTAACTTATTTTGATTACTTTGTAAAAATTTTCTTGGTGGTGCACTGTCCACTAATTTTAAAGTCATAGTCACATGTCATGTTGACAATATGTCATCTCAAGTAATTTTGAGATATTCAATATTTTTCATCTTAAACATATTTAAAATATTTTCTGGGCTCTTGGCAAACTTTTTTTGTAGACATTTTCAGATATGGAGGAGAATTAGAAGGTCAAGAGACAAGGAGCACCTTTCTTGTTGTAGTGTTTTATTAAGTTCATTTATGTGCAAAAATTATTTAATTTTGTTGAATTGGGGCATGAATAAATGCTATTAGCAACATTCACCAACTTAAGTATAGGCAGCGAACTGCAATGCAGGACAAAGTGCTGCACGTGTGGGAGCTACATCTTCAACATACAGTATAAAGTGCTACACTTGCGGAAGCCACCTTTTGAACTCGTAGTTGCCACCTCTAGAATCCCGACAACAATGACGTCGCGTTGTGAATAATGTGTGATTGTTATGCACCCTGCCAAAAAAATAATATTAATATTAAAATATAACTAACTACATAGTGATAGGCATATGAATTGGTCGATTTTGATAATTAACTATGATCATTATCTTATAAGTTACTAGAGGAATATGAAGTGGTTTCACATATTAAAGGGGAATAGTAGCGTGTTAGTCATTTATGGTGAGGTCTTCACTTGAGAATATGGTGATTTAGGAATGAGGAAAAGTGGTGAGGTGTGGTAATCATGTAATAGTGATGTATTTACTTGGGAATGTGTAGTGATAGCATATTTATTTAAGAATATGTAGAGGTGCGTTTTGTTTAAGGATGAGGAGTAGTGATGTATTGTTCATGTATAGTGGAAGTTAATTCGTCCGTTACAAAAATTAGGTATACACGTATACATTAGGGACATTTGTGAGAACAAGGTTATGTGATGGGATGAGAAAATATTAGAAGAGGAGGGGAAGGTGTCAGAGTAAGAAGAAGAAATGAGGGATCTTCAAGAGATGTTTCTACTTAACTTTATAAGAACTTGCGAAGTGAGGGCTTTGCTTGTTTTTAAGTATTAAAATATTATTTCATATAGAAGGTTACAATTTGTCCTTAAGATTTGGGGCGATGTTCTTTTGCGTAACCCGGTCAAATATAGCAATCTTGCAATGTGATGTTGTGATATGGACACATTTGTTTATATGCTGGATTTTAACTTATTAGGATTACTTTGTAATAATTTTCTTGGTAGTGGATTGTCCATAATTTCAAAGTTATAGGTGCATGTCATGTTGATTATATGTCATCTCAAGTAATTTTGAGATATTCAATATTTTTCATCTTAAACATATTTAAAATATTTTCTGGTCTCTCGGCAAACTTTTTTTGTTGACATTTTCAGATATGGAGGAGTATTTGAAGGTCAAGAGGCAAAGAGCAACTTTCTTGTTGTAGTGTTTTATTAAGTTCATTTAGCAGCAAAAATTAATTGATTTTGTTGAATTGGGGCATGAATAAATGCTACTAGGGCCATTCACCAACTTAAATATGAGGAGCGAATAGCGATGCAGGACAAAGTACTGCACGTTGGGAGCTACATCTTCAACATGCGGTACAGAGTGCTTCGCTTGTGGGAGCCGCTTCTTGAACTCGTAGTTGCCACCTCTAGAATCCCGGCAACAATTACGTCGCGTTGTGAAGAAGGTGTGATTGTTATACACCCTGCCAAAAAAATAATATTAATATTAAAATATAACTAACTACATAGTGATAGGCACATGAATTGGTCGATTTTGATAATTAACTATGATCATTATCTTATAAGTTACAAGAGGAATATGAAGTGGTTTCACATATAAAAGGGGAATAGTGGCGTGTTAGTCATTTATGGTGAGGTCTTTGCTTGAGAATATGGTGATTTATGAATGAGAAATTGTGGTGAGGTGTGGTAATCATGTAATAGTGATGTATTTACTTGGGAATGTGTAGTGATAGCATATTTATTTAAGAATATGTAGAGGTGCGTTTTGTTTAAGAATGAGGAGTAGTGATGTGTTGTTTATGTATCGTTGAAGTTAATTCGTCCATTACAAAAATTAGCTATACATGTATATAATATGGACATATGCGAGAACATGCTTATGGGATGGGAAGAGAAAATATTAGAAGAAGAGGGGAAGGTGCTAGAGTAAGAAGAGGAAATCAGGGATCTTCAAGTGATCTTTCTACTTAATTTTACAAGTACTTGGAAGTGAGTGCTTTACTTGTTTTTAAGTATTAATATATTCTTTTATATAGAAGGTTACAATTTGTCCTAAAGATTTGTGGCGATGTTCTCTTCCGTAACCTGGTCGAATATGGCAATCTTGCAATGTGATGTGGTGATATGGACACATTTGTTTATATGCTGGATTTTAACTTATTTTGATTACTTTGTAATAATTTTCTTGGTGGTGGATTGTCCATAATTTCAAAGTTATAGGTGTATGTCATGTTGATTATATGTCATCTCAAGTAATTTTGAGATATTCAATATTTCTCATCTTAAACATATTTAAAATATTTTCTGGTCTCTCGGCAAACTTTTTTTGTTGACATTTTCAGATATGGAGGAGTATTTGATGGTCAAGAGGCAAAGTAAGTTCATTTATGAGCAAAAATTATTTGATTTTGTTGAATTGGGGCATGAATAAATGCTATTAGGGCCATTCACCAACTTAAATATGAGGAGCGAACAGCGATGCAGGACAAAGTGCTGCACGTTGGGAGCTACATCTTCAACATGCGTTATAAAGTGCTTCGCTTGTGGGAGCCGCTTCTTGAACTCGTAGTTGCCACCTCTAGAATCCCGGCAACAATTACGTCGCGTTGTGAAGAAGGTGTGATTGTTATGCACCCTCCCAATAAAATAATATCAATATTAAAATATAACTAACTACATAGTGTTAGGCATATGAATTGGTCGATTTTCATAATTAACTATGATCATTATCTTATAAGTTACAAGAGTAATATGAAGTGGTTTCACATATGAAAGAGGAATAGTGGCGTGTTAATCATTTATGGTGAGGTCTTCGCTTGAGAATATGGTGATTTATGAATGAGAAATTGTGGTGAGGTGTGGTAATCAGGTAATGGTGTTGTATTTACTTGGAAATGTGGAGTGATAGCATATTTATTTAAGAATATGTAGAGGTGTGTTTTGTTTAAGAATGAGGAGTAGTGATGTATTGTTCATGTATCGTTGAAGTTTATTCGTCCATTACAAAAATTAGCTATACATGTATATAATATGGACATATGGGAGAACATGCTTATGTGATGGGAAGAGAAAATAATAGAAGAAGAGGGGAAGGTGCTAGAGTAAGAAGAGGAAATCAGGGATCTTCAATTGATCTTTCTACTTAATTTTATAAGTACTTGGAAGGTGAGTGCTTTACTTGTTTTAAAGTATTAATATATTCTTTTATATAGAAGGTTACAATTTGTCCTAAAGATTTGTGGCGATGTTCTCTTGCGTAACCTGGTCGAATATAGCAATCTTGCAATGTGATGTGGTGATATGGACACATTTGTTTATATGCTGGATTTTAACCTATTTTGATTACTTTGTAAAATTTTTCTTGGTGGTGCACTATCCACTAATTTTAAAGTTATAGTCATATGTCATGTTGACTATATGTCATCTCATGTAATTCTGAGATATTCAATATTTTTCGTCTTAAACATATTTAAAATATTTTCTGGCCTCTCGGCAAACTTTTTTTGCAGACATTTTCAGATATGGAGGAGAATTAGAAGGTCAAGAGACAAGGAGCACCTTTCTTGTTGTAGTGTTTTATTAAGTTCATTTATGTGCAAAAATTATTTAATTTTGTTGAATTGGGGCATGAATAAATGCAATTAGCGCCATTCACCAACTTAAGTATGGGGAGCGAACAGCAATGCAGGACAAAGTGCTGCACGTGTGGGAGCTACATCTTCAACATACAGTATAAAGTGCTACGCTTGCGGAAGCCACCTTTTGAACTCGTAGTTGCCATCTCTAGAATCCCGACAACAATGACGTCACGTTGTGAAGAAGGTGTGATTGTTATGCACCCTGCGAAAAAAATTATATTAATATTAAAATATAACTAACTACATAGTGTTTGGCATATGAATTGGTCGATTTTGATAATTAACTATGATCATTATCTTATAAGTTACAGGAGGAATATGAAGTGGTTTCACATATAAAAGGGGAACAGTGGC
Organism: Jacaranda mimosifolia; assembly: GCA_018894105.1. Lineage (NCBI taxonomy): Eukaryota > Viridiplantae > Streptophyta > Magnoliopsida > Lamiales > Bignoniaceae > Jacaranda > Jacaranda mimosifolia. The sequence goes on from CM032123.1 coordinate 19,445,132, forward strand.
GTGTTAGTCATTTATGGTGAGGTCTTCACTTAAGAATATGGTGATTTAGGAATGAGGAAAAGTGGTGAGGTGTGGTAATCATGTAATAGTGATGTATTTACTTGGGAATGTGGAGTGATAGCATATTTATTCAAGAATATGTAGAGGTGCGTTTTGTTTAAGAATGAGGAGTAGTGATGTATTGTTCATGTATAGTGGAAGTTAATTCATCCGTTACAAAAATTAGCTATACACGTACATATTAGGGACATTTGTGAGAACAAGCTTATGTGATGGGATGAGAAAATATTAGAAGAAAAGGGGAAGGTGTCAAAGTAAGAAGAAGAAATGAGGGATCTTCAAGTGATCTTTCTACTTAAATTTATAAGAACCTGCAAGGTGAGTGCTTTGCTTGTTTTTAAGTATTAATATATTCTTTTATATAGAAGGTTACAATTTGTCCTTAAGATTTGGGGCGATGTTCTTTTGCGTAACCCGGTCAAATATAGGAATCTTGCAATGTGATTTGGTGATATGGACACATTTGTTTATATGCTGGATTTTAACTTATTTTGATTAATTTGTAAACAAAATTTTGGGGGTGGATTGTCCACTAATTTTAAAGTTATAGTTACATGTCATGTTCATTATATGTCATGCAAAGTTGTTTTGAACTATTCAATATTTTTCATCTTAAACATATCTAAAATGTTTTCGGGGCTCTCGGCACACTTTTTTTGTTGACAATTTCAGATATGCTGGAGAATTAGAAGGTCAAGAGACAAGGAGCAACTTTCTTGTTGTAGTGTTTTATTAAGTTCATTTATGTGCAAAAATTATTTAATTTCGTTGAATTGGGGCATGAATAAATGCCCGTAGGGCCATTCACCGACTTAAATGTGGGGAGCGAACAGCAATGCAGGACAATGTGCTACACGAGTGGGAGCTACATCTTCAACATGCGGTACAAAGTGTGACACTTGCGGGAGCCACCTCTTGAACTACTAGTAGCCACCTCTATAATCCCGACAATAATGACATCGCGTTGTGAAGAAGGTGTGATTGTTATGCACCCTGCCAGAAAAATAATATTAATATTAAAACATAACTAACTACATAGTGTTAGGCATATGAATTTGTCGATTTGGATAATTAACTATGATCATTATCTTTTAAGTTACAAGAGGAATATGAAGTGGTTTCACATATGAAAGAGGAATAGTGGCGTGTTAATCATTTATGGTGAGGTTTTTACTTGAGAATATGGTGAATTAAGAATGAGGAATAGTGGTGAGGTTTGGTAATCATGTAATAGTGATGCATTTACCTGGGAAAGTGGAGTGATGGCATATTTATTCAAGAATATGTAGAGGTGCGTTTTGTTTAAGAATGAGGAGTAGTGATGTACTGTTCATGTATAGTGGAAGTTAATTCGTCCGTTACAAAAATTAGGTATACACGTATATATTAGGGACATTTGTGAGAACAAGCTTATGTGATGGGATGAGAAAATATTAGAACAAGAGGGGAAGGTGTCAGAGTAAGAAGAATAAATGAGGGATCTTCAAGTGATCTTTCTACTTAACTTTATAAGAACTTGCAAGGTGAGTGCTTTGCTTGTTTTTAAGTATTAATATATTATTTTATATAGAAGGTTACAATTTGTCCTTAAGATTTGGGGCGATGTTCTTTTGCGTAACCCGGTCAAATATAGCAATCTTGCAATGTGATGTGGTGATATGGACATATTTGTTTATATGCTGGATTTTAACTTATTAGGATTACTTTGTAATAATTTTCTTGCTGGTGGTTGTCCATAATTTCAGAGTTGTAGGTGCATGTCAAGTTGATTATATGTCATCTCAAGTAATTTTGAGATATTCAACGTTTTTCATCTTAAACATATTTAAAATATTTTCTGGTCTCTCGGCAAACTTTTATTGTTGACATTTTCAGATATGGAGGAGTATTTGAAGGTCAAGAGACAGAGAGCAACTTTCTTGTTGTAGTGTTTTATTAAGTTCATTTATGTGCAAAAATTATTTAATTTTGTTGAATTGGGGCATGAATAAATGCTATTAGCGCCATTCACCAACTTAAGTATGGGGTGCGAACTGCAATACAGGACAAAGTGCTGCACGTGTGGGAGCTACATCTTCAACATACAGTATAAAGTGCTACGCTTGCGGAAGCCACCTTTTGAACTCGTAGTTGCCACCTCTAGAATCCCGACGACAATGACGTCGCGTTGTGAAGAAGTTGTGATTGTTATGCACCCTGCGAAAAAAATAATACTAACATTAAAATATAACTAACTGCATAGTGTTAGCCATATGAATTGGTCGATTTTGATAATTAACTATGATCATTATCTTATAAGTTACAGGAGGAATATGAAGTGGTTTCACATATAAAAGGGGAATAGTGGCGTGTTAGTCATTTATGGTGAGGTCTTCACTTGAGAATATGGTGATTTAGGAATGAGGAAAAGTGGTGAGGTGTGGTAATCAGATAATAGTGATGTATTTACTTGGGAATGTGGAGTGATAGCATATTTATTCAAGAATATGTAGAGGTGCGTTTTGTTTAAGAATGAGGACTAGTGATGTATTGTTCATGTATAGTGGAAGTTAATTCATCCGTTACAAAAATTAGCTATACACGTATATATTAGGGACATTTGCGAGAACAAGCTTATGTGATGGGATGAGAAAATATTAGAAGAAGAGGGGAAGGTGTCAGAGTAAGAAGAAGAAATGAGGGATCTTCAAGTGATCTTTCTACTCAACTTTATAAAAACCTGCAAGGTGAGTGCTTTGCTTGTTTTTAAGTATTAATATATTCTTTTATATAGAAGGTTACAATTTGTCCTTAAGATTTGGGGCGATGTTCTTTTGCGTAACCCGGTCAAATATAGGAATCTTGCAATGTGATGTGGTGATATGGACACATTTGTTTATATGCTGGATTTTAACTTATTTTGATTACTTTGTAAAAAAAATTTTGGTGGTGGATTGTCCACTAATTTTAAAGTTATAGTTACATGTCATGTTGATTATATGTCATGTAAAGTTAGTTTGAAGTATTCAGTATTTTTCATCTTAAACATATCTAAAATGTTTCCGGGGCTCTCGGCACATTTTTTTGTTGACAATTTCAGATATGGAGGAGAATTAGAAGGTCAAGAGACAAGGAGCAACTTTCTTGTTGTAGTGTTTTATTAAGTTCATTTATGTGCAAAAATTATTTAATTTTGTAGAATTAGGGCATGAATAAATGCTATTAGGGCCATTGACCAACTTAAAATAGGGGTGCGAACTGTGATGCAGGGCAAAGTCCTGCACGTGTGGGAGCTACATCTTCAAGATGTGGTATAAACTACTTCGGTTGCGGGAGCCACCTCTTGAACTCGTAGTTGCCACGTCTAGAATCTCGACAACAATGACGTTGCGTTGTGAAGAAGGTGCGATTGTTATGCTCCCTCCCAAAAAAATAATATTAATTTTAAAATATAACTAACTACATAGTGTTAGGCATATGAATTGGTCGATTTTGATAATTAACTATGATCATTATCTTATAAGTTACAAGAGGAATATGAAGTGGTTTCACATATAAAAGGGGAATAGTGGCGTGTTAGTCATTTATGGTGAGGTCTTCACTTGAGAATATGGTGATTTAGGAATGAGGAAAAGTGGTGAGGTGTGGTAATCATGTAATAGTAATGTATTTACTTGGGAATGTGTAGTGATAGCATATTTATTTAAGAATATGTAGAGGTGCATTTTGTTTAAGAATGAGGAGTAGTGATGTATTGTTCATGTATAGTGGAATTTAATTCGTCCGTTACAAAAATTAGGTATACACGTATATATTAGGGACATTTGTGAGAACAAGCTTATGTGATGGGATGAGAAAATATTAGAAGAAAAGGGGAAGGTGTCAGAGTAAGAAGAATAATGAGGGATCTTCAAGTGATCTTTCTACTTAACTTTATAAGAACTTGCAAGGTGAGTGCTTTGCTTGTTTTTAAGTATTAACATATTATTTTATATAAAGGTTACAATTTGTCCTTAAGATTTGGGTCGATGTTCTTTTGCGTAACCCGGTCAAATATAGCAATCTTGCAGTGTGATGTGGTGATATGGACACATTTGTTTATATGCTGGATTTTAACTTATTAGGATTACTTTGTAATAATTTTCTTGCTGGTGGATTGTCCATAATTTCAGAGTTGTAGGTGCATGTCATGTTGATTATATGTCATCTCAAGTAATTTTGAGATATTCAACGTTTTTCATCTTAAACATATTTAAAATATTTTCTGGTCTCTCGGCAAACTTTTATTGTTGACATTTTCAGATATGGAGTATTTGAAGGTCAAGAGACAACGAGCAACTTTCTTGTTGTAGTCTTTTATTAAGTTCATTTATGTGCAAAAATTATTTAATTTTGTTGAATTGGGGCATGAATAAATGCTATTAGCGCCATTCACCAACTTAAGTATGGGGTGCGAACTGCAATGCAGGACAAAGTGCTGCACGTGTGGGAGCTACATCTTCAACATACAGTGTAAAGTGCAACGCTTGCGGAAGCCACCTTTTGAACTCGTAGTTGCCACCTCTAGAATCCCGACAACAATGACGTCGCGTTGTGAAGAAGTTGTGATTGTTATGCACCCTGCGAAAAAAATAGTACTAATATTAAAATATAACTAACTACATAGTGTTAGGCATATGAATTGGTCGATTTTGATAATTAACTATGATCATTATCTTATAAGTTACAGGAGGAATATGAAGTGATTTCACATATAAAAGGGGAATAGTGGCGTGTTAGTCATTTATGGTGAGGTCTTCACTTGAGAATATGGTGATTTAGGAATGAGGAAAAGTGGTGAGGTGTGGTAATCATGTAATAGTGATGTATTTACTTGGGAATGTGGAGTGATAGCATATTTATTCAAGAATATGTAGAGGTGCGTTTTGTTTAAGAATGAGGAGCTAGTGATGTATTGTTCATGTATAGTGGAAGTTAATTCATCCGTTACAAAAATTAGCTATACACGTATATATTAGGGACATTTGCGAGAACAAGCTTATGTGATGGGATGAGAAAATATTAGAAGAAGAGGGGAAGGTGTCAGAGTAAGAAGAAGAAATGAGGGATCTTCAAGTGATCTTTCTACTCAGACTTTATAAGAAACCTGCAAGGTGAGTGCTTTGCTTGTTTTTAAGTATTAATATATTCTTTTATATAGAAGGTTACAATTTGTCCTTAAGATTTGGGTCGATGTTCTTTTGCGTAACCCGGTCAAATATAGGAATCTTGCAATGTGATGTGGTGATATGGACACATTTGTTTATATGCTGGATTTTAACTTATTAGGATTACTTTGTAATAATTTTCTTGGTGGTGGATTGTCCATAATTTCAAAGTTATAGGTGCATGTCATGTTGATTATATGTCATCTCAAGTAATTTTGAGATATTCAACATTTTTCATCTTAAGCATATTTAAAATATTTTCTGGTCTCTCGGCAAAATTTTTTTGTTGACATTTTCAGATATGGAGGAGTATTTGAAGGTCAAGAGACAAAGAGCAACTTTCTTATTGTAGTGTTTTATTAAGTTCATTTATGTGCAAAAATTATTTGATTTTGTTGAATTGGGGCATGAATAAATGCTATTAGGGCTATTCACCAACTTAAATATGAGGAGCGAACAGCGATGCAGTACAAAGTGCTGCATGTGTGGGAGCTACATCTTCAACATGTGGTATAAAGTGCTTCGCCTATGGGAGCCGCTTCTTGCACTCGTAGTTGCTACCTCTAGATTCCCGGCAACAATTACGTCGCGTTGTGAAGAAGGTGTGATTGTTATACACCCTCCCAAAAAAATAATATCAATATTAAAATATAACTAACTACATAGTGTTAGGCATATGAATTGGTCGATTTTCATAATTAACTATGATCATTATCTTCTAAGTTACAAGAGGAATATGAAGTGGTTTCACATATGAAAGAGGAATAGTGGCGTGTTAATCATTCATGGTGAGGTCTTTGCTTGAGAATATGGTGATTTATGAATGAGAAATTGTGGTGAGGTGTGGTAATCAGGCAATGGTGAAGTATTTACTTGGGAATGTGGAGTGATAGCATATTTATTCAAGAATATGTAGAGGTGCGTTTTATTTAAGAATGAGGAGTAGTGATGTATTGTTCATGTATCGTTGAAGTTAATTCGTCCATTACAAAAATTAGCTACACATGTATATAATATGGACATATGGGAGAACATGCTTATGTGATGGGAAGAGAAAATATTAGAAGAAGAGGGGAAGGTGTCAGAGTAAGAAGAAGAATGAGGGATCTTCATGTGATCTTTCTACTTAACTTTATAAGAACTTGGAAGGTGAGTGCTTTACTTGTTTTTAAGTATTAATATATTCTTTTATATAGAAAGTTACAATTTGTCCTAAAGATTTGTGGCGATGTTCTCTTGCGTAACCTGGTCAAATATAGCAATCTTGCAACGTGATGTGGTGATATGGACACATTTGTTTATATGCTGGATTTTAACTTATTTTGATTACTTTGTAAAATTTTTCTTGGTGGTGCACTATCCACTAATTTCAAAGTTACAGGTCATATGTCATGTTGACTATATGTCATCTCAAGTAATTTTGAGATATTCAGTATTTTTCATCTTAAACATATTTAAAATATTTTCTGGCATCTCGGCAAACTTTTTTGCAGAGATTTTCAGATATAGAGAGAATTAGATGGTCAAGAGACAAGGAGCACCTTTCTTGTTGTAGTCTTTTATTAAGTTCATTTATGTGAAAAAATTATTTAATTTTGTTGAATTGGGGCATGAATAAATGCTATTAGCGCCATTCACCAACTTAAGTATGGGGTGCGAACTGCAATGCAGGACAAAGTGCTGCACGTGTGGGAGCTACATCTTCAACATACAGTGTAAAGTGCAACGCTTGCGGGAGCCACCTTTTGAACTCGTAGTTGCCACCTCTAGAATCCCGACAACAATGACGTCGCGTTGTGAAGAAGTTGTGATTGTTATGCACCCTGCCAAAAAAATAGTATTAATATTAAAATATAACTAACTACATAGTGTTAGGCATATGAATTGGTCGATTTTGATAATTAACTATGATCATTATCTTATAAGTTACAGGAGGAATATGAAGTGATTTCACATATAAAAGGGGAATAGTGGCGTGTTAGTCATTTATGGTGAGGTCTTCACTTGAGAATATGGTGATTTAGGAATGAGGAAAAGTGGTGAGGTGTGGTAATCATGTAATAGTGATGTATTTACTTGGGAATGTGGAGTGATAGCATATTTATTCAAGAATATGTAGAGGTGCGTTTTGTTTAAGAATGAGGAGTAGTGATGTATTGTTCATGTATAGTGGAAGTTAATTCATCCCGTTACAAAAATTAGCTATACACGTATATATTAGGGACATTTGCGAGAACAAGCTTATGTGATGGGATGAGAAAATATTAGAAGAAGAGGGGAAGGTGTCAGAGTAAGAAGAAGAAATGAGGGATCTTCAAGTGATCTTTCTACTTGACTTTATAAGAACCTGCAAGGTGAGTGCTTTGCTTGTTTTTAAGTATTAATACATTATTTTATATAGAAGGTTACAATTTGTCCTTAAGATTTGGGTCGATGTTCTTTTGCGTAACCCGGTCAAATATAGCAATCTTGCAATGTGATGTGGTGATATGGACACATTTGTTTATATGCTGGATTTTAACTTATTTTGATTACTTTGTAAAAAATTTCTTGGTGGTGGATTGTCCACTAATTTCAAAGTTATAGGTGCATGTCATGTTGATTATATGTCATCTCAAGTAATTTTGAGATATTCAACATTTTTCATCTTAAACATATTAAAATATTTTCTGGTCTCTCGGCAAAATTTTTTTGTTGACATTTTCAGATATGGAGGAGTATTTGAAGGTCAAGAGACAAAGAGCAACTTTCTTATTGTAGTGTTTTATTAAGTTCATTTATGTGCAAAAATTATTTGATTTTGTTGAATTGGGGCATGAATAAATGCTATTAGGGCCATTCACCAACTTAAATATGAGGAGCGAACAGCGATGCAGTACAAAGTGCTGCACGTGTGGGAGCTACATCTTCAACATGTGGTATAAAGTGCTTCGCCTATGGGAGCCGCTTCTTGCACTCGTAGTTGCTACCTCTAGATTCCCGGCAACAATTACGTCGCGTTGTGAAGAAGGTGTGATTGTTATACACCCTCCCAAAAAAATAATATCAATATTAAAATATAACTAACTACATAGTGTTAGGCATATGAATTGGTCGATTTTCATAATTAACTATGATCATTATCTTCTAAGTTACAAGAGGAATATGAAGTGGTTTCACATATGAAAGAGGAATAGTGGCGTGTTAATCATTCATGGTGAGGTCTTTGCTTGAGAATATGGTGATTTATGAATGAGAAATTGTGGTGAGGTGTGGTAATCAGGCAATGGTGAAGTATTTACTTGGAATGTGGAGTGATAGCATATTTATTCAAGAATATGTAGAGGTGCGTTTAGTTTAAGAATGAGGAGTAGTGATGTATTGTTCATGTATCGTTGAAGTTAATTCGTCCATTACAAAAATTAGCTACACATGTATATAATATGGACATATGGGAGAACATGCTTATGTGATGGGAAGAGAAAATATTAGAAGAAGAGGGGAAGGTGTCAGAGTAAGAAGAAGAATGAGGGATCTTCATGTGATCTTTCTACTTAACTTTATAAGAACTTGGAAGGGTGAGTGCGTTACTTGTTTTTAAGTATTAATATATTCTTTTATATAGAAAGTTACAATTTGTCCTAAAGATTTGTGGCGATGTTCTCTTGCGTAACCTGGTCAAATATAGCAATCTTGCAACGTGATGTGGTGATATGGACACATTTGTTTATATGCTGGATTTTAACTTATTTTGATTACTTTGTAAAAATTTTCTTGGTGGTGCACTATCCACTAATTTTAAAGTTACAGTCATATGTCATGTTGACTATATGTCATCTCAAGTAATTTTGAGATATTCAATATTTTTCATCTTAAACATATTTAAAATATTTTCTGGCATCTCGGCAAACTTTTTTTGCAGAGATTTTCAGATATAGAGGAGAATTAGATGGTCAAGAGACAAGGAGCACCTTTCTTGTTGTAGTATTTTATTAAGTTCATTTATGTGCAAAAATTATTTAATTTTGTTGAATTGGGGCATGAATAAATGCTATTAGCGCCATTCACCAACTTAAGTATGGGGAGCGAACTGCAATGCAGGACAAAGTGCTGCACGTGTGGGAGCTACATCTTCAACGTACAGGTATAAAGTGCTACGCTTGCGGGAGCCACCTTTGAACTCGTAGTTGCCACCTCTAGAATCCCGACAACAATGACGTCGCATTGTGAAGAAGGTGTGATTGTTATGCACCCTGCCAAAAAAATAATATTAATATTAAAATATAACTAACTACATAGTGTTAGGCATATGAATTGGTCAATTTTGATAATTAACTATGATCATTATCTTATAAGTTACAGAGGAATATGAAGTGGTTTCACATATAAAGGGAATAGTGGCGTGTATAGTCATTTACGGTGAGGTCTTCACTTGAGAATATGGTGATTTAGAATGAGGAAAAGTAGTGAGGTGTGGTAATCATATATATGATGTATTTACATGGGAATGTGGAGGTGATAGCATATTTATTCAAGAATATGTAGAGGTGCGTTTTGTTTAAGAATGAGGAGTAGTAATGCATTGTTCATATATAGTGGAAGTTAATTCATCCCTTACAAAAATTAGTATACATGTATATATTAGGGACATTTGCGAGAACAAGCTTATGTGATGGGATGAGAAAATATTAGAAGAAGAGGGGAAGGTGTCAGAGTAAGAAGAAGAAATGAGGGATCTTCAAGTGATCTTTCTACTTAACTTTATAAGAACCTGCAAGGTGAGTGCTTTGCTTGTTTTTAAGTATTAGTATATTCTTTTATATAGGAAGGTTACAATTTGTCCTTAAGATTTGGGGCGATGTTCTTTTGCGTAACCCTGATCAAATGTAGGAATCTTGCAATGTGATGTCGTGATATAGACACATTTGTTTATATGCTGGATTTTAACTTATTTTGATTACTTTGTAAAAAAAATTTTGGTGGTGGATAGTCCACTAATTTTAAAGTTATAGTTACATGTCATGTTCGATTATATGTCACGTAAAGTTATTTTGAACTATTCAATATTTTTCATCTTAAACATATCTAAAATGTTTCCGGGCTCTCGGCACACTTTTTTTGTTGACAAATTCAGATATGGAGGAGAATTAGAAGGTCAAGAGACAAGCAGCAACTTTCTTGTTGTGGTGTTTTATTAAGTTCATTTATGTGCAAAAATTATTTAATTTTGTTGAAATAGGGCATGAATAAATGCTATTAGGGCCATTGACCAACTTAAATATGGGGTGCGAACAGCGATGCAGGACAAAGTCTTGCACGTGTGGGAGCTACATCTTCAACATGTGGTATAAACTGCTTCGGTTGCGGGAGCCACCTCTTGAACACGTAGTTGCCACCTCTAGAATCCCGACAACAATGACGTTGCGTTGTGAAGAAGGTGTGATTGTTATGCTCCCTCCCAAAAAAATAATATTAATATTACAATATAACTAACTGCATAGTGTTAGGCATAGAATTAGTGGATTTTGATAATTAATTATGATCATTGTCTTATAAGTTACAAGAGGAATATGAAGTGGTTTCACATATGAAAAAGGAATAGTGGCGTATTGATCATTTATGGTGAGGTCTTTACTTGAGAATATGGTTATTTAAGAATGAGAAAAGTGGTGAGGTGTGGTAATCATGTAATAGTGGAGTGATAGCCATATTTATTCAAGAATATGTAGAGGTGCGTTTTGTTTAAGAACGAGGAGTAGTGATGTATTGTTCATGTATAGTGGAAGTTAATTCGTCCATTACAAAAATTAGCTATATACGTATATATTATGGACATACGCGAGAACAAGCTTATGTGATGGGAAGAGATAATATTAGAAGAAGAGGGGAAGGTGTTAGAGTAAGAAGAGGAAATGAGGGATCTTCAAGTGATCTTTCTACTTAACTTTATAAGAACTAGCAGGTGAGTGCTTTACTTATTTTGAAGTATTAATATATTCTTTTATATAGACGGTTACAATCTGTCCTTAAGATTTGTAATGATGTTCTTTTGCGTAACCCAGTCGAATATGGTAATCTGGCAATGTGATGTGGTGATATGGACACACTTGTTTATATGCTGGATTTTAACTTAATTTGATTACTTTGTAAAAAAATTTTTGGTGGTGGATTGTCCACTAATTTTAAAGTTATAGTCACACGTCATGTTGATTATATGTCATCTAAAGTTATTTGGAACTTTTCAATATTTTTCATCTTAAACATATTTAAAATGTTTCCTGGGCTCTCGGCCCACTTTTTCTGTTGACATTTTCAATATGGAGGAGAATTAGAAGGTCAAGAGACAAGGAGAAACTTTCTTGTTGCAGTGTTTTATTAAGTTCATTTATGTGCAAAAATTATTTAATTTTGTTGAATTGGGGCATAAATAAATGCTATCTGGGCCATTCACCAACTTAAATATGGGGAGCGAACAGTGATGCAGGACAAAGTGCTGCACATGTGGGAGCTATATCTTCAACATGCGGTAAAAAGTGCTTCGCTTGCAGGAGCCACCTCTTGAACTCGTAGTTGCCATCTCTACAATCCCAACAACAATGACGTCACGTTGTGAAGAAGGTGTGACTGTTATGCACCCTTCCAAAAAAATAATATTACTATTAAAACATAACTAACTACATAGTGTTAGGCATATGATTTGTCGATTTGGATAATTAACTATGATCATTATCTTTTAAGTTACAAGAGGAATATGAAGTGGTTTCACATATGAAAGAGGAACTGTGGTGTATTGATCATTTATGGTAAGGTCTTTACTTGAGAATAAGGTGAATTAAGAATGAGGAATAGTGGTGGGAGTGGTAATCATGTAATAATGATGTATTTACTTGGGAATGTGGGGTGATAGCATATTTATTAAAGAATATGTAGAGGTGCGTTTTGTTTAAGCACTAGGAGTAGTGAAGTATTGTTCATGTATAGTGGAAGTTAATTCGTCCATTACAAAAATTAGCTATACACGTATATATAATGGACATACGCGAGAACAAGCTTATGTGATGGGATGAGAAAATATTAGAAAAAGAGGGGAAGGTGTTAGAGTAAGAAGAGGAAATGAGGGATCTTCAAGTGATCTTTCTACTTAACTTTATAAGAACTTGCAAGGTGAGTGCTTTACTTGTTTTTAAGTATTAATATAATCTTTTATATAGACGGTTACAATTCTGTCCTTAAGATTTGTAACGATGTTCTTTTGCGTAACCTGTCGAATATAGTAATCTTGCAATGTGATGTCGTGACATGGACACATTTGTTATATGCTGGATTTTAACATATTTTGATTACTTTGTAAAAAATTTCTTGGTGGTGGATTGTCCACTAATTTTAAAGTTATAGTCACTTGTCATGTTGATTATATGTCACCTAAAGTTATTTTGAACTATTCAATAATTTTCATCTTAGACATATTTAAAATGTTTCCTGGACTCTCTGCCCACTTTTTTTGTTGACATTTTCAGATACGGAGGAGAATTAGAAGATCAAGAGACAAGGAGCAACTTTCTTGTTGTAGTGTTTTATTAAGTTCATTTATGTGCAAAAATTATTTAATTTAGTGGAATTGGGGCATGAATAAATGCTCTTAGGGCCAATCACCAACTTAAATGTGGGGCTCAACAACGATGCAGGAGAATGTGCTACACGTATAGGAGCTACATCTTCAACATGTGGTACAAAGTGCTTCGCTTGCGGGAGCTACCTCTTGAATCGCCTAGTTGCCACCCCTAGAATCCCGACAACAATGACATCGCATTGTGAAGAAGGTGTGACTGTTATGCACCTTCCAAAAAACTAATATTAATATTAAAATATAACTAACTACATAGAGTTAGGCATATGAATTGGTCGATTTTGATAATTAATTATGATCATTATCTTATAAGTTACATGAGGAATATAAAGTGGTTTCAAATATGAAAGAGGAATAATGGCGTATTGATCAATCTATGGTGAGGTCTTTACTTGAGAATATGGTTATTTAAGAATGAGGAAAAGTGGTGAGGTGTGGTAATCAATGTAATACGTGGAGTGATAGGCATATTTATTCAAGAATATGTAGAGGTGCGTTTTGTTTAAGAACGAGGAGTAGTGATGTATTGTTCATGTATAGTGGAAGTTAATTCGTCCATTACAAAAATTAGCTATATACGTATATATTATGGACATACGCGAGAACAAGCTTATGTGATGGGAAGAGAAAATATTAGAAGAAGAGGGGAAGGTGTTAGAGTAAGAAGAGGAAATGAGGGATCTTCAAGTGATCTTTCTACTTAACTTTATAAGAACTAGCAGGGTGAGTGCTTTACTTATTTTGAAGTATTAATATATTCTTTTATATAGACGGTTACAATCTGTCCATAAGATTTGTAATGATGTTCTTTTGCGTAACCCAGTCGAATATAGTAATCTGGCAATGTGATGTGGTGATATGGACACACTTGTTTATATGCTGGATTTTAACATATTTTGATTACTTTCGTAAAAATTTTCTTGGTGGTGGATTGTCCACTAATTTTAAAGTTATAGTCACATGTCATGTTGATTATATGTCATCTAAAGTTATTTTGAACAATTCAATATTTTTCATCTTAAACATATTTAATGTTTCCTGGGCTCTCGGCCCTTTTTTTTGTTGGCATTTTCAGATACGGAGGAGAATTAGAAGGTCAACAGACAAGGAGCAACTTTCTTGTTGTAGTTTTAATTAAGTTCATTTATGTGCAAAAATTATTTAATTTCGTTGAATTGGGGCATGAATAAATGCCCTAAGGGCCATTCACCGACTTAAATGTGGGGAGCGAACAGCAATGCAGGACAATGTGCTGCACGTGTGGGAGCTACATCTTCAACATGCGGGTACAAGTGCGACACTTGCGGGAGCCACCTCTTGACTACTAGTAGCCACCTCTATAATCCCGACAATAATTACATCGCGTTGTGAAGAAGGTGTGATTGTTATGCACCCTGCTAGAAAATAATATTTAAGTATTAAAACATAACTAACTACATAGTGTTAGGCATATTAATTTGTCGATTTGGATAATTAACTATGATCATTATCTTTTAATTTACAAGAGGAATATGAAGTGGTTTCACATATGAAAGAGGAATAGTGGCGTGTTAATCATTTATGGTGAGGTCTTTTACTTGAGAATATGGTGAATTAAGAATGAGGAATAGTGGTGAGGTGTGGTAATCATGTAATAGTGATGCTATTTACCTGGGAAAGTGGAGTGATGCATATCTATTCAAGAATATGTAAAGGTGCGTTTGTTTAAGAACAAGGAGTAGGGATGTATTGTTCATGTATAGTGGAAGTTAATTCATCCATTACAAAAACTAGCTATACACGAATATATTATGGACATATGCGAGACAAGCTTTTGTGATGGCGATGAGAAAATATTAGAAGAAGAGGCGAAGGTGTCAGAGTAAGATGAGGAAATGAGGGATCCTCAAGTGATCTTTCTACTTAACTTTATAAGAACTAGCAAGCGTGAGTGCTTTACTTGTTTTTATGTATTAATATATTCTTTTATATAGACGGTTACAATCTATCCTTAAGATTTGTAACGATGTTCTTTTGCGTAACCTAGTCGAATATCGCAATCTGGCAATGTGATGTGGTGATATGGACCACACTTGTTCATATGCTGGATTTTAACATATTTTGATTACTTTGTAAAAATTTTCTTGGTGGTGGATTGTCCACTAATTTTAAAGTTATAGTCACATGTCATGTTGATTGTATGTCATGTAAAGTTATTTGGAACTATTCAATATTTTTCATCTTAAACATATTTAAAATGTTTCCTGTGCTCTCGGTACACTTTTTTGTTGACATTTTCTGACATGGAGAAGAATTAGAAGGCCAAGAGACAAGGAGCAACTTTCGTGTTGTACTGTTTTATTAAGTTCATTTATGTGCAAAAATTATTTAATTTTGTTGAATTGGGGCTTGAATAAGTGCTATTAGCGCCACTCACCAACTTAAATATGGGGGAGCGAACAACGATGCAGGACATAGTGCTGCACGTGTGGGAGCTACATCTTCAACATGCGGTATAAAAGTGCTTCACTTGTGGGAGCCACCTCTTGAACTCGTAGTTGCCCCCTCTAGAATTCCGACAATAATGAAGTCGCATTGTGAAGAAGGTGTGATTGTTAAGCACCCTTCCAAAAAACTAATATTAATATTAAAACATAACTAACTACATAGTGTTAGGCATATGAATTGGTCGATTTGGATAATTAACTATGATCATTAATCTTTTAAGTTACAAGAGGAATATGAAGTGGTTTCACATATGAAAGAGGAATAGTGGCATGTTAATCATCTATTGGTGAGGTCTTTACTTGAGAATATGGTGAATTAAGAATGAGGAATAGCGGGTGAGGTGTGGTAATCATGTAATAGTGATGTATTTACCTGGGAAAGTGGAGTGTTGGCATATTTATCAAGAATATATAGAGGTGGCGTTTGTTTAAGAATGAGGAGTAGTGATGTATTGTTCATGTATAGTAGAAGTTAATTCGTCCATTACAAAAACTAGCTATACACGTATATATTATGGACATAAGCGAGAACAAGCTTATGTGATGGGATGAGAAAATATTAGAAGAAGAGGGGAAGGTGTTAGAGTAAGATGAGGAAATGAGGGATCTTAAGTGATCTTACTACTTAACTTTATAAGAACTAGCAGGGTGAGTGCTTTACTTGTTTTTAAGTTGTTAATATATTCTTTTATATAGACGGTTTACAATCTGTCATAAGATTTGTAACGATTGTTCTTTTGCGTAGACCCGTAGGAAATATAGCAAATCTGGCAATGTGATGTGGTGATATAGACACAATTGTTTTTATGCTGGATTTTAAACATATTTTGATTACTTTGTAAAATATTTCTTGGTGGTGGACTTGTCCAGCTAATTTTAAAGTTATAGTCAGATGTATTGTTGATTATATGTCATGCTAAAGTTATATTGGACTATTCAACTATTTTTCATCTTAAACATATTTAATTGTTCCTCCTGGGCTCCTGGAACACCCATACCCTTTTTGTTGATATTTTCAGATATTGAGGAGAATTAGAAGGTCAAGAGACAAGGAGCAACTTTCTGTTGTAGTGTTTTATAAGTTCATTTCTGTGTAAAAATTATTTAATTTCGTTGAATTGGGGCAATGAATAAATGCTATTAGGGCCATTCACCAACTTAAATATGGGGAGCGAATAGGATGCAGGACAAAGTGCGGCACGTGTGGGAGCTACATCTTCAACCAAGCGTTTTAAAGTGCCACGCATGCAGGGAGCCATCTCTTGAACTCGTAGTTGCCCTCTCTAGAATCCCAACAACATGACGTCGCGTTGTGAGAAGGTGTGATTGTTATGCTCCCTCCCAAAAAAATAATATAATACTAAAAATATAATAACTACATAGTGTTAGGCATATGAAATTGGTCAATTTTGACTATTAATTTTGATCATTATCTTAAATGTTACACGAGGAATATGAAAGTGGTTTCACATATGAAAGATGAATAGTGGCGTGTTATTCAGTTATAGTGAGGTCTTTACTTGAGAATATGGTGAATTAAGAATGAGGAATAGTGGTCAGGTGTGGTAATCATGTAATAGTGATGTATTTACTTGGGAATGTGGAGTGATAGCATATCTATTCAAGAATATGTAGAGGTGCGTTTTGTTTAAGAACAAGGAGTAGTGATGTATTGTTCATGTATAGTGGAAGTTAATTCGTCCATTACAAAAATTAGCTACACACGAATATATTATGGACATATGCGAGAACAAGGTTATGTGATGGGATGAGAAAATATTAGAAGAAGAGGTGAAGGTGTCAGAGTAAGAAGAGGAAATGAGGGATCCTCAAGTGATCTTTCTACTTAACTTTATAAGAACTTGCAAGGTGAGTGCTTTACTTGTTTTTAAGATTAATATATTCATTTATATAGACGGTTACAATTTGTCCTTAAGATTTGTAACGATGTTCTTTTGCGTAACCCGGTAGAATATAGCAATCTTGCAATGTGATGTGGTGATATTGACACATTTGTTTATATGCTGGATTTTAACATATTTTGATTACTTTGTAAAAATTTTCTTGGTGGTGGATTGTCCACTAATTTTAAAGTTATAGTCACATGTCATGTTGATTAAATGTCATCTAAAGTTATATTGAACTATTCAATATTTTTCATCTTAGACATATTTAAAATGTTTCCTGGGCTCTCGGCACACTTTTTTGTTGATATTTTCAGATATGGAGGAGAATTAGAAGGTCAAGAGACAAGAGCAACTTTCTTGTTGTAGTGTTTTCATTAAGTTCATTTATGTGCAAAAAATTATTTAATTTTGTTGAATTGGGGCATGAATAAATGCTATTAGGGCCATTCATCAACTTAAATATGGGGGAGCGAACAGCGATGCAAGGACAAAGTGCGGCACGTGTGGGAGCTACATCTTCAACAAGTGGTATAAAGTGCCACGCTTGCGGAGCACCTGTTGAACTCGTAGTTGCCACCTCTAGAATCCCGACAACAAAGACGTCGCGTTGTGAAGAAGGTGTGATTGTTATGCACCCTCCCAAACAAATAATATTAATATTAAAATATAAGCTAACTACATAGTGTTAGGCATATGAATTGGTCAATTTTGATAATTAATTATGATCATATCTTATAAGTTACAAGAGGAATATAAAGTGTTTCACATATGAAAGATGAATAGTGGCGTGTTAATCATTTATGGTGAGCTCTTACTTGAGGAATATGGTGAATTAAGAATGAGGAATAGTGGTCAGGTGTGGTAATCATGTAATAGTGATGTATTTACTTGGGAATGTGGAGTGATAGCATATTTATTCAAGAATATGTAGAGGTGGGTTTTGTTAAGAACAAGGAGTAGTGATGTTATTGATCATATATGGTGGAAGTTAATTCTTCCATTACAAAATTAGCTATCACAGGTATATATTATGGACTATATGCGGAGAACAAGCTTATGTGATGGGCGATGAGAAAATATTAGAAGAAGAGCGGGAAGGTGTCAGAGTAAGAAGAGGAAATGAGGGATCCTCAAGTGATCTTTCTACTTAACTTTATAAGAACTTGCAAGGTGAGTGCTTTACTTGTTTTTGAGTATTAATAATATTCATTTATATAGACGGTTACAATTTGTCCTTAAAATTGTAACGATGTTCTTTTGCGTAACCGGTAGAATATAGCAATCTTGCAATGTGATGTGGTGATATTGACACATTTGTTTATATGCTGGATTTTAACATATTTTGATTACTTCGTAAAAATTTGCTTGGTGGAGGATTGTCCACTAATTTTAATGTTATAGTCACATGTCATGTTGATTAAATGTCATCTAAAGTTATATTGAACTATTCTACATTTTTCATCTTAGACATATTTAAAATGTTTCCTGGGCTCTGGCACTCCTTTTTGTTGATATTTTCAGATATGGAGGAGAATTAGAAGGTCAAGAGACAATGAGCAACTTTCTGTTGTAGTGTTTCATTAAGTTCATTTATGTGCAAAAATTATTTAATTTTGTTGAATTGGGGCATGAATAAATGCTATTAGGGCCATTCACCAACTTAAATATGGGGAGCGAACAGCGATGTAGGACAAAGTGCGGCACGTGTGGGAGCTACATCTTCAACAAGCGGTATAAAGTGCCACGCTTGCGGGAGCCAACCTGTTGAACTCGTAGTTGCACCTCCTAGAATCCCGACAACCACGACGTCGCGTTGTGAAGAAGGTGTGATTGTTATGCACCCGTCCCAAAAAAATAATATTAAGAATAAAATATAACTAACTAACATAGTGTTAGGCATATGAATTGGTCAATTTTGATAATTAATTATGATCATTATCTTATAAGTTACAAGAGGAATATGAAGTGGTTTCACATATGAAAGATGAATAGTGGCGTGTTAATCATTTATGGTGAGGTCTTTACTTGAGAATATGGTGAATTAAGAATGAGGAATAGTGGTCAGGTGTGGTAATCATGTAATAGTGATGTATTTACTTGGGAATGTGGAGTGATAGCATATTTATTCAAGAATATGTAGAGGTGCGTTTTGTTTAAGAACAAGGAGTAGTGATGTATTGTTCATGTATAGTGGAAGTTAATTCGTCCATTACAAAAATTAGCTACACACGTATATATTATGGACATATGCGAGAACAAGGTTGTGTGATGGATGAGAAAATATTAGAAGAAGAGGCGAAGGTGTCAGAGTAAGAAGAGGAAATGAGGATCCTCAAGTGATCTTTCTACTTAACTTTATAAGAACTTGCAAGGTGAGTGCTTTACTTGTTTTTGAGTATTAATATATTCATTTATATAGACGGTTACAATTTGTCCTTAAGATTTGTAACGATGTTCTTTTGCGTAACCCGGTAGAATATAGCAATCTTGCAATGTGATGTGGTGATATTGACACATTTGTTTATATGCTGGATTTTAACATATTTTGATTACTTTGTAAAAATTTTCTTGGTGGTGGATTGTCCACTAATTTTAAAGTTATAGTCACATGTGATGTGATTAAATGTCATCTAAAGTTATATTGAACTATTCTACATTTTTCATCTTAGACATATTTTAATTGTTTCCTGGGCTCTGGCACACCTTTTTGTTGATATTTTCAGATATGGAGGAGAATTAGAAGGTCAAGAGACAAGGAGCAGCTTTCTTGTTGTAGTGTTTTATTAAGTTCATTTGTGTGCAAAATTATTTAATTTTGTTGAATTGGGGCATGAATAAATGCTATTAGGGCCATTCACCAACTTAAATATGGGGAGCGAATAGTGAATGCATGACAAAAGTGCAGCACGTGTGGGAGCTACACCTTCAACAAGTGGCTATAAAGTGCCACACCTTCCCTCATCCTACCCGCTTGCAGGAGCCACCCTCTTGAACTCGTAGTTGCCAACTCTAGAATCCCCGACAACAACGACGTCGCGGTTGTGAAGAAGGTGTGATTGTTATGCACCCTCCCAAAAAATAATATTAATATTAAATATAAGCTAACTACATAGTGTTAGGATATGAATTGTCAATTTTGATAATTAATTATGATCATTATCTTATAAGTTACAAGAGGAATATGAAGTGGTTTCACATATGAAAGATGAATAGTGGCGTGTTAATCATTTATGGTGAGGTCTTTACTTGAGAATATGGTGAATTAAGAATGAGGAATAGTGGTCAGGTGTGGTAATCATGAAATAGTGATGTATTTACTTGGGAATGTGGAGTGATAGCATATTTATTCAAGAATATGTAGAGGTGCGTTTTGTTTAAGAACAAGGAGTAGTGATGTATTGTTCATGTATAGTGGAAGTTAATTCGTCCATTACAAAAATTAGCTATACACGTATATATTATGGACATATGCGAGAACAAGTTATGTGATGGGATGAGAAAATATTAGAAGAAGAGGGGAAGGTGTTAGAGTAAGAAGAGGAAATGAGGGATCCTCAAGTGATCTTTCTACTTAACTTTATAAGAACTTGCAAGGTGAGTGCTTTACTTGTTTTTAAGTATTAATATATTCATTTATGTAGACGGTTACAATTTGTCCTTAGATTTGTAACGATGTTCTTTTGCGTAACCCGGTAGAATTTATGCAATCTTGCTAATGTGATGTGGTGATATTGACACATTGGTTTATATGACTGGATTTAACATATTTTGATTACTTTGTAAAATTTTCTTGGTGGTGGATTGTCCACTAATTTTAAAGTTATAAGTCCACTGTCATGTTGATTATATGTCATCTAAAGTTATTTTGAACTATTCAATATTTTTCATCTTAAGACATATTTAAATGTTTCCTGGCTTCTGGCACCCTTTTTGTTGATATTTTCAGATATGGAGGAGAATTAGAAGGTCAAGAGACAAGGAGCAAGCTTTCTTGTTGTAGTGTTTTATTAAGTTCATTTGTGTGCAAAAAATATTTAATTTTGTTGAAATTGGGCAAGAATAAATGCTATTAGGGCCATTCACCAACTTAAAATATGGGAGCGAATAGAGATGGCAGGACAAAAGTGCAGCAGTGTGGGAGCTACAACCTTCAACAAGTGGTATAAAGTGCCACGCTCGCAGGAGCCACCTCTTGAACTCGTAGTTGCCAACTCAAGAATCCGACAACAACGACGTCGCGTTGTGAATAAGGTGTGATTGTTATGCACCCTCCCAAACAAATAATATTAATATTAAAATATAACTAACTACATAGTGTTAGGATATGAATTGGTCAATTTTGATAATTAGTTATGATCATTATCTTATAAGTTACAAGAGGAATATGAAGTGGTTTCACATATGAAAGATGAATAGTGGCGTGTTGATCATTTATGGTGAGGTCTTACTGAGAATATGGTGAATTAGAATGAGGAATAGTGGTCAGGTGTGGTAATCATGTAATAGTGATGTATTTACTTGGGAATGTGGAGTGATAGCATATTTATTCAAGAATATGTAGAGGTGCATTTGGTTTAAGAACAAGGAGTAGTGATGTATTGTTATGTATAGTGGAAGTTAATTCGTCCATTACAAAAATTAGCTATACACGTATATATTATGGACATATGCGAGAACAAGGTTATGTGATGCGGATGAGAAAATATTAGAAGAAGAGGGGAAGGTGTCAGAGTAAGAAGAGGAAATGAGGGTTCCTCAGTGATCTTTCTACTTAACTTTATAAGAACTTGCAAGGTGAGTGCTTTACTTGTTTTTGAGTATTAATATATTCATTTATATAGACTGTTACAATTTGTCCTTAAGATTTGTAACGATGTTCTTTTGCGTAACCCGGTAGAATATAGCAATCTTGCAATGTGATGTGGTGATATTGACACATTTGTTTATATGCTGGATTTTAACATATTTTGATTACTTTGTAAAAATTTTCTTGGTGGTGGATTGTCCTCTAATTTTAAAGTTATAGTCACATGTTCATGTAGATTAAATGTCATCTAAAGTTATTTTGAACTATTCAATATTTTTCATCTTAAGCATATTTTAAAATGTTTCCTGGCCTCTGGCACTCCTTTTTGTTTGATATTTTCAGATATGGAGGAGAATTAGAAGGTCAAGAGACAAGGAGCAGCTTTCTTGTTGTAGTGTTTTATTAAGTTCATTTGTGTGCAAAAATTATTCATTTTGTTGAATTGGGGCATGAATAATGCTATTAGGGCCATTCACCAACTTAAATATGGGGAGCGAATAGAGATGCAGGACAAAGTGCAGCACGGTGTGGGAGCTACACCTTTCAACAAGTGGTATAAAGTGCCACGCTCGCAGGGAGCCACCTCTTGAACTCGTAGTTGCCAACTCTAGAATCCCGACAACAACGACGTCGCGTTGTGAAGAAGGTGTGATTGTTATGCACCCTCCCAAACAATAATATTAATATTAAAATATAACTAACTACATAGTGTTAGGCATATGAATTGTCCATTTTGATAATTAATTATGATCATTATCTTATAAGTTACAAGAGGAATATAAAGTTGTTTCACATATGAAAGATGAATAGTGGCGTGTTAATCAATTTATGGTGAGATCTTTACTTGAGAATATGGTGAATTAAGAATGAGGAATAGTGGTCAGGTGTGGTAATCATGTAATAGTGATGTATTTACTTGGGAATGTGGAGTGATAGCATATTTATTCAAGAATATGTAGAGGTGCGTTTTGTTTAAGAACAAGGAGTAGTGATGTATTGTTCATGTATAGTGGAAGTTAATTCGTCCATTACAAAAATTAGCTATACACGGTATATATTATGGACATATGTGAGAACAAGGTTATGTGATGGGATGAGAAAATATTAGAAGAAGAGGGGAAGGTGTTCAGAGTAAGAAGAGGAAATGAGGGATCCTCAAGTGATCTTTCTACTTAACTTTATAAGAACTTGCAAGGTGAGTGCTTTACTTGTTTTTGAGTATTAATATATTCATTTATATAGACGGTTACAATTTGTCCTTAAGATTTGTAACGATGTTCTTTTGCGTAACCCGGTAGAATATAGCAATCTTGCAATGTGATGTGGTGATATTGACACATTTGTTTATATGCTGGATTTTAACATATTTTGATTACTTCGTAAAAATTTGCTTGGTGGTGGATTGTCCACTATTTTAATGTTATAGTCACATGTCATGTAGATTAAATGTCATCTAAAGTTATTTGAACTATTCTACATTTTTCATCTTAGACATATTTAAAATGTTTCCTGGGCTCTGGCACTCCTTTTTGTTGACTATTTTCAGATATGGAGGAGAATTAGAAGGTCAAGAGACAAGGAGCAGCTTTCTTGTTGTAGTGTTTTATTAAGTTCATTTATGTGCAAAAATTATTTAATTTTGTTGAATTGGGGCATGAATAAATGCTATTAGGGCATTCACCAACTTAAATATGGGGAGCGAACAGCGATGCAGGACAAAGTGCGGCACGTGTGGGAGCTACACCTTCAACAAGCGGTATAAAGTGCCACGCTTCGAGGAGCCACCTCTTGAACTCGTAGTTGCCACCTCTAGAATCCCGACAACAACGACGTCGCGTTGTGAAGAAGGTGTGATTGTTATGCACCGTCCCAAAAAAATAATATTAATATTAAAATATAACTAACTACATAGTGTTAGGCATATGAATTGGTCAATTTTGATAATAATTATGATCATTATCTTATAAGTTACAAGAGGAATATGAAGTGGTTTCACATATGAAAGATGAATAGTAGCGTGTTAATCATTTATGGTGAGGTCTTACTTGAGAATATGGTGAATTAAGAATGAGGAATAGCGGTCAGGTGTGGTAATCATGTAATAGTGATTATTTACTTGGGAATGTGGAGTGATAGCATATTTATTGAAGAATATGTAGAGGTGCGTTTTGTTTAAGAACAAGGAGTAGTGTTGTATTGTTCATGTATAGTGGAAGTTAATTCGTCCATTACAAAAATTAGCTATACTCGTATATATTATGGACATATGCGAGAACAAGGTTGTGTGATGCGATGAGAAAATATTAGAAGAAGAGGGGAAGGTGTCAGAGTAAGAAGAGGAAATGAGGGATCCTCAAGTGATCTTTCTACTTAACTTTATAGAACTTGCAAGGTGAGTGCTTTACTTGTTTTTGAGTAATTAATATATTCATTTTAATAGACGGTTACAATTTGTCCTTAAGAATTGTAACGATGTTCTTTTGCGTAAGCCGGTAGAATATAGCAATCTGCAATGTGATGTGGTGATATTGACACATTTGTTTATATGCTGGATTTTAACATATTTTGATTACTTCGTAAAAATTTTCTGGGTGTGGATTGTCCACTATTTTTAATAGTTATAGTCACATGTCATGTTGATTAAATAGTCATCTAAAGTTATTTGAACTATTCAATATTTTTCATCTATAAGACTTATTTAAAATGTTTCCTAGGGCTCTGGCACTCCTTTTTGTTGATATTTTCAGATATGGAGAGAATTAGAGGTCAAGAGACAAGGAGCAGCTTTCTTGTTAGTAGTGTTTTAATAAGTTCATTTATGTGCAAAAATTATTTAATTTTGTTGAATTGGGCATGAATAAATGCTATTAGGGCCATTCACCAACTTAATATGGGGAGCGAATAGCGATGCAGGACAAAGTGCGGCACGTGTGGGAGCCTACACTTCAACAAGCGGTATAAAGTGCCACGCTTGAGGAGCCACCTCTTGAACTCGTAGTTGCCACCTCTAGAATCCCGACAACATTGACGTCGCGTTGTGAAGAAGGTGTGATTGTTATGCACCCGCCCAAAAAAATAATATTAATATTAAATATAACTAACTACATAGTGTTAGGCATATGAATTGGTCAATTTTGATACTTAGTTATGATCATTATCTTATAAGTTACAAGAGGAATATGAAGTGGTTTCACATATGAAAGATGAATAGTGGCGTGTTAATCATTTATGGTGAGGTCTTTACTTGAGAATATGGTGAATTAAGAATGAGGAATAGTGGTCAGGTGTGGTAATCATGAATTGTGATGTATTTACTTGGAATGTGGAGTGATAGCATATTTATTCAAGAATATGTAGAGGTGCGTTTTGTTTAAGAACAAGGAGTAGTGATGTATTGATCATGTATAGGTGGAAGTTAATTCGTCCATTACAAAAATTAGCTATACACGTATATATTATGGACATATGCGGAGAACAAGCTTATGTGATGGATGAGAAAATATTAGAAGAAGAGGGAAGGTGTCAGAGTAAGAAGAGGAAATGAGGATCCTCAAGTGATCTTTCTACTTAACTTTATAAGAACTTGCAAGGTGAGTGCTTTACTTGTTTTTGAGTATTAATATATTCATTTATATAGACGGTTACCAATTTGTCCTTATATTTGTAACGATGTTCTTTTGCGATAACCCGGTAGAATATAGCAATCTTTGCAATGTGATGTGGTGATATTGACACATTTGTTTATATGCTGGATTTTAACATATTTTGATTACTTTCGTAAAATTTTGCTTGGTGGTGGATTGTCCACTAATTTTAAAGTTATAGTCACATGTCATGTTGATTAAATGTCATCTAAAGTTATTTTGAACTATTCAATATTTTTTATGTTAAGCATATTTAAAATGTTTCCTGGCTCTCGGCACACTTTTTTTGTTGACATTTTCAGATATGGAGGAGAATTAGATGGTCAAGAGACAAGGAGCAACTTTCTTGTTGTAGTGTTTTATTAAGTTCAATTATGTGCAAAAATTATTTAATTTTGTTGAATTGGGGAATGAATAATTCACCAACTTAAATATGGGGAGCGAACAGCGATGCAGGACAAAGTGCGGCACGTGTGGGAGCTACATCTTCAACATGCGGTATAAAGTGCCACGCTTGCGGGAGCCACCTCTTGAACTCGTAGTTGCCACTCTAGAATCCCGACAACAATGACGTCGCGTTGTGAAGAAGGTGTGATTGTTATGCACCCTCCCAAAAAAATAATATTAATATTAAAATATAACTAACTACATAGTGTTAGGCATATGAATTGGTCAATTTTGATAATTAATTATGATCATTATCTTATAAGTTACAAGAGGAATATGAAGTGGTTTCACATATGAAAGAAGAATATGGCGGTGTTGATCATTTATGGTGAGGTCTTTACTTGAGAATATGGTGAATTAAGAATGAGGAATAGTGGTCAGGTGTGGTAATCATGAAATAGTGATGTATTCACTTGGGAAAGTGGAGTATAGCATATTTATTCAAGAATATGTTAGAGGTGCATTTTGTTTAAGAACAAGGAGTAGTGATGTATTGTTCAAGTATAGTGGAGAGTTAATTCGTCCATTACAAAAAATTAGCTATACACGTATATATTATGGACATATGCGGAGAACAGGTTCATGTGATGGGATGAGAAAATATTAGAAGAAGAGGGGAAGGTGGTAGAGGAAGAAGAGGAAATGAGGTTCCTCAGGTGATCTTTCTACTTACTTTATAAGAACTTGCAAGGTGAGTGCTTTATTTGTTTTTTATGTATTAATATATTCATTTATTAGACGGTTACAATTTTGTCCTTAAGATTGGTAACGATGTTCTTTTGCGTAACCCGTAGAATATAGCAATCTTGCAATGTGATGTGGTGATATTGACACATTTGTTTATATGCTGGATTTTAACTTATTTTGATTACTTTGTAAAAATTTTCTTGGTGGTGGATTGTCCACTAATTTTAAAGTTATAGTCACATGTCATGTTATTATATGTCATCTCAAGTTATTTTGAACTATTCAATATTTTTCATGTTAAGCATATTTAAAATGTTTCCTGGGCTCTCGGCACACTTTTTTTGTTGACATTTTCAGATATGGAGGAGAATTAGATGGTCAAGAGACAAGGAGCAACTTTCTTGTTGTAGTGTTTTATTAAGTTCAATTATGTGCAAAAATTATTTAATTTTGTTGAATTGGGGCATGAATATAATTAGGGCCACCAACTTAAATATGGGGAGCGAACAGCGATGAGGACAAAGTGCGGCACGTGTGGGAGTTACATCTTCAACATACGGTATAAAGTGCCACGCTTGCGGGAGCCACCTCTTGAACTCGTAGTTGCCACATCAGAATCCCCGACAACAATGACGTCGCGTTGTGAAGAAGGTGTGAGTTGTTATGCACCCTCCCAAACAAATAATATTAATATTAAAATATAACTAACTACGTAGTGTTTGGCATATGAATTGGTCCAATTTTGATAATTAGTTATGATCATTATCTTATAAGTTACAAGAGGAATATGAAGTGGTTTCACATATGAAAGATGAATAGTGGCGTGTTGATCATTTATGGTGAGGTCTTTACTTGAGAATATGGTGAATTAAGAGATGAGGAATAGTGGTCAGGTGTGGTAATCATGAAATAGTGATGTATTTACTTGGGAATGTGGAGTGATAGCATATTTATTCAAGAATATGTAGAGGTGCAGTTTTGTTTAAGAACAAGGAGTAGTTTGATGTATTGTTCATGTATGGTGGAAGTTAATTCGTCCCATAACAAAAATTAGCTATACAGTATATATTATGGACATATGTGAGAACAAGCTTATGTGATGGGATGAGAAAATATTAGAAGAAGAGGGGAAGGTGTCAGAGGAAAGAAGAGGAAATGAGGGTTCCTCAGGTGATCTTTCTACTTAACTTTATAAGAACTTGCAAGGTGAGTGCTTTACTTGTTTTTAAGTATTAATATATTCATTTATATAGACGGTTACAATTTGTCCTTAAGATTTGTAACGATGTTCTTTTGCGTAACCCGGTAGAATATAGCAATCTTGTAATGTGATGTGGTATATTGACACATTGTTTATATGCTGGATTTTAACATATTTTGATTACTTCGTAAAAATTGTCTTGGTGGTGGGATTGTCACTAATTTTAAAGTTATAGTCACATGTCATGTTGATTAAATGTCATCTAACGTTATATTGAACTATTCTACATTTTTCATCTTAGACATATTTAAAATGTTTCCTGGGCTCTCGGCACACTTATTTTGTTGACATTTTCAGATATAGAGGAGAATTAGATGGTCAAGAGACAAGAGCAGCTTTCTTGTGTAGTGTTTTATTAAGTTCCTTTATGTGCAAAAATTATTTAATTTTGTTGAATTGGGCATGAATAAATGCTATTAGGGCCATTCACCAACTTAAATATGGGGAGCGAATAGCGATGCAGGACAAAGTTGCTGCAAGTGTGGGAGGCTACACCTTCAACAAGTGGTTATAAAGTGCCACGCTTGCAGGAGCCACCTCTTGAACTCGTAGTTGCCAACCTCTAGAATCCCGACAACAACGACGTCGCGTTGTGAAGAAGGTGTGATTGTTATGCACTCCTCCCAAACAAATAATATTAATATTAAAATATAACTACTACATAGTGTTAGGAATATGAATTGTCAATTTTGATAATTAATTATGATCATTATCTTATAAGTTACAAGAGGAATATGAAGTGGTTTCACATATGAAAGATGAATAGTGGCGTGATAATCATTTATGGTGAGATCTTTACTTGAGAATATGGTGAATTAAGAATGAGGAATAGTGGTCAGGTGTGGTAATCATGTAATAGTGATGTATTACTTGGGAATGTGGAGGTGATAGCATATTTATTGAAGAATATGTAGAGGTGCGTTTGTTTAAGAACAAGGAGTAGTGATTTATTGTTCGTGTATAGTGGAAGTTAATTCGTCCATTACAAAAATTAGCTATACTCGTATATATTATGGACATATGCGAGAACAAGGTTATGTGATGGGATGAGAAAATATTAGAAGAAGAGGTGAAGGTGTCAGAGTAAGAAGAGGAAATGAGGGATCCTCAAGTGATCTTTCTACTTAACTTTTATAGAACTTGCAAGGTGAGTGCTTTACTTGTTTTTAGTATTAATATATTCATTTATATAGACGGTTACAATTTGTCCTTAAGAATTGTAACGATGTTCTTTTGCGTAACCCGGTAGAATATAGCAATCTTGCAATGTGATGTGTGATATTGACACATTTGTTTATATACTGGATTTTAACATATTTTGATTACTTTGTAAAATTTTTCTTGTGGTGGATTGTCCACTAATTTTAAAGTTATAGTCACATGTCATGTTGATTATAGTCATCTCAAGTTATTTTGAACTATTCAATATTTTTAATGTTAAGCATATTTAAAATGTTTCCTGGGCTCTCGGCACACTTTTTTTGTTGACATTTTTCAGATATGGAGGAGAATTAGGTGGTCAAGAGACAAGGAGTAACTTTCTTGTTGAAGTGTTTTATTAAGTTCATTTATGTGCAAAAATTATTTAATTTTGTTGAATTGGGGCATGAATAATGCTATTAGGGCCATTCACCAACTTAAATATGGGGAGCGAACAGCGATGCAGGACAAAGTGCGGCACGTGTGGGAGCCACATCTTCAACAAGCGGTATAAAGTGCCACACTTGAGGGAGCCACCTCTTGAACTCGTAGTTGCCACCTCTAGAATCCCGACAACATTGACATCGCGTTGTGAAGAAGGTGTGATTGTTATGCACCCGCCCAAAAAAATAATATTAATATTAAATTATAACTAACTACATAGTGTTTGGCATATGAATTGGTCAATTTTGATACATTAGTTATGATCATTATCTTATAAGTTACAAGAGGAATATGAAGTGGTTTCACATATGAAAGATGAATAGTGGCGTGTTGATCATTTATGGTGAGGTCTTTACTTGAGAATATGGTGAATTAAGAATGAGGAATAGTGGTCAGGTGTGGTAATCATGAAATTGTGATGTATTTACTTGGGAATGTGGAGTGATAGCATATTTATTCAAGAATATGTAGAGGTGCGTTTTGTTTAAGAAGAAGGAGTAGTGATGTATTGTTCATGTATAGTGGAAGTTAATTCGTCCATTACAAAAATTAGCTATACACGTATATATTATGGACATATGCGAGAACAAGGTTATGTGATGGGATGAAAAATATTAGAAGAAGAGGTGAAGTGTCTAGAGTAAGAAGAGGAAATGAGGGATCCTCAAGTGATCTTTCTACTAAACTTTATAAGGAACTTGCAAGGTGAGGCTTTATTTATTTTAAGTATTAATATATTCATTTATATAGACGGTTACAATTGTCCTTAGATTGGTAACGATATTCTTTTGCATACCCGGTAGAATATAGCAATCTTGTAATGTGATGTGGTGATATTGACACATTTGTTTATTGTTGGATTTTAACTTATTTGATTACTTTGTAAAATTTTTCTTGGTGTGGATTGTCCACTAATTTTAAAGTTATAGTCACATGTCATGTAATTATATGTCATCTCAAGTTATTTTGAACTATTCAATATTTTTGATGTTAAGCATATTTAAAATGTTTCCTGGCCTCTCGCACACTTTTTTTGTGGACATTTTCAGATATGGAGGATAATTAGATGGTCAAGAGATAAGGGATCAACTTTCTTGTTGTAGTGTTTTATTAAGTTCATTATGTGCAAAAAATTATTTAATTTTGTTGAAATGGGAATGAATATTCACCAACTTAAATATGGGGAGCGAATAGCGATGCAGGACAAAGTGCGGCACGTGTGGGAGCTTACATCTTCAACATACGGTATAAAGTGCCACGCTTGCGGGAGCCCACCTCTTGAACTCGTAGTTGCCACTCTAGAATCCCGACAACAATGACGTCGCGTTGTGAAGAAGGTGTGATTGTTATGCACCCTCCCAAAAAGATAATATTAATATTAAAATATAACTAACTACATAGTGTTAGGCATATGAATTGGTCAATTTTGATAATTAATTATGATCATTATCTTAATAGTTACAAGAGGAATATGAAGTGGTTTCACATATGAAAGAAGAATAGTGGGCGTGTTAATCATTTATGGTGAGGTCTTTACTTGAGAATATGGTGAATTAAGAATGAGGAATAGTGGTCAGGTGTGGTAATCATGTAATAGTGATGTATTCACTTGGGAATGTGAGTGATAGCATATTTATTCAAGAATATGTAGAGGTGCGTTTTGTTTAAGAACAAGGAGTAGTGATGTATTGTTCATGTATATGTGGAAGTTAATTCTTCCATTACAAAAATTAGCTATACACGTATATATTATGGACATATGCGAGAACAAGCTTATGTGATGGGATGAGAAAATATTAGAAGAAGAGGGGAAGGTGTTAGAGAAGAAGAGGAAATGAGGGTTCCTCAGGTGATCTTTCTACTTAACTTTATAAGAACTTGCAAGGTGAGTGCTTACTTGTTTTGAGTATTAATATATTCATTATATAGACGGTTACAATTTGTCCTTAAGAATGGTAACGATGTTCTTTTGCGTAACCCGGTAGAATATAGCAATCTTGCAATGTGATGTGGTGATATTGACACATTTGTTTATATGCTGGATTTTAACTTACTTTTGATTACTTTGTAAAAATTTTCTTGGTGGTGGATTGTCCCACTAATTTTAAAGTTATAGTCACATGTCATGTTGATTATATGTCATCTCAAGTTATTTTGAACTATTCAATATTTTTGATGTTAAGCATATTTAAAATGTTTCCTAGGCCTCTCGGCACACTTTTTTGGTTGACATTTTCAGATATGGAGGATAATTAGAGGTCAAGAGACAAGGAGCAACTTTCTTGTTGTAGTGTTTTATTAAGTTCAATTATGTGCAAAAATTATTAATTTTGTTGAATTGGGGGCATGAATAATGCACCAACTGAAATATGGGGAGGCGAATAGAGATAGAGACAAAGTGCAGCACGTGTGGGAGTTACATATTAAACCATACGGTATAAAGTGCCACGCTAGTGGGAGCCACCTCTTGAACTCGTAGTTGCCACATCCAGAATCCCGACAACAACTGACGTCGCAGTTGTGAAGAAGGTGTGAATTGTTATGCACCCTCCCAAAAAACTAATATTAATATTAAAATAAACTAACCTACGTAGTGTTAGGCATACTGAATTGGTCAATTTTGATAATTAGTTATGATCATTATCTTATAAGTTACAAGAGGAATATGAAGTGTTTCACTATGAAAGATGAATAGTGGCGTGTTAATCATTTATGGTGAGTCTTTACTTGAGAATATGGTGAATAAGAATGAGGAATAGTGGTCAGGTGTGGTAATCATGAAATAGTGATGTATTTACTTGGGAATGTGGAGTGATAGCATATTTATTCAAGAATATGTAGAGGTGCGTTTTTGTTTAAGAACAAGGAGTAGTGATGTTATTGATCATATATGGTGGAAGTTAATTCTTCCATAACAAAAATTAGCTATACAGGTATATATTATGGACATATGGGAGAACAAGCTTATGTGATGGGATGAGAAAATATTAGAAGAAGAGGGGAAGGTTTAGAGGAAGAAGAGGAAATGAGGGATCCTCAGGTGATCTTTCTACTTAACTTTATAAGAACTTGCAAGGTGAGTGCTTTATTTGTTTTTGAGTATTAATATATTCATTTATATAGACGGTTACAATTTGTCCTTAAGATTTGTAACGATGTTCTTTTGCGTAACCCGGTAGAATATAGCAATCTTGCAATGTGATGGTAGTGATATGACACATTTGTTTATATGCTGATTTTAACTATTTTGATTACTTCGTAAAATTTGTCTTGGTGGTGGATTGTCCACTAATTTTAAAGTATAGAGACATGTCATGTCGATTAAATGTCATCTAACGTTATTTTGAACTATTCAACATTTTTCATCTTAGACATATTTAAAATGTTTCCTGGGCTCTCGGCACACTTATTTGTTGACATTTTCAGATATAGAGGAGAATTAGATGGTCAAGAGACAAGAGAGCAACTTTCCTTGTTTGTCATGTTTTATTAAGTTCATTTATGTGCAAAAATTATTTAATTTTGTTGAATTGGGGGCATGAATAAATGCTATTAGGGCCATTCACCAACTTAAATATGGGGAGCGAACAGCGATGCAGGACAAAGTGCGGCACGTGTGGGAGCTACATCTTCAACAAGCGGTATAAAGTGCTCACGTTGAGGGAGGCACCTCTTGAACTCGTAGTTGCCACCTCTAGAATCCCGACAACAATGACGTCGCGTTGTGAAGAAGGTGTGATTGTTATGCACCCTCCCAAAAAAATAATATTAATATTAAAATATAACTAACTACATAGTGTTTGGCATATGAATTGGTCAATTTTGATAATTAATTATGATCATTATCTTATAAGTTACAAGAGGAATATGAAGTGGTTTCACATATGAAAGATGAATAGTGGCGTGTTGATCATTTATGGTGAGGTCTTTACTTGAGAATATGGTGAATTAAGAATGAGGAATAGTGGTCAGGTGTGGTAATCATGTAATAGTGATGTATTTACTTGGGAATGTGGAGTGATAGCATATTTATTCAAGAATATGTAGAGGTGCGTTTTGTTTAAGAACAAGGAGTAGTGATGTATTGTTCATGTATAGTGGAAGTTAATTCGTCCATTACAAAAATTAGCTATACACGTATATATTATGGACATATGCGAGAACAAGGTTATGTGATGGGATGAGAAAATATTAGAAGAATAGGTGAAGGTGTTAGAGTAAGAAGAGGAAATGAGGGATCATCAAGTGATCTTTCTACTTAACTTTTAAGGAACTTGCAAGGTGAGTGCTTTATTTATTTTTATGTATTAATATATTCATTTATATAGACGGTTACAATTTGTCCTTAAGATTTGTAACGATGTTCTTTTGCGTAACCCGGTCGAATATAGCAATCTTGCAATGTGATGTGGTGATATTGGACACATTGTTTATATTACTGGATTTTAACTATACTTGATTACTTTGTAAAACTTTTCTTGGTGGTGGATTGTCCGCTGATTAAAAGTTATAGTCACATGTCATGTTGATTATATGTCATCTCCAAGTTATTTTGAACTATTCAATATTTTTAATATTAAGCATATTTAAAATGTTTTCCTGGGCTAGTCGCACACTTTTTTTATTGACATTTTCAGATATGGAGGAGATTAGGTGGTCAAGAGACAAGGAGTAACTTTCTTGTTGTAGTGTTTTATTAAGTTCATTTATGTGCAAAAATTATTTAATTTTGTTGAATTGGGGCATGAATAAATGCTATTAGGGGCCATTCACCAACTTAAATATGGGGAGCGAACAGCGATGCAGAAAAAAGTGCGGCACGGCGTGGGAGCCACATCTTCAACAAGCGGTATTAAAGTGCCACACTTGAGGGAGCCACCTCTTGAACTCGTAGTTGCCACCTCTAGAATCCCGGACAACATTGACGTTCGCGTTGTGAAGAAGGTAGGATTGTTATGCACCCGCCAAAAAAATAATATTAATATAAAATTAAAACTAACTACATAGTGTTGGCATATGAATGGTCAATTTTGATACTTAGTTATGATCATTATCTTATAAGTTACAAGAGGAATATGAAGTGGTTTCACATATGAAAGATGAATAGTGGCGTATTGATCATTATGGTGAGAACCTTACTTGAGAAGTATGGTGAATTAAGAACGAGGAATAGTGGTCAGGTGTGGTAATCATGTAATAGTGATGTATTTCCTTGGAATGTGGAGTGATAGCATTTTTATTGCAGAATTTGTAGAGGTGCGTTTTGTGTAAGGAAGAAGGAGTAGTGATGTATTGTTCATGTATAGTGGAAGTTATTCGTCCATTACAAAAATTAGCTATACACGTACATATTATGGACATATGCCGAGAACAAGGTTATGTGATGGATGAAAAAATATTAGAAGAAGAGGGGAAGGTGTTAGACTAAGAAGAGGAAAATCAGGGATCCTCAAGTGATCTTTCACTTAACTTTATAAGAACTTGCAAGGTGAGTGCTTTATTTGTTTTTTTGAGTATTAATATATTCATTTATATAGACGGTTACAATTTGTCTTAAGATTGGTAACGATGTGCTTTTGCATAACCCGGTTAGAATATAGCAATCTTGCAATGTGATGTGGGATATGGACACATTTGTTTATATGCTGGATTTTAACTTATTTTGATTACTTTGTAAAATTTTTCTTGGTGGTGGATTGTCCACTAATTTTAAAGTTATAGTCACATGTCATGTTATTATATGTCATCTCAAGTTATTTTGAACTATTCAATATTTTTATGTTAAGCATATTTAAAATGTTTCCTGGGCTCTCGGCACACTTTTTTTGTTGACATTTTCAGATATGGAGGAGAATTAGATGGTCAAGAGACAAGGAGCAACTTTCTTGTTGTAGTGTTTTATTAAGTTCAATTATGTGCAAAAATTATTTAATTTTGTTGAATTGGGGAATGAATAATTCACCAACTTAAATATGGGGAGCGAACAGCGATGCAGGACAAAGTGCGGCACGTGTGGGAGTTACATCTTCAACATACGGTATAAAGTGCCACGCTTGCGGGAGCCACCTCTTGAACTCGTAGTTGCCACATCCAGAATCCCGACAACAATGACGTCGCGTTGTGAAGAAGGTGTGATTGTTATGCACCCTCCCAAAAAAATAATATTAATATTAAAATATAACTAACTACTTAGGGTTTTAGGCATATGAATTGGTCAATTTTGATAATTAGTTATGATCATTATCTTATAAGTTACGAAGAGGAATATGAAGTGGTTTCACATATGAAAGAAGAATAGTGGCGTGTTAATCATTTATGGTGAGGTCTTTACTTGAGAATATGGTGAATTAAGAATGACGAATAGTGTCAGTTGTGGATAATATGGAAATAGTGATGTATTCACTTGGGAATGTGGAGTGATAGCATATTTATTCAAGAATATGTAGAGGTGCATTTTGTTTAAGAACAAGGAGTAGTGATGTATTGTTCATGTTATGTGGAAGTTAATTCGTCCATTACAAAAATTAGCTATACACGTATATATTATGGACATATAGCGAGAACAAGGTTATAGTGATGGGATGAGAAAATATTAGAAGAAGAGGGGAAGGTGTTAGAGGAAGAAGAGGAAATGAGGGTTCCTCAGGTGATCTTTCTACTTAACTTTATAGAAGCTTGCAAGGTGAGTGCTTTATTTGTTTTTAAGTATTAATATATTCATTTTTATAGACGAGTTACAATTTGTCCTTAAGATTTGTAACGATGTTTCTTTTGCGTAACCCGAGGTAGAATATTGCAATCTTGCAATGTGATGTGGTGATATGGACACATTTGTTTATATGCTGGATTTTATACTTATTAGATTACTTTGTAAAAATTTTCCTGGTGGTGGATGTCCACTAATTTTAAAGTTTATAGTCACATGTCATGTTATTATATGTCATCTCAAGTAATTTTGAACTATTCAATATTTTAATTGTTAAGCATATTTAAAAATGTTTCCTGCCTCTGCGGCACACTTTTTTTGTTGACATTTTCAGATATGGAGGATAATTAGATGGTCAAGGGACCAAGGAGCAACTTTCTTGTTGTAGGGTTTTATTAAGTTCAATTATGTGCAAAAATGATTAATTTTGTTGAATTGGGGCATGACTATCTATTAGGGCCATTCACTAATTCACCAATTGAAATATGGGGAGTGAATAGAGATAGAGGACAAAGTGAGGCACGTGAGGGAGTTACATCTAAACATACGGTATAAAGTGCCACGCTTGAGGAGCCACCTCTTGAACTCGTAGTTGCCACATCCAGAATCCCGACAACAATGACGTCGCGTTGTGAAGAAGGGTGTGGATTGTTATGCACCCTCCCAAAAAACTAATATTAATATAAAATATAACAACTACGTAGTGTTTGGCATATGAATTGGTCAATTTTGATAATTAGTTATGATCATTATCTTATAAGTTACAAGAGGAATATGAAGTGGTTTCACATATGAAAGATGAATAGTGGCGAGTTGATCATTTATGGTGAGGTCTTTACTTGAGAATATGGTGAATTAAGAATGAGGAATAGTGGTCAGGTGTGGTAATCATGAAATAGTGATGTATTTACTTGGGAATGTGGAGTGATAGCATATTTATTCAAGAATATGTAGAGGTGCTTTTGTTTAAGAACAAGGAGTAGTGATGTATTGTTCATGTATAGTGGAAGTTAATTCGTCCATTACAAAAATTAGCTATACAAAGTATATTGGGACATAGCGAGAACAAGGTTATGTGATGGGATGAGAAAATATAGAAGAAGAGGGGAAGGTGTTAGATGGAAGAGAGGAAATGAGGGTTCTCTTGTGAGTCTTTCTACTTAACTTTATAAGAACTGGCAAGGGGTGAGTGCTTTATTTGTTTTTATGTATTAATATATTTCATGATATATAGACGGTTACAATTTGTCCTTAAGATACCTTTGTGAACGAGGTTCCTTTTGCGTACCCCGGGTAGTATATGCAATCTCGTATGTGATGTGGTGATATTGACAAATTTGTTTTATGGTGGATTTTAACATATTCTGATTACTCTTCGTAAAAATGTTTCTTGGTGGGGGATTGTCCTCTAATTTTAAAGGTATAGGGAATGTCAGTCGATTAAATGTCATCTAACGTTATTTTGAACTATTCAACATTTTTCATCTTAGACATATTTAAAATGTTTCCTGGGCTCTCGGCACACTATTTTTGTTGACATTTTCAGATATAGAGAGAATTAGATGGTCAAAGAGACAAAGAGACAACTTTCTTGTTGTAGTGTTTTATTAAGTTCATTTATGTGCAAAAATTATTTAATTTTGTTGAATTGGGGCATGAATAAATGCTATTAGGGCCATTCACCAACTTAAATATGGGGAAGCGAACAACGATGCAGGACAAAGTGCGGCACGTGTGGGAGCCACATCTTCAACAAGCGGTATAAAGTGCCACACTTGAGGCAGCCACCACTTGAACTCGTAGTTGCCACCTCTAGAATCCCGACAACATTGACGTCGCGTTGTGAAGAAGGTGTGATTGTTATGCACCCGCCCAAAATAAATAATATTAATATTAAATTATAACTAACTACATAGGGTTTGGCATATGAATTGGTTAATTTTGATACTTAGTTATGATCATTATCTTATAAGTTACAAGAGGAATATGAAGTGGTTTCACATATGAAAGATGAATAGTGGCGTATTGATCATTTATGGTGAGATCCTTACTTGAGAATATGGTGAATTAAGAACGAGGAATAGTGGTCAGGTGTGGTAATCATGTAATAGTGATATATTTACTTGGGAATGTGGAGTGATAGCGTATTTATTCAAGAATATGTAGAGGTGCGTTTTGTTTAAGAACAATGTGTAGTGATGTATTGTTCATGTATAGTGGAAGTTAATTCGTCCATTACAAAAGTTAGCTATACACGTATATATTATGGACATATGCGAGAACAAGGTTATGTGACGGGATGAGAAAATATTAGAAGAAGAGGGGAAGGTGTTAGAGTAAGAAGAGAAAATGAGGGATCTTCAGGTGATCTTTCTACTTAACTTTATAAGAACTTGCAAGGTGAGTGCTTTACTTGTTTTTGAGTATTAATATATTCTTTTCTGTAGACAGTTACAATTTGTCCTTAAGATTTGTAAAGATGTTCTTTTGCGTAACCCGGTAGAATATAGCAATCTTGTAATGTGATGTGGTGATATTGACACATTTGTTTATATGCAGGATTTTAACCTATTTTGATTACTTCGTAAAATTTTCTTGGTGGTGGATTGTCCTCTAATTTAAAAGTTATAGTCACATGTCATGTCGATTAAATGTCATCTAACGTTATTTTGAACTATTCAACATTTTTCCTCTTAGACATATTTAAAATGGTTTCCTGCGCTCTCGGCACACTTTTTTTGTTGAGATTTTCAGATATAGAGAAGAATTAGATCGTCAAGAGACAAGGAACAGCTTTCTCTTGTTCTACGTGTTTTATTAAGTTCATTTATGTGCAAAAATTATTTAATTTTGTTGAAGTGGGGCATGAATAAATGCTATTAGGGCCATTCACCAACTTAATTATGGGGAGCGAACAGCGATGCAGGACAAAGTGCGGCATGTGTGGGAGCTACATCTTCAACAAGCGGTATAGAGTGCCACACTTGCGGGAGCCACCTCTTGACCTCGTAGTTGCCACCTCTAGAATCCCGACAAATTGATGTCGCGTTGTGAAGAAGGTGTGATTGTTATGCACCTGCCCAAAAAACTAATATTAATATTAAAATATAACTAACTACGTAGTGTTTGGCAAATGAATTGGTCAATTTTGATAATTAGTTATGATCATTATCTTATAAGTTACAAGAGGAATATGAAGTGGTTTCACATATGAAATATGAATAGTGGCGTGTTGATCATTTATGGTGAGGTCTTTACTTGAAAATATGGTGAATTAAGAATGAGGAATAGTGGTCAGGTGTGGTAATCATGAAATAGTGATGTATTTACTTGGGAATGTGGAGTGATAGCATATTTATTCAAGAATATGTAGAGGTGCATTTTGTTTAAGAACAAGGAGTAGTGATGTATTGTTCACGTATAGTGGAAGTTAATTCGTCCATTACAAAATTAGCTATACACGTATATATTATGGACATATGCGAGAACAAGGTTATGTGATGGGATGAGAAAATATTAGAAGAAGAGGGGAAGGTGTTAGAGGAAGAAGAGGAAATGAGGGTTCCTCAGGTGATCTTTCTACTGAACTTTATAAGAACTTGCAAGGTGAGTGCTTTATTTGTTTTTTAAGTATTAATATATTCATTTATATAGACGGTTACAATTTGTCCTTAAGATTTGTAACGATGTTCTTTTGCATAACCCGTAGAATATTGCAATCTTGCATTGTGATGTGGTGATATTGACACATTTGTTTATATGCTGGATTTTAACTTATTTTGATTACTTTGTAAAATTTTTCTTGGTGGTGGATTGTCCACTAATTTTAAAGTTATAGTCACATGTCATGTTTTTATATGTCATCTCAAGTTATTTTGAACTATTCAATATTTTTAATGTTAAGCATATTTAAAATGTTCCTGGGCTCTCGGCACACTTTTTTTGTTGACATTTTCAGATATGGAGGATAATTAGATGGTCAAGAGATAAGGAGCAACTTTCTTGTTGTAGTGTTTTATTAAGTTCAATTATGTGCAAAAATTATTTAATTTTGTTGAATTGGGGCA
Organism: Jacaranda mimosifolia; assembly: GCA_018894105.1. Lineage (NCBI taxonomy): Eukaryota > Viridiplantae > Streptophyta > Magnoliopsida > Lamiales > Bignoniaceae > Jacaranda > Jacaranda mimosifolia. The sequence goes on from CM032123.1 coordinate 19,485,640, forward strand.
TGATATAATTCATCAACTTAAATATGGGGAGCGAATTGAGATGGAGGACAAAGTGCAGCACGTGTGGGAGTTACATCTTAAACATACGGTATAAAGTGCCACGCTTGTGGGAGCCACCTCTTGAACTCGTAGTTGCCACATCCAGAATCCCGACAACAATGACGTCGCGTTGTGAAGAAGGTGTGATTGTTATGCACCCTCCCAAAAAAACTAATATTAATATTAAAATATAACTAACTAGGTAGTGTTTGGCATATGAATTGGTCAATTTGATAATTAGTTATGATCATTATCTTATAAGTTACAAGAGGAATATGAAGTGGTTTCACATATGAAAGATGAATAGTGGCGTGTTGATCATTTATGGTGAGGTCTTTACTTGAGAATATGGTGAATTAAGAATGAGGAATAGTGGTCAGGTGTGGTAATCATGAAATAGTGATGTATTTACTTGGAATGTGGAGTGATAGCATATTTATTCAAGAATATGTAGAGGTGCATTTTGTTTAAGAACAAGGAGTAGTGATGTATTGTTCATGTATAGTGGAAGTTAATTCGTCCATTACAAAAGTTAGCTATACACGTATATATTATGGACATATGCGAGAACAAGGTTATGTGACGGGATGAGAAAATATTAGAAGAAGAGGGGAAGGTGTTAGAGTAAGAAGAAGAAATGAGGGATCTTCAGGTGATCTTTCTACTTAACTTTATAAGAACTTGCAAGGTGAGTGCTTTACTTGTTTTTGAGTATTAATATATTCTTTTCTGTAGACAGTTACAATTTGTCCTTAAGATTTGTAAAGATGTTCTTTTGCGTAACCCGGTAGAATATAGCAATCTTGTAATGTGATGTGGTGATATTGACACATTTGTTTATATGCTGGATTTTAACCTATTTTGATTACTTCGTAAAATTTTCTTGGTGGTGGATTGTCCTCTAATTTTAAAGTTATAGTCACATGTCATGTCGATTAAATGTCATCTAACGTTATTTTGAACTATTCAACATTTTTCCTCTTAGACATATTTAAAATGTTTCCTGCGCTCTCGGCACACTTTTTTTGTTGACATTTTCAGATATAGAGAAGAATTAGATGGTCAAGAGACAAGGAACAGCTTTCTTGTTGTAGTGTTTTATTAAGTTCATTTATGTGCAAAAATTATTTAATTTTGTTGAAGTGGGGCATGAATAAATGCTATTAGGGCCATTCACCAACTTAATTATGGGGAGCGAACAGCGATGCAGGACAAAGTGCGGCATGTGTGGGAGCTACATCTTCAACAAGCGGTATAGAGTGCCACACTTGCGGGAGCCCACCTCTTGAACTCGTAGTTGCCACCTCTAGAATCCCGACAACATTGACGTCGCGTTGTGAAGAAGGTGTGATTGTTATGCACCCGCCCAAAAAAACGAATATTAATATTAAAATATAACTAACTACGTAGTGTTTGGCAAATGAATTGGTCAATTTTGATAATTAGTTATGATCATTATCTTATAAGTTACAAGAGGAATATGAAGTGGTTTCACATATGAAAGATGAATAGTGGCGTGTTGATCATTTATGGTGAGGTCTTTACTTGAGAATATGGTGAATTAAGAATGAGGAATAGTGGTCAGGTGTGGTAATCATGAAATAGTGATGTATTTACTTGGGAATGTGGAGTGATAGCATATTTATTCAAGAATATGTAGAGGCTGCATTTTGTTTAAGAACAAGGAGTAGTGATGTATTGTTCACGTATAGTGGAAGTTAATTCGTCCATTACAAAAATTAGCTATACACGTATATATTATGGACATATGCGGAGAACAAGGTTATGTGATGGGATGAGAAAATATTAGAAGAAGAGGGGAAGGTGTTAGAGGAAGAAGAGGAAATGAGGGTTCCTCAGGTGATCTTTCTACTGAACTTTATAAGAACTTGCAAGGTGAGTGCTTTATTTGTTTTTAAGTATTAATATATTCATTTATATAGACGGTTACAATTTGTCCTTAAGATTTGTAACGATGTTCTTTTGCATAACCCGGTTAGAATATTGCAATCTTGCATTGTGATGTGGTGATATTGACACATTTGTTTATATGCTGGATTTTAACTTATTTTGATTACTTTGTAAAATTTTTCTTGGTGGTGGATTGTCCACTAATTTTAAAGTTATAGTCACATGTCATGTTATTATATGTCATCTCAAGTTATTTTGAACTATTCAATATTTTTAATGTTAAGCATATTTAAAATGTTTCCTGGGCTCTCGGCACACTTTTTTTGTTGACATTTTCAGATATGGAGGATAATTAGATGGTCAAGAGATAAGGAGCAACTTTCTTGTTGTAGTGTTTTATTAAGTTCAATTATGTGCAAAAATTATTTAATTTTGTTGAATTGGGGCATGAATAATTCACCAACTTAAATATGGGGAGCGAATAGAGATGGAGGACAAAGTGCAGCACGTGTGGGAGTTACATCTTAAACATACGGTATAAAGTGCCACGCTTGTGGGAGCCACCTCTTGAACTCGTAGTTGCCACATCCAGAATCCCGACAACAATGACGTTGCGTTGTGAAGAAGGTGTGATTGTTATGCACCCTCCCAAGAAACTAATATTAATATTAAAATATAACTAACTAGGTAGTGTTTGGCATATGAATTGGTCAATTTTGATAATTAGTTATGATCATTATCTTATAAGTTACAAGAGGAATATGAAGTGGTTTCACATATGAAAGATGAATAGTGGCGTGTTGATCATTTATGGTGAGGTCTTTACTTGAGAATATGGTGAATTAAGAATGAGGAATAGTGGTCAGGTGTGGTAATCATGAAATAGTGATGTATTTACTTGGGAATGTGGAGTGATAGCATATTTATTCAAGAATATGTAGAGGTGCATTTTGTTTAAGAACAAGGAGTAGTGATGTATTGTTCATGTATAGTGGAAGTTAATTCGTCCATTACAAAAATTAGCTATACACGTATATATTATGGACATATGCGAGAACAAGGTTATGTGATGGGATGAGAAAATATTAGAAGAAGAGGGGAAGGTGTTAGAGGAAGAAGAGGAAATGAGGGTTCCTCAGGTGATCTTTCTACTTAACTTTATAAGAACTTGCAAGGTGAGTGCTTTATTTGTTTTTAAGTATTAATATATTCATTTATATAGACGGTTACAATTTGTCCTTAAGATTTGTAACGATGTTCTTTTGCGTAACCCGGTAGAATATTGCAATCTTGCAATGTGATGTGGTGATATTGACACATTTGTTTATATGCTGGATTTTAACTTATTTTGATTACTTTGTAAAATTTTTCTTGGTGGTGGATTGTCCACTAATTTTAAAGTTATAGTCACATGTCATGTTATTATATGTCATCTCAAGTTATTTTGAACAATTCAATATTTTTAATGTTAAGCATATTTAAAATGTTTCCTGGGCTCTCGGCACACTTTTTTTGTTGACATTTTCAGATATGGAGGATAATTAGATGGTCAAGAGACAAGGAGCAACTTTCTTGTTGTAGTGTTTTATTAAGTTCAATTATGTGCAAAAATTATTTAATTTTGTTGAATTGGGGCATGAATAATTCACCAACTTAAATATGGGGAGCGAATAGAGATGGAGGACAAAGTGCAGCACGTGTGGAGTTACAATCTTAAACATACTGTATAAAGTGCCACGCTTGTGGGAGCTACCTATTGAACTCGTAGTTGCCACATCCAGAATCCCGACAACAATGACGTCGCGTTGTGAAGAAGGTGTGATTGTTATGCACCCTCCAAAAAACTAATATTAATATTAAAATATAACTAACTATGTAGTGTTTGGCATATGAATTGGTTAATTTTGATAATTAGTTATGATCATTATCTTATAAGTTACAAGAGGAATATGAAGTGGTTTCACATATGAAAGATGAATAGTGGCGTGTTGATCACTTATGGTGAGGTCTTTACTTGAGAATATGGTGAATTAAGAATGAGGAATAGTGGTCAGTGTGGTAATCATGAAATAGTAATGTATTTACTGGGAATGTGTAGTGATAGCATATTTATTCAAGAATATGTAGAGGTGCGTTTTGTTTAAGAACAAGGAGTAGTGATGTATTGTTCATGTATAGTGGAAGTTAATTCGTCCATTACAAAAATTAGCTATACACGTATATATTATGGACATATGCGAGAACAAGGTTATGTGACGGGATGAGAAAATATTAGAAGAAGAGGGGAAGGTGTTAGAGTAAGAAGAGGAAATGAGGGATCTTCAGGTGATCTTTCTACTTAACTTTATAAGAACTTGCAAGGTGAGTGCTTTACTTGTTTTTGAGTATTAATATATTCTTTTCTGTAGACAGTTACAATTTGTCCTTAAGATTTGTAAAGATGTTCTTTTGCGTAACCCGGTAGAATATAGCAATCTTGTAATGTGATGTGGTGATATTGACACATTTGTTTATATGCTGGATTTTAACCTATTTTGATTACTTCGTAAAATTTTCTTGGTGGTGGATTGTCCTCTAATTTTAAAGTTATAGTCACATGTCATGTCGATTAAATGTCATCTAACGTTATTTTGAACTATTCAACATTTTTCCTCTTAGACATATTTAAAATGTTTCCTGCGCTCTCGGCACACTTTTTTTGTTGAGATTTTCAGATATAGAGAAGAATTAGATCGTCAAGAGACAAGGAACAGCTTTCTTGTTCTAGTGTTTTATTAAGTTCATTTATGTGCAAAAATTATTTAATTTTGTTGAAGTGGGGCATGAATAAATGCTATTAGGGCCATTCACCAACTTAATTATGGGGAGGCGAACAGCGATGCAGGACCAAAGTGCGGCATGTGTGGGAGCTACATCTTCAACAAGCGGTATAGAGTGCCACACTTGCGGGAGCCACCTCTTGACCTCGTAGTTGCCACCTCTAGAATCCCGACAAATTGATGTCGCGTTGTGAAGAAGGTGTGATTGTTATGCACCCGCCCAAAAAACTAATATTAATATTAAAATATAACTAACTACGTAGTGTTTGGCAAATGAATTGGTCAATTTTGATAATTAGTTATGATCATTATCTTATAAGTTACAAGAGGAATATGAAGTGGTTTCACATATGAAATATGAATAGTGGCGTGGTTGATCATTTATGGTGAGGTCTTTACTTGAGAATATGGTGAATTAAGAATGAGGAATAGTGGTCAGGAGTGGTAATCATGAAATAGTGATGTATTTACTTGGGAATGTGGAGTGATAGCATATTTATTCAAGAATATGTAGAGGTGCATTTTGTTTAAGAACAAGGAGTAGTGATGTATTGTTCACGTATAGTGAAGTTAATTCGTCCATTACAAAAATTAGCTATACACGTATATATTATGTACATATGCGAGAACAAGGTTATGTGATGGGATGAGAAAATATTAGAAGAAGAGGGGAAGGTGTTTAGAGGAAGAAGAGGAAATGAGGGTTCCTCAGGTGATCTTTCTACTGAACTTTATAAGAACTTGCAAGGTGAGTGCTTTATTTGTTTTTAAGTATTAATATATTCATTTATATAGACGGTTACAATTTGTCCTTAAGATTTGTAACGATGTTCTTTTGCATAACCCGGTAGAATATTGCAATCTTGCATTGTGATGTGGTGATATTGACACATTTGTTTATATGCTGGATTTTAACTTATTTGATTACTTTGTAAAATTTTTCTTGGTGGTGGATTGTCCACTAATTTTAAAGTTATAGTCACATGTCATGTTATTATATGTCATCTCAAGTTATTTTGAACTATTCAATATTTTTAATGTTAAGCATATTTAAAATGTTTCCTGGGCTCTCGGCACACTTTTTTTGTTGACATTTTCAGATATGGAGGATAATTAGATGGTCAAGAGATAAGGAGCAACTTTCTTGTTGTAGTGTTTTATTAAGTTCAATTATGTGCAAAAATATTTAATTTTGTTGAATTGGGGCATGAATAATTCACCAACTTAAATATGGGAGCGAATAGAGATGGAGGACAAAGTGCAGCACGTGTGGGAGTTACATCTTAAACATACGGTATAAAGTGCCACGCTTGTGGGAGCCACCTCTTGAACTCGTAGTTGCCACATCCAGAATCCCGACAACAATGACGTTGCGTTGTGAAGAAGGTGTGATTGTTATGCACCCTCCCAAGAAACTAATATTAATATTAAAATATAACTAACTAGGTAGTGTTTGGCATATGAATTGGTCAATTTTGATAATTAGTTATGATCATTATCTTATAAGTTACAAGAGGAATATGAAGTGGTTTCACATATGAAAGATGAATAGTGGCGTGTTGATCATTTATGGTGAGGTCTTTACTTGAGAATATGGTGAATTAAGAATGAGGAATAGTGGTCAGGTGTGGTAATCATGAAATAGTGATGTATTTACTTGGGAATGTGGAGTGATAGCATATTTATTCAAGAATATGTAGAGGTGCATTTTGTTTAAGAACAAGGAGTAGTGATGTATTGTTCATGTATAGTGGAAGTTAATTCGTCCATTACAAAAATTAGCTATACACGTATATATTATGGACATATGCGAGAACAAGGTTATGTGATGGGATGAGAAAATATTAGAAGAAGAGGGGAAGGTGTTAGAGGAAGAAGAGGAAATGAGGGTTCCTCAGGTGATCTTTCTACTTAACTTTATAAGAACTTGCAAGGTGAGTGCTTTATTTGTTTTTAAGTATTAATATATTCATTTATATAGACGGTTACAATTTGTCCTTAAGATTTGTAACGATGTTCTTTTGCGTAACCCGGTAGAATATTGCAATCTTGCAATGTGATGTGGTGATATTGACACATTTGTTTATATGCTGGATTTTAACTTATTTTGATTACTTTGTAAAATTTTTCTTGGTGGTGGATTGTCCACTAATTTTAAAGTTATAGTCACATGTCATGTTATTATATGTCATCTCAAGTTATTTTGAACAATTCAATATTTTTAATGTTAAGCATATTTAAAATGGTTTCCTGGGCTCTCGGCACACTTTTTTTGTTGACATTTTCAGATATGGAGGATAATTAGATGGTCAAGAGACAAGGAGCAACTTTCTTGTTGTAGTGTTTTATTAAGTTCAATTATGTGCAAAAATTATTTAATTTTGTTGAATTGGGGCATGAATAATTCACCAACTTAAATATGGGGAGCGAATAGAGATGGAGGACAAAGTGCAGCACGTGTGGGAGTTACATCTTAAACATACTGTATAAAGTGCCACGCTTGTGGGAGCTACCTATTGAACTCGTAGTTGCCACATCCAGAATCCCGACAACAATGACGTCGCGTTGTGAAGAAGGTGTGATTGTTATGCACCCTCCCAAAAAACTAATATTAATATTAAAATATAACTAACTATGTAGTGTTTGGCATATGAATTGGTTAATTTTGATAATTAGTTATGATCATTATCTTATAAGTTACAAGAGGAATATGAAGTGGTTTCACATATGAAAGATGAATAGTGGCGTGTTGATCACTTATGGTGAGGTCTTTACTTGAGAATATGGTGAATTAAGAATGAGGAATAGTGGTCAGGTGTGGTAATCATGAAATAGTAATGTATTTACTTGGGAATGTGTAGTGATAGCATATTTATTCAAGAATATGTAGAGGTGCGTTTTGTTTAAGAACAAGGAGTAGTGATGTATTGTTCATGTATAGTGGAAGTTAATTCGTCCATTACAAAAATTAGCTATACACGTATATATTATGGACATATGCGAGAACAAGGTTATGTGACGGGATGAGAAAATATTAGAAGAAGAGGGGAAGGTGTTAGAGTAAGAAGAGGAAATGAGGGATCTTCAGGTGATCTTTCTACTTAACTTTATAAGAACTTGCAAGGTGAGTGCTTTACTTGTTTTTGAGTATTAATATATTCTTTTCTGTAGACAGTTACAATTTGTCCTTAAGATTTGTAAAGATGTTCTTTTGCGTAACCCGGTAGAATATAGCAATCTTGTAATGTGATGTGGTGATATTGACACATTTGTTATATGCTGGATTTTAACCTATTTTGATTACTTCGTAAAATTTTCTTGGTGGTGGATTGTCCTCTAATTTTAAAGTTATAGTCACATGTCATGTCGATTAAATGTCATCTAACGTTATTTTGAACTATTCAACATTTTTCCTCTTAGACATATTTAAAATGTTTCCTGCGCTCCTCGGCACACTTTTTTTGTTGAGATTTTCAGATATAGAGAAGAATTAGATCGTCAAGAGACAAGGAACAGCTTTCTTGTTCTAGTGTTTTATTAAGTTCATTTATGTGCAAAAATTATTTAATTTTGTTGAAGTGGGGCATGAATAAATGCTATTTAGGGCCATTCACCAACTTAATTATGGGGAGCGAACAGCGATGCAGGACAAAGTGCGGCATGTGTGGGAGCTACATCTTCAACAAGCGGTATAGAGTGCCACACTTGCGGGAGCCACCTCTTGACCTCGTAGTTGCCACCTCTAGAATCCCGACAAATTGATGTCGCGTTGTGAAGAAGGTGTGATTGTTATGCACCCGCCCAAAAAACTAATATTAATATTAAAATATAACTAACTACGTAGTGTTTGGCAAATGAATTGGTCAATTTTGATAATTAGTTATGATCATTATCTTATAAGTTACAAGAGGAATATGAAGTGGTTTCACATATGAAATATGAATAGTGGCGTGTTGATCATTTATGGTGAGGTCTTTACTTGAGAATATGGTGAATTAAGAATGAGGAATAGTGGTCAGGTGTGGTAATCATGAAATAGTGATGTATTTACTTGGGAATGTGGAGTGATAGCATATTTATTCAAGAATATGTAGAGGTGCATTTTGTTTAAGAACAAGGAGTAGTGATGTATTGTTCACGTATAGTGGAAGTTAATTCGTCCATTACAAAAATTAGCTATACACGTATATATTATGTACATATGCGAGAACAAGGTTATGTGATGGGATGAGAAAATATTAGAAGAAGAGGGGAAGGTGTTAGAGGAAGAAGAGGAAATGAGGGTTCCTCAGGTGATCTTTCTACTGAACTTTATAAGGAACTTGCAAGGTGAGTGCTTTATTTGTTTTTAAGTATTAATATATTCATTTATATAGACGGTTACAATTTGTCCTTAAGATTTGTAACGATGTTCTTTTGCATAACCCGGTAGAATATTGCAATCTTGCATTGTGATGTGGTGATATTGACACATTTGTTTATATGCTGGATTTTAACTTATTTTGATTACTTTGTAAAATTTTTCTTGGTGGTGGATTGTCCACTAATTTTAAAGTTATAGTCACATGTCATGTTATTATATGTCATCTCAAGTTATTTTGAACTATTCAATATTTTTAATGTTAAGCATATTTAAAATGTTTCCTGGGCTCTCGGCACACTTTTTTTGTTGACATTTTCAGATATGGAGGATAATTAGATGGTCAAGAGATAAGGAGCAACTTTCTTGTTGTAGTGTTTTATTAAGTTCAATTATGTGCAAAAATTATTTAATTTTGTTGAATTGGGGCATGAATAATTCACCAACTTAAATATGGGGAGCGAATAGAGATGGAGGACAAAGTGCAGCACGTGTGGGAGTTACATCTTAAACATACGGTATAAAGTGCCACGCTTGTGGAGCCACCTCTTGAACTCGTAGTTGCCACATCCAGAATCCCGACAACAATGACGTTGCGTTGTGAAGAAGGTGTGATTGTTATGCACCCTCCCAAGAAACTAATATTAATATTAAAATATAACTAACTAGGTAGTGTTTGGCATATGAATTGGTCAATTTTGATAATTAGTTATGATCATTATCTTATAAGTTACAAGAGGAATATGAAGTGGTTTCACATATGAAAGATGAATAGTGGCGTGTTGATCATTTATGGTGAGGTCTTTACTTGAGAATATGGTGAATTAAGAATGAGGAATAGTGGTCAGGTGTGGTAATCATGAATAGTGATGTATTTACTTGGGAATGTGGAGTGATAGCATATTTATTCAAGAATATGTAGAGGTGCATTTTGTTTAAGAACAAGGAGTAGTGATGTATTGTTCATGTATAGTGGAAGTTAATTCGTCCATTACAAAAATTAGCTATACACGTATATATTATGGACATATGCGAGAACAAGGTTATGTGATGGGATGAGAAAATATTAGAAGAAGAGGGGAAGGTGTTAGAGGAAGAAGAGGAAATGAGGGTTCCTCAGGTGATCTTTCTACTTAACTTTATAAGAACTTGCAAGGTGAGTGCTTTATTTGTTTTTAAGTATTAATATATTCATTTATATAGACGGTTACAATTTGTCCTTAAGATTTGTAACGATGTTCTTTTGCGTAACCCGGGTAGAATATTGCAATCTTGCAATGTGATGTGGTGATATTGACACATTTGTTTATATGCTGGATTTTAACTTATTTTGATTACTTTGTAAAATTTTTCTTGGTGGTGGATTGTCCACTAATTTTAAAGTTATAGTCACATGTCATGTTATTATATGTCATCTCAAGTTATTTTGAACAATTCAATATTTTTAATGTTAAGCATATTTAAAATGTTTCCTGGGCTCTCGGCACACTTTTTTTGTTGACATTTTCAGATATGGAGGATAATTAGATGGTCAAGAGACAAGGAGCAACTTTCTTGTTGTAGTGTTTTATTAAGTTCAATTATGTGCAAAAATTATTTAATTTTGTTGAATTGGGGCATGAATAATTCACCAACTTAAATATGGGGAGCGAATAGAGATGGAGGACAAAGTGCAGCACGTGTGGGAGTTACATCTTAAACATACGGTATAAAGTGCCACGCTTGTGGAGCCACCTCTTGAACTCGTAGTTGCCACATCCAGAATCCCGACAACAATGACGTTGCGTTGTGAAGAAGGTGTGATTGTTATGCACCCTCCCAAGAAACTAATATTAATATTAAAATATAACTAACTAGGTAGTGTTTGGCATATGAATTGGTCAATTTTGATAATTAGTTATGATCATTATCTTATAAGTTACAAGAGGAATATGAAGTGGTTTCACATATGAAAGATGAATAGTGGCGTGTTGATCATTTATGGTGAGGTCTTTACTTGAGAATATGGTGAATTAAGAATGAGAATAGTGGTCAGGTGTGGTAATCATGAAATAGTGATGTATTTACTTGGGAATGTGGAGTGATAGCATATTTATTCAAGAATATGTAGAGGTGCATTTTGTTTAAGAACATGGAGTAGTGATGTATTGTTCATGTATAGTGGAAGTTAATTCGTCCATTACAAAAATTAGCTATACACGTATATATTATGGACATATGCGAGAACAAGGTTATGTGATGGGATGAGAAAATATTAGAAGAAGAGGGGAAGGTGTTAGAGGAAGAAGAGGAAATGAGGGTTCCTCAGGTGATCTTTCTACTTAACTTTATAAGAACTTGCAAGGTGAGTGCTTTATTTGTTTTTAAGTATTAATATATTCATTTATATAGACGGTTACAATTTGTCCTTAAGATTTGTAACGATGTTCTTTTGCGTAACCCGGGTAGAATATTGCAATCTTGCAATGTGATGTGGTGATATTGACACATTTGTTTATATGCTGGATTTTAACTTATTTTGATTACTTTGTAAAATTTTTCTTGGTGGTGGATTGTCCACTAATTTTAAAGTTATAGTCACATGTCATGTTATTATATGTCATCTCAAGTTATTTTGAACAATTCAATATTTTTAATGTTAAGCATATTAAAATGTTTCCTGGGCTTTCGGCACACTTTTTTTGTTGACATTTTCAGATATGGAGGATAATTAGATGGTCAAGAGACAAGGAGCAACTTTCTTGTTGTAGTGTTTTATTAAGTTCAATTATGTGCAAAAATTATTTAATTTTGTTGAATTGGGGCATGAATAATTCACCAACTTAAATATGGGGAGCGAATAGAGATGGAGGACAAAGTGCAGCACCGTGTGGGAGTTACATCTTAAACATACTGTATAAAGTGCCACGCTTGTGGGAGCTACCTATTGAACTCGTAGTTGCCACATCCAGAATCCCGACAACAATGACGTCGCGTTGTGAAGAAGGTGTGATTGTTATGCACCCTCCCAAAAAACTAATATTAATATTAAAATATAACTAACTATGTAGTGTTTGGCATATGAATTGGTTAATTTTGATAATTAGTTATGATCATTATCTTATAAGTTACAAGAGGAATATGAAGTGGTTTCACATATGAAAGATGAATAGTGGCGTGTTGATCACTTATGGTGAGGTCTTTACTTGAGAATATGGTGAATTAAGAATGAGGAATAGTGGTCAGGTGTGGTAATCATGAAATAGTAATGTATTTACTTGGGAATGTGTAGTGATAGCATATTTATTCAAGAATATGTAGAGGTGCGTTTTGTTTAAGAACAAGGAGTAGTGATGTATTGTTCATGTATAGTGGAAGTTAATTCGTCCATTACAAAAATTAGCTATACACGTACATATTACGGACATATGCGAGAACAAGGTTATGTGATGGGATGAGAAAATATTAGAAGAAGAGGGGAAGGTGTTAGAGGAAGAAGAGGAAATGAGGGTTCCTCAGGTGATCTTTCTACTTAACTTTATAAGAACTTGCAAGGTGAGTGCTTTATTTGTTTTTAAGTATTAATATATTCATTTATATAGACGGTTGCAATTTGTCCTTAATCTTTGTAACGATGTTCTTTTGCGTAACCCGGTAGAATATAGCAATCTTGTAATGTGATGTGGTGATATTGACACATTTGTTTATATGCTGGATTTTAACATATTTTTATTACTTCGTAAAAATTTTATTGGTGGTGGATTGTCCTCTAATTTTAAAGTTATAGTGACATGTCATGTCGATTAAATGTCATCTAACGTTATTTTGAACTATTCAACATTTTTCATCTTAGACATATTTAAAATGATTCCTGGGCTCTCGGCACACTTTTTTTGTTGACATTTTCAGATATAGAGGAGAATTAGATGGTCAAGAGACAAAGAGCAACTTTCTTGTTGTAGTGTTTTATTAAGTTCATTTATGTGCAAAAATTATTTAATTTTGTTGAAGTGGGGCATGAATAAATGCTATTAGGGCCATTCACCAACTTAATTATGGGGAGCGAACAGCGATGCAGGACAAAGTGCGGCATGTGTGGGAGCTACATCTTCAACAAGCGGTATAGAGTGCCACACTTGCGGGAGCCACCTCTTGAACTCGTAGTTGCCACCTCTAGAATCCCGACAACATTGACGTCGCGTTGTGAAGAAGGTGTGATTGTTATGCACCCGCCCAAAAAATGAATATTAATATTAAAATATAACTAACTACGTAGTGTTTGGCAAATGAATTGGTCAAATTTTGATAATTAGTTATGATCATTATCTTATAAGTTACAAGAGGAATACGAAGTGGTTTCACATATGAAATATGAATAGTGGCGTGTTGATCATTTATGGTGAGGGTCTTTACTTGAGAATATGGTGAATTAAGAATGAGGAATAGTGGTCAGGTGTGGTAATCATGAAATAGTGATGTATTTACTTGGGAATGTGGAGTGATAGCATATTTATTCAAGAATATGTAGAGGTGCATTTTGTTTAAGAACAAGGAGTAGTGATGTATTGTTCACGTATAGTGGAAGTTAATTCGTCCATTACAAAAATTAGCTATACACGTATATATTATGGACATATGCGAGAACAAGGTTATGTGATGGGATGAGAAAATATTAGAAGAAGAGGGGAAGGTGTTAGAGGAAGAAGAGGAAATGAGGGTTCCTCAGGTGATCTTTCTACTGAACTTTATAAGAACTTGCAAGGTGAGTGCTTTATTTGTTTTTAAGTATTAATATATTCATTTATATAGACGGTTACAATTTGTCCTTAAGATTTGTAACGATGTTCTTTTGCATAACCCGGTAGAATATTGCAATCTGCATTGTGATGTGGTGATATTGACACATTTGTTTATATGCTGGATTTTAACTTATTTTGATTACTTTGTAAAATTTTTCTTGGTGGTGGATTGTCCACTAATTTTAAAGTTATAGTCACATGTCATGTTATTATATGTCATCTCAAGTTATTTTGAACTATTCAATATTTTTAATGTTAAGCATATTTAAAATGTTTCCTGGGCTCTCGGCACACTTTTTTTGTTGACATTTTCAGATATGGAGGATAATTAGATGGTCAAGAGATAAGGAGCAACTTTCTTGTTGTAGTGTTTTATTAAGTTCAATTATGTGCAAAAATTATTTAATTTTGTTGAATTGGGGCATGAATAATTCACCAACTTAAATATGGGGAGCGAATAGAGATGGAGGACAAAGTGCAGCACGTGTGGGAGTTACATCTTAAACATACGGTATAAAGTGCCACGCTTGTGGGAGCCACCTCTTGAACTCGTAGTTGCCACATCCAGAATCCCGACAACAATGACGTTGCGTTGTGAAGAAGGTGTGATTGTTATGCACCCTCCCAAGAAACTAATATTAATATTAAAATATAACTAACTAGGTAGTGTTTGGCATATGAATTGGTCAATTTTGATAATTAGTTATGATCATTATCTTATAAGTTACAAGAGGAATATGAAGTGGTTTCACATATGAAAGATGAATAGTGGCGTGTTGATCATTTATGGTGAGGTCTTTACTTGAGAATATGGTGAATTAAGAATGAGGAATAGTGGTCAGGTGTGGTAATCATGAAATAGTGATGTATTTACTTGGGAATGTGGAGTGATAGCATATTTATTCAAGAATATGTAGAGGTGCATTTTGTTTAAGAACAAGGAGTAGTGATGTATTGTTCATGTATAGTGGAAGTTAATTCGTCCATTACAAAAATTAGCTATACACGTATATATTATGGACATATGCGAGAACAAGGTTATGTGATGGGATGAGAAAATATTAGAAGAAGAGGGGAAGGTGTTAGAGGAAGAAGAGGAAATGAGGGTTCCTCAGGTGATCTTTCTACTTAACTTTATAAGAACTTGCAAGGTGAGTGCTTTATTTGTTTTTAAGTATTAATATATTCATTTATATAGACGGTTACAATTTGTCCTTAAGATTTGTAACGATGTTCTTTTGCGTAACCCGGTAGAATATTGCAATCTTGCAATGTGATGTGGTGATATTGACACATTTGTTTATATGCTGGATTTTAACTTATTTTGATTACTTTGTAAAATTTTTCTTGGTGGTGGATTGTCCACTAATTTTAAAGTTATAGTCACATGTCATGTTATTATATGTCATCTCAAGTTATTTTGAACAATTCAATATTTTTAATGTTAAGCATATTTAAAATGTTTCCTGGGCTCTCGGCACACTTTTTTTGTTGACATTTTCAGATATGGAGGATAATTAGATGGTCAAGAGACAAGGAGCAACTTTCTTGTTGTAGTGTTTTATTAAGTTCAATTATGTGCAAAAATTATTTAATTTTGTTGAATTGGGGCATGAATAATTCACCAACTTAAATATGGGGAGCGAATAGAGATGGAGGACAAAGTGCAGCACGTGTGGGAGTTACATCTTAAACATACTGTATAAAGTGCCACGCTTGTGGGAGCTACCTATTGAACTCGTAGTTGCCACATCCAGAATCCCGACAACAATGACGTCGCGTTGTGAAGAAGGTGTGATTGTTATGCACCCTCCCAAAAAACTAATATTAATATTAAAATATAACTAACTATGTAGTGTTTGGCATATGAATTGGTTAATTTTGATAATTAGTTATGATCATTATCTTATAAGTTACAAGAGGAATATGAAGTGGTTTCACATATGAAAGATGAATAGTGGCGTGTTGATCACTTATGGTGAGGTCTTTACTTGAGAATATGGTGAATTAAGAATGAGGAATAGTGGTCAGGTGTGGTAATCATGAAATAGTAATGTATTTACTTGGGAATGTGTAGTGATAGCATATTTATTCAAGAATATGTAGAGGTGCGTTTTGTTTAAGAACAAGGAGTAGTGATGTATTGTTCATGTATAGTGGAAGTTAATTCGTCCATTACAAAAATTAGCTATACACGTACATATTACGGACATATGCGAGAACAAGGTTATGTGATGGGATGAGAAAATATTAGAAGAAGAGGGGAAGGTGTTAGAGGAAGAAGAAGAAATGAGGGATCTTCAGGTGATCTTTCTACTTAACTTTATAAGAACTTGCAAGGTGAGTGCTTTACTTGTTTTTGAGTATTAATATATTCTTTTCTGTAGACAGTTACAATTTGTCCTTAAGATTTGTAAAGATGTTCTTTTGCGTAACCCGGTAGAATATAGCAATCTTGTAATGTGATGTGGTGATATTGACACATTTGTTTATATGCTGGATTTTAACCTATTTTGATTACTTCGTAAAATTTTCTTGGTGGTGGATTGTCCTCTAATTTTAAAGTTATAGTCACATGTCATGTCGATTAAATGTCATCTAACGTTATTTTGAACTATTCAACATTTTTCCTCTTAGACATATTTAAAATGTTTCCTGCGCTCTCGGCACACTTTTTTTGTTGACATTTTCAGATATAGAGAAGAATTAGATGGTCAAGAGACAAGGAACAGCTTTCTTGTTGTAGTGTTTTATTAAGTTCATTTATGTGCAAAAATTATTTAATTTTGTTGAAGTGGGGCATGAATAAATGCTATTAGGGCCATTCACCAACTTAATTATGGGGAGGCGAACAGCGATGCAGGACAAAGTGCGGCATGTGTGGGAGCTACATCTTCAACAAGCGGTATAGAGTGCCACACTTGCGGGAGCCACCTCTTGAACTCGTAGTTGCCACCTCTAGAATCCCGACAACATTGACGTCGCGTTGTGAAGAAGGTGTGATTGTTATGCACCCGCCCAAAAAACGAATATTAATATTAAAATATAACTAACTACGTAGTGTTTGGCAAATGAATTGGTCAATTTTGATAATTAGTTATGATCATTATCTTATAAGTTACAAGAGGAATATGAAGTGGTTTCACATATGAAATATGAATAGTGGCGTGTTGATCATTTATGGTGAGGTCTTTACTTGAGAATATGGTGAATTAAGAATGAGGAATAGTGGTCAGGTGTGGTAATCATGAAATAGTGATGTATTTACTTGGGAATGTGGAGTGATAGCATATTTATTCAAGAATATGTAGAGGTGCATTTTGTTTAAGAACAAGGAGTAGTGATGTATTGTTCACGTATAGTGGAAGTTAATTCGTCCATTACAAAAATTAGCTATACACGTATATATTATGGACATATGCGAGAACAAGGTTATGTGATGGGATGAGAAAATATTAGAAGAAGAGGGGAAGGTGTTAGAGGAAGAAGAGGAAATGAGGGTTCCTCAGGTGATCTTTCTACTGAACTTTATAAGAACTTGCAAGGTGAGTGCTTTATTTGTTTTTAAGTATTAATATATTCATTTATATAGACGGTTACAATTTGTCCTTAAGATTTGTAACGATGTTCTTTTGCATAACCCGGTAGAATATTGCAATCTTGCATTGTGATGTGGTGATATTGACACATTTGTTTATATGCTGGATTTTAACTTATTTTGATTACTTTGTAAAATTTTTCTTGGTGGTGGATTGTCCACTAATTTTAAAGTTATAGTCACATGTCATGTTATTATATGTCATCTCAAGTTATTTTGAACTATTCAATATTTTTAATGTTAAGCATATTTAAAATGTTTCCTGGGCTCTCGGCACACTTTTTTTGTTGACATTTTCAGATATGGAGGATAATTAGATGGTCAAGAGATAAGGAGCAACTTTCTTGTTGTAGTGTTTTATTAAGTTCAATTATGTGCAAAAATTATTTAATTTTGTTGAATTGGGGCATGAATAATTCACCAACTTAAATATGGGGAGCGAATAGAGATGGAGGACAAAGTGCAGCACGTGTGGGAGTTACATCTTAAACATACGGTATAAAGTGCCACGCTTGTGGGAGCCACCTCTTGAACTCGTAGTTGCCACATCCAGAATCCCGACAACAATGACGTTGCGTTGTGAAGAAGGTGTGATTGTTATGCACCCTCCCAAGAAACTAATATTAATATTAAAATATAACTAACTAGGTAGTGTTTGGCATATGAATTGGTCAATTTTGATAATTAGTTATGATCATTATCTTATAAGTTACAAGAGGAATATGAAGTGGTTTCACATATGAAAGATGAATAGTGGCGTGTTGATCATTTATGGTGAGGTCTTTACTTGAGAATATGGTGAATTAAGAATGAGGAATAGTGGTCAGGTGTGGTAATCATGAAATAGTGATGTATTTACTTGGGAATGTGGAGTGATAGCATATTTATTCAAGAATATGTAGAGGTGCATTTTGCTTAAGAACAAGGAGTAGTGATGTATTGTTCATGTATAGTGGAAGTTAATTCGTCCATTACAAAAATTAGCTATACACGTATATATTATGGACATATGCGAGAACAAGGTTATGTGATGGGATGAGAAAATATTAGAAGAAGAGGGGAAGGTGTTAGAGGAAGAAGAGGAAATGAGGGTTCCTCAGGTGATCTTTCTACTTAACTTTATAAGAACTTGCAAGGTGAGTGCTTTATTTGTTTTTAAGTATTAATATATTCATTTATATAGACGGTTACAATTTGTCCTTAAGATTTGTAACGATGTTCTTTTGCGTAACCCGGTAGAATATTGCAATCTTGCAATGTGATGTGGTGATATTGACACATTTGTTTATATGCTGGATTTTAACTTATTTTGATTACTTTGTAAAATTTTTCTTGGTGGTGGATTGTCCACTAATTTTAAAGTTATAGTCACATGTCATGTTATTATATGTCATCTCAAGTTATTTTGAACAATTCAATATTTTTAATGTTAAGCATATTTAAAATGTTTCCTGGGCTTTCGGCACACTTTTTTTGTTGACATTTTCAGATATGGAGGATAATTAGATGGTCAAGAGACAAGGAGCAACTTTCTTGTTGTAGTGTTTTATTAAGTTCAATTATGTGCAAAAATTATTTAATTTTGTTGAATTGGGGCATGAATAATTCACCAACTTAAATATGGGGAGCGAATAGAGATGGAGGACAAAGTGCAGCACGTGTGGGAGTTACATCTTAAACATACTGTATAAAGTGCCACGCTTGTGGGAGCTACCTATTGAACTCGTAGTTGCCACATCCAGAATCCCGACAACAATGACGTCGCGTTGTGAAGAAGGTGTGATTGTTATGCACCCTCCCAAAAAACTAATATTAATATTAAAATATAACTAACTATGTAGTGTTTGGCATATGAATTGGTTAATTTTGATAATTAGTTATGATCATTATCTTATAAGTTACAAGAGGAATATGAAGTGGTTTCACATATGAAAGATGAATAGTGGCGTGTTGATCACTTATGGTGAGGTCTTTACTTGAGAATATGGTGAATTAAGAATGAGGAATAGTGGTCAGGTGTGGTAATCATGAAATAGTAATGTATTTACTTGGGAATGTGTAGTGATAGCATATTTATTCAAGAATATGTAGAGGTGCGTTTTGTTTAAGAACAAGGAGTAGTGATGTATTGTTCATGTATAGTGGAAGTTAATTCGTCCATTACAAAAATTAGCATTACACGTACATATTACGGACATATGCGAGAACAAGGTTATGTGATGGGATGAGAAAATATTAGAAGAAGAGGGGAAGGTGTTAGAGGAAGAAGAGGAAATGAGGGTTCCTCAGGTGATCTTTCTACTTAACTTTATAAGAACTTGCAAGGTGAGTGCTTTATTTGTTTTTAAGTATTAATATATTCATTTATATAGACGGTTGCAATTTGTCCTTAATCTTTGTAACGATGTTCTTTTGCGTAACCCGGTAGAATATAGCAATCTTGTAATGTGATGTGGTGATATTGACACATTTGTTTATATGCTGGATTTTAACATATTTTTATTACTTCGTAAAAATTTTATTGGTGGTGGATTGTCCTCTAATTTTAAAGTTATAGTGACATGTCATGTCGATTAAATGTCATCTAACGTTATTTTGAACTATTCAACATTTTTCATCTTAGACATATTTAAAATGATTCCTGGGCTCTCGGCACACTTTTTTTGTTGACATTTTCAGATATAGAGGAGAATTAGATGGTCAAGAGACAAAGAGCAACTTTCTTGTTGTAGTGTTTTATTAAGTTCATTTATGTGCAAAAATTATTTAATTTTGTTGAAGTGGGGCATGAATAAATGCTATTAGGGCCATTCACCAACTTAATTATGGGGAGCGAACAGCGATGCAGGACAAAGTGCGGCATGTGTGGGAGCTACATCTTCAACAAGCGGTATAGAGTGCCACACTTGCGGGAGCCACCTCTTGAACTCGTAGTTGCCACCTCTAGAATCCCGACAACATTGACGTCGCGTTGTGAAGAAGGTGTGATTGTTATGCACCCGCCCAAAAAATGAATATTAATATTAAAATATAACTAACTACGTAGTGTTTGGCAAATGAATTGGTCAATTTTGATAATTAGTTATGATCATTATCTTATAAGTTACAAGAGGAATACGAAGTGGTTTCACATATGAAATATGAATAGTGGCGTGTTGATCATTTATGGTGAGGTCTTTACTTGAGAATATGGTGAATTAAGAATGAGGAATAGTGGTCAGGTGTGGTAATCATGAAATAGTGATGTATTTACTTGGGAATGTGGAGTGATAGCATATTTATTCAAGAATATGTAGAGGTGCATTTTGTTTAAGAACAAGGAGTAGTGATGTATTGTTCACGTATAGTGGAAGTTAATTCGTCCATTACAAAAATTAGCTATACACGTATATATTATGGACATATGCGAGAACAAGGTTATGTGATGGGATGAGAAAATATTAGAAGAAGAGGGGAAGGTGTTAGAGGAAGAAGAGGAAATGAGGGTTCCTCAGGTGATCTTTCTACTGAACTTTATAAGAACTTGCAAGGTGAGTGCTTTATTTGTTTTTAAGTATTAATATATTCATTTATATAGACGGTTACAATTTGTCCTTAAGATTTGTAACGATGTTCTTTTGCATAACCCGGTAGAATATTGCAATCTTGCATTGTGATGTGGTGATATTGACACATTTGTTTATATGCTGGATTTTAACTTATTTTGATTACTTTGTAAAATTTTTCTTGGTGGTGGATTGTCCACTAATTTTAAAGTTATAGTCACATGTCATGTTATTATATGTCATCTCAAGTTATTTTGAACTATTCAATATTTTTAATGTTAAGCATATTTAAAATGTTTCCTGGGCTCTCGGCACACTTTTTTTGTTGACATTTTCAGATATGGAGGATAATTAGATGGTCAAGAGATAAGGAGCAACTTTCTTGTTGTAGTGTTTTATTAAGTTCAATTATGTGCAAAAATTATTTAATTTTGTTGAATTGGGGCATGAATAATTCACCAACTTAAATATGGGGAGCGAATAGAGATGGAGGACAAAGTGCAGCACGTGTGGGAGTTACATCTTAAACATACGGTATAAAGTGCCACGCTTGTGGGAGCCACCTCTTGAACTCGTAGTTGCCACATCCAGAATCCCGACAAAAATGACGTTGCGTTGTGAAGAAGGTGTGATTGTTATGCACCCTCCCAAGAAACTAATATTAATATTAAAATATAACTAACTAGGTAGTGTTTGGCATATGAATTGGTCAATTTTGATAATTAGTTATGATCATTATCTTATAAGTTACAAGAGGAATATGAAGTGGTTTCACATATGAAAGATGAATAGTGGCGTGTTGATCATTTATGGTGAGGTCTTTACTTGAGAATATGGTGAATTAAGAATGAGGAATAGTGGTCAGGTGTGGTAATCATGAAATAGTGATGTATTTACTTGGGAATGTGGAGTGATAGCATATTTATTCAAGAATATGTAGAGGTGCATTTTGTTTAAGAACAAGGAGTAGTGATGTATTGTTCATGTATAGTGGAAGTTAATTCGTCCATTACAAAAATTAGCTATACACGTATATATTATGGACATATGCGAGAACAAGGTTATGTGATGGGATGAGAAAATATTAGAAGAAGAGGGGAAGGTGTTAGAGGAAGAAGAGGAAATGAGGGTTCCTCAGGTGATCTTTCTACTTAACTTTATAAGAACTTGCAAGGTGAGTGCTTTATTTGTTTTTAAGTATTAATATATTCATTTATATAGACGGTTACAATTTGTCCTTAAGATTTGTAACGATGTTCTTTTGCGTAACCCGGTAGAATATTGCAATCTTGCAATGTGATGTGGTGATATTGACACATTTGTTTATATGCTGGATTTTAACTTATTTTGATTACTTTGTAAAATTTTTCTTGGTGGTGGATTGTCCACTAATTTTAAAGTTATAGTCACATGTCATGTTATTATATGTCATCTCAAGTTATTTTGAACAATTCAATATTTTTAATGTTAAGCATATTTAAAATGTTTCCTGGGCTTTCGGCACACTTTTTTTGTTGACATTTTCAGATATGGAGGATAATTAGATGGTCAAGAGACAAGGAGCAACTTTCTTGTTGTAGTGTTTTATTAAGTTCAATTATGTGCAAAAATTATTTAATTTTGTTGAATTGGGGCATGAATAATTCACCAACTTAAATATGGGGAGCGAATAGAGATGGAGGACAAAGTGCAGCACGTGTGGGAGTTACATCTTAAACATACTGTATAAAGTGCCACGCTTGTGGGAGCTACCTATTGAACTCGTAGTTGCCACATCCAGAATCCCGACAACAATGACGTCGCGTTGTGAAGAAGGTGTGATTGTTATGCACCCTCCCAAAAAACTAATATTAATATTAAAATATAACTAACTATGTAGTGTTTGGCATATGAATTGGTTAATTTTGATAATTAGTTATGATCATTATCTTATAAGTTACAAGAGGAATATGAAGTGGTTTCACATATGAAAGATGAATAGTGGCGTGTTGATCACTTATGGTGAGGTCTTTACTTGAGAATATGGTGAATTAAGAATGAGGAATAGTGGTCAGGTGTGGTAATCATGAAATAGTAATGTATTTACTTGGGAATGTGTAGTGATAGCATATTTATTCAAGAATATGTAGAGGTGCGTTTTGTTTAAGAACAAGGAGTAGTGATGTATTGTTCATGTATAGTGGAAGTTAATTCGTCCATTACAAAAATTAGCTATACACGTACATATTACGGACATATGCGAGAACAAGGTTATGTGATGGGATGAGAAAATATTAGAAGAAGAGGGGAAGGTGTTAGAGGAAGAAGAGGAAATGAGGGTTCCTCAGGTGATCTTTCTACTTAACTTTATAAGAACTTGCAAGGTGAGTGCTTTATTTGTTTTTAAGTATTAATATATTCATTTATATAGACGGTTGCAATTTGTCCTTAATCTTTGTAACGATGTTCTTTTGCGTAACCCGGTAGAATATAGCAATCTTGTAATGTGATGTGGTGATATTGACACATTTGTTTATATGCTGGATTTTAACATATTTTTATTACTTCGTAAAAATTTTATTGGTGGTGGATTGTCCTCTAATTTTAAAGTTATAGTGACATGTCATGTCGATTAAATGTCATCTAACGTTATTTTGAACTATTCAACATTTTTCATCTTAGACATATTTAAAATGATTCCTGGGCTCTCGGCACACTTTTTTTGTTGACATTTTCAGATATAGAGGAGAATTAGATGGTCAAGAGACAAAGAGCAACTTTCTTGTTGTAGTGTTTTATTAAGTTCATTTATGTGCAAAAATTATTTAATTTTGTTGAATTGGGGTATGAATAAATGCTATTAGGGCTATTCACCAACTTAAATATGGGGAGCGAACAGCGATGCAGGACAAAGTGTGGCACATGTGGGAGCCACATCTTCAACGAGCGATATAAAGTGCCACACTTGAGGGAGCCACCTCTTGAACTCGTAGTTGCCACCTCTAGAATCCCGACAACATTGACGTCGCGTTGTGAAGAAGGTGTGATTGTTATGGACCCGCCCAAAAAAATAATATTAATATTAAATTATAACTAACTACATAGTGTTTGGCATATGAATTGGTCAATTTTGATATTTAGTTATGATCATTATCTTATAAGTTACAAGAGGAATATGAAGTGGTTTCACATATGAAAGATGAATAGTGGCGTGTTGATCATTTATGGTGAGGTCTTTACTTGAGAATATGGTGAATTAAGAATGAGGAATAGTGGTCAGGTGTGGTAATCATGAAATTGTGATGTATTTACTTGGGAATGTGGAGTGATAGCATATTTATTCAAGAATATGTAGAGGTGCGTTTTGTTTAAGAAGGAGTAGTGATGTATTGTTCATGTATAGTGGAAGTTAATTCGTCCATTACAAAAATTAGCTATACACGTACATATTATGGACATATGCGAGAACAAGGTTATGTGATGGGATGAGAAAATATTAGAAGAAGAGGGGAAGGTGTTAGAGTAAGAAGAGGAAATCAGGGATCCTGAAGTGATCTTTCTACTTAACTTTATAAGAACTTGCAAGGTGAGTGCTTTATTTGTTTTTAAGTATTAATATATTCATTTATATAGACGGTTACAATTTGTCCTTAAGATTTGTAACGATGTTCTTTTGCATAACCCGGTAGAATATAGCAATCTTGTAATGTGATGTGGTGATATTGACACATTTGTTTATATGCTGGATTTTAACTTATTTTGATTACTTTGTAAAATTTTTCTTGGTGGTGGATTGTCCACTAATTTTAAAGTTATAGTCCCATGTCTTGTTATTATATGTCATCTCAAGTTATTTTGAACTATTCAATATTTTTGATGTTAAGCATATTTAAAATGTTTCCTGGGCTCTCGGCACACTTTTTTTGTTGACATTTTCAGATATGGAGGATAATTAGATGGTCAAGAGACAAGGAGCAACTTTCTTGTTGTAGTGTTTTATTAAGTTCAATTATGTGCAAAAATTATTTAAATTTGTTGAATTGGGGAATGAATAATTCACCAACTTAAATATGGGGAGCGAATAGAGATGGAGGACAAATGGCGGCACGTGTGGGAGTTACATCTTCAACATACGGTATAAAGTGCCACGCTTGCGGGAGCCACCTCTTGAACTCGTAGTTGCCACATCCAGAATCCCGACAATAATGACGTCGCGTTGTGAAGAAGGTGTGATTGTTATACACCCTCCCAAAAAACTAATATTAATATTAAAATATAACTAACTACGTAATGTTTGGCATATGAATTGGTCAATTTTGATAATTAGTTATGATCAGTATCTTATAAGTTACAACAGGAATATGAAGTGGTTTCACATATGAAAGATGAATAGTGGTGTGTTGATCATTTATGGTGAGGTCTTTACTTGAGAATATGGTGAATTAAGAATGAGGAATAGTGGTCAGGTGTGGTAATCATGAAATAGTGATGTATTTACTTGGGAATGTGGAGTGATAGCATATTTATTCAAGAATATGTAGAGGTGCATTTTGTTTAAGAACAAGGAGTAGTGATGTATTGTTCATGTATAGTGGAAGTTAATTCGTCCATTACTAAAATTAGCTATACACGTATATATTATGGACATATGCGAGAACAAGGTTATGTGATGGGATTAGAAAATATTAGAAGAAGAGGGGAAGGTGTTAGAGGAAGAAGAGGAAATGAGGGTTCCTCAGGTGATCTTTCTACTTAACTTTATAAGAACTTGCAAGGTGAGTGCTTTATTTGTTTTTAAGTATTAATATATTCATTTATATAGACGGTTACAATTTGTCCTTAAGATTTGTAGCGATGTTCTTTTGCGTAACCCGGTAGAATATTGCAACCTTGCAATGTGATGTGGTGATATTGACACATTTGTTTATATGCTGGATTTTAACTTATTTTGATTACTTTGTAAAATTTTTCTTGGTGGTGGATTGTCCACTAATTTTAAAGTTATAGTCACATGTCATGTTATTATATGTCATCTCAAGTTATTTTGAACTATTAAATATTTTTAATGTTAAGCATATTTAAAATGTTTCCTGGGCTCTCGGCACACTTTTTTTGTTGACATTTTCAGATATGGAGGATAATTACATGGTCAAGAGACAAGGAGCAACTTTCTTGTTGTAGTGTTTTATTAAGTTCAATTATGTACAAAAATTATTTAATTTTGTTTAATTGGGGCATAAATAATTCACCGACTTAAATATGGGGAGCGAATAGAGATGGAGGACAAAGTGCAGCACGTGTGGGAGTTACAACTTAAACATACGCTATAAAGTTCCACGCTTGTGGGAGCCACCTCTTGAACTCGTAGTTGCCACATCCAGAATCCCGACAATAATGACGTCGCGTTGTGAAGAAGGTGTGATTGGTATGCACCCTCCCAAAAAACTAATATTAATATTAAAATATAACTAACTACGTAGTGTTTGGCAAATGAATTGGTCAATTTTGATAATTAGTTATGATCATTATCTTATAAGTTACAAGAGGAATACGAAGTGGTTTCACATATGAAATATGAATAGTGGCGTGTTGATCATTTATGGTGAGGTCTTTACTTGAGAATATGGTGAATTAAGAATGAGGAATAGTGGTCAGGTGTGGTAATCATGAAATAGTGATGTATTTACTTGGGAATGTGGAGTGATAGCATATTTATTCAAGAATATGTAGAGGTGCATTTTGTTTAAGAACAAGGAGTAGTGATGTATTGTTCATGTATAGTGGAAGTTAATTCGTCCATTACAAAAATTAGCTATACACGTATATATTATGGACATATGCGAGAACAAGGTTATGTGATGGGATGAGAAAATATTAGAAGAAGAGGGGAAGGTGTTCGAGGAAGAAGAGGAAATGAGGGTTCCTCAGGTGATCTTTCTACTTAACTTTATAAGAACTTGCAAGGTGAGTGCTTTATTTGTTTTTATGTATTAATATATTCATTTATATAGACGGTTACAATTTGTCCTTAAGATTTGTAATGATGTTTTTTTGCATAACCCGGTAGAATATAGCAATCTTGTAATGTGATGTGGTGATATTGACACATTTGTTTATATGCTGGATTTTAACATATTTTGATTACTTCGTAAAAATTTTCTTGGTGGTGGATTGTCCTCTAATTTTAAAGTTATAGTCACATGTCATGTTGATTAAATGTCATTAAAAGTTATTTTGAACTATTCAACATTTTTAATGTTCAGCATATTTAAAATGTTTCCTGGGCTCTTGGCACACTTTTTTTGTTGACATTTTCAGATATGGAGGAGAATTAGATGGTCAAGGGACAAGGAGCAACTTTCTTGTTGTAGTGTTTTATTAAGTTCAATTATGTGCAAAAATTATTTAATTTTGTTGAATTGGGGCATGAATAATTCACCAACTTAAATATGGGGAGCGAATAGAGATGGAGGACAAAGTGCGGCACGTGTGGGAGTTACATCTTCAATATACGGTATAAAGTGCCACGCTTGCGGGAGCCACCTCTTGAACTCGTAGTTGCCACATCCAGAATCCCGACAACAATGACGTCGCGTTGTGAAGAAGGTGTGATTGTTATGCACCCTCCCAAAAAAATAATATTAATATTAAAATATTACTAACTACATAGTGTTCGGCATATGAGTTGGTCGATTTTGATAATTAATTATGATCATTATCTTATAAGTTACAAGAGGAATATGAAGTGGTTTCACATATGAAAGATGAATAGTGGCGTGTTAATCATTTATGGTGAGGTCTTTACCTGAGAATATGGTGAATTAAGAATGAGGAATAGTGGTCAGGTATGGTAATCATGTAACAATGATGTATTTACTTGGGAATGTGGAGTGATAGCGTATTTATTCAAGAATATGTAGAGGTGCGTTTTGTTTAAGAACAAGGAGTAGTAATGTTATTGATCATATATGGTGGAAGTTAGTTCTACCATTACAAAAATTAGCTATACAGGTATATATTATGGACATATGGGAGACAAGCTTATGTGATGGGATGAGAAAAAATATTAGAAGAAGAGGGGAAGGTGTTAGAGTAAGAAGAGGAAATGAGGGATCCTCAAGTGATCTTTCTACTTAACTTTATAAGAACTTGCAAGGTGAGTACTTTACTTGTTTTTGAGTATTAATATATTCTTTTATATAGACAGTTACAATTTGCCCTTAAGATTTGTAATGATGTTCTTTTCCGTAATCCGATTGAATATAGCAATCTTGCAATGTGATGTCGTGATATGGACACATTTGTTTATATGCTGGATTTTAACTTATTTTGATTACTTTGTAAAATTTTTCTTGGTGGTGGATTGTCCTCTAATTTTAAAGTTATAGTCACATGTCATGTCGATTAAATGTCATTAAAAGTTATTTTGAACAATTCAACATTTTTCATGTTCAGCATATTTAAAATGTTTCCTGGGCTCTTGGCACACTTTTTTTGTTGACATTTTCAGATATGGAGGAGAATTAGATGGTCAAAGGACAAGGAGCAACTTTCTTGTTGTAGTGTTTTATTAAGTTCAACTATGTGCAAAAATTATTTAATTTTGTTGAATTGGGGCATGAATAAATGCTATTAGGACCATTCACCAACTTAAATATGGGGAGCGAACAGCGATGCAGGACAAAGTGCGGCACGTGTGGGAGTTACATCTTGAACAAGCGGTATAAAGTGCCACACTTGTGGGAACCACCTTTTGAACTCGTAGTTGCCACCTCTAGAATCCCGACAACATTGACGTCGCGTTGTGAAGAAGGTGTGATTGTTTTGCACCCGCCTAAAAAAATAATATTAATATTAAAATATAACTAACTACATAGTGTTATGCATATGAATTGGTCGATTTTGATAATTAATTATGACCATTATCTTATAAGTTACAAGAGGAATATGAAGTGGTTTCACATATGAAAGATGAATAGTGGCGTGTTGATCATTTATGGTGAGGTCTTTACTTGAGAATATGGTGAATTAAGAATGAGGAATAGTGGTTAGGTGTGGTAATCATGTAATAGTGATGTATTTACGTGGGAATATGGAGTGATAGCATATTTATTCAAGAATATGTAGAGGTGCGTTTTGTTTAAGAACAATGAGTATTGATGTATTGTTCATGTATAATTGAAGTTAATTCGTCCATTACAAAAATTAGCTATACACGTATATATTATGGACATATGCAAGAACAAGGTTATGTGATGGGATGAGAAAATATTAGAAGAAGAGGCGAAGGTGTCAGAGTAAGAAGATGAAACGAGGGATCCTCAAGTGATCTTTCTACTTAACTTTATAAGAACTTGCAAGATGAGTGCTTTACTTGTTTTTAAGTATTAATATATTCATTTATATAGACGGTTACAATTTGTCCTTAAGATTTGTAACGATGTTCTTTTGCGTAACCCAGTAGAATATTGCAATCTTGCAATGTGATGTCGTGATATGGACACATTTGTTTATATGCTGGATTTTAACATATTTTGATTACTTCGTAAAAATTTTCTTGGTGGTGGATTGTCCTCTAATTTTAAAGTTATAGTCACATGTTATGTCGATTAAATGTCATCTAACGTTATTTTCAACTATTCAGCATTTTTCATCTTAGATGGATTTAAAATGTTTCCTGGGCCCTCGGCACACCTTTTTGTTGGCATTTTCAGATATGGAGGAGAATTAGATGGTCAAGAGGCAAAGAGCAACTTTCTTGTCGTACTGTTTTATTAAGTTCATTTATGTGCAAAAATTATTTAATTTTGTTGAATTGGGGCATGAATAAATGCTATTTGGGCCATTCACCAACTTAAATATGGGGAGCGAACAGTGATGCAGGACAAAGTGCGGCACGTGTGGGAGCTACATCTTCAACATGCGGTATAAAGTGCCACGCTTGCGGGAGCCACCTCTTGAACTCGTAGTTGCCACATCAAGAATCCCGACAACAATGACGTCGCGTTGTGAAGAATGTGTGATCGTTATGCACCCTCCCGAAAAAATAATATTAATATTAAAATATAACTAACTACATAGTGTTAGGCATATGAATTGGTCGATTTTCATAATTAATTATGACCATTATCTTATAAGTTACAAGAGGAATATGAAGTGGTTTCACATATGAAAGATGAATAGTGGCGTGTTAATCATTTATGTTGAGGTCTTTACTTGAGAATATGGTGAATTAAGAATGAGGAATAGTGGTCAGGTGTGGTAATCATGTAACAGTAATGTATTTACTTGGGAATGTAGAGTGATAGCATATTTATTCAAGAATATGTAGAGGTGCGTTTTGTTTAAGAACAAGGAGTAGTGATGTTGTTGATCATATATGGTGGAAGTTAATTCTTCCATTACAAAAATTAGCTATACAGGTATATATTATGGACATATGGGAGAACAAGCTTACGTGATGGGATGAGAAAATATTAGAAGAAGTGGGGAAGGTGTTAGAGTAAGAAGAGGAAATGAGGGATCTTCAAGTGATCTTTCTACTTTGCTTTTTAAGAACTTGCAAGGTGAGTGCTGTACTTGTTTTTGAGTATTAATATATTCTTTTAAGTAGATAGTTATAATTTGTCCTTAAGATTTGTAATGATGTTCTTTTGCGTAACCCGTTAGAATATTACATTCTTGCAATGTGATGTGGTGATATTGACACATTTGTTTATATGCTGGATTTTAACTTATTTAGATTACTTTGTAAAATTTTTCTTGGTGGTGGATTGTCCACTAATTTTAAAATTATAGTCACATGTCATGTTTATTATATGTCATCTCATGTTATTTTGAACTATTCAATATTTTTAATGTTAAGCATATTTAAAATGTTTCCTGGGCTCTCGGCACACTTTTTTTGTTGACATTTTCAGATATGGAGGAGAATTAGATGGTCAAGAGACAAGGAACAACTTTCTTGTTGTAGTGTTTATTAAGTTCAATTATGTGCAAATATTATTTAATTTTGTTGAATTGGGGCATGAATAAATGCTATTAGGGCTACTCACCAACTTAAATATGGGGAGCGAACAGCGATGGGGGACAAAGTGTGGCACGTGTGGGAGTTACATCTTCAACATGCGGTATAAAGTGCCACGCTTGCGGGAGCCACCTCTTGAACTCGTAGTTGCCACATCCAGAATCCCGACAACAATGACGTCGCGTTGTGAAGAAGGTGTGATTGTTATGCACCCTCCCAAAAAAATAATATTAATATTAAAATATGCCAAACTACATAGTGTTAGGCATATGAATTGGTCGATTTTGATAATTAATTATGGTCATTATCTTATAAGTTACAAGAGGAATATGAAGTGGTTTCACATATGAAAGATGAATAGTGGCGTGTTGATCATTTATGGTGAGGTCTTTACTTGAGAATATGGTGAATTAAGAATGAGGAATAGTGGTCAGGTGTGGTAATCATGAAATAGTGATGTATTTACTTGGGAATGTGGAGTGATAGCATATTTATTCAAGAGTATGTAGAGGAGCGTTTTGTTTAAGAACAAGGAGTAGTGACGTATCGTTCATGTATAGTGGAAGTTAATTCGTCCATTACGAAAATTAGCTATACACGTATATATTATGGACATATGCGAGAACAAGGTTATGTGATGGGATGAGAAAATATTAGAAGAAGAGGCGAAGGTGTTAGAGTAAGAAGAGGAAATGAGGGTTCCTCAGGTGATCTTTCTACTTAACTTTGTAAGAACTTGCAAGGTGAGTGCTTTACTTGTTTTTAAGTATTAATATATTCATTCATATAGACGGTTACAATTTGACCTTAAGATTTGTAATGATGTTCTTTTGCGTAACCCGGTAGAATATAGCAATCTTGCAATGTGATGTGGTGATATTGACACATTTGTTTATATGCTGGATTTTAACTTATTTTGATTACTTTGTAAAAATTTTCTTGGTGGTGGATTGTCCACTAATTTTAAAGTTATAGTCACATGTCATGCTGATTATATGTCAACTAAAGTTATTTTGAACTATTCAATATTTTTCATCTCAGACATATTTGAAATGTTTCCTGGGCTCTCGGCACACCTTTTTGTTGACATTTTCAGATATGGAGGAGAATTAGAAGGTTAAGAGACAAGGTGCAACTTTCTTGTTTTTGTGTTTTATTAAGTTCAATTATGAGCAAAAATTATTAAATTTTGCTGAATTGGGGCAAGAATAAATGCTATTAGGGCCATTCACCAACTTAAATATGGGGAGCGAACAGCGATGCAGAACAAAGTGCGGCACGTGTGGGAGTTACATCTTGAACATGCGGTATAAAGTGCCACGCTTGCGGGAGCCACCTCTTGAAGTCGTAGTTGCCACATCCAGAATCCCGACAATAATGACGTCGCGTAGTGAAGAAGGTGTGATTGTTATGCACCCTCCCAAAAAAATAATATTAATATTAAAATATAACTAACTACGTAGTGTTAGGCATATGAATTGGTCGATTTTGATAATTAATTATGATCATTATCTTATAAGTTACAAAAGGAATATGAAGTGGTTTCACATATGAAAGATGAATAGTGGCGTGTTAATCATTTATGGTGAGGTCTTTACTTGAGAAAATGGTGAATTAAGAGTGAGGAATAGTGGTCAGGTGTGGTAATCATGTAACAGCGATGTGTTTACTTGGGAATGTGGAGTGATAGCATATTTATTCAAGAATATGTAGAGGTGCGTTTTGTTTAAGAACAAGGAGTAGTGATGTTATTGATCATATATGGTGGAAGTTAATTCTTCCATTACAAAAATGAGCCATACAGGTATATATTATGGACATATGGGAGAACAAGCTTATGTGATGGGATGAGAAAATATTAGAAGAAGAGGGGAAGGTGTTAGAGTAAGAAGAGGAAATGAGGGATCTTCAAGTGATCTTTCTACTTAACTTTATAAGAACTTGCAAGGTGAGTGCTTAACTTGTTTTTGAGTATTAATATATTCTTTTATGTAGACAGTTACAATTTGTCCTTAAGATTTGTAATGATGTTCTTTTGCGTAACCCGGTAGAATATTGCAATCTTGCAATGTGATGTGGTGATATTGACACATTTGTTTATATGCTGGATTTTAACTTATTTAGATTACTTTGTAAAATTTTTCTTGGTGGTGGATTGTCCACTAATTTTAAAATTATAGTCACATGTCATGTTTATTATATGTCATCTCATGTTATTTTGAACTATTCAATATTTTTAATGTTAAGCATATTTAAAATGTTTCCTGGGCTCTCGGCACACTTTTTTTGTTGACATTTTCAGATATGGAGGAGAATTAGATGGTCAAGAGACAAGGAACAACTTTCTTGTTGTAGTGTTTATTAAGTTCAATTATGTGAAAAAATTATTTAATTTTGTTGAATTGGGGCATGAATAATTCACCAACCTAAATATGGGGAGCGAATAGAGATGGAGGACAAAGTGCGGCACGTGTGGGAGATACATCTTCAACATACGGTATAAAGTGCCACGCTTGCGGGAGCCGCCTCTTCAACTCGTAGTTGCCACATCCAGAATCCCGACAACAATGACGTTGCGTTGTGAAGAAGGTGTGATTGTTATGCACCCTCCCAAAAAAATAATATTAATATTAAAATATAACTAACTACGTAGTGTTTGGCATATGAATTGGTCAATTTTGATAATTAGTTATGATCATTATCTTATAAGTTACAAGAAGAATATGAGGTAGTTTCACATATGAGAGATGAATAGTGGCGTGTTGATCATTTATGGTGAGGTCTTTACTGGAGAATATGGTGAATTAAGAATGAGGAATAGTGGTCAGGTGTGGTAATCAAGAAATAGTAATGTATTTACTTGGGAATGTGGAGTGATAGCAAATTTATTCAAGAATATGTAGAGGTGCGTTTTGTTTAAGAACAAGGAGTAGTGATGTATTGTTCATGTATAGTGGAAGTTAATTCGTCCATTACAAAAAGTAGCTTTACACGTATATATTATGGACATATGTGAGAAAAAGTTTATGTGATGGGATGAGAAAATATTAGAAGTAGAGGGGAAGGTGTTAGAGGAAGAAGAGGAAATGTGGGTTCCTCAGGTGATCTTTCTACTTAACTTTATAAGAACTTGCAAGGTGAGTGCTTTACTTGTTTTTAAGTATTAATATATTCATTTATATAGACGGTTACAATTTGTCCTTAAGATTTGTAACGATGTTCTTTTGCGTAACCCGGTAGAATATAGGAATCTTGCAATGTGATGTTGTGATATTGACACATTTGTTTATATGCTGGATTTTAACATATTTTGATAACTTCGTAAAAATTTTCTTGGTGGTGGATTGTCCTCTAATTTTAAAGTTATAGTCACATGTCATGTTGATTAAATGTCATTAAAAGTTATTTTGAACTATTCAACATTTTTAATGTTAAGCATATTTAAAATGTTTCCTGGGCTCTTGGCACACTTTTTTTGTTGACATTTTCAGATATGGAGGAGAATTAGATGGTCAAGGGACAAGGAGCAACTTTCTTGTTGTAGTGTTTTATTAAGTTCAATTATGAGCAAAAATTATTAAATTTTGTTGAATTGGGGCATGAATAAATGCTATTAGGGCCATTCACCAACTTAAATATGGGGAGCAAACAGCGATGCAGAACAAATTGCGGCACGTATGGGAGTTACATCTTGAACATGCAGTATAAAGTGCCACGCTTGCGAGAGCCACCTCTTGAACTCGTAGTTGCCACATCCAGAATCCCGACAATAATGACGTCGTGTTGTGAAGAAGGTGTGATTGTTATGCACCCTCCCAAAAAAATAATATTAATACTAAAATATAACTAACTACGTAGTGTTAGGCATATGAATTGGTCGATTTTGATAATTAATTATGATCATTATCTTATAAGTTACAAAAGGAATATGAAGTGGTTTCACATATGAAAGATGAATAGTGGCGTGTTAATCATTTATGGTGAGGTCTTTACTTGAGAAAATGGTGAATTAAGAATGAGGAATAGTGGTCAGGTGTGGTAATCATGTAACAGCGATGTATTTACTTGGGAATGTGGAGTGATAGCATATTTATTCAAGAATATGTAGAGGTGCGTTTTGTTTAAGAACAAGGAGTAGTGATGTTATTGATCATATATGGTGGAAGTTAATTCTTCCATTACAAAAATGAGCCATACAGGTATATATTATGGACATATGGGAGAACAAGCTTATGTGATGGGATGAGAAAATATTAGAAGAAGAGGGGAAGGTGTTAGAGTAAGAAGAGGAAATGAGGGATCTTCAAGTGATCTTTCTACTTAACTTTATAAGAACTTGCAAGGTGAGTGCTTTACTTGTTTTTGAGTATTAATATATTCTTTTATGTAGACAGTTACAATTTGTCCTTAAGATTTGTAATGATGTTCTTTTGCGTAACCCGGTAGAATATTGCAATCTTGCAATGTGATGTGGTGATATTGACACATTTGTTTATATGCTGGATTTTAACTTATTTAGATTACTTTGTAAAATTTTTCTTGGTGGTGGATTGTCCACTAATTTTAAAATTATAGTCACATGTCATGTTTATTATATGTCATCTCATGTTATTTTGAACTATTCAATATTTTTAATGTTAAGCATATTTAAAATGTTTCCTGGGCTCTCGGCACACTTTTTTTGTTGACATTTTCAGATATGGAGGAGAATTAGATGGTCAAGAGACAAGGAACAACTTTCTTGTTCTAGTGTTTATTAAGTTCAATTATGTGCAAAAATTATTTAATTTTGTTGAATTGGGGAATGAATAATTCACCAACCTAAATATGGGGAGCGAATAGAGATGGAGGACAAAGTGCGGCACGTGTGGGAGATACATCTTCAACATACGGTATAAAGTGCCACGCTTGCGGGAGCCGCCTCTTCAACTCGTAGTTGCCACATCCAGAATCCCGACAACAATGACGTTGCGTTGTGAAGAAGGTGTGATTGTTATGCACCCTCCCAAAAAAATAATATTAATATTAAAATATAACTAACTACGTAGTGTTTGGCATATGAATTGGTCAATTTTGATAATTAGTTATGATCATTATCTTATAAGTTACAAGAAGAATATGAAGTAGTTTCACATATGAGAGATGAATAGTGGCGTGTTGATCATTTATGGTGAGGTCTTTACTGGAGAATATGGTGAATTAAGAATGAGGAAGAGTGGTCAGGTGTGGTAATCAAGAAATAGTAATGTATTTACTTGGGAATGTGGAGTGATAGCATATTTATTCAAGAATATGTAGAGGTGCGTTTTGTTTAAGAACAAGGAGTAGTGATGTATTGTTCATGTATAGTGGAAGTTAATTCGTCCATTACAAAAAGTAGCTTTACACGTATATATTATGGACATATGTGAGAAAAAGTTTATGTGATGGGATGAGAAAATATTAGAAGTAGAGGGGAAGGTGTTAGAGGAAGAAGAGGAAATGTGGGTTCCTCAGGTGATCTTTCTACTTTACTTTATAAGAACTTGCAAGGTGAGTGCTTTACTTGTTTTTAAGTATTAATATATTCATTTATATAGACGGTTACAATTTGTCCTTAAGATTTGTAACGATGTTCTTTTGCGTAACCCGGTAGAATATAGGAATCTTGCAATGTGATGTTGTGATATTGACACATTTGTTTATATGCTGGATTTTAACATATTTTGATTACTTCGTAAAAATTTTCTTGGTGGTGGATTGTCCTCTAATTTTAAAGTTATAGTCACATGTCATGTTGATTAAATGTCATTAAAAGTTATTTTGAACTATTCAACATTTTTAATGTTAAGCATATTTAAAATGTTTCCTGGGCTCTTGGCACACTTTTTTTGTTGACATTTTCAGATATGGAGGAGAATTAGATGGTCAAGGGACAAGGAGCAACTTTCTTGTTGTAGTGTTTTATTAAGTTCAATTATGAGCAAAAATTATTAAATTTTGTTGAATTGGGGCATGAATATATGCTATTAGGGCTATTCACCAACTTAAATATGGGGAGCAAACAGCGATGCAGAACAAATTGCGGCACGTATGGGAGTTACATCTTGAACATGCAGTATAAAGTGCCACGCTTGCGAGAGCCACCTCTTGAACTCGTAGTTGCCACATCCAGAATCCCGACAATAATAACGTCGTGTTGTGAAGAAGGTGTGATTGTTATGCACCCTCCCAAAAAAATAATATTAATATTAAAATATAACTAACTACATAGTGTTAGGCATATGAATTGGCCGATTTTGATAATTAATTATGATCATTATCTTATAAGTTACAAAAGAAATATGAAGTGGTTTCACATATGAAAGATGAATAGTGGCGTGTTAATCATTTATGGTGAGGTCTTTACTTGAGAAAATGGTGAATTAAGAATGAGGAATAGTGGTCAGGTGTGGTAATCATGTAACAGTGATGTATTTACTTGGGAATGTGGAGTGATAGCATACTTATTCAAGAATATGTAGAGGTGCGTTTTGTTTAAGAAGAAGGAGTAGTGATGTTATTGATCATATATGGTGGAAGTTAATTCTTCCATTACAAAAAATAGCTATACAGGTATATATTATGGACATATGGGAGAACAAGCTTATGTGATGGGATGAGAAAATATTAGAAGAAGAGGGGAAGGTGTTAGAGTAAGAAGAGGAAATGAGGGATCTTCAAGTGATCTTTCTACTTAACATTATAAGAACTTGCAAGGCGAGTGCTTTACATGTTTTTGAGTATTAATATATTCTTTTATGTAGACAGTTACAATTTGTCCTTAAGATTTGGAAAGATGTTCTTTTGCGTAACCCCGTAGAATATTGCAATCTTGCAATGTGATGTGGTGATATTGACACATTTGTTTATATGCTGGATTTTAACATATTTTGATCACTTTGTAAAAATTTTCTTGGTGGTGGATTGTCCTCTAATTTTAAAGTTATAGTCACATGTCATGTTGGTTAAATGTCATTAAAAGTTATTTTGAACTATTCAACATTTTTATTGTCAAGCATATTTAAAATGTTTCCTGGGCTCTTGGCACACTTTTTTTGTTGACATTTTCAGATATGGAGGAGAATTAGATGGTCAAGGGACAAGGAGCAACTTTCTTGTTGTAGTGTTTTATTAAGTTCAATTATGAGCAAAAATTATTAAATTTTGTTGAATTGGGGCATGAATAAATGCTATTAGGGCCATTCACCAACTTAAATATGGGGAGCGAACAGCGATGCAGAACACAGTGCGGCACGTATGGGAGTTACATCTTGAACATGCGGTATAAAGTGCCACGCTTGCGGGAGCCACCTCTTGAACTCGTAGTTGCCACATCCAGAATCCCGACAATAATGACGTCGCGTTGTGAAGAAGGTGTGATTGTTATGCACCCTCCCAAAAAATAATATTAATATTAAAATATAACTAACTACATAGTGTTAGGCATATGAATTGGTCGATTTTGATAATTAATTATGATCATTATCTTATAAGTTGCAAAAGGAATATGAAGTGGTTTCACATATGAAAGATGAATTGTGGCGTGTTAATCATTTATGGTGAGGTCATTACTTGAGAAAATGGTGAATTAAGAATGAGGAATAGTGGTCAGGTGTGGTAATCATGTAACAGTGATGTATTTACTTGGGAATGTGGAGTGATAGCATATTTATTCAAGAATATGTAGATGTGAGTTTTGTTTAAGAACAAGGAGTAGTGATGTTATTGATCATATATGGTGGAAGTTAGTTTTTCCATTACAAAAAATAGCTATACAGGTATATATTATGGACATATGGGCGAACAAGCTTATGTGATGGGATGAGAAAATATTAGAAGAAGAGGGGAAGGTGTTAGAGTAAGAAGAGGAAATGAGGGATCTTCAAGCGATCTTTCTACTTAACTTTATAAGAACTTGCAAGGTGAGTGCTTTACTTGTTTTTGAGTATTAATATATTCTTTTATATTGACAGTTACAATTTGCCCTTAAGATTTGTAATGATGTTCTTTTTCGTAATTCGATTGAATATAGCAATCCTACAATGTGATGTCGTGATACGGACACATTTGTTTATATGCTGGATTTTAACTTATTTTGATTACTTTGTAAAATTTTTCTTGTTGGTGGATTGTCCACTAATTTTAAAGTTATAGTCACATGTCATGTTGATTATATGTCATCTCAAGTTATTTTGAACTATTCAATATTTTTCATCTTAGACATATTTAAAATGTTTCCTGGGCACTCGGCACACATTTTTGCTGACATTTTCAGATATGGAGGAGAATTAGAAGGTCAAGAGACAAGGAGCAACTTTCTTGTTGTAGTGTTTTATTAAGTTCAATTATGTGCAAAAATTATTTAATTTTGTTGAATTGGGGCATGAATAAAAGCTATTAGGGCCATTCACCAACTTAAATATGGGGAGCGAACAGCGATCGGGGACAAAGTGCAGCACGTGTGGGAGTTACATCTTCAACATGTGGTATAAAGTGCCACGCTTGCGGTAGCCACCTCTTCAACTCGTAGTTGCCACATCCAGAATCCCGACAACAATGACGTCGCGTTGTGAAGAAGGTGTGCTTGTTATGCACCCTCCCAATAAAAATAATATTAATATTAAAATATAACTAACTACATAGTGTTAGGCATATGAATTGGTCGATTTTGATAATTAATTATGATCATTATCTTATAAGTTACAAGACGAATATGAAGTGGTTTCACATATAAAAGATGAATAGTGGCGTGTTGATCATTTATGGTGAGGTCTTTACTTGAGAATATGGTGAATTAAGAATGGGGAACAGTGGTCAGGTGTGGTAATCATGAAATAGTGATGTATTCACTTGGGAATGTGGAGTGATAGCATATTTATTCAAGAATATGTAGAGGTGCGTTTTGTTTAAGAACAAGGAGTAGTGATGTATTGTTCATGTATAGTGGAAGTTAATTCGTCCATTACAAAAATTTGCTTTACACGTATATATTATGGACATATGTGAGAACAAGGTTATGTGATGGGATGAGAAAATATTAGAAGAAGAGGGGAAGGTGTTAGAGGAAGAAGAGGAAATGAGGGTTCCTCAGGTGATCTTTCTACTTAACTTTATAAGAACTTGCAAGGTGAGTACTTTACTTGTTTTCAAGTATTAATATATTCATTTATATAGACGGTTACAATTTGTCCTTAAGATTTGTAATGATGTTCTTTTGCGTAACCCGGTAGAATATAGCAATCTTGCAATGTGATATGGTGATATTGACACATTTGTTTATATGCTGGATTTTAACTTATTTTGATTACTTTGTAAAATTTTTCTTGGTGGTGGATTGTCCACTAATTTTAAAGTTATAGTCACATGTTATGCTGATTATATGTCAACTAAAGTTATTTTGAACTATTCAATATTTTTCATCTTAGACATATTTGAAATGTTTCCTGGGCTCTCGGCACACCTTTTTGTTGACATTTTCAGATATGGAGGAGAATTAGAAGGTTAAGAGACAAGGTGCAACTTTCTTGTTTTTGTGTTTTATTAAGTTCAATTATGAGCAAAAATTATTAAATTTTGCTGAATTGGGGCATGAATAAATGCTATTAGGGCCATTCACCAACTTAAATATGGGGAGCGAATAGCGATGCAGAACAAAGTGCGGCACGTTTGGGAGTTACATCTTGAACATGCGGTATAAAGTGCCACGCTTGCGGGAGCCACCTCTTGAACTCGTTGTTGCCACATCCAGAATCCCGACAATAATGACGTCGCGTTGTGAAGAAGGTGTGATTGTTATGCACCCTCCCAAAAAAATAATATTAATATTAAAATATAACTAACTACATAGTGTTAGGCATATGAATTGGTCGGTTTTAATAATTAATTATGATCATTATCTTATAAGTTACAAAAGGAATATGAAGTGGTTTCACATATGAAAGATGAATAGTGGCGTGTTAATCATTTATGGTGAGGTCTTTACTTGAGAATATGGTGAATTAAGAATGAGGAATAGTGGTCAGGTGTGGTAATCATGAAATAGTGATGTATTTACTTGGGAATGTGGAGTGATAGCATATTTATTCAAGAATATGTAGAGGTGCGTTTTGTTTAAGAACAAGGAGTAGTGATGTATTGTTCATGTATAGTGGAAGTTAATTCGTCCATTACAAAAATTAGCTTTACACGTATATATTATGGACATATGTGAGAACAAGGTTATGTGATGGGATGAGAAAATATTAGAAGAAGAGGGGAAGGTGTTAGAGGAAGAAGAGTAAATAAGGGTTCCTCAGGTGATCTTTCTACTTAACTTTATAAGAGCTTGCAAGGTGAGTGCTTTACTTGTTTTTAAGTATTAATATATTCATTTATATAGACGGTTACAATTTGTCCTTAAGATTTGTAACGATGTTCTTTTGCGTAACCCGGTAGAATATAGCAATCTTGCAATCTGATGTGGTGATATTGACACATTTGTTTATATGCTGGATTTTAACATATTTTGATTACTTCGTAAAAATTTTCTTGGTGGTGGATTGTCCTCTAATTTTAAAGTTATAGTCACATGTCATGTTGATTAAATGTCATTAAAAGTTATTTTGAACTATTCAACATTTTTAATGTTAAGCATATTTAAAATGTTTTCTGGGCTCTTGGCACAATTTTTTTGTTGACATTTTCAGATATGGAGGAGAATTAGATGGTCAAGGGACAAGGAGCAACTTTCTTGTTGTAGTGTTTTATTAAGTTCAATTATGTGCAAAAATTATTTAATTTTGTTGAATTGGGGCATGAATAAATGCTATTAGGGCCATTCACCAACTTAAATATGGGGAGCGAACAGCGATGCAGAACAAAGTGCGGCACGTATGGGAGTTACATCTTGAACATGCGGTATAAAGTGCCACGCTTGCGGGAGCCACCTCTTGAACTCGTAGTTGCCACATCCAGAATCCCGACAATAATGACGTCGCGTTGTGAAGAAGGTGTGATTGTTATGCACCCTCCCAAAGAAATAATATTAATATTAAAATATAACTAACTACATAGTGTTAGGCATATGAATTGGTCGGTTTTGATTATTAATTATGATCATTATCTAATAAGTTACAAAAGGATTATGAAGTGGTTTCAC
Source organism: Jacaranda mimosifolia (assembly GCA_018894105.1). Lineage (NCBI taxonomy): Eukaryota > Viridiplantae > Streptophyta > Magnoliopsida > Lamiales > Bignoniaceae > Jacaranda > Jacaranda mimosifolia. Next base: position 19,527,854 of record CM032123.1, read on the forward strand.
ATATGAAAGATGAATAGTGGCGTGTTAATCATTTATGGTGAGGTCTTTACTTGAGAAAATGGTGAATTAAGAATGAGGAATAGTGGTCAGGTGTGGTAATCATGTAACAGTGATGTATTTACTTGGGAATGTGGAGTGATAGCATATTTATTCAAGAATATGTAGAGGTGCGTTTTGTTTAAGAACAAGGAGTAGTGATGTTATTGATCATATATGGTGGAAGTTAGTTCTTCCATTACAAAAATTAGCTATACAGGTATATATTATGGACATATGGGAGAACAAGCTTATGTGATGCGATGAGAAAATATTAGAAGAAGAGGGGAAGGTGTTAGAGTAAGAAGAGGAAATGAGGGATCTTCAAGTGATCTTTCTACTTAACATTATAAGAACTTGCAAGGTGAGTGCTTTACTTGTTTTTGAGTATTAATATATTCTTTTATATAGACAGTTACAATTTGTCCTTAAGATTTGTAATGATGTTCTTTTCCGTAATCCGATTCAATATAGCAATCTTGCAATGTGATGTCGTGATATGGACACATTTGTTTATATGCTGGATTTTAACTTATTTTGATTACTTTGTAAAAATTTTCTTGGTGGTGGATTGTCCCCTAATTTTAAAGTTATAATCACATGTCATGTTGATTATATGTCATCTCAAGTTATTTTGAACTATTCAATATTTTTAATGTTAAGCATATTTAAAATGTTTCCTGGGCTCTCGGCACACTTTTTTTGATGACATTTTTAGATATGGAGGAGAATTAGATGGTCAAGAGTCAAGGAGCAACTTTCTTGTTGTGGTGTTTTATTAAGTTCAATTGTGTGCAAAAATTATTTAACTTTGTTGAATTGGGGCATGAATAATTCACCAACTTAAATATGGGGAGCGAATAGAGATGGAGGACAAAGTGCGGCACATGTGGGAGTTACATCTTCAACATGCGGTATAAAGTGCCACGCTTGCGGTAGCCACCTTTTCAACTCGTAGTTGCCACATCCAGAATCCCGACAACAATGACGTCGCGTTGTGAAGAAGGTGTGATTGTTATGCACCCTCCCAAAAAAAATAATATTAATATTAAAATATAACTAACTGCATAGTGTTAGGCATATGAATTGGTCGATTTTGATAATTAATTATGATCATTATCTTATAAGTTACAAGAGGAATATGAAGTGGTTTCACATATAAAAGATGAATAGTGGCGTGTTGATCATTTATGGTGAGGTCTTTACTTGAGAGTATGGTGAATTAAGAATGAGGAATAGTGGTCAGCTGTGGTAATCATGAAATAGTGATGTATTTACTTGGGAATGTGGAGTGATAGCATATTTATTCAAGAATATGTAGAGGTGCGTTTTGTTTAAGAACAAGAAGTAGTGATGTTATTGATCATATATGGTGGAAGTTAATTCTTCCATTACAAAAATTAGCTATACAGGTATATATTATGGAACTATGGGAGAACAAGCTTATGTGTTGGGATGAGAAAATATTAGAAGAACAGGAGAAGGTGTTAGAGTAAGAAGAGGAAATGAGGGATCTTCATGTTATCTTTCTACTTAACTTTATAAGAACTTGCAAGGTGAGTGCTTTACTTATTTTTGAGTATTAATATATTCTTTTAGGTAGACAGTTACAATTTGTCCTTAAGATTTGTAATGACGTTCTCTTGCGTAACCCGGTAGAATATTGCAATCTTGCAATGTGATGTGGTGATGTTGACACATATGTTTATATGCTGGATTTTAACTTAATTTGATTACTTTGTAAAATTTTTCTTGGTGGTGGATTGTCCACTAATTTTAAAGTTATAGTCACATGTCATGTTGATTATATGTCATCTCAAGTTATTTTGAACTATTCAATATTTTTAATGTTAAGCATATTTAAAATGTTTCCTGGGCTCTGGCACACTTTTTTTGTTGACATTTTCAGATATGGAGGAGAATTAGATGGTCAAGAGACAAGGAGCAACTTTCTTGTTGTAGTGTTTTATTAAGTTCAATTATGTGCAAAAATTATTTAATTTTGTTGAATTGGGCATGAATAAATGCTATTAGGGCCATTCACAAACTTAAATATGAGGAGCGAACTGCGATGGGGGACAAAGTGCGGCACGTCTGGGAGTTACATCTTCAACATTCGGTATAAAGTGCCACCCTTGCGGGAGCCACCTCTTGAACTCGTAGTTGCCACAACCAGAATCCCGACAATAATGACGTCGCGTTGTGAAGAAGGTATGATTGTTATGCACCCTCCCGAAAAAATAATATTAATATTAAAATATAACTAAGTACATAGTCTTAGGCATATGAATTGGTCGATTTTGATAATTAATTATGATCATTATCTCATAAGTTACAAGAGCAATATTAAGTGGTTTCACATATGAAAGATGAATAGTGGCGTGTTAATCATTTATGGTGAGGTCTTTGCTTGAGAAAATGGTGAATTAAGAATGAGGAATAGTGGCCAGGTGTGGTAATCATGTAACAGTGATGTATTTACTTGGGAATGTGGAGTGATAGCATATTTATTCAAGAATATGTATAGGTGCGTTTTGTTTAAGAACAAGTAGTAGTGATGTTATTGATCATATATGGTGGAAGTTAGTTCTTCCATTACAAAAATTAGCTATACAGGTATATATTATGGACATATGGGAGAACAAGCTTATGTGATGGGATGAGAAAATATTAGAAGAAGAGGGGAAGGTGTTAGAGTAAGAAGAGGAAATGAGGGATCTTCAAATGATCTTTCTACTTAACTTTATAAGAACTTTCAAGCTGAGTGCTTTACTTGTTTTTGAGTATTAATATATTCTTTTATACAGACAGTTACAATTTGTCCTTAAGATTTGTAATGATGTTATCTTGCGTAACCCGGTAGAATATTGCAATCTTGCAATGTGATGTGGTAATATTGACACATATGTTTATATGCTGGATTTTAACTTATTTTGATTACTTTGTAAAATTTTTCTTGGTGGTGGATTGTCCACTAACTTTAAAGTTATAGTCACATGTCATGTTTATTATATGTCATCTCAAGTTATTTTGAACTATTCAATATTTTTAATGTCAAGCATATTTAAAATGTTTCCTAGGCTCTTGGGACACTTTTTTTGTTGACATTTTCAGATATGGAGGAGAATTAGATGGTCAAGAGACAAGGAGCAACTTTCTAGTTGTAGTGTTTTATTAAGTTCAATTATGTGCAAAAATTATTTAATTTTGTTGAATTGGGGCATGAATAAATGCTATTAGGGCCATTCACCAACTTAAATATGGGGAGCGAATAGCGATGCAGAACAAAGTGCGGCACGTATGGGAGTTACATCTTGAACATGCGGTATAAAGTGCCACGCTTGCGGGAGCCACCTCTTGAACTCGTAGTTGCCACATCCAGAATCCCGACAATAATGACGTCGCGTTGTGAAGAAGGTGTGATTGTTATGCACCCTCCCAAAAAAATAATATTAATATTAAAATATAACTAACTACATAGTGTTAGGCATATGAATTGGTCGATTTTGATAATTAATTATGATCATTATCTTATAAGTTGCAAAAGGAATATGAAGTGGTTTCACATATGAAAGATGAATTTTGGCGTGTTAATCATTTATGGTGAGGTCATTACTTGAGAAAATGGTGAATTAAGAATGAGGAATAGTGGTCAGGTGTGGTAATCATGTAACAGTGATGTATTTACTTGGGAATGTGGAGTGATAGCATATTTATTCAAGAATATGTAGAGGTGCGTTTTGTTTAAGAACAAGAAGTAGTGATGCTATTGATCATATATGGTGGAAGTTAATTCTTCCATTACAAAAATTAGCTATACAGGTATATATTATGGAACTATGGGAGAACAAGCTTATGTGATGGGATGAGAAAATATTAGAAGAAGAGGGGAAGGTGTTAGAGTAAGAAGAGGAAATGAGGGATCTTCAAATGATCTTTCTACTTAACTTTATAAGAACTTTCAAGCTGAGTGCTTTACTTGTTTTTGAGTATTAATATATTCTTTTATACAGACAGTTACAATTTGTCCTTAAGATTTGTAATGATGTTATCTTGCGTAACCCGGTAGAATATTGCAATCTTGGAATGTGATGTGGTAATATTGACACATATGTTTATATGCTGGATTTTAACTTATTTTGATTACTTTGTAAAATTTTTCTTGGTGGTGGATTGTCCACTAACTTTAAAGTTATAGTCACATGTCATGTTTATTATATGTCATCTCAAGTTATTTTGAACTATTCAATATTTTTAATGTCAAGCATATTTAAAATGTTTCCTAGGCTCTTGGGACACTTTTTTTGTTGACATTTTCAGATATGGAGGAGAATTAGATGGTCAAGAGACAAGGAGCAACTTTCTAGTTGTAGTGTTTTATTAAGTTCAATTATGTGCAAAAATTATTTAATTTTGTTGAATTGGGGCATGAATAAATGCTATTAGGGCCATTCACCAACTTAAATATGGGGAGCGAATAGCGATGCAGAACAAAGTGCCGTATGGGAGTTACATCTTGAACATGCGGTATAAAGTGCCACGCTTGCGGGAGCCACCTCTTGAACTCGTAGTTGCCACAACCAGAATCCCGACAACAATGACGTCGCGTTGTGAAGAAGGTATGATTGTTATGCACCCTCCCGAAAAAATAATATTAATATTAAAATATAACTAAGTACATAGTCTTAGGCATATGAATTGGTCGATTTTGATAAATAATTATGATCATTATCTCATAAGTTACAAGAGCAATATTAAGTGGTTTCACATATGAAAGATGAATAGTGGCGTGTTAATCATTTATGGTGAGGTCTTTGCTTGAGAAAATGGTGAATTAAGAATGAGGAATAGTGGCCAGGTGTGGTAATCATGTAACAGTGATGTATTTACTTGGGAATGTGGAGTGATAACATATTTATTCAAGAATATGTAGAGGTGCGTTTTGTTTAAGAACAATTAGTAGTGATGTTATTGATCATATATGGTGGAAGTTAGTTCTTCCATTACAAAAATTAGCTATACAGGTATATATTATGGACATATGGGAGAACAAGCTTATGTGATGGGATGAGAAAATATTAGAAGAAGAGGGGAAGGTGTTAGAGTAAGAAGAGGAAATGAGGGATCTTCAAATGATCTTTCTACTTAACTTTATAAGAACTTTCAAGCTGAGTGCTTTACTTGTTTTTGAGTATTAATATATTCTTTTATACAGACAGTTACAATTTGTCCTTAAGATTTGTAATGATGTTATCTTGCGTAACCCGGTAGAATATTGCAATCTTGCAATGTGATGTGATGATATTGACACATGTGTTTATATGCTGGATTTTAACTTATTTTGATTACTTTGTAAAATTTTTCTTGGTGGTGGATTGTCCACTAACTTTAAAGTTATAGTCACATGTCATGTTTATTATATGTTATCTCAAGTTATTTTGAACTATTCAATATTTTTAATGTCAAGCATATTTAAAATGTTTCCTAGGCTCTTGGGACACTTTTTTTGTTGACATTTTCAGATATGGAGGAGAATTAGATGGTCAAGAGACAAGGAGCAACTTTCTAGTTGTAGTGTTTTATTAAATTCAATTATGTGCAAAAATTATTTAATTTTGTTGAATTGGGGCATGAATAAATGCTATTAGGGCCATTCACCAACTTAAATATGGGGAGCGAACAGCGATGCAGAACAAAGTGCGGCACGTATGGGAGTTACATCTTGAACATGCGGTATAAAGTGCCACGCTTGCGGGAGCCACCTCTTGAACTCGTAGTTGCCACATCCAGAATCCCGACAATATTGACGTCGCGTTGTGAAGAAGGTGTGATTGTTATGCACCCTCCCAAAAAAATAATATTAATATTAAAATATAACTAACTACATAGTGTTAGGCATATGAATTGGTCGATTTTGATAATTAATTATGATCATTATTTTATAAGTTGCAAAAGGAATATGAAGTGGTTTCACATATGAAAGATGAATTGTGGCGTGTTAATCATTTATGGTGAGGTCATTACTTGAGAAAATGGTGAATTAAGAATGAGGAATAGTGGTCAGGTGTGGTAATCATGTAACAGTGATGTATTTACTTGGGAATGTGGAGATTTATTCAAGAATATGTAGAGGTGCGTTTTGTTTAAGAACAAGAAGTAGTGATGTTATTGATCATATATGGTGGAAGTTAATTCTTCCATTACAAAAATTAGCTATACAGGTATATATTATGGAACTATGGGAGAACAAGCTTATGTGATGGGATGAGAAAATATTAGAAGAAGAGGGGAAGGTGTTAGAGTAAGAAGAGGAAATGAGGGATCTTCAAATGATCTTTCTACTTAACTTTATAAGAACTTTCAAGCTGAGTGCTTTACTTGTTTTTGAGTATTAATATATTCTTTTATACAGACAGTTACAATTTGTCCTTAAGATTTGTAATGATGTTATCTTGCGTAACCCGGTAGAATATTGCAATCTTGCAATGTGATGTGGTAATATTGACACATATGTTTATATGCTGGATTTTAACTTATTTTGATTACTTTGTAAAATTTTTCTTGGTGGTGGATTGTCCACTAACTTTAAAGTTATAGTCACATGTCATGTTTATTATATGTCATCTCAAGTTATTTTGAACTATTCAATATTTTTAATGTCAAGCATATTTAAAATGTTTCCTAGGCTCTTGGGACACTTTTTTTGTTGACATTTTCAGATATGGAGGAGAATTAGATGGTCAAGAGACAAGGAGCAACTTTCTAGTTGTAGTGTTTTATTAAGTTCAATTATGTGCAAAAATTATTTAATTTTGTTGAATTGGGGCATGAATAAATGCTATTAGGGCCATTCACCAACTTAAATATGGGGAGCGAATAGCGATGCAGAACAAAGTGCCGTATGGGAGTTACATCTTGAACATGCGGTATAAAGTGCCACGCTTGCGGGAGCCACCTCTTGAACTCGTAGTTGCCACAACCAGAATCCCGACAACAATGACGTCGCGTTGTGAAGAAGGTATGATTGTTATGCACCCTCCCGAAAAAATAATATTAATATTAAAATATAACTAAGTACATAGTCTTAGGCATATGAATTGGTCGATTTTGATAAATAATTATGATCATTATCTCATAAGTTACAAGAGCAATATTAAGTGGTTTCACATATGAAAGATGAATAGTGGCGTGTTAATCATTTATGGTGAGGTCTTTGCTTGAGAAAATGGTGAATTAAGAATGAGGAATAGTGGCCAGGTGTGGTAATCATGTAACAGTGATGTATTTACTTGGGAATGTGGAGTGATAACATATTTATTCAAGAATATGTAGAGGTGCGTTTTGTTTAAGAACAAGTAGTAGTGATGTTATTGATCATATATGGTGGAAGTTAGTTCTTCCATTACAAAAATTAGCTATACAGGTATATATTATGGACATATGGGAGAACAAGCTTATGTGATGGGATGAGAAAATATTAGAAGAAGAGGGGAAGGTGTTAGAGTAAGAAGAGGAAATGAGGGATCTTCAAATGATCTTTCTACTTAACTTTATAAGAACTTTCAAGCTGAGTGCTTTACTTGTTTTTGAGTATTAATATATTCTTTTATACAGACAGTTACAATTTGTCCTTAAGATTTGTAATGATGTTATCTTGCGTAACCCGGTAGAATATTGCAATCTTGCAATGTGATGTGATGATATTGACACATGTGTTTATATGCTGGATTTTAACTTATTTTGATTACTTTGTAAAATTTTTCTTGGTGGTGGATTGTCCACTAACTTTAAAGTTATAGTCACATGTCATGTTTATTATATGTTATCTCAAGTTATTTTGAACTATTCAATATTTTTAATGTCAAGCATATTTAAAATGTTTCCTAGGCTCTTGGGACACTTTTTTTGTTGACATTTTCAGATATGGAGGAGAATTAGATGGTCAAGAGACAAGGAGCAACTTTCTAGTTGTAGTGTTTTATTAAATTCAATTATGTGCAAAAATTATTTAATTTTGTTGAATTGGGGCATGAATAAATGCTATTAGGGCCATTCACCAACTTAAATATGGGGAGCGAACAGCGATGCAGAACAAAGTGCGGCACGTATGGGAGTTACATCTTGAACATGCGGTATAAAGTGCCACGCTTGCGGGAGCCACCTCTTGAACTCGTAGTTGCCACATCCAGAATCCCGACAATATTGACGTCGCGTTGTGAAGAAGGTGTGATTGTTATGCACCCTCCCAAAAAAATAATATTAATATTAAAATATAACTAACTACATAGTGTTAGGCATATGAATTGGTCGATTTTGATAATTAATTATGATCATTATTTTATAAGTTGCAAAAGGAATATGAAGTGGTTTCACATATGAAAGATGAATTGTGGCGTGTTAATCATTTATGGTGAGGTCATTACTTGAGAAAATGGTGAATTAAGAATGAGGAATAGTGGTCAGGTGTGGTAATCATGTAACAGTGATGTATTTACTTGGGAATGTGGAGTGATAGCATATTTATTCAAGAATATGTAGAGGTGCGTTTTGTTTAAGAACAAGGAGTAGTGATGTTATTGATCATATATGGTGGAAGTTAGTTCTTCCATTACAAAAATTAGCTATACAGGTATATATTATGGACATATGGGAGAACAAGCTTATGTGATGCGATGAGAAAATATTAGAAGAAGAGGGGAAGGTGTTAGAGTAAGAAGAGGAAATGAGGGATCTTCAAGTGATCTTTCTACTTAACATTATAAGAACTTGCAAGGTGAGTGCTTTACTTGTTTTTGAGTATTAATATATTCTTTTATATAGACAGTTACAATTTGTCCTTAAGATTTGTAATGATGTTCTTTTCCGTAATCCGATTCAATATAGCAATCTTGCAATATGATGTCGTGATATGGACACATTTGTTTATATGCTGGATTTTAACTTATTTTGATTACTTTGTAAAAATTTTCTTGGTGGTGGATTGTCCCCTAATTTTAAAGTTATAATCACATGTCATGTTGATTATATGTCATCTCAAGTTATTTTGAACTATTCAATATTTTTAATGTTAAGCATATTTAAAATGTTTCCTGGGCTCTCGGCACACTTTTTTTGATGACATTTTTAGATATGGAGGAGAATTAGATGGTCAAGAGTCAAGGAGCAACTTTCTTGTTGTGGTGTTTTATTAAGTTCAATTGTGTGCAAAAATTATTTAACTTTGTTGAATTGGGGCATGAATAATTCACCAACTTAAATATGGGGAGCGAATAGAGATGGAGGACAAAGTGCGGCACATGTGGGAGTTACATCTTCAACATGCGGTATAAAGTGCCACGCTTGCGGTAGCCACCTTTTCAACTCGTAGTTGCCACATCCAGAATCCCGACAACAATGACGTCGCGTTGTGAAGAAGGTGTGATTGTTATGCACCCTCCCAAAAAAAATAATATTAATATTAAAATATAACTAACTGCATAGTGTTAGGCATATGAATTGGTCGATTTTGATAATTAATTATGATCATTATCTTATAAGTTACAAGAGGAATATGAAGTGGTTTCACATATAAAAGATGAATAGTGGCGTGTTGATCATTTATGGTGAGGTCTTTACTTGAGAGTATGGTGAATTAAGAATGAGGAATAGTGGTCAGCTGTGGTAATCATGAAATAGTGATGTATTTACTTGGGAATGTGGAGTGATAGCATATTTATTCAAGAATATGTAGAGGTGCGTTTTGTTTAAGAACAAGAAGTAGTGATGTTATTGATCATATATGGTGGAAGTTAATTCTTCCATTACAAAAATTAGCTATACAGGTATATATTATGGAACTATGGGAGAACAAGCTTATGTGTTGGGATGAGAAAATATTAGAAGAACAGGAGAAGGTGTTAGAGTAAGAAGAGGAAATGAGGGATCTTCATGTTATCTTTCTACTTAACTTTATAAGAACTTGCAAGGTGAGTGCTTTACTTATTTTTGAGTATTAATATATTCTTTTAGGTAGACAGTTACAATTTGTCCTTAAGATTTGTAATGATGTTCTCTTGCGTAACCCGGTAGAATATTGCAATCTTGCAATGTGATGTGGTGATGTTGACACATATGTTTATATGCTGGATTTTAACTTAATTTGATTACTTTGTAAAATTTTTCTTGGTGGTGGATTGTCCACTAATTTTAAAGTTATAGTCACATGTCATGTTGATTATATGTCATCTCAAGTTATTTTGAACTATTCAATATTTTTAATGTTAAGCATATTTAAAATGTTTCCTGGGCTCTCGGCACACTTTTTTTGTTGACATTTTCAGATATGGAGGAGAATTAGATGGTCAAGAGACAAGGAGCAACTTTCTTGTTGTAGTGTTTTATTAAGTTCAATTATGTGCAAAAATTATTTAATTTTGTTGAATTGGGCATGAATAAATGCTATTAGGGCCATTCACCAACTTAAATATGAGGAGCGAACTGCGATGGGGGACAAAGTGCGGCACGTCTGGGAGTTACATCTTCAACATTCGGTATAAAGTGCCACCCTTGCGGGAGCCACCTCTTGAACTCGTAGTTGCCACAACCAGAATCCCGACAACAATGACGTCGCGTTGTGAAGAAGGTATGATTGTTATGCACCCTCCCGAAAAAATAATATTAATATTAAAATATAACTAAGTACATAGTCTTAGGCATATGAATTGGTCGATTTTGATAATTAATTATGATCATTATCTCATAAGTTACAAGAGCAATATTAAGTGGTTTCACATATGAAAGATGAATAGTGGCGTGTTAATCATTTATGGTGAGGTCTTTGCTTGAGAAAATGGTGAATTAAGAATGAGGAATAGTGGCCAGGTGTGGTAATCATGTAACAGTGATGTATTTACTTGGGAATGTGGAGTGATAGCATATTTATTCAAGAATATGTAGAGGTGCGTTTTGTTTAAGAACAAGTAGTAGTGATGTTATTGATCATATATGGTGGAAGTTAGTTCTTCCATTACAAAAATTAGCTATACAGGTATATATTATGGACATATGGGAGAACAAGCTTATGTGATGGGATGAGAAAATATTAGAAGAAGAGGGGAAGGTGTTAGAGTAAGAAGAGGAAATGAGGGATCTTCAAATGATCTTTCTACTTAACTTTATAAGAACTTTCAAGCTGAGTGCTTTACTTGTTTTTGAGTATTAATATATTCTTTTATACAGACAGTTACAATTTGTCCTTAAGATTTGTAATGATGTTATCTTGCGTAACCCGGTAGAATATTGCAATCTTGCAATGTGATGTGGTAATATTGACACATATGTTTATATGCTGGATTTTAACTTATTTTGATTACTTTGTAAAATTTTTCTTGGTGGTGGATTGTCCACTAACTTTAAAGTTATAGTCACATGTCATGTTTATTATATGTCATCTCAAGTTATTTTGAACTATTCAATATTTTTAATGTCAAGCATATTTAAAATGTTTCCTAGGCTCTTGGGACACTTTTTTTGTTGACATTTTCAGATATGGAGGAGAATTAGATGGTCAAGAGACAAGGAGCAACTTTCTAGTTGTAGTGTTTTATTAAGTTCAATTATGTGCAAAAATTATTTAATTTTGTTGAATTGGGGCATGAATAAATGCTATTAGGGCCATTCACCAACTTAAATATGGGGAGCGAACAGCGATGCAGAACAAAGTGCGGCACGTATGGGAGTTACATCTTGAACATGCGGTATAAAGTGCCACGCTTGCGGGAGCCACCTCTTGAACTCGTAGTTGCCACATCCAGAATCCCGACAATAATGACGTCGCGTTGTGAAGAAGGTGTGATTGTTATGCACCCTCCCAAAAAAATAATATTAATATTAAAATATAACTAACTACATAGTGTTAGGCATATGAATTGGTCGATTTTGATAATTAATTATGATCATTATCTTATAAGTTGCAAAAGGAATATGAAGTGGTTTCACATATGAAAGATGAATTGTGGCGTGTTAATCATTTATGGTGAGGTCATTACTTGAGAAAATGGTGAATTAAGAATGAGGAATAGTGGTCAGGTGTGGTAATCATGTAACAGTGATGTATTTACTTGGGAATGTGGAGTGATAGCATATTTATTCAAGAATATGTAGATGTGCGTTTTGTTTAAGAACAAGGAGTAGTGATGTTATTGATCATATATGGTGGAAGTTAGTTCTTCCATTACAAAAAATAGCTATACAGGTATATATTATGGACATATGGGAGAACAAGCTTATGTGATGGGATGAGAAAATATTAGAAGAAGAGGGGAAGGTGTTAGAGTAAGAAGAGGAAATGAGGGATCTTCAAGCGATCTTTCTACTTAACTTTATAAGAACTTGCAAGGTGAGTGCTTTACTTGTTTTTGAGTATTAATATATTCTTTTATATTGACAGTTACAATTTGCCCTTAAGATTTGTAATGATGTTCTTTTTCGTAACCCGATTGAACATAGCAATCTTACAATGTGATGTCGTGATACGGACACATTTGTTTATATGCTGGATTTTAACTTATTTTGATTACTTTGTAAAATTTTTCTTGGTGGTGGATTGTCCACTAATTTTAAAGTTATAGTCACATGTCATGTTGATTATATGTCATCTCAAGTTATTTTGAACTATTCAACATTTTTCATCTTAGACATATTTAAAATGTTTCCTGGGCTCTCGGCACACATTTTTGTTGACATTTTCAGATATGGAGGAGAATTAGAAGGTCAAGAGACAAGGAGCAACTTTCTTGTTGTAGTGTTTTATTAAGTTCAATTATGTGCAAAAATTATTTAATTTTGTTGAATTGGGGCATGAATAAAAGCTATTAGGGCCATTCACCAACTTAAATATGGGGAGCGAACAGCGATCGGGGACAAAGTGCAGCACGTGTGGGAGTTACATCTTCAACATGCGGTATAAAGTGTCTCGCTTGCGGTAGCCACCTCTTCAACTCGTAGTTGCCACATCCAGAATCCCGACAACAATGACGTCGCGTTGTGAAGAAGGTGTGCTTGTTATGCACCCTCCCAATAAAAATAATATTAATATTAAAATATAACTAACTACATAGTGTTAGGCATATGAATTGGTCGATTTTGATAATTAATTATGATCATTATCTTATAAGTTCCAAGACGAATATGAAGTGGTTTCACATATAAAAGATGAATAGTGGCGTGTTGATCATTTATGGTGAGGTCTTTACTTGAGAATATGGTGAATTAAGAATGGGGAACAGTGGTCAGGTGTGGTAATCATGAAATAGTGATGTATTCACTTGGGAATGTGGAGTGATAGCATATTTATTCAAGAATATGTAGAGGTGCGTTTTGTTTAAGAACAAGGAGTAGTGATGTATCGTTCATGTATAGTGGAAGTTAATTCGTCCATTACAAAAATTTGCTTTACACGTATATATTATGGACATATGTGAGAACAAGGTTATGTGATGGGATGTGAAAATATTAGAAGAAGAGGGGAAGGTGTTAGAGGAAGAAGAGGAAATGAGGGTTCCTCAGGTGATCTTTCTACTTAACTTTGTAAGAACTTGCAAGGTGAGTGCTTTACTTGTTTTTGAGTATTAATATATTCTTTTATATTGACAGTTACAATTTGCCCTTAAGATTTGTAATGATGTTCTTTTTCGTAACCCGATTGAACATAGCAATCTTACAATGTGATGTCGTGATACGGACACATTTGTTTATATGCTGGATTTTAACTTATTTTGATTACTTTGTAAAATTTTTCTTGGTGGTGGATTGTCCACTAATTTTAAAGTTATAGTCACATGTCATGTTGATTATATGTCATCTCAAGTTATTTTGAACTATTCAACATTTTTCATCTTAGACATATTTAAAATGTTTCCTGGGCTCTGGGCACACATTTTTGTTGACATTTTCAGATATGGAGGAGAATTAGAAGGTCAAGAGACAAGGAGCAACTTTCTTGTTGTAGTGTTTTATTAAGTTCAATTATGTGCAAAAATTATTTAATTTTGTTGAATTGGGGCATGAATAAAAGCTATTAGGGCCATTCACCAACTTAAATATGGGGAGCGAACAGCGATCGGGGACAAAGTGCAGCACATGTGGGAGTTACATCTTCAACATGCGGTATAAAGTGCCACGCTTGCGGTAGCCACCTCTTCAACTCGTAGTTGCCACATCCAGAATCCCGACAACAATGACGTCGCGTTGTGAAGAAGGTGTGCTTGTTATGCACCCTCCCAATAAAAATAATATTAATATTAAAATATAACTAACTACATAGTGTTAGGCATATGAATTGGTCGATTTTGATAATTAATTATGATCATTATCTTATAAGTTACAAGACGAATATGAAGTGGTTTCACATATAAAAGATGAATAGTGGCGTGTTGATCATTTATGGTGAGGTCTTTACTTGAGAATATGGTGAATTAAGAATGGGGAACAGTGGTCAGGTGTGGTAATCATGAAATAGTGATGTATTCACTTGGGAATGTGGAGTGATAGCATATTTATTCAAGAATATGTAGAGGTGCGTTTTGTTTAAGAACAAGGAGTAGTGATGTATCGTTCATGTATTGTGGAAGTTAATTCGTCCATTACAAAAATTTGCTTTACACGTATATATTATGGACATATGTGAGAACAAGGTTATGTGATGGGATGTGAAAATATTAGAAGAAGAGGGGAAGGTGTTAGAGGAAGAAGAGGAAATGAGGGTTCCTCAGGTGATCTTTCTACTTAACTTTATAAGAACTTGCAAGGTGAGTGCTTTACTTGTTTTTAAGTATTAATATATTCATTTATATAGACGGTTACAATTTGTCCTTAAGATTTGTAATGATGTTCTTTTGCGTAACCCGATAGAATATAGCAATCTTGCAATGTGATGTGGTGATATTGACACATTTGTTTATATGCTGGATTTTAACTTATTTTGATTACTTTGTAAAATTTTTCTTGGTGGTGGATTGTCCACTAATTTTAAAGTTATAGTCACATGTCATGTTGATTATATGTCATCTCAAGTTATTTTGAACTATTCAACATTTTTCATCTTAGACATATTTAAAAATGTTTCCTGGGCTCTGGGCACACATTTTTGTTGACATTTTCAGATATGGAGGAGAATTAGAAGGTCAAGAGACAAGGAGCAACTTTCTTGTTGTAGTGTTTTATTAAGTTCAATTATGTGCAAAAATTATTTAATTTTGTTGAATTGGGGCATGAATAAAAGCTATTAGGGCCATTCACCAACTTAAATATGGGGAGCGAACAGCGATCGGGGACAAAGTGCAGCACATGTGGGAGTTACATCTTCAACATGCGGTATAAAGTGCCACGCTTGCGGTAGCCACCTCTTCAACTCGTAGTTGCCACATCCAGAATCCCGACAACAATGACGTCGCGTTGTGAAGAAGGTGTGCTTGTTATGCACCCTCCCAATAAAAATAATATTAATATTAAAATATAACTAACTACATAGTGTTAGGCATATGAATTGGTCGATTTTGATAATTAATTATGATCATTATCTTATAAGTTACAAGACGAATATGAAGTGGTTTCACATATAAAAGATGAATAGTGGGCGTGTTGATCATTTATGGTGAGGTCTTTACTTGAGAATATGGTGAATTAAGAATGGGGAACAGTGGTCAGGTGTGGTAATCATGAAATAGTGATGTATTCACTTGGGAATGTGGAGTGATAGCATATTTATTCAAGAATATGTAGAGGTGCGTTTTGTTTAAGAACAAGGAGTAGTGATGTATCGTTCATGTATTGTGGAAGTTAATTCGTCCATTACAAAAATTTGCTTTACACGTATATATTATGGACATATGTGAGAACAAGGTTATGTGATGGGATGTGAAAATATTAGAAGAAGAGGGGAAGGTGTTAGAGGAAGAAGAGGAAATGAGGGTTCCTCAGGTGATCTTTCTACTTAACTTTATAAGAACTTGCAAGGTGAGTGCTTTACTTGTTTTTAAGTATTAATATATTCATTTATATAGACGGTTACAAATTTGTCCTTAAGATTTGTAATGATGTTCTTTTGCGTAACCCGATAGAATATAGCAATCTTGCAATGTGATGTGGTGATATTGACACATTTGTTTATATGCTGGATTTTAACTTATTTTGATTACTTTGTAAAATTTTTCTTGGTGGTGGATTGTCCACTAATTTTAAAGTTATAGTCACATGTCATGCTGATTATATGTCAACTAAAGTTATTTTGAACTATTCAATATTTTTCATCTTAGACATATTTGAAATGTTTCCTGGGCTCTCGGCACACCTTTTTGTTGACATTTTCAGATATGGAGGAGAATTAGAAGGTTAAGAGACAAGGTGCAACTTTCTTGTTTTTGTGTTTTATTAAGTTCAATTATGAGCAAAAATTATTAAATTTTGCTGAATTAGGGCATGAATAAATGCTATTAGGGCCATTCACCAACTTAAATATGGGGAGCGAATAGCGATGCAGAACAAAGTGCGGCACGTGTGGGAGTTACATCTTGAACATGCGGTATAAAGTGCCACGCTTGCGGGAGCCACCTCTTGAACTCGTAGTTGCCACATCCAGAATCCCGACAATAATGACGTCGCGTTGTGAAGAAGGTGTGATTGTTATGCACCCTCCCAAAAAAATAATATTAATATTAAAATATAACTAACTACATAGTGTTAGGCATATGAATTGGTCGGTTTTAATAATTAATTATGATCATTGTCTTATAAGTTACAAAAGGAATATGAAGTGGTTTCACATATGAAAGATGAATAGTGGCGTGTTAATCATTTATGGTGAGGTCTTTACTTGAGAATATGGTGAATTAAGAATGAGGAATAGTGGTCAGGTGTGGTAATCATGAAATAGTGATGTATTTACTTGGGAATGTGGAGTGATAGCATATTTATTCAAGAATATGTAGAGGTGCGTTTTGTTTAAGAACAAGGAGTAGTGATGTATTGTTCATGTATAGTGGAAGTTAATTCGTCCATTACAAAAATTAGCTTTACACGTATATATTATGGACATATGTGAGAACAAGGTTATGTGATGGGATGAGAAAATATTAGAAGAAGAGGGGAAGGTGTTAGAGGAAGAAGAGGAAATAAGGGTTCTTCAGGTGATCTTTCTACTTAACTTTATAAGAGCTTGCAAGGTGAGTGCTTTACTTGTTTTTAAGTATTAATATATTCATTTATATAGACGGTTACAATTTGTCCTTAAGATTTGTAACGATGTTCTTTTGCGTAACCCGGTAGAATATAGCAATCTTGCAATGTAATGTGGTGATATTGACACATTTGTTTATATGCTGGATTTTAACATAATTTGATTACTTCGTAAAAATTTTCTTGGTGGTGGATTGTCCTCTAATTTTAAAGTTATAGTCACATGTCATGTTGATTAAATGTCATTAAAAGTTATTTTGAACTATTCAACATTTTTAATGTTAAGCATATTTAAAATGTTTTCTGGGCTCTTGGCACAATTTTTTTGTTGACATTTTCAGATATGGAGGAGAATTAGATGGTCAAGGGACAAGGAGCAACTTTCTTGTTGTAGTGTTTTATTAAGTTCAATTATGAGAAAAAATTATTAAATTTTGTTGAATTGGGGCATGAATAAATGCTATTAGGGCCATTCACCAACTTAAATATGGGGAGCGAACAGCGATGCAGAACAAAGTGCGGCACGTATGGGAGTTACATCTTGAACATGCGGTATAAAGTGCCACGCTTGCGGGAGCCACCTCTTGAACTCGTAGTTGCGACATCCAGAATCCCGACAATAATGACGTCGCGTTGTGAAGAAGGTGTGATTGTTATGCACCCTCCCAAAAAAAATAATATTAATATTAAAATATAACTAACTACATAGTGTTAGGCATATGAATTGGTCGATTTTGATAATTAATTAAGATCATTATCTTATAAGTTAAAAAAGGAATATGAAGTGGTTTCACATATGAAAGATGAATAGTGGCGTGTTAATCATTTATGGTGAGGTCTTTACTTGAGAAAATGGTGAATTAAGAATGAGGAATAGTAGTCAGGTGTGGTAATCATGTAACAGTGATGCATTTACTTGGGAATGTGGAGTGATAGCATATTTATTCAAGAATATGTAGAGGTGCGTTTTGTTTAAGAACAAGGAGTAGTGATGTTATTGATCATATATGGTGGAAGTTAATTCTTCCATTACAAAAATGAGCTATATAGGTATATATTATGGACATATGGGAGAACAAGCTTATGTGATGGGATGAGAAAATATTAGAAGAAGAGGGGAAGGTGTTAGAGTAAGAAGAGGAAATGAGGGATCTTCAAGCGATCTTTCTACTTAACTTTATAAGAACTTGCAAGGTGAGTGCTTTACTTGTTTTTGAGTATTAATATATTCTTTTATATTGACAGTTACAATTTGCCCTTAAGATTTGTAATGATGTTCTTTTTCGTAACCCGATTGAACATAGCAATCTTACAATGTGATGTCGTGATACGGACACATTTGTTTATATGCTGGATTTTAACTTATTTTGATTACTTTGTAAAATTTTTCTTGGTGGTGGATTGTCCACTAATTTTAAAGTTATAGTCACATGTCATGTTGATTATATGTCATCTCAAGTTATTTTGAACTATTCAACATTTTTCATCTTAGACATATTTAAAATGTTTCCTGGCTCTCGGCACACATTTTTGTTGACATTTTCAGATATGGAGGAGAATTAGAAGGTCAAGAGACAAGGAGCAACTTTCTTGTTGTAGTGTTTTATTAAGTTCAATTATGTGCAAAAATTATTTAATTTTGTTGAATTGGGGCATGAATAAAAGCTATTAGGGCCATTCAGCAACTTAAAAATGGGGAGCGAACAGCGATCGGGGACAAAGTGCAGCACGTGTGGGAGTTACATCTTCAACATGCGTATAAAGTGCCACGCTTGCGGTAGCCACCTCTTCAACTCGTAGTTGCCACATCCAGAATCCCGACAACAATGACGTCGCGTTGTGAAGAAGGTGTGCTTGTTATGCACCCTCCCAATAAAAATAATATTAATATTAAAATATAACTAACTACATAGTGTTAGGCATATGAATTGGTCGATTTTGATAATTAATTATGATCATTATCTTATAAGTTACAAGACGAATATGAAGTGGTTTCACATATAAAAGATGAATAGTGGCGTGTTGATCATTTATGGTGAGGTCTTTACTTGAGAATATGGTGAATTAAGAATGGGGAACAGTGGTCAGGTGTGGTAATCATGAAATAGTGATGTATTCACTTGGGAATGTGGAGTGATAGCATATTTATTCAAGAATATGTAGAGGTGCGTTTTGTTTAAGAACAAGGAGTAGTGATGTATCGTTCATGTATAGTGGAAGTTAATTCGTCCATTACAAAAATTTGCTTTACACGTAATATTATGGACATATGTGAGAACAAGGTTATGTGATGGGATGTGAAAATATTAGAAGAAGAGGGGAAGGTGTTAGAGGAAGAAGAGGAAATGAGGGTTCCTCAGGTGATCTTTCTACTTAACTTTATAAGAACTTGCAAGGTGAGTGCTTTACTTGTTTTTGAGTATTAATATATTCTTTTATATTGACAGTTACAATTTGCCCTTAAGATTTGTAATGATGTTCTTTTTCGTAACCCGATTGAACATAGCAATCTTACAATGTGATGTCGTGATACGGACACATTTGTTTATATGCTGGATTTTAACTTATTTTGATTACTTTGTAAAATTTTTTCTTGGTGGTGGATTGTCCACTAATTTTAAAGTTATAGTCACATGTCATGTTGATTATATGTCATCTCAGTTATTTTGAACTATTCAACATTTTTCATCTTAGACATATTTAAAATGTTTCCTGGGCTCTCGGCACACATTTTTGTTGACATTTTCAGATATGGAGGAGAATTAGAAGGTCAAGAGACAAGGAGCAACTTTCTTGTTGTAGTGTTTTATTAAGTTCAATTATGTGCAAAAATTATTTAATTTTGTTGAATTGGGGCATGAATAAAAGCTATTAGGGCCATCACCCAACTTAAATATGGGGAGCGAACAGCGATCGGGGACAAAGTGCAGCACATGTGGGAGTTACATCTTCAACATGCGGTATAAAGTGCCACGCTTGCGGTAGCCACCTCTTCAACTCGTAGTTGCCCACATCCAGAATCCCGACAACAATGACGTCGCGTTGTGAAGAAGGTGTGCTTGTTATGCACCCTCCCAATAAAAATAATATTAATATTAAAATATAACTAACTACATAGTGTTAGGCATATGAATTGGTCGATTTTGATAATTAATTATGATCATTATCTTATAAGTTACAAGACGAATATGAAGTGGTTTCACATATAAAAGATGAATAGTGGCGTGTTGATCATTTATGGTGAGGTCTTTACTTGAGAATATGGTGAATTAAGAATGGGGGACAGTGGTCAGGTGTGGTAATCATGAAATAGTGATGTATTCACTTGGGAATGTGGAGTGATAGCATATTTATTCAAGAATATGTAGAGGTGCGTTTTGTTTAAGAACAAGGAGTAGTGATGTATCGTTCATGTATGTGGAAGTTAATTCGTCCATTACAAAAATTTGCTTTACACGTAATATTATGGACATATGTGAGAACAAGGTTATGTGATGGGATGTGAAAATATTAGAAGAAGAGGGAAGGTGTTAGAGGAAGAAGAGGAAATGAGGGTTCCTCAGGTGATCTTTCTACTTAACTTTATAAGAACTTGCAAGGTGAGTGCTTTACTTGTTTTTAAGTATTAATATATTCTTTTATATAGACGGTTACAATTTGTCCTTAAGATTGTAATGATGTTCTTTTGCGTAACCTATAGAATATAGCAATCTTGCAATGTGAATGTGGTTGATATTGACACATTTGTTTATATGCTGGATTTAACTTATTTTGAATACTTTGTAAAATTTTTTCTTGGTGGTGGACTTGGTCCACTAATTTTAAAGTTATAGGTCACATGTCATGCTGATTATATGTCAACTAAAGTTATTTTGAACTATTCAATATTTTCATCTTAGACATATTTGAAATGTTTCCTGGGCTCTCGGCACACCTTTTTGTTGACATTTTCAGATATTGGAGGAGAATTAGAAGGTTAAGAGACAAGGTGCAACTTTCTTGTTTTTTGTGTTTTATTAAGTTCAATTATGAGCAAAAATATTATAAATTTTGCTGAATTAGGGCATGAATAAAATGCTATTGGGCCATTCACCAACTTAAATATGGGGAGCGAATAGCGATGCAGAACAAAGTGCGGCACGAGTGGGAGTTACATCTTGAACATGCGGTATAAAGTGCCACGCTTAGCCGGGAGCCACCTCTTGAACTCGTAGTTGCCACATCCAGAATCCCGACAATAATGACGTCGCGTGTGAAGAAGGTGTGATTGTTATGCACCCTCCCAAAAAAATAATATTAATATTAAAATATAACTAACTACATAGTGTTAGGCATATGAATGGTCGGTTTTAATAATTAATTATGATCATTGTCTTATAAGTTACAAAAGGAATATGAAGTGGTTTCACATATGAAAGATGAATAGTGGCGTGTTAATCATTTATGGTGAGGTCTTTACTTGAGAATATGGTGAATTAAGAATGAGGAATAGTGGTCTGGTGGTGGTAATCATGAAATAGTGATGTATTTACTTGGGAATGAGGAGTGATAGCATATTTATTCAAGAATATGTAGAGGTAGCGTTTTGTTTAAGAACAAGGAGTAGTGATGTATGTTCATGTATAGTGGAAGTTAATTCGTCCATTACAAAAATTAGCATTACACGTATATATTATGGACAAATGTGAGAACAAGGTTATGTGATGGGATGAGAAAAATTAGAAGAAGAGGGGAAGGTGTTAGAGGAAGAAGAGGAAATAAGGGTTCTTCAGGTGATCTTTCTACTTAACTTTATAAGAGCTTGCAAGGTGAGTGCTTTACTTGTTTTTAAGTATTAATATATTCATTATATAGACGGTTACAATATTGTCCTTAAGATTTGTAACGAAGTTCTTTTGCGTAACCCGGTAGAATATAGCAATCTGCAATGTGATGTGGTGATATTGACACATTTGTTTATATGCTGGATTTTAACATAATTTGATTACTTCGTAAAAATTTCTTGGTGGTCGGATTGTCCTCTAATTTTAAAGTTATAGTCACATGTCATGTTGATTAAATGCATTAAAAGTTATTTTGAACTATTCAACATATTTAATGTTAAGCATATTTAAAATGTTTTCTGGGCTCTTGGCACAATTTTTTGTTGACATTTTCAGATATGGAGGAGAATTAGATGGTCAAGGGACAAGGAGCAACTTTCTTGTGTGTAGTTGTTTTATTAAGTTCAATTATGAGAAAAAATTATTAAAATTTTGTTGAATTGGGGCATGAATAATGCTATTAGAGGCCATTCACCCACTTAAATATGGGGAGCGAACAGCGATGCAGAACAAAGTGCGGCACGTATGGGAGTTACAATCTTGAACACATGCGGTATAAAGTGCCACGCTTAGCGGGAGCCACCTCTTGAACTCGTAGTTGCGACATCCAGAATCCCGACAATAATGACGTCGCGTTGTGAAGAAGGTGTGATTGTTATGCACCCTCCCAAAAAAATAATATTAATATTAAATATATACTAACTACATAGTGTTAGGCATATGAATTGGTCGATTTGATAATTAATTAAGATCATTATCTTATAAGTTACAAGAGGAATATGAAGTGGTTTCACATATGAAAGATGAATAGTGGCGTGTTAATCATTTATGGTGAGGTCTTTACTTGAGAATATGGTGAATTAAGAATGAGGAATAGTGGTCAGGTGTGGTAATCATGTAATAGTGATGTATTTACTTGGGAATGTGGAGTGATAGCATATTTATTCAAGAATATGTAGAGGTGCGTTTTGTTTAAGAACAAGAGTAGTGATGTATTGTTCATATATGGTGGAAGTTAATTCTTCCATTACAAAAATTAGCTATACACGTATATATTATGGACATATGGAGAACAAGGTTATGTGATGGGATGAGAAAATATTAGAAGAAGAGGGGAAGGTGTTAGAGTAAGAAGAGGAAATGAGGGGATCTCAGGTGATCTTTCTACTTAACTTTATAAGAACTTGCAAGGTGAGTGCTTTACTTGTTTTTGAGTATTAATATATTCTTTTATATAGACGGTTACAATTTGTCCTTAAGATTTGTAATGATGTTCTTTTGCGTAACCCGGTAGAATATAGCAATCTTGCAATGTGATGTGGTGATATGGACACATTTGTTTATATGCTGGATTTTAACTTATTTTGATTACTTTGTAAAATTTTTCTTGGTGGTGGATTGTCCACTAATTTTAAAGTTATAGTCACATGTCATGTTGATTATATGTCATCTCAAGTTATTTTGAACTATTCAATATTTTTAATCTTAAGCATATTTAAAATGTTTCCTGGGCTCTCGGCACACTTTTTTTGTTGACATTTTCAGATATGGAGGAGAATTAGATGGTCAAGAGACAAGGAGCAACTTTCTTGTTGTAGTGTTTTATTAAGTTCATTTATGTGCAAAAATTATTTAATTTGTTGAATTGGGGCATGAATAAATGCTATTAGGGCCATTCACCAACTTAATATGGGAGCGAACAGCGATGCAGGACAAAGTGCGGCACGTGTGGGAGCTACATCTTCAACAAGCGGTATAAAGTGCCACGCTTGCGGGAGCCACCTCTTGAACTCGTAGTTGCCACCTCTAGAATCCCGACAACAATGACGTCGCGTTGTGAAGAAGGTGTGATTGTTATGCACCCTCCCAAAAAAATAATATTAATATTAAAATATAACTAACTACATAGTGTTAGGCATATGAATTGGTCAATTTTGATAATTAATTATGATCATTATCTTATAAGTTACAAGAGGAATATGAAGTGGTTTCACATATGAAAGATGAATAGTGGCGTGTTAATCATTTATGGTGAGGTCTTTACTTGAGAATATGGTGAATTAAGAATGAGGAATAGTGGTCAGGTGTGGTAATCATGTAATAGTGATGTATTTACTTGGGAATGTGGAGTGATAGCATATTTATTCAAGAATATGTAGAGGTGCGTTTTGTTTAAGAACAAGGAGTAGTGATGTATTGTTCATGTATAGTGGAAGTTAATTCGTCCATTACAAAAATTAGCTATACAGTATATATTATGGACATATGGGAGAACAAGCTTATGTGATGGGATGAGAAAATATTAGAAGAAGAGGGGAAGGTGTTAGAGTAAGAAGAGGAAATGAGGGATCTTCAAGTGATCTTTCTACTTAACTTTATAAGAACTTGCAAGGTGAGTGCTTTACTTGTTTTTGAGTATTAATATATTCTTTTATATAGACGGTTACAATTTGTCCTTAAGATTTGTAATGATGTTCTTTTGCGTAACCCGGTAGAATATAGCAATCTTGCAATGTGATGTGGTGATATGGACACATTTGTTTATATGCTGGATTTTAACTTATTTTGATTACTTTGTAAAATTTTTCTTGGTGGTGGATTGTCCACTAATTTTAAAGTTATAGTCACATGTCATGTTGATTATATGTCATCTCAAGTTATTTTGAACTATTCAATATTTTTAATCTTAAGCATATTTAAAATGTTTCCTGGGCTCTCGGCACACTTTTTGTTGACATTTTCAGATATGGAGGAGAATTAGATGGTCAAGAGACAAGGAGCAACTTTCTTGTTGTAGTGTTTTATTAAGTTCATTTATGTGCAAAAATTATTTAATTTTGTTGAATTGGGGCATGAATAAATGCTATTAGGGCCATTCACCAACTTAAATATGGGGAGCGAACAGCGATGCAGGACAAAGTGCGGCACGTGTGGGAGCTACATCTTCAACAAGCGGTATAAAGTGCCACGCTTGCGGGAGCCACCTCTTGAACTCGTAGTTGCCACCTCTAGAATCCCGACAACAATGACGTCGCGTTGTGAAGAAGGTGTGATTGTTATGCACCCTCCCAAAAAATAATATTAATATTAAAATATAACTAACTACATAGTGTTAGGCATATGAATTGGTCAATTTTGATAATTAATTATGATCATTATCTTATAAGTTACAAGAGGAATATGAAGTGGTTTCACATATGAAAGATGAATAGTGGCGTGTTAATCATTTATGGTGAGGTCTTTACTTGAGAATATGGTGAATTAAGAATGAGGAATAGTGGTCAGGTGTGGTAATCATGTAATAGTGATGTATTTACTTGGGAATGTGGAGTGTGATAGCATATTTATTCAAGAATATGTAGAGGTGCGTTTTGTTTAAGAACAAGAGTAGTGATGTTATTGATCATGTATGTGGAAGTTAATTCTCCATTACAAAAATTAGCTATACACGTATATATTATGGACATATGGGAGAACAAGCTTATGTGATGGGATGAGAAAATATTAGAAGAAGAGGGGAAGGTGTTAGAGTAAGAAGAGGAAATGAGGGATCTTCAGGTGATCTTTCTACTTAACTTTATAAGAACTTGCAAGGTGAGTGCTTTACTTGTTTTTGAGTATTAATATATTCATTTATATAGACGGTTACAATTTGTCCTTAAGATTTGTAATGATGTTCTTTTGCGTAACCCGGTAGAATATAGCAATCTTGCAATGTGATGTGGTGATATGGACACATTTGTTTATATGCTGGATTTTAACTTATTAGGATTACTTTGTAAAATTTTTCTTGGTGGTGGATTGTCCACTAATTTTAAAGTTATAGTCACATGTCATGTTGATTATATGTCATCTCAAGTTATTTTGAACTATTCAATATTTTTAATGTTAAGCATATTTAAAATGTTTCCTGGGCTCTCGGCACACTTTTTTTGTTGACATTTTCAGATATGGAGGAGAATTAGATGGTCAAGAGACAAGGAGCAACTTTCTTGTTGTAGTGTTTTATTAAGTTCATTTATGTGCAAAAATTATTTAATTTTGTTGAATTGGGGCATGAATAAATGCTATTAGGGCCATTCACCAACTTAAATATGGGGAGCGAACAGCGATGCAGGACAAAGTGCGGCACGTGTGGGAGCTACATCTTCAACAAGCGGTATAAAGTGCCATGCTTGCGGGAGCCACCTCTTGAACTCGTAGTTGCCACCTCTAGAATCCCGACAACAATGACGTCGCGTTGTGAAGAAGGTGTGATTGTTATGCACCCTCCCAAAAAATAATATTAATATTAAAATATAACTAACTACATAGTGTTAGGCATATGAATTGGTCAATTTTGATAATTAATTATGATCATTATCTTATAAGTTACAAGAGGAATATGAAGTGGTTTCACATATGAAAGATGAATAGTGGCGTGTTAATCATTTATGGTGAGGTCTTTACTTGAGAATATGGTGAATTAAGAATGAGGAATAGTGGTCAGGTGTGGTAATCATGTAATAGTGATGTATTTACTTGGGAATGTGGAGTGATAGCATATTTATTCAAGAATATGTAGAGGTGCGTTTTGTTTAAGAACAAGGAGTAGTGATGTTATTGTTCATGTATGTGGAAGTTAATTCTTCATTACAAAAATTAGCTATACAGTATATATTATGGACATATGGGAGAACAAGGTTATGTGATGGGATGAGAAAATATTAGAAGAAGAGGGGAAGGTGTTAGAGTAAGAAGAGGAAATGAGGGATCTTCAGGTGATCTTTCTACTTAACTTTATAAGAACTTGCAAGGTGAGTGCTTTACTTGTTTTTGAGTATTAATATATTCTTTTATATAGACAGTTACAATTTGTCCATAAGATTTGTAATGATGTTCTTTTGCGTAACCCGATCGAATATAGCAATCTTGCAATGTGATGTGGTGATATGGACACATTTGTTTATATGCTGGATTTTAACTTATTGATTACTTTGTAAAATTTTCTTGGTGGTGGATTGTCCACTAATTTTAAAGTTATAGTCACATGTCATGTTGATTATATGTCATCTCAAGTTATTTTGAACTATTCAATATTTTTAATCTTAAGCATATTTAAAATGTTTCCTGGGCTCTCGGCACACTTTTTTTGTTGACATTTTCAGATATGGAGGAGAATTAGATGGTCAAGAGACAAGGAGCAACTTTCTTGTTGTAGTGTTTTATTAAGTTCATTTATGTGCAAAAATTATTTAATTTTGTTGAATTGGGGCATGAATAAATGCTATTAGGGCCATTCACCAACTTAAATATGGGGAGCGAACAGCGATGCAGGACAAAGTGCGGCACGTGTGGGAGCTACATCTTCAACAAGCGGTATAAAGTGCCACGCTTGCGGGAGCCACCTCTTGAACTCGTAGTTGCCACCTCTAGAATCCCGACAACAATGACGTCGCGTTGTGAAGAAGGTGTGATTGTTATGCACCCTCCCAAAAAAATAATATTAATATTAAAATATAACTAACTACATAGTGTTAGGCATATGAATTGGTCAATTTTGATAATTAATTATGATCATTATCTTATAAGTTACAAGAGGAATATGAAGTGGTTTCACATATGAAAGATGAATAGTGGCGTGTTAATCATTTATGGTGAGGTCTTTACTTGAGAATATGGTGAATTAAGAATGAGGAATAGTGGTCAGGTGTGGTAATCATGTAATAGTGATGTATTTACTTGGGAATGTGGAGTGATAGCATATTTATTCAAGAATATGTAGAGGTGCGTTTTGTTTAAGAACAAGGAGTAGTGATGTATTGTTCATGTATAGTGGAAGTTAATTCGTCCATTACAAAAATTAGCTATACACGTATATATTATGGACATATGCGAGAACAAGGTTATGTGATGGGATGAGAAAATATTAGAAGAAGAGGGGAAGGTGTTAGAGTAAGAAGAGGAAATGAGGGATCCTCAAGTGATCTTTCTACTTAACTTTATAAGAACTTGCAAGGTGAGTGCTTTACTTGTTTTTAAGTATTAATATATTCATTTATATAGACGGTTACAATTTGTCCTTAAGATTTGTAACGATGTTCTTTTGCGTAACCCGGTAGAATATAGCAATCTTGCAATGTGATGTGGTGATATTGGACACATTTGTTTATATGCTGGATTTTAACTTATTTTGATTACTTTGTAAAATTTTTCTTGGTGGTGGATTGTCCACTAATTTTAAAGTTATAGTCACATGTCATGTTGATTATATGTCATCTCAAGTTATTTTGAACTATTCAATATTTTATATGTTAGCATATTTAAAATGTTTCCTGGGCTCTCGGCACACTTTTTTTGTTGACATTTTCAGATATGGAGGAGAATTAGATGGTCAAGAGACAAGGAGCAACTTTCTTGTTGTAGTGTTTTATTAAGTTCATTTATGTGCAAAAATTATTTAATTTTGTTGAATTGGGGCATGAATAAATGCTATTAGGGCCATTCACCAACTTAAATATGGGGAGCGAACAGCGATGCAGGACAAAGTGCGGCACGTGTGGGAGCTACATCTTCAACAAGCGGTATAAAGTGCCACGCTTGCGGGAGCCACCTCTTGAACTCGTAGTTGCCACCTCTAGAATCCCGACAACAATGACGTCGCGTTGTGAAGAAGGTGTGATTGTTATGCACCCTCCCAAAAAATAATATTAATATTAAAATATAACTAACTACATAGTGTTAGGCATATGAATTGGTCAATTTTGATAATTAATTATGATCATTATCTTATAAGTTACAAGAGGAATATGAAGTGGTTTCACATATGAAAGATGAATAGTGGCGTGTTAATCATTTATGGTGAGGTCTTTACTTGAGAATATGGTGAATTAAGAATGAGGAATAGTGGTCAGGTGTGGTAATCATGTAATAGTGATGTATTTACTTGGGAATGTGGTGTGAGTGATAGCATATTTATTCAAGAATATGTAGAGGTGCGTTTTGTTTAAGAACAAGGAGTAGTGATGTTATTGTTCATATATGGTGGAAGTTAATTCTCCATTACAAAAATTAGCTATACAGGTATATATTATGGACATATGGGAGAACAAGCTTATGTGATGGGATGAGAAAATATTAGAAGAAGAGGGGAAGGTGTTAGAGTAAGAAGAGGAAATGAGGGATCTTCAGGTGATCTTTCTACTTAACTTTATAAGAACTTGCAAGGTGAGTGCTTTACTTGTTTTTGAGTATTAATATATTCTTTTATATAGACAGTTACAATTTGTCCTTAAGATTTGTAATGATGTTCTTTTGCGTAACCCGGTAGAATATAGCAATCTTGCAATGTGATGTGGTGATATGGACACATTTGTTTATATGCTGGATTTTAACTTATTTTGATTACTTTGTAAAATTTTTCTTGGTGGTGGATTGTCCACTAATTTTAAAGTTATAGTCACATGTCATGTTGATTATATGTCATCTCAAGTTATTTTGAACTATTCAATATTTTTAATCTTAAGCATATTTAAAATGTTTCCTGGGCTCTCGGCACACTTTTTTTGTTGACATTTTCAGATATGGAGGAGAATTAGATGGTCAAGAGACAAGGAGCAACTTTCTTGTTGTAGTGTTTTATTAAGTTCATTTATGTGCAAAAATTATTTAATTTTGTTGAATTGGGGCATGAATAAATGCTATTAGGGCCATTCACCAACTTAAATATGGGGAGCGAACAGCGATGCAGGACAAAGTGCGGCACGTGTGGGAGAGCTACATCTTCAACAAGCGGTATAAAGTGCCACGCTTGCGGGAGCCACCTCTTGAACTCGTAGTTGCCACCTCTAGAATCCCGACAACAATGACGTCGCGTTGTGAAGAAGGTGTGATTGTTATGCACCCTCCCAAAAAAATAATATTAATATTAAAATATAACTAACTACATAGTGTTAGGCATATGAATTGGTCAATTTTGATAATTAATTATGATCATTATCTTATAAGTTACAAGAGGAATATGAAGTGGTTTCACATATGAAAGATGAATAGTGGCGTGTTAATCATTTATGGTGAGGTCTTTACTTGAGAATATGGTGAATTAAGAATGAGGAATAGTGGTCAGGTGTGGTAATCATGTAATAGTGATGTATTTACTTGGGAATGTGGAGTGATAGCATATTTATTCAAGAATATGTAGAGGTGCGTTTTGTTTAAGAACAAGGAGTAGTGATGTATTGTTCATGTATAGTGGAAGTTAATCGTTCATTACAAAAATTAGCTATACACGTATATATTATGGACATATGGGAGAACAAGCTTATGTGATGGGATGAGAAAATATTAGAAGAAGAGGGAAGGTGTTAGAGTAAGAAGAGGAAATGAGGGATCTTCAGGTGATCTTTCTACTTAACTTTATAAGAACTTGCAAGGTGAGTGCTTTACTTGTTTTTAAGTATTAATATATTCTTTTATATAGACGGTTACAATTTGTCCTTAAGATTTGTAATGATGTTCTTTTGCGTAACCCGGTCGAATATAGCAATCTTGCAATGTGATGTGGTGATATGGACACATTTGTTTATATGCTGGATTTTAACTTATTTTGATTACTTTGTAAAATTTTTCTTGGTGGTGGATTGTCCACTAATTTTAAAGTTATAGTCACATGTCATGTTGATTATATGTCATCTCAAGTTATTTTGAACTATTCAATATTTTTAATGTTAAGCATATTTAAAATGTTTCCTGGGCTCTCGGCACACTTTTTTTGTTGACATTTTCAGATATGGAGGAGAATTAGATGGTCAAGAGACAAGGAGCAACTTTCTTGTTGTAGTGTTTTATTAAGTTCATTTATGTGCAAAAATTATTTAATTTTGTTGAATTGGGGCATGAATAAATGCTATTAGGGCCATTCACCACTTAAATATGGGGAGCGAACAGCGATGCAGGACAAAGTGCGGCACGTGTGGGAGCTACATCTTCAACACAGCGGTATAAAGTGCCACGCTTGCGGGAGCCACCTCTTGAACTCGTAGTTGCCACTCTAGAATCCGACAACAATGACGTCGCGTTGTGAAGAAGGTGTGATTGTTATGCACCCTCCCAAAAAGATAATATTAATATTAAAATATAACTAACTACATAGTGTTAGGCATATGAATTGGTCAATTTGATAATTAATTATGATCATTATCTTATAAGTTACAAGAGGAATATGAAGTGGTTTCACATATGAAAGATGAATAGTGGCGTGTTAATCATTTATGGTGAGGTCTTTACTTGAGAATATGGTGAATTAAGAATGAGGAATAGTGGTCAGGTGTGGTAATCATGTAATAGTGATGTATTTACTTGGGAATGTGGAGTGATAGCATATTTATTCAAGAATATGTAGAGGTGCGTTTTGTTTAAGAACAAGAGTAGTGATGTATTGTCATATATAGTGGAAGTTAATTCTTCATTACAAAAATTAGCTATACACGTATATATTATGGACATATGGAGAACAAGCTTATGTGATGGGATGAGAAAATATTAGAAGAAGAGGGGAAGGTGTTAGAGTAAGAAGAGGAAATGAGGGATCTTCAGGTGATCTTTCTACTTAACTTTATAAGAACTTGCAAGGTGAGTGCTTTACTTGTTTTTGAGTATTAATATATTCTTTTTATAGACAGTTACAATTTGTCCTTAAGATTTGTAATGATGTTCTTTTGCGTAACCCGGTCGAATATAGCAATCTTGCAATGTGATGTGTGATAAGACACATTTGTTTATATGCGGATTTTAACTTACTAGGATTACTTTGTAAAAATTTTTCTTGGTGGGTGGATTGTCCCACTAATTTTAAAGTTATAGTCACATGTCATGTTGATTATATGGTCATCTCAAGTAATTTTGACTATTCAATATTTTTAATATTAAGACATATTTAAAATGTTTCCTGGGCTCTCGGCACACTTTTTTTGTTGACATTTCAGATATGGAGGAGAATTAGATGGTCAAGGGACAAGGAGTAACTTTCTTGTTGTAGTGTTTTATTAAGTTCATTTATGTGCAAAAATTATTTAATTTTGTTGAATTGGGGCATGAATAAATGCTATTAGGGCCATTCACCAAGTTAAATATGGGGAGCGAACAGCGATGCAGGACAAAGTGGGGCACGTGCGGGAGCTACAATCTTCAACAAGCGTATAAAGTGCCATGCTTGCGGAGAGCCACCTCTTGAACTCGTAGTTGACACCTCTAGATTCCCGGGCAACAATGACGTCGCGTTGTGAAGAAGGTGTGATTGTTATGCACCCTCCCAAAAAGATAATATTAATAATAAAATATAACTAACTACATAGTGTTAGGCACATGAATTGGTCAATTTTGATAATTAATTATGATCATTATCGTATAGTTACAAGAGGAATATGAAGTGGTTTCACATATGAAAGATGAATAGTGGCGTGTTAATCATTTATGGTGAGGTCTTTACTTGAGAATATGGTGAATTAAGAATGAGGAATAGTGGTCAGGTGTGGTAATCATGTAATAGTGATGTATTTACTTGGGAATGTGGAGTGATAGCATATTTATTCAAGAATATGTAGAGGTGCGTTTTGTTTAAGAACAAGGAGTAGTGATGTATTGTTCATGTATAGTGGAAGTTAATTCGTCCATTACAAAAATTAGCTATACACGTATATATTATGGACATATGCGAGAACAAGGTTATGTGATGGGATGAGAAAATATTAGAAGAAGAGGGGAAGGTGTTAGAGTAAGAAGAGGAAATGAGGGATCCTCAAGTGATCTTTCTACTTAACTTTATAAGAACTTGCAAGGTGAGTGCTTTACTTGTTTTTGAGTATTAATATATTCATTTATATAGACGGTTACAATTTGTCCTTAAGATTTGTAATGATGTTCTTTTGCGTAACCCGATCGAATATAGCAATCTTGCAATGTGATGTGGTGATATGGACACATTTGTTTATATGCTGGATTTTAACTTATTTTGATTACTTTGTAAAATTTTTCTTGGTGGTGGATTGTCCACTAATTTTAAAGTTATAGTCACATGTCATGTTGATTATATGTCATCTCAAGTTATTTTGAACTATTCAATATTTTTAATGTTAGCATTTTAAATGTTTCCTGGGCTCTCGGCACACTTTTTTTGTTGACATTTTCAGATATGAGATTGATTCCTTTTCTTTCTTGTTGTAGTGTTTTATTAAGTTCATTTATGTCAAAAATTATTTAATTTTGTTGATTGGGGCATGAATAAATGCTATTAAGGGCCATTGAGCAAGTTAAATATGGGGAGCGAACAGCGATGCAGGAAAAAGTGGGGCACGTGTGGGAGCTACATCTTCAACAAGCGGCATAAAGTGCCATGCTTGCGGAGCCACCTCTTGAACTCGTAGTTGCCACCTCTAGAATCCCGGCAACATGACGTCGCGTTGTGAAGAAGGTGTGATTGTTATGCACCCTCCCAAAAAGATAATATTAATAATAAAATATAACTAACTACATAGTGTTAGGCATATGAATTGGTCGATTTTGATAATTAATTATGATCATTATCTTATAAGTTACAAGAGGAATATGAAGTGTTTCACATATGAAAGATGAATAGTGGCGTGTTAATCAATTTTATGGTGTGGTCTTTTACTTGAGAATATGGTGAATTAAGAATGAGGAATAGTGTCAGGTGTGGTAATCATGTAATAGTGATGTATTTTCTTGGAATATGGAGTGATAGCATATTTATGAAGAATATGTAGAGGTGCGTTTTTGTTTAAGAACAAAGAGTAGTGATGTTACTGATCATATATGGTGGAAGTTAATTCTTCCATTACAAAAATTAGTGATACAGGTATATATTATGGACATATGGGAGAACAAGCTAATGTGATGGGATTAGAAAATATTAGAAGAAGAGGGGAAGGTGTTAGTGTACAGAAGAGGAAATGAGGGGATCTTCAGGTGATCTTTCTACTTAACTTTATAAGAACTTGCAAGGTGAGTGCTTTACTTGTTTTTGAGTATTAATATATTCTTTTTCATAGACAGTTACAATTTGTCCATAAGATTTGTAATGATGTTCTTTTGCGTAACCCGATCGAATATAGTAATCTTGCATGTGATGTCGTGATATGGACCCATTTGTTTATATGCCGGATTTTAACTTACTAGGATTACTTTGTAAAATTTTTTTTGGTGGTGGATTGTCCACTAATTTTAAAGTTATAGTCACATGTCATGTTGATTATATGTCATCTCAGTTATTTTTGAACTATTCAATATTTTTAATATTAAGCATATTTAAAATGTTTCCTGGGCTCTCGGCACACTTTTTTTGTTGACATTTTCAGATATGGAGGAGAATTAGATGGTCAAGAGATAAGGAGTAACTTTCTTGTTGTAGTGTTTTATTAAGTTCATTTATGTGCAAAAATAATTTAATTTTGTTGAATTGGGGCATGAATAAACGCTATTAGGGCCATTCACCAAGTTAAATATGGGGAGGGGAACAGCGATGCAGGACAAAGTGGGGCAGCGTGCGGGAGCTACATCTTCAACAAGCGGCATAAAGTGCCATGCTTGCGGGAGCCACCTCTTGAACTCGTAGTTGCCACCTCTAGAATCCCCGGCAACAATGACGTCGCGTTGTGAAGAAGGTGTTGATTATTATGAACCCTCCCAAAAAGATAATATTAATAATAAAATATAACTAACTACATAGGGATAGGCATATGAATTGGTCGATTTTGATAATTAATTATGATCATTATCTTATAAGTTACAAGAGGAATATGAAGTGGTTTCACATATGAAAGAAGAATAGTGGCGTGTTAATCATTTATGGTGAGGCCTTTACTTGAGAATATGGTGAATTAAGAATGAGGAATAGTGGGTCAGGTGTGGTAATCATGTAATAGTGATGTATTTACTTGGGAATGTGGAGTGATAGCATATTTATTCAAGAATATGTAGAGGTGCGTTTTGTTTAAGAACAAAGAGTAGTGATGTTACTGATCATATATGGTGGAAGTTAATTCTTCCGTTACAAAAATTAGCTATACAGGTATATATTATGGACATATGGGAGAACAAGCTTATGTGATGGGATTAGAAAATATTCGAAGAAGAGGGGAAGGTGTTAGAGTAAGAAGAGGAAATGAGGGATCTTCAGGTGATCTTTCTACTTAACTTTATAAGAACCTGCAAGGTGAGTGCTTTACTTGTTTTTAAGTATTAATATATTCATTTATATAGACGGTTACAATTTGTCCTTAAGAATTGTAACGATGTTCTTTTGCGTAACCCGGTAGAATATAGCAATCTTGCAATGTGATGTGGTGATATTGACACATTTGTTTATATGCTGGATTTTAACATATTTTGATTACTTTGTAAAATTTTTCTTGGTGGTGGATTGTCCACTGATTTTAAAGTTATAGTCACATGTCATGTTGATTATATGTCATCTCAAGTTATTTTGAACTATTCAATATATTTAATGTTAAGCATATTTAAAATGTTTCCTGGGCTCTCGGCACACTTTTTTGTTGACATTTTCAGATATGGAGGAGAATTAGATGGTTAAGAGACAAGGAGCAACTTTGTTGTTGTAGTGTTTTATTAAGTTCATTTATGTGCAAAAATTATTTAATTTTGTTGAATTGGGGCATGAATAAATGCTATTAGGGCCATTCACCAACTTAAATATGGGGAGCGAGCGGCGATGCAGGACAGAGTGCGGCACGTGTGGGGGCTACTTCTTCAACAAGCGGTATAAGTGCCATGCTTGCGGGAGCCACCTCTTGAACTCGTAGTTGCAACCTCTAGAATCCCGACAACAACGACGTCGCGTTGTGAAGAAGGTTTGATTGTTATGCACATTCCCCAAAAAATAATATTAATATTAAAATATAACTAACTACATAGTGTTAGGCATATGAATTGTTCAATTTTGATAATTAATTATGATCATTATCTTATAAGTTACAAGAGGAATATGAAGTGGTTTCACATATGAAAGATGAATAGTGGCGTGTTAATCATTTATGGTGAGGTCTTTACTTGAGAATATGGTGAATTAAGAATGAGGAATAGTGGTCAGGTGTGGTAATCATGTAATAGTGATGTATTTCCTTGGGAATGTGAAGTGATAGCATATTTATTGAAAAATATGTAGAGGTGCGTTTTGTTTAAGAACAAGGAGTAGTGATATATTGTTCGTGTATAGTGGAAGTTAATTCGTCCATTACCAAAATTAGCTACACACGTATATATTATGGACATATGCGAGAACAAGGTTATGTGTTGGGATGAGAAAATATTTGAAGAATAGGTGAAGGTGTCAGAGTAAGAAGAGGAAATGAGGGATCCCCAAGTGATCTTTCTACTTAACTTTATAAGAACTTGCAAGGTGAGTGCTTTACTTGTTTTTAAGTATTAATATATTCATTTATATAGACGGTTACAATTTGTCCTTAAGAATTGTAACGATGTTCTTTTGCATAACCCGGTAGAATATAACAATCTTGCAATGTGATGTGGTGATATTGACACATTTGTTTATATGCCAGATTTTAACATATTTTGATTACTTTGTAAAATTTTTCTTGGTGGTGGATTGTCCACTAATTTCAAAGTTATAGTCACATGTCATGTTGATTATATGTCATCTCAAGTTATTTTGAACTATTCAATATTTTTAATGTTAAGCATATTTAAAATGTTTCCAGGGCTCTCGGCACACTTTTTTTGTTGACATTTTCAGATACAGAGGAGAATTAGATGGTCAAGAGACAAGGAGCAACTTTCTTGTTGTAGTGTTTTATTAAGTTCATTTATGTGCAAAAATTATTTAATTTTGTTGAATTGGGGCATGAATAAATGCGATTAGGGCCATTCATCAACTTAAATATGGGGAGTGAAAAGCGATGTAGGACAAAGTGCGGCACGTGTGGGAGCTACATCTTAAACAAGTGGTATAAAGTGCCACGCTTGCGGGAGCCACCTCTTGAACTCGTAGTTGCCACCTCTAGAATCCCGACAACAATGACGTCGCGTTGTGAAAAAGGTGTGATTGTTATGCACCCTCCCAAAAAAATAATATTAATATTAAAATATAACTAACTACATAGTGTCAGGCACATGAATTGGTCAATTTTGATAATTAATTATGATCATTATCTTATAAGTTACAAGAGGAATATGAAGTGGTTTCACATATGAAAGATGAATAGTGGCGTGTTAATCATTATGGCGAGGCCTTTACTTGAGAATATGGTGAATTAAGAATGAGGAATAGTGGTCAGGTGTGGTAATCATGTAATAGTGATGTATTTACTTGGGAATGTGGAGTGATAGCATGTTTATTCAAGAATATGTAGAGGTGCGTTTTGTTTAAGAACAAAGAGTAGTGATGTTACTGATCATATATGGTGGAAGTTAATTCTTCCGTTACAAAAATTAGCTATACAGGCATATATTATGGACATATGGGAGAACAAGCTTATGTGATGGGATTAGAAAATATTCGAAGAAGAGGGGAAGGTGTTAGAGTAAGAAGAGGAAATGAGGGATCCTCAAGTGATCTTTCTACTTAACTTTATAGTAACTTGCAAGGTGAGTGCTTTACTTGTTTTTGAGTATTAATATATTCATTTATATAGACGGTTACAATTTGTCCTTAAGAATTGTAACGATGTCCTTTTGCGTAACCCGGTAGAATATAGCAATCTTGCAATGTGATGTGGTGATATTGACACATTTGTTTATATACTGGATTTTAACATATTTTGATTACTTCGTAAAATTTTTCCTGGTGGTGGATTGTCCACTGATTTTAAAGTTATAGTCACATGTCATGTTGATTATATGTCATCTCAAGTTATTTTGAACTATTCAATATTTTTAATGTTAAGCATATTTAAAATGTTTCCTGGGCTCTCAGCACACTTTTTTTGTTGACATTTTCAGATATGGAGGAGAATTAGGTGGTCAAGAGACAAGGAGTAACTTTCTTGTTGAAGTGTTTTATTAAGTTCATTTATGTGCAAAAATTATTTAATTTTGTTGAATTGGGGCATGAATAATGCTATTAGGGCCATTCACCAACTTAAATATGGGGAGCGAACAGCGATGCAGGACAAAGTGCAGCACGTGTGGGAGCCACATCTTCAACAAGCGGTATAAAGTGCCACACTTGAGGGAGCCACCTCTTGAACTCGTAGTTGCCACCTCTAGAATCCCGACAACATTGACATCGCGTTGTGAAGAAGGTGTGATTGTTATGCACCCGCCCAAAAAAATAATATTAATATTAAATTATAACTAACTACATAGTGTTTGGCATATGAATTGGTCAATTTTGATACTTAGTTATGATCATTATCTTATAAGTTACAAGAGGAATATGAAGTGGTTTCACATATGAAAGATGAATAGTGGCGTGTTGATCATTTATGGTGAGGTCTTTACTTGAGAATATGGTGAATTAAGAATGAGGAATAGTGGTCAGGTGTGGTAATCATGAAATTGTGATGTATTTACTTGGGAATGTGGAGTGATAGCATATTTATTCAGGAATATGTAGAGGTGCGTTTTGTTTAAGAAGAAGGAGTAGTGATATATTGTTCGTGTATAGTGGAAGTTAATTCGTCCATTACAAAAATTAGCTATACTCGTATATATTATGGACATATGCGAGAACAAGGTTATGTGATGGGATGAGAAAATATTAGAAGAATAGGTGAAGGTGTCAGAGTAAGAAGAGGAAATGAGGATCCTCAAGTGATCTTTCTACTTAACTTTATAGGAACTTGCAAGGTGAGTGCTTTACTTGTTTTTAAGTATTAATATATTCATTTATATAGACGGTTACAATTTGTCCTTAAGAATTGTAACGATGTTCTTTTGCGTAACCCGGTAGAATATAGCAATCTTGCAATGTGATGTGGTGATATTGACACATTTGTTTATATACTGGATTTTAACATATTTTGATTACTTCGTAAAATTTTTCCTGGTGGTGGATTATCCACTGATTTTAAAGTTATAGTCACATGTCATGTTGATTATATGTCATCTCAAGTTATTTTGAACTATTCAATATTTTTAATGTTAAGCATATTTAAAATGTTTCCTGGGCTCTCGGCACACTTTTTTTGTTGACATTTTCAGATATGGAGGAGAATTAGGTGGTCAAGAGACAAGGAGTAACTTTCTTGTTGAAGTGTTTTATTAAGTTCATTTATGTGCAAAAATTATTTAATTTTGTTGAATTGGGGCATGAATAATGCTATTAGGGCCATTCGCCAACTTAAATATGGGGAGCGAACAGCGATGCAGGACAAAGTGCGGCACGTGTGGGAGCCACATCTTCAACAAGCGGTATAAAGTGCCACACTTGAGGGAGCCACCTCTTGAACTCGTAGTTGCCACCTCTAGAATCCCGACAACATTGACATCGCGTTGTGAAGAAGGTGTGATTGTTATGCACCCCGCCCAAAAAAATAATATTAATATTAAATTATAACTAACTACATAGTGTTTGGCATATGAATTGGTCAATTTTGATACTTAGTTATGATCATTATCTTATAAGTTACAAGAGGAATATGAAGTGGTTTCACATATGAAAGATGAATAGTGGCGTGTTGATCATTTATGGTGAGGTCTTTACTTGAGAATATGGTGAATTAAGAATGAGGAATAGTGGTCAGGTGTGGTAATCATGAAATTGTGATGTATTTACTTGGGAATGTGGAGTGATAGCATATTTATTCAAGAATATGTAGAGGTGCGTTTGTTTAAGAAGAAGGAGTAGTGATGTATTGTTCATGTATAGTGGAAGTTAATTCGTCCATTACAAAAATTAGCTATACACGTACATATTATGGACATATGCGAGAACAAGGTTATGTGATGGGATGAAAAAATATTAGAAGAAGCGGGGAAAGTGTTAGAGTAAAAAGAGGAAATCAGGGATCCTCAAGTGATCTTTCTACTAAACTTTATAAGAACTTGCAAGGTGAGTGCTTTATTTATTTTAAGTATTAATATATTCATTTATATAGACGGTTACAATTTGTCCTTAAGATTGGTAACGATATTCTTTTGCATAACCCGGTAGAATATAGCAATCTTGTAATGTGATGTGGTGATATTGACACATTTGTTTATATGTTGGATTTTAACTTATTTTGATTACTTTGTAAAATTTTTCTTGGTGGTGGATTGTCCACTAATTTTAAAGTTATAGTCACATGTCATGTTATTATATGTCATCTCAAGTTATTTTGAACTATTCAATATTTTTGATGTTAAGCATATTTAAAATGTTTCCTGGCCTCTCGGCACACTTTTTTTGTTGACATTTTCAGATATGGAGGATAATTAGATGGTCAAGAGACAAGGAGCAACTTTCTTGTTGTAGTGTTTTATTAAGTTCAATTATGTGCAAAAAATATTTAATTTTGTTGAATTGGGGAATGAATAATTCACCAACTTAAATATGGGGAGCGAATAGAGATGGAGGACAAAGTGCGGCACGTGTGGGAGTTACATCTTCAACATACGGTATAAAGTGCCACGCTTGCGGGAGCCACCTCTTGAACTCGTAGTTGCCACATCCAGAATCCCGACAACAATGACGTCGCGTTGTGAAGAAGGTGTGATTGTTATGCACCCTCCCAAAAAGCTAATATTAATATTAAAATATAACTAACTACGTAGTGTTTGGCATATGAATTGGTCAATTTTGATAATTAGTTATGATCATTATCTTATAAGTTACAAGAGGAATATGAAGTGGTTTCACATATGAAAGAAGAATAGTGGCGTGTTGATCATTTATGGTGAGGTCTTTACTTGAGAATATGGTGAATTAAGAATGAGGAATAGTGGTCAGGTGTGGTAATCATGAAATAGTGATGTATTCACTTGGGAATGTGGAGTGATAGCATATTTATTCAAGAATATGTAGAGGTGCATTTTGTTTAAGAACAAGGAGTAGTGATGTATTGTTCATGTATAGTGGAAGTTAATTCGTCCATTACAAAAATTAGCTATACACGTATATATTATGGACATATGCGAGAACAAGGTTATGTGATGGGATGAGAAAATATTAGAAGAAGAGGGGAAGGTGTTAGAGGAAGAAGAGGAAATGAGGGTTCCTCAGGTGATCTTTCTACTTAACTTTATAAGAACTTGCAAGGTGAGTGCTTTATTTGTTTTTAAGTATTAATATATTCATTTATATAGACGGTTACAATTTGTCCTTAAGATTGGTAACGATGTTCTTTTGCATAACCCGGTAGAATATAGCAATCTTGTAATGTGATGTGGTGATATTGACACATTTGTTTATATGCTGGATTTTAACTTATTTTGATTACTTTGTAAAAATTTTCTTGGTGGTGGATTGTCCACTAATTTTAAAGTTATAGTCACATTTCATGTTATTATATGTCATCTCAAGTTATTTTGAACTATTCAATATTTTTGATGTTAAGCATATTTAAAATGTTTCCTGGCCTCTCGGCACACTTTTTTTGTTGACATTTTCAGATATGGAGGATAATTAGATGGTCAAGAGACAAGGAGCAACTTTCTTGTTGTAGTGTTTTATTAAGTTCAATTATGTGCAAAAATTATTTAATTTTGTTGAATTGGGGCATGAATAATTCACCAACTGAAATATGGGGAGCGAATAGAGATAGAGGACAAAGTGCAGCACGTGTGGGAGTTACATATTAAACATACGGTATAAAGTGCCACGCTTGTGGGAGCCACCTCTTGAACTCGTAGTTGCCACATCCAGAATCCCGACAACAATGACGTCGCGTTGTGAAGAAGGTGTGATTGTTATGCACCCTCCCAAAAAACTAATATTAATATTAAAATATAACTAACTACGTAGTGTTTGGCATATGAATTGGTCAA
Source organism: Jacaranda mimosifolia (assembly GCA_018894105.1). Lineage (NCBI taxonomy): Eukaryota > Viridiplantae > Streptophyta > Magnoliopsida > Lamiales > Bignoniaceae > Jacaranda > Jacaranda mimosifolia. The sequence continues at coordinate 19,569,862 of CM032123.1, forward strand.
TTTTGATAATTAGTTATGATCATTATCTTATAAGTTACAAGAGGAATATGAAGTGGTTTCACATATGAAAGATGAATAGTGGCGTGTTGATCATTTATGGTGAGGTCTTTACTTGAGAATATGGTGAATTAAGAATGAGGAATAGTGGTCAGGTGTGGTAATCATGAAATAGTGATGTATTTACTTGGGAATGTGGAGTGATAGCATATTTATTCAAGAATATGTAGAGGTGCATTTTGTTTAAGAACAAGGAGTAGTGATGTATTGTTCATGTATAGTGGAAGTTAATTCGTCCATAACAAAAATTAGCTATACACGTATATATTATGGACATATGTGAGAACAAGGTTATGTGATGGGATGAGAAAATATTAGAAGAAGAGGGGAAGGTGTTAGAGGAAGAAGAGGAAATGAGGGTTCCTCTGGTGATCTTTCTACTTAACTTTATAAGAACTTGCAAGGTGAGTGCTTTATTTGTTTTTAAGTATTAATATATTCATTTATATAGACGGTTACAATTTGTCCTTAAGATTTGTAACGATGTTCTTTTGCGTAACCCGGTAGAATATAGCAATCTTGTAATGTGATGTGGTGATATTGACACATTTGTTTATATGCTGGATTTTAACATATTTTGATTACTTCGTAAAAATTGTCTTGGTGGTGGATTGTCATCTCATTTTAAAGTTATAGTGACATGTCATGTCGATTAAATGTCATCTAACGTTATTTTGAACTATTCAACATTTTTCATCTTAGACATATTTAAAATGTTTCCTGGGCTCTCGGCACACTTATTTTGTTGACATTTTCAGATATAGAGGAGAATTAGATGGTCAAGAGACAAAGAGCAACTTTCTTGTTGTCATGTTTTATTAAGTTCATTTATGTGCAAAAATTATTTAATTTTGTTGAATTGGGGCATGAATAAATGCTATTAGGGCCATTCACCAACTTAAATATGGGGAGCGAACAGCGATGCAGGACAAAGTTCGGCACGTGTGGGAGGCACATCTTCAACAAGCGGTATAAAGTGCTTCACTTGAGGGAGGCACCTCTTGAACTCGTAGTTGCCACCTCTAGAATCCCGACAACATTGACGTCGCGTTGTGAAGAAGGTGTGATTGTTATGCACTCGCCCAAAAAAATAATATTAATATTAAATTATAACTAACTACATAGTGTTTGGCATATGAATTGGTCAATTTTGATACTTAGTTATGATCATTATCTTATAAGTTACAAGAGGAATATGAAGTGGTTTCACATATGAAAGATGAATAGTGGCGTATTGATCATTTATGGTGAGATCCTTACTTGAGAATATGGTGAATTAAGAACGAGGAATAGTGGTCAGGTGTGGTAATCATGTAATAGTGATGTATTTCCTTGGGAATGTGGAGTGATAGCATATTTATTGAAGAATATGTAGAGGTGCGTTTTGTTTAAGAACAAGGAGTAGTGATATATTGTTCGTGTATAGTGGAAGTTAATTCGTCCATTACAAAAATTAGCTATACTCGTATATATTATGGACATATGCGAGAACAAGGTTATGTGATGGGATGAGAAAATATTAGAAGAATAGGTGAAGGTGTCAGAGTAAGAAGAGGAAATGAGGGATCCTCAAGTGATCTTTCTACTTAACTTTATAGGAACTTGCAAGGTGAGTGCTTTACTTGTTTTTAAGTATTAATATATTCATTTATATAGACGGTTACAATTTGTCCTTAAGAATTGTAACGATGTTCTTTTGCGTAACCCGGTAGAATATAGCAATCTTGCAATGTGATGTGGTGATATTGACACATTTGTTTATATACTGGATTTTAACATATTTTGATTACTTCGTAAAATTTTTCCTGGTGGTGGATTGTCCACTGATTTTAAAGTTATAGTCACATGTCATGTTGATTATATGTCATCTCAAGTTATTTTGAACTATTCAATATTTTTAATGTTAAGCATATTTAAAATGTTTCCTGGCCTCTCGGCACACTTTTTTTGTTGACATTTTCAGATATGGAGGAGAATTAGGTGGTCAAGAGACAAGGAGTAACTTTCTTGTTGAAGTGTTTTATTAAGTTCATTTATGTGCAAAAATTATTTAATTTTGTTGAATTGGGGCATGAATAATGCTATTAGGGCCATTCACCAACTTAAATATGGGGAGCGAACAGCGATGCAGGACAAAGTGCGGCACGTGTGGGAGCCACATCTTCAACAAGCGGTATAAAGTGCCACACTTGAGGGAGCCACCTCTTGAACTCGTAGTTGCCACCTCTAGAATCCCGACAACATTGACATCGCGTTGTGAAGAAGGTGTGATTGTTATGCACCCGCCCAAAAAAATAATATTAATATTAAATTATAACTAACTACATAGTGTTTGGCATATGAATTGGTCAATTTTGATACTTAGTTATGATCATTATCTTATAAGTTACAAGAGGAATATGAAGTGGTTTCACATATGAAAGATGAATAGTGGCGTGTTGATCATTTATGGTGAGGTCTTTACTTGAGAATATGGTGAATTAAGAATGAGGAATAGTGGTCAGGTGTGGTAATCATGAAATTGTGATGTATTTACTTGGGAATGTGGAGTGATAGCATATTTATTCAAGAATATGTAGAGGTGCGTTTTGTTTAAGAAGAAGGAGTAGTGATGTATTGTTCATGTATAGTGGAAGTTAATTCGTCCATTACAAAAATTAGCTATACACGTACATATTATGGACATATGCGAGAACAAGGTTATGTGATGGGATGAAAAAATATTAGAAGAAGCGGGGAAAGTGTTAGAGTAAAAAGAGGAAATCAGGGATCCTCAAGTGATCTTTCTACTAAACTTTATAAGAACTTGCAAGGTGAGTGCTTTATTTATTTTTAAGTATTAATATATTCATTTATATAGACGGTTACAATTTGTCCTTAAGATTGGTAACGATATTCTTTTGCATAACCCGGTAGAATATAGCAATCTTGTAATGTGATGTGGTGATATTGACACATTTGTTTATATGTTGGATTTTAACTTATTTTGATTACTTTGTAAAATTTTTCTTGGTGGTGGATTGTCCACTAATTTTAAAGTTATAGTCACATGTCATGTTATTATATGTCATCTCAAGTTATTTTGAACTATTCAATATTTTTTATGTTAAGCATATTTAAAATGTTTCCTGGCCTCTCGGCACACTTTTTTTGTTGACATTTTCAGATATGGAGGATAATTAGATGGTCAAGAGACAAGGAGCAACTTTCTTGTTGTAGTGTTTTATTAAGTTCAATTATGTGCAAAAAATATTTAATTTTGTTGAATTGGGGAATGAATAATTCACCAACTTAAATATGGGGAGCGAATAGAGATGGAGGACAAAGTGCGGCACGTGTGGGAGTTACATCTTCAACATACGGTATAAAGTGCCACGCTTGCGGGAGCCACCTCTTGAACTCGTAGTTGCCACATCCAGAATCCCGACAACAATGACGTCGCGTTGTGAAGAAGGTGTGATTGTTATGCACCCTCCCAAAAAGCTAATATTAATATTAAAATATAACTAACTACGTAGTGTTTGGCATATGAATTGGTCAATTTTGATAATTAGTTATGATCATTATCTTATAAGTTACAAGAGGAATATGAAGTGGTTTCACATATGAAAGAAGAATAGTGGCGTGTTGATCATTTATGGTGAGGTCTTTACTTGAGAATATGGTGAATTAAGAATGAGGAATAGTGGTCAGGTGTGGTAATCATGAAATAGTGATGTATTCACTTGGGAATGTGGAGTGATAGCATATTTATTCAAGAATATGTAGAGGTGCATTTTGTTTAAGAACAAGGAGTAGTGATGTATTGTTCATGTATAGTGGAAGTTAATTCGTCCATTACAAAAATTAGCTATACACGTATATATTATGGACATATGCGAGAACAAGGTTATGTGATGGGATGAGAAAATATTAGAAGAAGAGGGGAAGGTGTTAGAGGAAGAAGAGGAAATGAGGGTTCCTCAGGTGATCTTTCTACTTAACTTTATAAGAACTTGCAAGGTGAGTGCTTTATTTGTTTTTAAGTATTAATATATTCATTTATATAGACGGTTACAATTTGTCCTTAAGATTGGTAACGATGTTCTTTTGCATAACCCGGTAGAATATAGCAATCTTGTAATGTGATGTGGTGATATTGACACATTTGTTTATATGCTGGATTTTAACTTATTTTGATTACTTTGTAAAAATTTTCTTGGTGGTGGATTGTCCACTAATTTTAAAGTTATAGTCACATGTCATGTTATTATATGTCATCTCAAGTTATTTTGAACTATTCAATATTTTTGATGTTAAGCATATTTAAAATGTTTCCTGGCCTCTCGGCACACTTTTTTTGTTGACATTTTCAGATATGGAGGATAATTAGATGGTCAAGAGACAAGGAGCAACTTTCTTGTTGTAGTGTTTTATTAAGTTCAATTATGTGCAAAAATTATTTAATTTTGTTGAATTGGGGCATGAATAATTCACCAACTGAAATATGGGGAGCGAATAGAGATAGAGGACAAAGTGCAGCACGTGTGGGAGTTACATATTAAACATACGGTATAAAGTGCCACGCTTGTGGGAGCCACCTCTTGAACTCGTAGTTGCCACATCCAGAATCCCGACAACAATGACGTCGCGTTGTGAAGAAGGTGTGATTGTTATGCACCCTCCCAAAAAACTAATATTAATATTAAAATATAACTAACTACGTAGTGTTTGGCATATGAATTGGTCAATTTTGATAATTAGTTATGATCATTATCTTATAAGTTACAAGAGGAATATGAAGTGGTTTCACATATGAAAGATGAATAGTGGCGTGTTGATCATTTATGGTGAGGTCTTTACTTGAGAATATGGTGAATTAAGAATGAGGAATAGTGGTCAGGTGTGGTAATCATGAAATAGTGATGTTTTTACTTGGGAATGTGGAGTGATAGCATATTTATTCAAGAATATGTAGAGGTGCATTTTGTTTAAGAACAAGGAGTAGTGATGTATTGTTCATGTATAGTGGAAGTTAATTCGTCCATAACAAAAATTAGCTATACACGTATATATTATGGACATATGTGAGAACAAGGTTATGTGATGGGATGAGAAAATATTAGAAGAAGAGGGGAAGGTGTTAGAGGAAGAAGAGGAAATGAGGGTTCCTCTGGTGATCTTTCTACTTAACTTTATAAGAACTTGCAAGGTGAGTGCTTTATTTGTTTTTAAGTATTAATATATTCATTTATATAGACGGTTACAATTTGTCCTTAAGATTTGTAACGATGTTCTTTTGCGTAACCCGGTAGAATATAGCAATCTTGTAATGTGATGTGGTGATATTGACATATTTGTTTATATGCTGGATTTTAACATATTTTGATTACTTCGTAAAAATTGTCTTGGTGGTGGATTGTCATCTCATTTTAAAGTTATAGTGACATGTCATGTCGATTAAATGTCATCTAACGTTATTTTGAACTATTCAACATTTTTCATCTTAGACATATTTAAAATGTTTCCTGGGCTCTCGGCACACTTATTTTGTTGACATTTTCAGATATAGAGGAGAATTAGATGGTCAAGAGACAAAGAGCAACTTTCTTGTTGTCATGTTTTATTAAGTTCATTTATGTGCAAAAATTATTTAATTTTGTTGAATTGGGGCATGAATAAATGCTATTAGGGCCATTCACCAACTTAAATATGGGGAGCGAACAGCGATGCAGGACAAAGTTCGGCACGTGTGGGAGGCACATCTTCAACAAGCGGTATAAAGTGCTTCACTTGAGGGAGGCACCTCTTGAACTCGTAGTTGCCACCTCTAGAATCCCGACAACATTGACGTCGCGTTGTGAAGAAGGTGTGATTGTTATGCACTCGCCCAAAAAAATAATATTAATATTAAATTATAACTAACTACATAGTGTTTGGCATATGAATTGGTCAATTTTGATACTTAGTTATGATCATTATCTTATAAGTTACAAGAGGAATATGAAGTGGTTTCACATATGAAAGATGAATAGTGGCGTATTGATCATTTATGGTGAGATCCTTACTTGAGAATATGGTGAATTAAGAACGAGGAATAGTGGTCAGGTGTGGTAATCATGTAATAGTGATGTATTTCCTTGGGAATGTGGAGTGATAGCATATTTATTGAAGAATATGTAGAGGTGCGTTTTGTTTAAGAACAAGGAGTAGTGATATATTGTTCGTGTATAGTGGAAGTTAATTCGTCCATTACAAAAATTAGCTATACTCGTATATATTATGGACATATGCGAGAACAAGGTTATGTGATGGGATGAGAAAATATTAGAAGAATAGGTGAAGGTGTCAGAGTAAGAAGAGGAAATGAGGGATCCTCAAGTGATCTTTCTACTTAACTTTATAGGAACTTGCAAGGTGAGTGCTTTACTTGTTTTTAAGTATTAATATATTCATTTATATAGACGGTTACAATTTGTCCTTAAGAATTGTAACGATGTTCTTTTGCGTAACCCGGTAGAATATAGCAATCTTGCAATGTGATGTGGTGATATTGACACATTTGTTTATATACTGGATTTTAACATATTTTGATTACTTCGTAAAATTTTTCCTGGTGGTGGATTGTCCACTGATTTTAAAGTTATAGTCACATGTCATGTTGATTATATGTCATCTCAAGTTATTTTGAACTATTCAATATTTTTAATGTTAAGCATATTTAAAATGTTTCCTGGGCTCTCGGCACACTTTTTTTGTTGACATTTTCAGATATGGAGGAGAATTAGGTGGTCAAGAGACAAGGAGTAACTTTCTTGTTGAAGTGTTTTATTAAGTTCATTTATGTGCAAAAATTATTTAATTTTGTTGAATTGGGGCATGAATAATGCTATTAGGGCCATTCACCAACTTAAATATGGGGAGCGAACAGCGATGCAGGACAAAGTGCGGCACGTGTGGGAGCCACATCTTCAACAAGCGGTATAAAGTGCCACACTTGAGGGAGCCACCTCTTGAACTCGTAGTTGCCACCTCTAGAATCCCGACAACATTGACATCGCGTTGTGAAGAAGGTGTGATTGTTATGCACCCGCCCAAAAAAATAATATTAATATTAAATTATAACTAACTACATAGTGTTTGGCATATGAATTGGTCAATTTTGATACATAGTTATGATCATTATCTTATAAGTTACAAGAGGAATATGAAGTGGTTTCACATATGAAAGATGAATAGTGGCGTGTTGATCATTTATGGTGAGGTCTTTACTTGAGAATATGGTGAATTAAGAATGAGGAATAGTGGTCAGGTGTGGTAATCATGAAATTGTGATGTATTTACTTGGGAATGTGGAGTGATAGCATATTTATTCAAGAATATGTAGAGGTGCGTTTTGTTTAAGAAGAAGGAGTAGTGATGTATTGTTCATGTATAGTGGAAGTTAATTCGTCCATTACAAAAATTAGCTATACACGTACATATTATGGACATATGCGAGAACAAGGTTATGTGATGGGATGAAAAAATATTAGAAGAAGCGGGGAAAGTGTTAGAGTAAAAAGAGGAAATCAGGGATCCTCAAGTGATCTTTCTACTAAACTTTATAAGAACTTGCAAGGTGAGTGCTTTATTTATTTTTAAGTATTAATATATTCATTTATATAGACGGTTACAATTTGTCCTTAAGATTGGTAACGATATTCTTTTGCATAACCCGGTAGAATATAGCAATCTTGTAATGTGATGTGGTGATATTGACACATTTGTTTATATGTTGGATTTTAACTTATTTTGATTACTTTGTAAAATTTTTCTTGGTGGTGGATTGTCCACTAATTTTAAAGTTATAGTCACATGTCATGTTATTATATGTCATCTCAAGTTATTTTGAACTATTCAATATTTTTGATGTTAAGCATATTTAAAATGTTTCCTGGCCTCTCGGCACACTTTTTTTGTTGACATTTTCAGATATGGAGGATAATTAGATGGTCAAGAGATAAGGAGCAACTTTCTTGTTGTAGTGTTTTATTAAGTTCAATTATGTGCAAAAAATATTTAATTTTGTTGAATTGGGGAATGAATAATTCACCAACTTAAATATGGGGAGCGAATAGAGATGGAGGACAAAGTGCGGCACGTGTGGGAGTTACATCTTCAACATACGGTATAAAGTGCCACGCTTGCGGGAGCCACCTCTTGAACTCGTAGTTGCCACATCCAGAATCCCGACAACAATGACGTCGCGTTGTGAAGAAGGTGTGATTGTTATGCACCCTCCCAAAAAGCTAATATTAATATTAAAATATAACTAACTACGTAGTGTTTGGCATATGAATTGGTCAATTTTGATAATTAGTTATGATCATTATCTTATAAGTTACAAGAGGAATATGAAGTGGTTTCACATATGAAAGAAGAATAGTGGCGTGTTGATCATTTATGGTGAGGTCTTTACTTGAGAATATGGTGAATTAAGAATGAGGAATAGTGGTCAGGTGTGGTAATCATGAAATAGTGATGTATTCACTTGGGAATGTGGAGTGATAGCATATTTATTCAAGAATATGTAGAGGTGCATTTTGTTTAAGAACAAGGAGTAGTGATGTATTGTTCATGTATAGTGGAAGTTAATTCGTCCATTACAAAAATTAGCTATACACGTATATATTATGGACATATGCGAGAACAAGGTTATGTGATGGGATGAGAAAATATTAGAAGAAGAGGGGAAGGTGTTAGAGGAAGAAGAGGAAATGAGGGTTCCTCAGGTGATCTTTCTACTTAACTTTATAAGAACTTGCAAGGTGAGTGCTTTATTTGTTTTTAAGTATTAATATATTCATTTATATAGACGGTTACAATTTGTCCTTAAGATTGGTAACGATGTTCTTTTGCATAACCCGGTAGAATATAGCAATCTTGTAATGTGATGTGGTGATATTGACACATTTGTTTATATGCTGGATTTTAACTTATTTTGATTACTTTGTAAAAATTTTCTTGGTGGTGGATTGTCCACTAATTTTAAAGTTATAGTCACATGTCATGTTATTATATGTCATCTCAAGTTATTTTGAACTATTCAATATTTTTGATGTTAAGCATATTTAAAATGTTTCCTGGCCTCTCGGCACACTTTTTTTGTTGACATTTTCAGATATGGAGGATAATTAGATGGTCAAGAGACAAGGAGCAACTTTCTTGTTGTAGTGTTTTATTAAGTTCAATTATGTGCAAAAATTATTTAATTTTGTTGAATTGGGGCATGAATAATTCACCAACTGAAATATGGGGAGCGAATAGAGATAGAGGACAAAGTGCAGCACGTGTGGGAGTTACATATTAAACATACGGTATAAAGTGCCACGCTTGTGGGAGCCACCTCTTGAACTCGTAGTTGCCACATCCAGAATCCCGACAACAATGACGTCGCGTTGTGAAGAAGGTGTGATTGTTATGCACCCTCCCAAAAAACTAATATTAATATTAAAATATAACTAACTACGTAGTGTTTGGCATATGAATTGGTCAATTTTGATAATTAGTTATGATCATTATCTTATAAGTTACAAGAGGAATATGAAGTGGTTTCACATATGAAAGATGAATAGTGGCGTGTTGATCATTTATGGTGAGGTCTTTACTTGAGAATATGGTGAATTAAGAATGAGGAATAGTGGTCAGGTGTGGTAATCATGAAATAGTGATGTATTTACTTGGGAATGTGGAGTGATAGCATATTTATTCAAGAATATGTAGAGGTGCATTTTGTTTAAGAACAAGGAGTAGTGATGTATTGTTCATGTATAGTGGAAGTTAATTCGTCCATAACAAAAATTAGCTATACACGTATATATTATGGACATATGTGAGAACAAGGTTATGTGATGGGATGAGAAAATATTAGAAGAAGAGGGGAAGGTGTTAGAGGAAGAAGAGGAAATGAGGGTTCCTCTGGTGATCTTTCTACTTAACTTTATAAGAACTTGCAAGGTGAGTGCTTTATTTGTTTTTAAGTATTAATATATTCATTTATATAGACGGTTACAATTTGTCCTTAAGATTTGTAACGATGTTCTTTTGCGTAACCCGGTAGAATATAGCAATCTTGCAATGTGATGTGGTGATATTGACACATTTGTTTATATGCTGGATTTTAACATATTTTGATTACTTCGTAAAAATTGTCTTGGTGGTGGATTGTCATCTCATTTTAAAGTTATAGTGACATGTCATGTCGATTAAATGTCATCTAACGTTATTTTGAACTATTCAACATTTTTCATCTTAGACATATTTAAAATGTTTCCTGGGCTCTCGGCACACTTATTTTGTTGACATTTTCAGATATAGAGGAGAATTAGATGGTCAAGAGACAAAGAGCAACTTTCTTGTTGTCATGTTTTATTAAGTTCATTTATGTGCAAAAATTATTTAATTTTGTTGAATTGGGGCATGAATAAATGCTATTAGGGCCATTCACCAACTTAAATATGGGGAGCGAACAGCGATGCAGGACAAAGTTCGGCACGTGTGGGAGCCACATCTTCAACAAGCGGTATAAAGTGCTTCACTTGAGGGAGGCACCTCTTGAACTCGTAGTTGCCACCTCTAGAATCCCGACAACATTGACATCGCGTTGTGAAGAAGGTGTGATTGTTATGCACTCGCCCAAAAAAATAATATTAATATTAAATTATAACTAACTACATAGTGTTTGGCATATGAATTGGTCAATTTTGATACTTAGTTATGATCATTATCTTATAAGTTACAAGAGGAATATGAAGTGGTTTCACATATGAAAGATGAATAGTGGCGTATTGATCATTTATGGTGAGATCCTTACTTGAGAATATGGTGAATTAAGAACGAGGAATAGTGGTCAGGTGTGGTAATCATGTAATAGTGATGTATTTCCTTGGGAATGTGGAGTGATAGCATGTTTATTGAAGAATATGTAGAGGTGCGTTTTGTTTAAGAACAAGGAGTAGTGATATATTGTTCGTGTATAGTGGAAGTTAATTCGTCCATTACAAAAATTAGCTATACTCGTATATATTATGGACATATGCGAGAACAAGGTTATGTGATGGGATGAGAAAATATTAGAAGAATAGGTGAAGGTGTCAGAGTAAGAAGAGGAAATGAGGGATCCTCAAGTGATCTTTCTACTTAACTTTATAGGAACTTGCAAGGTGAGTGCTTTATTTATTTTTAAGTATTAATATATTCATTTATATAGACGGTTACAATTTGTCCTTAAGAATTGTAACGATGTTCTTTTGCGTAACCCGGTAGAATATAGCAATCTTGCAATGTGATGTGGTGATATTGACACATTTGTTTATATACTGGATTTTAACATATATTGATTACTTTGTAAAACTTTTCTTGGTGGTGGATTGTCCGCTGATTTTAAAGTTATAGTCACATGTCATGTTGATTATATGTCATCTCAAGTTATTTTGAACTATTCAATATTTTTAATATTAAGCATATTTAAAATGTTTCCTGGGCTGTCGGCACACTTTTTTTATTGACATTTTCAGATATGGAGGAGAATTAGGTGGTCAAGAGACAAGGAGTAACTTTCTTGTTGTAGTGTTTTATTAAGTTCATTTATGTGCAAAAATTATTTAATTTTGTTGAATTGGGGCATGAATAAATGCTATTAGGGCCATTCACCAACTTAAATATGGGGAGCGAACAGCGATGCAGAAAAAAGTGCGGCACGTGTGGGAGCCACATCTTCAACAAGCGGTATAAAGTGCCACACTTGAGGGAGCCACCTCTTGAACTCGTAGTTGCCACCTCTAGAATCCCGACAACATTGACGTCGCGTTGTGAAGAAGGTATGATTGTTATGCACCCGCCCAAAAAAATAATATTAATATTAAATTATAACTAACTACATAGTGTTTGGCATATGAATTGGTCAATTTTGATACTTAGTTATGATCATTATCTTATAAGTTACAAGAGGAATATGAAGTGGTTTCACATATGAAAGATGAATAGTGGCGTATTGATCATTTATGGTGAGATCCTTACTTGAGAATATGGTGAATTAAGAACGAGGAATAGTGGTCAGGTGTGGTAATCATGTAATAGTGATGTATTTCCTTGGGAATGTGGAGTGATAGCATGTTTATTGAAGAATTTGTAGAGGTGCGTTTTGTTTAAGAAGAAGGAGTAGTGATGTATTGTTCATGTATAGTGGAAGTTAATTCGTCCATTACAAAAATTAGCTATACACGTACATATTATGGACATATGCGAGAACAAGGTTATGTGATGGGATGAAAAAATATTAGAAGAAGAGGGGAAGGTGTTAGACTAAGAAGAGGAAATCAGGGATCCTCAAGTGATCTTTCCACTTAACTTTATAAGAACTTGCAAGGTGAGTGCTTTATTTGTTTTTAAGTATTAATATATTCATTTATATAGACGGTTACAATTTGTCCTTAAGATTGGTAACGATGTTCTTTTGCATAACCCGGTAGAATATAGCAATCTTGCAATGTGATGTGGTGATATTGACACATTTGTTTATATGCTGGATTTTAACTTATTTTGATTACTTTGTAAAATTTTTCTTGGTGGTGGATTGTCCACTAATTTTAAAGTTATAGTCACATGTCATGTTATTATATGTCATCTCAAGTTATTTTGAACTATTCAATATTTTTGATGTTAAGCATATTTAAAATGTTTCCTGGCCTCTCGGCACACTTTTTTTGTTGACATTTTCAGATATGGAGGATAATTAGATGGTCAAGAGACAAGGAGCAACTTTCTTGTTGTAGTGTTTTATTAAGTTCAATTATGTGCAAAAAATATTTAATTTTGTTGAATTGGGGAATGAATAATTCACCAACTTAAATATGGGGAGCGAATAGAGATGGAGGACAAAGTGCGGCACATGTGGGAGTTACATCTTCAACATACGGTATAAAGTGCCACGCTTGCGGGAGCCACCTCTTGAACTCGTAGTTGCCACATCCAGAATCCCGACAACAATGACGTCGCGTCGTGAAGAAGGTGTGATTGTTATGCACCCTCCCAAAAAGCTAATATTAATATTAAAATATAACTAACTACGTAGTGTTTGGCATATGAATTGGTCAATTTTGATAATTAGTTATGATCATTATCTTATAAGTTACAAGAGGAATATGAAGTGGTTTCACATATGAAAGAAGAATAGTGGCGTGTTATCATTTATGGTGAGGTCTTTACTTGAGAATATGGTGAATTAAGAATGACGAATAGTGGTCAGTTGTGGTAATGAAGAAATAGTGATGTATTCACTTGGGAATGTGGAGTGATAGCATATTTATTCAAGAATATGTAGAGGTGCATTTTGTTTAAGAACAAGGAGTAGTGATGTATTGTTCATGTATAGTGGAAGTTAATTCGTCCATTACAAAAATTAGCTATACACGTATATATTATGGACATATGCGAGAACAAGGTTATGTGATGGGATGAGAAAATATTAGAAGAAGAGGGGAAGGTGTTAGAGGAAGAAGAGGAAATGAGGGTTCCTCAGGTGATCTTTCTACTTAACTTTATGAGAACTTGCAAGGTGAGTGCTTTATTTGTTTTTAAGTATTAATATATTCATTTATATAGACGGTTACAATTTGTCCTTAAGATTTGTAACGATGTTCTTTTGCGTAACCCGGTAGAATATTGCAATCTTGCAATGTGATGTGGTGATATTGACACATTTGTTTATATGCTGGATTTTAACTTATTTTGATTACTTTGTAAAAATTTTCCTGGTGGTGGATTGTCCACTAATTTTAAAGTTATAGTCACATGTCATGTTATTATATGTCATCTCAAGTTATTTTGAACTATTCAATATTTTTAATGTTAAGCATATTTAAAATGTTTCCTGGCCTCTCGGCACACTTTTTTTGTTGACATTTTCAGATATGGAGGATAATTAGATGGTCAAGAGACAAGGAGCAACTTTCTTGTTGTAGGGTTTTATTAAGTTCAATTATGTGCAAAAATGATTTAATTTTGTTGAATTGGGGCATGAATAATTCACCAACTGAAATATGGGGAGTGAATAGAGATAGAGGACAAAGTGCAGCACGTGTGGGAGTTACATCTTAAACATACGGTATAAAGTGCCACGCTTGTGGGAGCCACCTCTTGAACTCGTAGTTGCCACATCCAGAATCCCGACAACAATGACGTCGCGTTGTGAAGAAGGTGTGATTGTTATGCACCCTCCCAAAAAACTAATATTAATATTAAAATATAACTAACTACGTAGTGTTTGGCATATGAATTGGTCAATTTTGATAATTAGTTATGATCATTATCTTATAAGTTACAAGAGGAATATGAAGTGGTTTCACATATGAAAGATGAATAGTGGCGTGTTGATCATTTATGGTGAGGTCTTTACTTGAGAATATGGTGAATTAAGAATGAGGAATAGTGGTCAGGTGTGGTAATCATGAAATAGTGATGTATTTACTTGGGAATGTGGAGTGATAGCATATTTATTCAAGAATATGTAGAGGTGCATTTTGTTTAAGAACAAGGAGTAGTGATGTATTGTTCATGTATAGTGGAAGTTAATTCGTCCATTACAAAAATTAGCTATACACGTATATATTATGGACATAAGCGAGAACAAGGTTATGTGATGGGATGAGAAAATATTAGAAGAAGAGGGGAAGGTGTTAGAGGAAGAAGAGGAAATGAGGGTTCCTCTTGTGATCTTTCTACTTAACTTTATAAGAACTTGCAAGGTGAGTGCTTTATTTGTTTTTAAGTATTAATATATTCATTTATATAGACGGTTACAATTTGTCCTTAAGATTTGTAACGATGTTCTTTTGCGTAACCCGGTAGAATATAGCAATCTCGTAATGTGATGTGGTGATATTGACAAATTTGTTTATATGGTGGATTTTAACATATTCTGATTACTTCGTAAAAATTTTCTTGGTGGTGGATTGTCCTCTAATTTTAAAGTTATAGTGACATGTCATGTCGATTAAATGTCATCTAACGTTATTTTGAACTATTCAACATTTTTCATCTTAGACATATTTAAAATGTTTCCTGGGCTCTCGGCACACTATTTTTGTTGACATTTTCAGATAAAGAGGAGAATTAGATGGTCAAGAGACAAAGAGCAACTTTCTTGTTGTAGTGTTTTATTAAGTTCATTTATGTGCAAAAATTATTTAATTTTGTTGAATTGGGGCATGAATAAATGCTATTAGGGCCATTCACCAACTTAAATATGGGGAGCGAACAACGATGCAGGACAAAGTGCGGCACGTGTGGGAGCCACATCTTCAACAAGCGGTATAAAGTGCCACACTTGAGGCAGCCACCACTTGAACTCGTAGTTGCCACCTCTAGAATCCCGACAACATTGACGTCGCGTTGTGAAGAAGGTGTGATTGTTATGCACCCGCCCAAAAAAATAATATTAATATTAAATTATAACTAACTACATAGGGTTTGGCATATGAATTGGTTAATTTTGATACTTAGTTATGATCATTATCTTATAAGTTACAAGAGGAATATGAAGTGGTTTCACATATGAAAGATGAATAGTGGCGTATTGATCATTTATGGTGAGATCCTTACTTGAGAATATGGTGAATTAAGAACGAGGAATAGTGGTCAGGTGTGGTAATCATGTAATAGTGATATATTTACTTGGGAATGTGGAGTGATAGCGTATTTATTCAAGAATATGTAGAGGTGCGTTTTGTTTAAGAACAAGGTGTAGTGATGTATTGTTCATGTATAGTGGAAGTTAATTCGTCCATTACAAAAGTTAGCTATACACGTATATATTATGGACATATGCGAGAACAAGGTTATGTGACGGGATGAGAAAATATTAGAAGAAGAGGGGAAGGTGTTAGAGTAAGAAGAGAAAATGAGGGATCTTCAGGTGATCTTTCTACTTAACTTTATAAGAACTTGCAAGGTGAGTGCTTTACTTGTTTTTGAGTATTAATATATTCTTTTCTGTAGACAGTTACAATTTGTCCTTAAGATTTGTAAAGATGTTCTTTTGCGTAACCCGGTAGAATATAGCAATCTTGTAATGTGATGTGGTGATATTGACACATTTGTTTATATGCTGGATTTTAACCTATTTTGATTACTTCGTAAAATTTTCTTGGTGGTGGATTGTCCTCTAATTTTAAAGTTATAGTCACATGTCATGTCGATTAAATGTCATCTAACGTTATTTTGAACTATTCAACATTTTTCCTCTTAGACATATTTAAAATGTTTCCTGCGCTCTCGGCACACTTTTTTTGTTGAGATTTTCAGATATAGAGAAGAATTAGATCGTCAAGAGACAAGGAACAGCTTTCTTGTTCTAGTGTTTTATTAAGTTCATTTATGTGCAAAAATTATTTAATTTTGTTGAAGTGGGGCATGAATAAATGCTATTAGGGCCATTCACCAACTTAATTATGGGGAGCGAACAGCGATGCAGGACAAAGTGCGGCATGTGTGGGAGCTACATCTTCAACAAGCGGTATAGAGTGCCACACTTGCGGGAGCCACCTCTTGACCTCGTAGTTGCCACCTCTAGAATCCCGACAAATTGATGTCGCGTTGTGAAGAAGGTGTGATTGTTATGCACCTGCCCAAAAAACTAATATTAATATTAAAATATAACTAACTACGTAGTGTTTGGCAAATGAATTGGTCAATTTTGATAATTAGTTATGATCATTATCTTATAAGTTACAAGAGGAATATGAAGTGGTTTCACATATGAAATATGAATAGTGGCGTGTTGATCATTTATGGTGAGGTCTTTACTTGAAAATATGGTGAATTAAGAATGAGGAATAGTGGTCAGGTGTGGTAATCATGAAATAGTGATGTATTTACTTGGGAATGTGGAGTGATAGCATATTTATTCAAGAATATGTAGAGGTGCATTTTGTTTAAGAACAAGGAGTAGTGATGTATTGTTCACGTATAGTGGAAGTTAATTCGTCCATTACAAAAATTAGCTATACACGTATATATTATGGACATATGCGAGAACAAGGTTATGTGATGGGATGAGAAAATATTAGAAGAAGAGGGGAAGGTGTTAGAGGAAGAAGAGGAAATGAGGGTTCCTCAGGTGATCTTTCTACTGAACTTTATAAGAACTTGCAAGGTGAGTGCTTTATTTGTTTTTAAGTATTAATATATTCATTTATATAGACGGTTACAATTTGTCCTTAAGATTTGTAACGATGTTCTTTTGCATAACCCGGTAGAATATTGCAATCTTGCATTGTGATGTGGTGATATTGACACATTTGTTTATATGCTGGATTTTAACTTATTTTGATTACTTTGTAAAATTTTTCTTGGTGGTGGATTGTCCACTAATTTTAAAGTTATAGTCACATGTCATGTTTTTATATGTCATCTCAAGTTATTTTGAACTATTCAATATTTTTAATGTTAAGCATATTTAAAATGTTTCCTGGGCTCTCGGCACACTTTTTTTGTTGACATTTTCAGATATGGAGGATAATTAGATGGTCAAGAGATAAGGAGCAACTTTCTTGTTGTAGTGTTTTATTAAGTTCAATTATGTGCAAAAATTATTTAATTTTGTTGAATTGGGGCATGAATAATTCATCAACTTAAATATGGGGAGCGAATTGAGATGGAGGACAAAGTGCAGCACGTGTGGGAG
Organism: Jacaranda mimosifolia; assembly: GCA_018894105.1. Lineage (NCBI taxonomy): Eukaryota > Viridiplantae > Streptophyta > Magnoliopsida > Lamiales > Bignoniaceae > Jacaranda > Jacaranda mimosifolia. Next base: position 19,587,623 of record CM032123.1, read on the forward strand.
TTACATCTTAAACATACGGTATAAAGTGCCACGCTTGTGGGAGCCACCTCTTGAACTCGTAGTTGCCACATCCAGAATCCCGACAACAATGACGTCGCGTTGTGAAGAAGGTGTGATTGTTATGCACCCTCCCAAAAAACTAATATTAATATTAAAATATAACTAACTAGGTAGTGTTTGGCATATGAATTGGTCAATTTTGATAATTAGTTATGATCATTATCTTATAAGTTACAAGAGGAATATGAAGTGGTTTCACATATGAAAGATGAATAGTGGCGTGTTGATCATTTATGGTGAGGTCTTTACTTGAGAATATGGTGAATTAAGAATGAGGAATAGTGGTCAGGTGTGGTAATCATGAAATAGTGATGTATTTACTTGGGAATGTGGAGTGATAGCATATTTATTCAAGAATATGTAGAGGTGCATTTTGTTTAAGAACAAGGAGTAGTGATGTATTGTTCATGTATAGTGGAAGTTAATTCGTCCATTACAAAAGTTAGCTATACACGTATATATTATGGACATATGCGAGAACAAGGTTATGTGACGGGATGAGAAAATATTAGAAGAAGAGGGGAAGGTGTTAGAGTAAGAAGAAGAAATGAGGGATCTTCAGGTGATCTTTCTACTTAACTTTATAAGAACTTGCAAGGTGAGTGCTTTACTTGTTTTTGAGTATTAATATATTCTTTTCTGTAGACAGTTACAATTTGTCCTTAAGATTTGTAAAGATGTTCTTTTGCGTAACCCGGTAGAATATAGCAATCTTGTAATGTGATGTGGTGATATTGACACATTTGTTTATATGCTGGATTTTAACCTATTTTGATTACTTCGTAAAATTTTCTTGGTGGTGGATTGTCCTCTAATTTTAAAGTTATAGTCACATGTCATGTCGATTAAATGTCATCTAACGTTATTTTGAACTATTCAACATTTTTCCTCTTAGACATATTTAAAATGTTTCCTGCGCTCTCGGCACACTTTTTTTGTTGACATTTTCAGATATAGAGAAGAATTAGATGGTCAAGAGACAAGGAACAGCTTTCTTGTTGTAGTGTTTTATTAAGTTCATTTATGTGCAAAAATTATTTAATTTTGTTGAAGTGGGGCATGAATAAATGCTATTAGGGCCATTCACCAACTTAATTATGGGGAGCGAACAGCGATGCAGGACAAAGTGCGGCATGTGTGGGAGCTACATCTTCAACAAGCGGTATAGAGTGCCACACTTGCGGGAGCCACCTCTTGAACTCGTAGTTGCCACCTCTAGAATCCCGACAACATTGACGTCGCGTTGTGAAGAAGGTGTGATTGTTATGCACCCGCCCAAAAAACGAATATTAATATTAAAATATAACTAACTACGTAGTGTTTGGCAAATGAATTGGTCAATTTTGATAATTAGTTATGATCATTATCTTATAAGTTACAAGAGGAATATGAAGTGGTTTCACATATGAAAGATGAATAGTGGCGTGTTGATCATTTATGGTGAGGTCTTTACTTGAGAATATGGTGAATTAAGAATGAGGAATAGTGGTCAGGTGTGGTAATCATGAAATAGTGATGTATTTACTTGGGAATGTGGAGTGATAGCATATTTATTCAAGAATATGTAGAGGTGCATTTTGTTTAAGAACAAGGAGTAGTGATGTATTGTTCACGTATAGTGGAAGTTAATTCGTCCATTACAAAAATTAGCTATACACGTATATATTATGGACATATGCGAGAACAAGGTTATGTGATGGGATGAGAAAATATTAGAAGAAGAGGGGAAGGTGTTAGAGGAAGAAGAGGAAATGAGGGTTCCTCAGGTGATCTTTCTACTGAACTTTATAAGAACTTGCAAGGTGAGTGCTTTATTTGTTTTTAAGTATTAATATATTCATTTATATAGACGGTTACAATTTGTCCTTAAGATTTGTAACGATGTTCTTTTGCATAACCCGGTAGAATATTGCAATCTTGCATTGTGATGTGGTGATATTGACACATTTGTTTATATGCTGGATTTTAACTTATTTTGATTACTTTGTAAAATTTTTCTTGGTGGTGGATTGTCCACTAATTTTAAAGTTATAGTCACATGTCATGTTATTATATGTCATCTCAAGTTATTTTGAACTATTCAATATTTTTAATGTTAAGCATATTTAAAATGTTTCCTGGGCTCTCGGCACACTTTTTTTGTTGACATTTTCAGATATGGAGGATAATTAGATGGTCAAGAGATAAGGAGCAACTTTCTTGTTGTAGTGTTTTATTAAGTTCAATTATGTGCAAAAATTATTTAATTTTGTTGAATTGGGGCATGAATAATTCACCAACTTAAATATGGGGAGCGAATAGAGATGGAGGACAAAGTGCAGCACGTGTGGGAGTTACATCTTAAACATACGGTATAAAGTGCCACGCTTGTGGGAGCCACCTCTTGAACTCGTAGTTGCCACATCCAGAATCCCGACAACAATGACGTTGCGTTGTGAAGAAGGTGTGATTGTTATGCACCCTCCCAAGAAACTAATATTAATATTAAAATATAACTAACTAGGTAGTGTTTGGCATATGAATTGGTCAATTTTGATAATTAGTTATGATCATTATCTTATAAGTTACAAGAGGAATATGAAGTGGTTTCACATATGAAAGATGAATAGTGGCGTGTTGATCATTTATGGTGAGGTCTTTACTTGAGAATATGGTGAATTAAGAATGAGGAATAGTGGTCAGGTGTGGTAATCATGAAATAGTGATGTATTTACTTGGGAATGTGGAGTGATAGCATATTTATTCAAGAATATGTAGAGGTGCATTTTGTTTAAGAACAAGGAGTAGTGATGTATTGTTCATGTATAGTGGAAGTTAATTCGTCCATTACAAAAATTAGCTATACACGTATATATTATGGACATATGCGAGAACAAGGTTATGTGATGGGATGAGAAAATATTAGAAGAAGAGGGGAAGGTGTTAGAGGAAGAAGAGGAAATGAGGGTTCCTCAGGTGATCTTTCTACTTAACTTTATAAGAACTTGCAAGGTGAGTGCTTTATTTGTTTTTAAGTATTAATATATTCATTTATATAGACGGTTACAATTTGTCCTTAAGATTTGTAACGATGTTCTTTTGCGTAACCCGGTAGAATATTGCAATCTTGCAATGTGATGTGGTGATATTGACACATTTGTTTATATGCTGGATTTTAACTTATTTTGATTACTTTGTAAAATTTTTCTTGGTGGTGGATTGTCCACTAATTTTAAAGTTATAGTCACATGTCATGTTATTATATGTCATCTCAAGTTATTTTGAACAATTCAATATTTTTAATGTTAAGCATATTTAAAATGTTTCCTGGGCTCTCGGCACACTTTTTTTGTTGACATTTTCAGATATGGAGGATAATTAGATGGTCAAGAGACAAGGAGCAACTTTCTTGTTGTAGTGTTTTATTAAGTTCAATTATGTGCAAAAATTATTTAATTTTGTTGAATTGGGGCATGAATAATTCACCAACTTAAATATGGGGAGCGAATAGAGATGGAGGACAAAGTGCAGCACGTGTGGGAGTTACATCTTAAACATACTGTATAAAGTGCCACGCTTGTGGGAGCTACCTATTGAACTCGTAGTTGCCACATCCAGAATCCCGACAACAATGACGTCGCGTTGTGAAGAAGGTGTGATTGTTATGCACCCTCCCAAAAAACTAATATTAATATTAAAATATAACTAACTATGTAGTGTTTGGCATATGAATTGGTTAATTTTGATAATTAGTTATGATCATTATCTTATAAGTTACAAGAGGAATATGAAGTGGTTTCACATATGAAAGATGAATAGTGGCGTGTTGATCACTTATGGTGAGGTCTTTACTTGAGAATATGGTGAATTAAGAATGAGGAATAGTGGTCAGGTGTGGTAATCATGAAATAGTAATGTATTTACTTGGGAATGTGTAGTGATAGCATATTTATTCAAGAATATGTAGAGGTGCGTTTTGTTTAAGAACAAGGAGTAGTGATGTATTGTTCATGTATAGTGGAAGTTAATTCGTCCATTACAAAAATTAGCTATACACGTATATATTATGGACATATGCGAGAACAAGGTTATGTGACGGGATGAGAAAATATTAGAAGAAGAGGGGAAGGTGTTAGAGTAAGAAGAGGAAATGAGGGATCTTCAGGTGATCTTTCTACTTAACTTTATAAGAACTTGCAAGGTGAGTGCTTTACTTGTTTTTGAGTATTAATATATTCTTTTCTGTAGACAGTTACAATTTGTCCTTAAGATTTGTAAAGATGTTCTTTTGCGTAACCCGGTAGAATATAGCAATCTTGTAATGTGATGTGGTGATATTGACACATTTGTTTATATGCTGGATTTTAACCTATTTTGATTACTTCGTAAAATTTTCTTGGTGGTGGATTGTCCTCTAATTTTAAAGTTATAGTCACATGTCATGTCGATTAAATGTCATCTAACGTTATTTTGAACTATTCAACATTTTTCCTCTTAGACATATTTAAAATGTTTCCTGCGCTCTCGGCACACTTTTTTTGTTGAGATTTTCAGATATAGAGAAGAATTAGATCGTCAAGAGACAAGGAACAGCTTTCTTGTTCTAGTGTTTTATTAAGTTCATTTATGTGCAAAAATTATTTAATTTTGTTGAAGTGGGGCATGAATAAATGCTATTAGGGCCATTCACCAACTTAATTATGGGGAGCGAACAGCGATGCAGGACAAAGTGCGGCATGTGTGGGAGCTACATCTTCAACAAGCGGTATAGAGTGCCACACTTGCGGGAGCCACCTCTTGACCTCGTAGTTGCCACCTCTAGAATCCCGACAAATTGATGTCGCGTTGTGAAGAAGGTGTGATTGTTATGCACCCGCCCAAAAAACTAATATTAATATTAAAATATAACTAACTACGTAGTGTTTGGCAAATGAATTGGTCAATTTTGATAATTAGTTATGATCATTATCTTATAAGTTACAAGAGGAATATGAAGTGGTTTCACATATGAAATATGAATAGTGGCGTGTTGATCATTTATGGTGAGGTCTTTACTTGAGAATATGGTGAATTAAGAATGAGGAATAGTGGTCAGGTGTGGTAATCATGAAATAGTGATGTATTTACTTGGGAATGTGGAGTGATAGCATATTTATTCAAGAATATGTAGAGGTGCATTTTGTTTAAGAACAAGGAGTAGTGATGTATTGTTCACGTATAGTGGAAGTTAATTCGTCCATTACAAAAATTAGCTATACACGTATATATTATGTACATATGCGAGAACAAGGTTATGTGATGGGATGAGAAAATATTAGAAGAAGAGGGGAAGGTGTTAGAGGAAGAAGAGGAAATGAGGGTTCCTCAGGTGATCTTTCTACTGAACTTTATAAGAACTTGCAAGGTGAGTGCTTTATTTGTTTTTAAGTATTAATATATTCATTTATATAGACGGTTACAATTTGTCCTTAAGATTTGTAACGATGTTCTTTTGCATAACCCGGTAGAATATTGCAATCTTGCATTGTGATGTGGTGATATTGACACATTTGTTTATATGCTGGATTTTAACTTATTTTGATTACTTTGTAAAATTTTTCTTGGTGGTGGATTGTCCACTAATTTTAAAGTTATAGTCACATGTCATGTTATTATATGTCATCTCAAGTTATTTTGAACTATTCAATATTTTTAATGTTAAGCATATTTAAAATGTTTCCTGGGCTCTCGGCACACTTTTTTTGTTGACATTTTCAGATATGGAGGATAATTAGATGGTCAAGAGATAAGGAGCAACTTTCTTGTTGTAGTGTTTTATTAAGTTCAATTATGTGCAAAAATTATTTAATTTTGTTGAATTGGGGCATGAATAATTCACCAACTTAAATATGGGGAGCGAATAGAGATGGAGGACAAAGTGCAGCACGTGTGGGAGTTACATCTTAAACATACGGTATAAAGTGCCACGCTTGTGGGAGCCACCTCTTGAACTCGTAGTTGCCACATCCAGAATCCCGACAACAATGACGTTGCGTTGTGAAGAAGGTGTGATTGTTATGCACCCTCCCAAGAAACTAATATTAATATTAAAATATAACTAACTAGGTAGTGTTTGGCATATGAATTGGTCAATTTTGATAATTAGTTATGATCATTATCTTATAAGTTACAAGAGGAATATGAAGTGGTTTCACATATGAAAGATGAATAGTGGCGTGTTGATCATTTATGGTGAGGTCTTTACTTGAGAATATGGTGAATTAAGAATGAGGAATAGTGGTCAGGTGTGGTAATCATGAAATAGTGATGTATTTACTTGGGAATGTGGAGTGATAGCATATTTATTCAAGAATATGTAGAGGTGCATTTTGTTTAAGAACAAGGAGTAGTGATGTATTGTTCATGTATAGTGGAAGTTAATTCGTCCATTACAAAAATTAGCTATACACGTATATATTATGGACATATGCGAGAACAAGGTTATGTGATGGGATGAGAAAATATTAGAAGAAGAGGGGAAGGTGTTAGAGGAAGAAGAGGAAATGAGGGTTCCTCAGGTGATCTTTCTACTTAACTTTATAAGAACTTGCAAGGTGAGTGCTTTATTTGTTTTTAAGTATTAATATATTCATTTATATAGACGGTTACAATTTGTCCTTAAGATTTGTAACGATGTTCTTTTGCGTAACCCGGTAGAATATTGCAATCTTGCAATGTGATGTGGTGATATTGACACATTTGTTTATATGCTGGATTTTAACTTATTTTGATTACTTTGTAAAATTTTTCTTGGTGGTGGATTGTCCACTAATTTTAAAGTTATAGTCACATGTCATGTTATTATATGTCATCTCAAGTTATTTTGAACAATTCAATATTTTTAATGTTAAGCATATTTAAAATGTTTCCTGGGCTCTCGGCACACTTTTTTTGTTGACATTTTCAGATATGGAGGATAATTAGATGGTCAAGAGACAAGGAGCAACTTTCTTGTTGTAGTGTTTTATTAAGTTCAATTATGTGCAAAAATTATTTAATTTTGTTGAATTGGGGCATGAATAATTCACCAACTTAAATATGGGGAGCGAATAGAGATGGAGGACAAAGTGCAGCACGTGTGGGAGTTACATCTTAAACATACTGTATAAAGTGCCACGCTTGTGGGAGCTACCTATTGAACTCGTAGTTGCCACATCCAGAATCCCGACAACAATGACGTCGCGTTGTGAAGAAGGTGTGATTGTTATGCACCCTCCCAAAAAACTAATATTAATATTAAAATATAACTAACTATGTAGTGTTTGGCATATGAATTGGTTAATTTTGATAATTAGTTATGATCATTATCTTATAAGTTACAAGAGGAATATGAAGTGGTTTCACATATGAAAGATGAATAGTGGCGTGTTGATCACTTATGGTGAGGTCTTTACTTGAGAATATGGTGAATTAAGAATGAGGAATAGTGGTCAGGTGTGGTAATCATGAAATAGTAATGTATTTACTTGGGAATGTGTAGTGATAGCATATTTATTCAAGAATATGTAGAGGTGCGTTTTGTTTAAGAACAAGGAGTAGTGATGTATTGTTCATGTATAGTGGAAGTTAATTCGTCCATTACAAAAATTAGCTATACACGTATATATTATGGACATATGCGAGAACAAGGTTATGTGACGGGATGAGAAAATATTAGAAGAAGAGGGGAAGGTGTTAGAGTAAGAAGAGGAAATGAGGGATCTTCAGGTGATCTTTCTACTTAACTTTATAAGAACTTGCAAGGTGAGTGCTTTACTTGTTTTTGAGTATTAATATATTCTTTTCTGTAGACAGTTACAATTTGTCCTTAAGATTTGTAAAGATGTTCTTTTGCGTAACCCGGTAGAATATAGCAATCTTGTAATGTGATGTGGTGATATTGACACATTTGTTTATATGCTGGATTTTAACCTATTTTGATTACTTCGTAAAATTTTCTTGGTGGTGGATTGTCCTCTAATTTTAAAGTTATAGTCACATGTCATGTCGATTAAATGTCATCTAACGTTATTTTGAACTATTCAACATTTTTCCTCTTAGACATATTTAAAATGTTTCCTGCGCTCTCGGCACACTTTTTTTGTTGAGATTTTCAGATATAGAGAAGAATTAGATCGTCAAGAGACAAGGAACAGCTTTCTTGTTCTAGTGTTTTATTAAGTTCATTTATGTGCAAAAATTATTTAATTTTGTTGAAGTGGGGCATGAATAAATGCTATTAGGGCCATTCACCAACTTAATTATGGGGAGCGAACAGCGATGCAGGACAAAGTGCGGCATGTGTGGGAGCTACATCTTCAACAAGCGGTATAGAGTGCCACACTTGCGGGAGCCACCTCTTGACCTCGTAGTTGCCACCTCTAGAATCCCGACAAATTGATGTCGCGTTGTGAAGAAGGTGTGATTGTTATGCACCCGCCCAAAAAACTAATATTAATATTAAAATATAACTAACTACGTAGTGTTTGGCAAATGAATTGGTCAATTTTGATAATTAGTTATGATCATTATCTTATAAGTTACAAGAGGAATATGAAGTGGTTTCACATATGAAATATGAATAGTGGCGTGTTGATCATTTATGGTGAGGTCTTTACTTGAGAATATGGTGAATTAAGAATGAGGAATAGTGGTCAGGTGTGGTAATCATGAAATAGTGATGTATTTACTTGGGAATGTGGAGTGATAGCATATTTATTCAAGAATATGTAGAGGTGCATTTTGTTTAAGAACAAGGAGTAGTGATGTATTGTTCACGTATAGTGGAAGTTAATTCGTCCATTACAAAAATTAGCTATACACGTATATATTATGTACATATGCGAGAACAAGGTTATGTGATGGGATGAGAAAATATTAGAAGAAGAGGGGAAGGTGTTAGAGGAAGAAGAGGAAATGAGGGTTCCTCAGGTGATCTTTCTACTGAACTTTATAAGAACTTGCAAGGTGAGTGCTTTATTTGTTTTTAAGTATTAATATATTCATTTATATAGACGGTTACAATTTGTCCTTAAGATTTGTAACGATGTTCTTTTGCATAACCCGGTAGAATATTGCAATCTTGCATTGTGATGTGGTGATATTGACACATTTGTTTATATGCTGGATTTTAACTTATTTTGATTACTTTGTAAAATTTTTCTTGGTGGTGGATTGTCCACTAATTTTAAAGTTATAGTCACATGTCATGTTATTATATGTCATCTCAAGTTATTTTGAACTATTCAATATTTTTAATGTTAAGCATATTTAAAATGTTTCCTGGGCTCTCGGCACACTTTTTTTGTTGACATTTTCAGATATGGAGGATAATTAGATGGTCAAGAGATAAGGAGCAACTTTCTTGTTGTAGTGTTTTATTAAGTTCAATTATGTGCAAAAATTATTTAATTTTGTTGAATTGGGGCATGAATAATTCACCAACTTAAATATGGGGAGCGAATAGAGATGGAGGACAAAGTGCAGCACGTGTGGGAGTTACATCTTAAACATACGGTATAAAGTGCCACGCTTGTGGGAGCCACCTCTTGAACTCGTAGTTGCCACATCCAGAATCCCGACAACAATGACGTTGCGTTGTGAAGAAGGTGTGATTGTTATGCACCCTCCCAAGAAACTAATATTAATATTAAAATATAACTAACTAGGTAGTGTTTGGCATATGAATTGGTCAATTTTGATAATTAGTTATGATCATTATCTTATAAGTTACAAGAGGAATATGAAGTGGTTTCACATATGAAAGATGAATAGTGGCGTGTTGATCATTTATGGTGAGGTCTTTACTTGAGAATATGGTGAATTAAGAATGAGGAATAGTGGTCAGGTGTGGTAATCATGAAATAGTGATGTATTTACTTGGGAATGTGGAGTGATAGCATATTTATTCAAGAATATGTAGAGGTGCATTTTGTTTAAGAACAAGGAGTAGTGATGTATTGTTCATGTATAGTGGAAGTTAATTCGTCCATTACAAAAATTAGCTATACACGTATATATTATGGACATATGCGAGAACAAGGTTATGTGATGGGATGAGAAAATATTAGAAGAAGAGGGGAAGGTGTTAGAGGAAGAAGAGGAAATGAGGGTTCCTCAGGTGATCTTTCTACTTAACTTTATAAGAACTTGCAAGGTGAGTGCTTTATTTGTTTTTAAGTATTAATATATTCATTTATATAGACGGTTACAATTTGTCCTTAAGATTTGTAACGATGTTCTTTTGCGTAACCCGGTAGAATATTGCAATCTTGCAATGTGATGTGGTGATATTGACACATTTGTTTATATGCTGGATTTTAACTTATTTTGATTACTTTGTAAAATTTTTCTTGGTGGTGGATTGTCCACTAATTTTAAAGTTATAGTCACATGTCATGTTATTATATGTCATCTCAAGTTATTTTGAACAATTCAATATTTTTAATGTTAAGCATATTTAAAATGTTTCCTGGGCTCTCGGCACACTTTTTTTGTTGACATTTTCAGATATGGAGGATAATTAGATGGTCAAGAGACAAGGAGCAACTTTCTTGTTGTAGTGTTTTATTAAGTTCAATTATGTGCAAAAATTATTTAATTTTGTTGAATTGGGGCATGAATAATTCACCAACTTAAATATGGGGAGCGAATAGAGATGGAGGACAAAGTGCAGCACGTGTGGGAGTTACATCTTAAACATACGGTATAAAGTGCCACGCTTGTGGGAGCCACCTCTTGAACTCGTAGTTGCCACATCCAGAATCCCGACAACAATGACGTTGCGTTGTGAAGAAGGTGTGATTGTTATGCACCCTCCCAAGAAACTAATATTAATATTAAAATATAACTAACTAGGTAGTGTTTGGCATATGAATTGGTCAATTTTGATAATTAGTTATGATCATTATCTTATAAGTTACAAGAGGAATATGAAGTGGTTTCACATATGAAAGATGAATAGTGGCGTGTTGATCATTTATGGTGAGGTCTTTACTTGAGAATATGGTGAATTAAGAATGAGGAATAGTGGTCAGGTGTGGTAATCATGAAATAGTGATGTATTTACTTGGGAATGTGGAGTGATAGCATATTTATTCAAGAATATGTAGAGGTGCATTTTGTTTAAGAACAAGGAGTAGTGATGTATTGTTCATGTATAGTGGAAGTTAATTCGTCCATTACAAAAATTAGCTATACACGTATATATTATGGACATATGCGAGAACAAGGTTATGTGATGGGATGAGAAAATATTAGAAGAAGAGGGGAAGGTGTTAGAGGAAGAAGAGGAAATGAGGGTTCCTCAGGTGATCTTTCTACTTAACTTTATAAGAACTTGCAAGGTGAGTGCTTTATTTGTTTTTAAGTATTAATATATTCATTTATATAGACGGTTACAATTTGTCCTTAAGATTTGTAACGATGTTCTTTTGCGTAACCCGGTAGAATATTGCAATCTTGCAATGTGATGTGGTGATATTGACACATTTGTTTATATGCTGGATTTTAACTTATTTTGATTACTTTGTAAAATTTTTCTTGGTGGTGGATTGTCCACTAATTTTAAAGTTATAGTCACATGTCATGTTATTATATGTCATCTCAAGTTATTTTGAACAATTCAATATTTTTAATGTTAAGCATATTTAAAATGTTTCCTGGGCTTTCGGCACACTTTTTTTGTTGACATTTTCAGATATGGAGGATAATTAGATGGTCAAGAGACAAGGAGCAACTTTCTTGTTGTAGTGTTTTATTAAGTTCAATTATGTGCAAAAATTATTTAATTTTGTTGAATTGGGGCATGAATAATTCACCAACTTAAATATGGGGAGCGAATAGAGATGGAGGACAAAGTGCAGCACGTGTGGGAGTTACATCTTAAACATACTGTATAAAGTGCCACGCTTGTGGGAGCTACCTATTGAACTCGTAGTTGCCACATCCAGAATCCCGACAACAATGACGTCGCGTTGTGAAGAAGGTGTGATTGTTATGCACCCTCCCAAAAAACTAATATTAATATTAAAATATAACTAACTATGTAGTGTTTGGCATATGAATTGGTTAATTTTGATAATTAGTTATGATCATTATCTTATAAGTTACAAGAGGAATATGAAGTGGTTTCACATATGAAAGATGAATAGTGGCGTGTTGATCACTTATGGTGAGGTCTTTACTTGAGAATATGGTGAATTAAGAATGAGGAATAGTGGTCAGGTGTGGTAATCATGAAATAGTAATGTATTTACTTGGGAATGTGTAGTGATAGCATATTTATTCAAGAATATGTAGAGGTGCGTTTTGTTTAAGAACAAGGAGTAGTGATGTATTGTTCATGTATAGTGGAAGTTAATTCGTCCATTACAAAAATTAGCTATACACGTACATATTACGGACATATGCGAGAACAAGGTTATGTGATGGGATGAGAAAATATTAGAAGAAGAGGGGAAGGTGTTAGAGGAAGAAGAGGAAATGAGGGTTCCTCAGGTGATCTTTCTACTTAACTTTATAAGAACTTGCAAGGTGAGTGCTTTATTTGTTTTTAAGTATTAATATATTCATTTATATAGACGGTTGCAATTTGTCCTTAATCTTTGTAACGATGTTCTTTTGCGTAACCCGGTAGAATATAGCAATCTTGTAATGTGATGTGGTGATATTGACACATTTGTTTATATGCTGGATTTTAACATATTTTTATTACTTCGTAAAAATTTTATTGGTGGTGGATTGTCCTCTAATTTTAAAGTTATAGTGACATGTCATGTCGATTAAATGTCATCTAACGTTATTTTGAACTATTCAACATTTTTCATCTTAGACATATTTAAAATGATTCCTGGGCTCTCGGCACACTTTTTTTGTTGACATTTTCAGATATAGAGGAGAATTAGATGGTCAAGAGACAAAGAGCAACTTTCTTGTTGTAGTGTTTTATTAAGTTCATTTATGTGCAAAAATTATTTAATTTTGTTGAAGTGGGGCATGAATAAATGCTATTAGGGCCATTCACCAACTTAATTATGGGGAGCGAACAGCGATGCAGGACAAAGTGCGGCATGTGTGGGAGCTACATCTTCAACAAGCGGTATAGAGTGCCACACTTGCGGGAGCCACCTCTTGAACTCGTAGTTGCCACCTCTAGAATCCCGACAACATTGACGTCGCGTTGTGAAGAAGGTGTGATTGTTATGCACCCGCCCAAAAAATGAATATTAATATTAAAATATAACTAACTACGTAGTGTTTGGCAAATGAATTGGTCAATTTTGATAATTAGTTATGATCATTATCTTATAAGTTACAAGAGGAATACGAAGTGGTTTCACATATGAAATATGAATAGTGGCGTGTTGATCATTTATGGTGAGGTCTTTACTTGAGAATATGGTGAATTAAGAATGAGGAATAGTGGTCAGGTGTGGTAATCATGAAATAGTGATGTATTTACTTGGGAATGTGGAGTGATAGCATATTTATTCAAGAATATGTAGAGGTGCATTTTGTTTAAGAACAAGGAGTAGTGATGTATTGTTCACGTATAGTGGAAGTTAATTCGTCCATTACAAAAATTAGCTATACACGTATATATTATGGACATATGCGAGAACAAGGTTATGTGATGGGATGAGAAAATATTAGAAGAAGAGGGGAAGGTGTTAGAGGAAGAAGAGGAAATGAGGGTTCCTCAGGTGATCTTTCTACTGAACTTTATAAGAACTTGCAAGGTGAGTGCTTTATTTGTTTTTAAGTATTAATATATTCATTTATATAGACGGTTACAATTTGTCCTTAAGATTTGTAACGATGTTCTTTTGCATAACCCGGTAGAATATTGCAATCTTGCATTGTGATGTGGTGATATTGACACATTTGTTTATATGCTGGATTTTAACTTATTTTGATTACTTTGTAAAATTTTTCTTGGTGGTGGATTGTCCACTAATTTTAAAGTTATAGTCACATGTCATGTTATTATATGTCATCTCAAGTTATTTTGAACTATTCAATATTTTTAATGTTAAGCATATTTAAAATGTTTCCTGGGCTCTCGGCACACTTTTTTTGTTGACATTTTCAGATATGGAGGATAATTAGATGGTCAAGAGATAAGGAGCAACTTTCTTGTTGTAGTGTTTTATTAAGTTCAATTATGTGCAAAAATTATTTAATTTTGTTGAATTGGGGCATGAATAATTCACCAACTTAAATATGGGGAGCGAATAGAGATGGAGGACAAAGTGCAGCACGTGTGGGAGTTACATCTTAAACATACGGTATAAAGTGCCACGCTTGTGGGAGCCACCTCTTGAACTCGTAGTTGCCACATCCAGAATCCCGACAACAATGACGTTGCGTTGTGAAGAAGGTGTGATTGTTATGCACCCTCCCAAGAAACTAATATTAATATTAAAATATAACTAACTAGGTAGTGTTTGGCATATGAATTGGTCAATTTTGATAATTAGTTATGATCATTATCTTATAAGTTACAAGAGGAATATGAAGTGGTTTCACATATGAAAGATGAATAGTGGCGTGTTGATCATTTATGGTGAGGTCTTTACTTGAGAATATGGTGAATTAAGAATGAGGAATAGTGGTCAGGTGTGGTAATCATGAAATAGTGATGTATTTACTTGGGAATGTGGAGTGATAGCATATTTATTCAAGAATATGTAGAGGTGCATTTTGTTTAAGAACAAGGAGTAGTGATGTATTGTTCATGTATAGTGGAAGTTAATTCGTCCATTACAAAAATTAGCTATACACGTATATATTATGGACATATGCGAGAACAAGGTTATGTGATGGGATGAGAAAATATTAGAAGAAGAGGGGAAGGTGTTAGAGGAAGAAGAGGAAATGAGGGTTCCTCAGGTGATCTTTCTACTTAACTTTATAAGAACTTGCAAGGTGAGTGCTTTATTTGTTTTTAAGTATTAATATATTCATTTATATAGACGGTTACAATTTGTCCTTAAGATTTGTAACGATGTTCTTTTGCGTAACCCGGTAGAATATTGCAATCTTGCAATGTGATGTGGTGATATTGACACATTTGTTTATATGCTGGATTTTAACTTATTTTGATTACTTTGTAAAATTTTTCTTGGTGGTGGATTGTCCACTAATTTTAAAGTTATAGTCACATGTCATGTTATTATATGTCATCTCAAGTTATTTTGAACAATTCAATATTTTTAATGTTAAGCATATTTAAAATGTTTCCTGGGCTCTCGGCACACTTTTTTTGTTGACATTTTCAGATATGGAGGATAATTAGATGGTCAAGAGACAAGGAGCAACTTTCTTGTTGTAGTGTTTTATTAAGTTCAATTATGTGCAAAAATTATTTAATTTTGTTGAATTGGGGCATGAATAATTCACCAACTTAAATATGGGGAGCGAATAGAGATGGAGGACAAAGTGCAGCACGTGTGGGAGTTACATCTTAAACATACTGTATAAAGTGCCACGCTTGTGGGAGCTACCTATTGAACTCGTAGTTGCCACATCCAGAATCCCGACAACAATGACGTCGCGTTGTGAAGAAGGTGTGATTGTTATGCACCCTCCCAAAAAACTAATATTAATATTAAAATATAACTAACTATGTAGTGTTTGGCATATGAATTGGTTAATTTTGATAATTAGTTATGATCATTATCTTATAAGTTACAAGAGGAATATGAAGTGGTTTCACATATGAAAGATGAATAGTGGCGTGTTGATCACTTATGGTGAGGTCTTTACTTGAGAATATGGTGAATTAAGAATGAGGAATAGTGGTCAGGTGTGGTAATCATGAAATAGTAATGTATTTACTTGGGAATGTGTAGTGATAGCATATTTATTCAAGAATATGTAGAGGTGCGTTTTGTTTAAGAACAAGGAGTAGTGATGTATTGTTCATGTATAGTGGAAGTTAATTCGTCCATTACAAAAATTAGCTATACACGTACATATTACGGACATATGCGAGAACAAGGTTATGTGATGGGATGAGAAAATATTAGAAGAAGAGGGGAAGGTGTTAGAGGAAGAAGAAGAAATGAGGGATCTTCAGGTGATCTTTCTACTTAACTTTATAAGAACTTGCAAGGTGAGTGCTTTACTTGTTTTTGAGTATTAATATATTCTTTTCTGTAGACAGTTACAATTTGTCCTTAAGATTTGTAAAGATGTTCTTTTGCGTAACCCGGTAGAATATAGCAATCTTGTAATGTGATGTGGTGATATTGACACATTTGTTTATATGCTGGATTTTAACCTATTTTGATTACTTCGTAAAATTTTCTTGGTGGTGGATTGTCCTCTAATTTTAAAGTTATAGTCACATGTCATGTCGATTAAATGTCATCTAACGTTATTTTGAACTATTCAACATTTTTCCTCTTAGACATATTTAAAATGTTTCCTGCGCTCTCGGCACACTTTTTTTGTTGACATTTTCAGATATAGAGAAGAATTAGATGGTCAAGAGACAAGGAACAGCTTTCTTGTTGTAGTGTTTTATTAAGTTCATTTATGTGCAAAAATTATTTAATTTTGTTGAAGTGGGGCATGAATAAATGCTATTAGGGCCATTCACCAACTTAATTATGGGGAGCGAACAGCGATGCAGGACAAAGTGCGGCATGTGTGGGAGCTACATCTTCAACAAGCGGTATAGAGTGCCACACTTGCGGGAGCCACCTCTTGAACTCGTAGTTGCCACCTCTAGAATCCCGACAACATTGACGTCGCGTTGTGAAGAAGGTGTGATTGTTATGCACCCGCCCAAAAAACGAATATTAATATTAAAATATAACTAACTACGTAGTGTTTGGCAAATGAATTGGTCAATTTTGATAATTAGTTATGATCATTATCTTATAAGTTACAAGAGGAATATGAAGTGGTTTCACATATGAAATATGAATAGTGGCGTGTTGATCATTTATGGTGAGGTCTTTACTTGAGAATATGGTGAATTAAGAATGAGGAATAGTGGTCAGGTGTGGTAATCATGAAATAGTGATGTATTTACTTGGGAATGTGGAGTGATAGCATATTTATTCAAGAATATGTAGAGGTGCATTTTGTTTAAGAACAAGGAGTAGTGATGTATTGTTCACGTATAGTGGAAGTTAATTCGTCCATTACAAAAATTAGCTATACACGTATATATTATGGACATATGCGAGAACAAGGTTATGTGATGGGATGAGAAAATATTAGAAGAAGAGGGGAAGGTGTTAGAGGAAGAAGAGGAAATGAGGGTTCCTCAGGTGATCTTTCTACTGAACTTTATAAGAACTTGCAAGGTGAGTGCTTTATTTGTTTTTAAGTATTAATATATTCATTTATATAGACGGTTACAATTTGTCCTTAAGATTTGTAACGATGTTCTTTTGCATAACCCGGTAGAATATTGCAATCTTGCATTGTGATGTGGTGATATTGACACATTTGTTTATATGCTGGATTTTAACTTATTTTGATTACTTTGTAAAATTTTTCTTGGTGGTGGATTGTCCACTAATTTTAAAGTTATAGTCACATGTCATGTTATTATATGTCATCTCAAGTTATTTTGAACTATTCAATATTTTTAATGTTAAGCATATTTAAAATGTTTCCTGGGCTCTCGGCACACTTTTTTTGTTGACATTTTCAGATATGGAGGATAATTAGATGGTCAAGAGATAAGGAGCAACTTTCTTGTTGTAGTGTTTTATTAAGTTCAATTATGTGCAAAAATTATTTAATTTTGTTGAATTGGGGCATGAATAATTCACCAACTTAAATATGGGGAGCGAATAGAGATGGAGGACAAAGTGCAGCACGTGTGGGAGTTACATCTTAAACATACGGTATAAAGTGCCACGCTTGTGGGAGCCACCTCTTGAACTCGTAGTTGCCACATCCAGAATCCCGACAACAATGACGTTGCGTTGTGAAGAAGGTGTGATTGTTATGCACCCTCCAAGAAACTAATATTAATATTAAAATATAACTAACTAGGTAGTGTTTGGCATATGAATTGGTCAATTTTGATAATTAGTTATGATCATTATCTTATAAGTTACAAGAGGAATATGAAGTGGTTTCACATATGAAAGATGAATAGTGGCGTGTTGATCATTTATGGTGAGGTCTTTACTTGAGAATATGGTGAATTAAGAATGAGGAATAGTGGTCAGGTGTGGTAATCATGAAATAGTGATGTATTTACTTGGGAATGTGGAGTGATAGCATATTTATTCAAGAATATGTAGAGGTGCATTTTGCTTAAGAACAAGGAGTAGTGATGTATTGTTCATGTATAGTGGAAGTTAATTCGTCCATTACAAAAATTAGCTATACACGTATATATTATGGACATATGCGAGAACAAGGTTATGTGATGGGATGAGAAAATATTAGAAGAAGAGGGGAAGGTGTTAGAGGAAGAAGAGGAAATGAGGGTTCCTCAGGTGATCTTTCTACTTAACTTTATAAGAACTTGCAAGGTGAGTGCTTTATTTGTTTTTAAGTATTAATATATTCATTTATATAGACGGTTACAATTTGTCCTTAAGATTTGTAACGATGTTCTTTTGCGTAACCCGGTAGAATATTGCAATCTTGCAATGTGATGTGGTGATATTGACACATTTGTTTATATGCTGGATTTTAACTTATTTTGATTACTTTGTAAAATTTTTCTTGGTGGTGGATTGTCCACTAATTTTAAAGTTATAGTCACATGTCATGTTATTATATGTCATCTCAAGTTATTTTGAACAATTCAATATTTTAATGTTAAGCATATTTAAAATGTTTCCTGGGCTTTCGGCACACTTTTTTTGTTGACATTTTCAGATATGGAGGATAATTAGATGGTCAAGAGACAAGGAGCAACTTTCTTGTTGTAGTGTTTTATTAAGTTCAATTATGTGCAAAAATTATTTAATTTTGTTGAATTGGGGCATGAATAATTCACCAACTTAAATATGGGGAGCGAATAGAGATGGAGGACAAAGTGCAGCACGTGTGGGAGTTACATCTTAAACATACTGTATAAAGTGCCACGCTTGTGGGAGCTACCTATTGAACTCGTAGTTGCCACATCCAGAATCCCGACAACAATGACGTCGCGTTGTGAAGAAGGTGTGATTGTTATGCACCCTCCCAAAAAACTAATATTAATATTAAAATATAACTAACTATGTAGTGTTTGGCATATGAATTGGTTAATTTTGATAATTAGTTATGATCATTATCTTATAAGTTACAAGAGGAATATGAAGTGGTTTCACATATGAAAGATGAATAGTGGCGTGTTGATCACTTATGGTGAGGTCTTTACTTGAGAATATGGTGAATTAAGAATGAGGAATAGTGGTCAGGTGTGGTAATCATGAAATAGTAATGTATTTACTTGGGAATGTGTAGTGATAGCATATTTATTCAAGAATATGTAGAGGTGCGTTTTGTTAAGAACAAGGAGTAGTGATGTATTGTTCATGTATAGTGGAAGTTAATTCGTCCATTACAAAAATAGCATTACACTTACATATTACTGACATATGCGAGAACAAGGTTATGTGATGGGATGAGAAAAATATTAGAAGAAG